>BSBM01000826.1:5092500-5840000 GCA_027924585.1 Larix kaempferi | reverse complement strand
CTAATCATGTCCTTCTTATGCATTTCCTTTGATTCTGCTTCTTCGGGTTCTAGCACAACTTCTTTAACAAAATTCGAAATATCATTCTCTTCTAGAATGAGTCCAATCCTGTATTTCCAAGCACGGAAGTTTTCTATGCTTTCCAACTTGTCATCAAGCTTAGTGCTTGGGGCCATCTTATCCCGGAGAGCAAAGAATAACCAAAAATTAAAATTTCTCAAAAGTGAAAATTGAACTCACCAAAAATGCGCTTGACTGAGGCGAGTATGTTGGTACACTTTGTTTCTGAAGATTCCAAAATTTCACCCTTGAAATTTGACTTGAGAAATTCTGGTCTACAGTTTCTGGCTTTTTTTGGTTTTTCTGGTCTAGAGTCAAACTAGGGTTTGACTTTCTGGAAGATTCACCCATTGAAATTTTTTGATCTTGGTGCTAATAGATGCGCCTAGGAGGGGCTCACTTCCCTATGCCACTTGCACTAAAAAAATTCACTTCAGTAGAAAGCACTAATTTTCTTGTCCGGAGAAAGAGAGAGATTTACCTAGTGAGAGCTGATCTTTTCAGTCTAGCTCTGATACCATGTTAATATTATATGATACTAAAGACTAAATTATAACTCTATGAGCATTTAATACATTTTCACAATAGAAGCATAACAAGGATCTCTGAAAGATACACAATCACAAGGTACACAACAATATATCCTGGGAAACCCTCAAGGGGAAGAAATCCCAGCAAGAACTTCCTCAATATAGATTACCAAAGTACAATGTGCAAAAATAAGTCTCACAAAGAAGAGAGACAAGAAACCCAAACTTTAGATCCAAGCCAATCCTCCTCCTCCTTCGCAAACTTCCTCTCTCCTCTAATGCACAATGCATGATTGAGTGAATGGTACAAATGAGAGAGTAATACTCTCTATTTATACTTTACTTTTTACTTGACAATTTACCTAACTAGGTCGGCCTCACTACTTAATTGGGCCGACCTCTCTAGAAAGACTCAAATAATATTTATATTACATTCTTTTGGGTACTAATGACCCGACTTACAATGGAGGTTTTACCTTGTGACTTTTACATGACCTTTTACATTAATGACATCTCCCGAAGAAGGAATAATACAAGTAGAATATTCTTCAAAGTTACATTAATTCAATAGGTCACCCATCCTAAGAATTTTCGAGATCAAGCATGCTTAACCATGGAGTTTCCCCCATGGTCAAGTTCACTTAGCTTTCTAGCCCATTAACAAAACCTTAGCAAATATTGTGCCTTATGAACTATCCATTTAGAGTTCTCTTAACTCTTCATTTAAGCATTTACGAGCCTTTCGCACTCCAACACGTGAAACGTAATTTTTGAGACAATCTACATAGAGTAAGTCATTAATAAATGACTCACATCTCATAATCATTAGTTAGAATGACTAGTTTCTAAGAAGATTAAATACTCCATATTCCAACATATGAAATATCATTTGGGGATTATCTGCATAAAGTAATTAAGGCATAACCCATATCCCATGAGCATTTGCCATAACAAATTTCATGATCTTCAATAGTCCACCTAACACTTATTACACTAGGTGATGTTGACAAGAGTGATGAAGTGGAATTGAAACTAGATAAATGGATAGAATATCATTAATAATCACCTTCGAGGGTTGCACCTAGTAACCAAGACTTGTTGGGAATGTCACCCATCCGAAAACTTCTCTAGCTCAAGTGTGCTTAACCATGGATTCACACCCATAGTCAGCCTCACTTAGCTTGCTATCCCATTTGCAAAACCATACAAGTATTATGTCTTATGAGCTATTTATGTAAACCTCCTTTGACTCTTTATTTAAACATTTGTGGGGCTTTAGTAATCCAACATATGAAATATCATTTATAGGATTACCTGCATAAAGTCATCAATGCATGACCATATTCAATTATAATTACTTAGAATGTCTAATTTCTCATGAACTTGAATAATCATTGTATCAAGTGATGCTCACAAGGTTGAAGAAGTGGAATTGAAGCCAAAGAAATGAATCACATAACATCGATCATCACCTCTGGGGATTGCACTTGGTAATCAAGACTTCTTGGGATGGTCACCCATCCCAAGACTCTTCTAGCTCGAGAATGCTTAACAATGAATTTTTCTCCCCTAATTAATCCCACTTAGCTTACTACCCCATATGACCTTAACAAGTATTGTTCCTTATGAAGAATTCATTTAGATCTCCCTTGACTCTTTATTTAAATATTTGGGGGCTTTAGGAGTCCAAAATATGAAATATCATTTTTGGGACTATGCACATAGAGTAAGTCTTTCATGCATGACATATATCCCAAGATCATTAGTTAGAATGACCACTATCTAATGAGCTTGAATAGTCCACAATCTAACATATGAAATATCTTTTTTTGGGATTATCTATGAGAGTAATTTGTTAATTCATGACCTATCTCCCATTAGAATTAACCATAATGACCTCTTTCTCGTGAGTTTGAATAATCCACCTAACACTTATTACGTTAGGTGTGCTCACAGGGGTGAAGATGTGGATTGAAACTAGAGAAATGAATAGCATGGTATTAATCATCAACTTTGAGGCTTGCACTTGGTAACTGAGACTTCTTTTATGATACTTAGGAGTACTTTATTGATTTACAATGCCATCTTCTTTGAATAAGGCTCATTAGATAGTTACTGAATGTAAAATATTAATTAAGGCCCATTAGGTGGTCAAACCCCTTTAATATTGAGATTGTAGGTAGTTAGGATTTTTGCTATTGATGCATTATATATAGAGTACAAGGTTGTGTAATATGATCAAGGATCATTGTATTTGGAGCTCTACTCATAGGAGATTGCTTCTTCAAAGAGGCAAGTGAACATTGCTCTCTCTCTTGGATATCATTAATACAAGGGTTATTTCTTAGGTTTTGTTTATTTTTCTCTTGTATTTTTTGTTCGACACTGATATTTTATTGCATTATCTTATTTTTCTCTATAATTCTAGAGTTAAATACATTACAAAAGATCACTCCTTAGAGATAGTTATCTCATGAACCCATTGACAATTCTAAAGCTTAAGGGTATTTGAGGGTCCCAACCAAGGTACACCACTTTATTGTGGTGTTGGTGGCATTATCTTCTTTGATGATTCTCATTCCATTAGCTTTAATGCTGGCCTATAAGGGAGGTCAAATAACTATGCATAACTTGCTTTGATGTTGCTTTTAAAATTGGTTGCCGTGAGAGGTGTGCTCAAAATTAAGGTTTTTGAGTGGTAATAAATTGGATAAGGGGAAAATTTAGAATGGGATATTTGGTTCTAAGCTCAGATAGGTGAAAAACTCTTTATTTATTTTTTATTCAATCTCAATTGCTCATGTTTATAGAGTACTCAACACTAAAGTTGATTCTCTCTCAAAAGGACTCCATCTAGCCATTGGTTATTGGTTATGCAAGGAAACAAAGGATGGTTAAGTTGTATAGGCAAACATTGTTTCTTCACTTGATTGAGGAGCAGCCCTCTAATGCAATTCCAAAGTTTCTTATCGACTATTATTTCAAGTTGCCCTCAATCTTAAGATTGTAATTCAATCTACGGAGCTTTGGACACATGTTTGTGTTTATTCTCTTGATCCATTTGAATACTCTATGGTTTTTTTTTTTAAGAAACTAAGGTAAATCATAATTATTGTAATAATTTTTTATACCATTTTTATAATGGTCTACACCATTTTTGATATACACTTTATGAAGTATAAATTTGAATGTAGAATCTTATCTAGAGAAGATTACAAGTTTAGTCTTTGAAATACTTATTGGAGAATCAACATTTTAGATATTCTCACAATGCTAAATACATATAGAATATAATTTATTTTCATCATAAATAAATTAATAAAAACTAACACAAATATTATAATTTAATAGTAATATAACTTTAATAAATTAAACATTTAATCTATCATCTAAATAATTAATCAACTGCAAAGTTTACCATACCATATCAACATTGCAACCAAACCATAAACATTATTAAATAATAATAAAAGCTATAAAGTTTACCATACCATATCAACATTGTAACCAAACTGTTATCACTAAAGTTAACTCTCGATTGCTAGAGAGTTAAGCTTAGAGAAATCTTAAATAATGTGTAATGGATAACTAGGAATGTAATGATAGTAGATAAACAAACATTGCAGAGATCGAACTAGGATAGAAGCATGACTGTAGGAAATACTGTAATGTGTAATAATAAGAAATGGCTACGAGCATAACTTTAAGAAAAACATGAAAAAGACATGAATCAGATTCTGCATTCAAAGCATTAAAAATAGTTGTATATTGATCAAAAGAATCATGATATGGAATATTAAGACCACACATAAATAGAATGATAATAACATATAACTCATTTATTAAAACAGAACAGAGTTCAAATGATCATAATCATTTCAAAGCAGCCATCCTAGATTAAGAAAAACAGAGTACATACATGCCCTGCCTCAGCCCTTGGCTGGAACTCTCTCCTCTCTCCTCTCTTACATCACCTCCTATCTCTCTTTATATGAAAATGAATACTTCAAGCTTAAAGCCACCTAGCTTACTCGAATGCCTTCTTGACATAAGGTTAATCCCTTACAAAATGGATCCGATCTCTAAATATCTAAGTAAATATTACATAGATCTAGATCCACAAAATCAGGGATGTGAATCTTGTCAAAATCTAATCTGGCAAATATGTATTTAATATTACTTTAAGAAGATAATATAAAGATGATAAAATAGATGCCAGTATGCTCGATTAAGATTGAGCAAACTCAAGTTGAAAACTTGACCAAAACTTTCTGAATAATGAACTCCTGGATCAGCATTCCAAAAGTGTGAATAACTGTCAACAATTTCTGGAAATGACTGCTAAATGTTTGTTGGAAATTACTGTGTAGAAGTGCTCAAAATTGCTGCATAGAGAACAGGGTCAATGCCTTATCATCCGATACACTCTGTCACCAATACATTTACTGTGGGCATTTGGATGTTTGTAGACTTGAGCTCATTCCCGTGCTTGAAATCGAATTGCTCTAGGATCATCAGTCATTCCAGCAGTAAAGCCAAAGTCCACTGCAGCAGGGCATAACTTAACACTGGCTATCGCGTACATCTGAATTTTGACCTCGAGATTGGAGAAATCGAGATACACATGACGATAATCTATTCTAACCTGACAACTGTTTAATTTAGCAGTTTTGCTGAATTGTTTCTCTCCAATTATGCGAATACTTACAAGTGTTGTGATTGAAGTCACAACGCAATCCAGTGTCTATACAATATGCACCCAAAACATTTGGGCTCACCTTACCACAATTTGACTGACAAAATGCATCAACAAATTGAGGACTCGCAGTGTTCCTGAATGAGCTTCGAACCGGGCAATACTAGCCATCCTTGTAGTTGGCTTTCCACCGGTGCTAGGAAAAGATACTGAAATCTGATGTATACCATCATCTGCAGGTGCAATTAAGTTTAAAATTCTTCTATGATAATCAAAACCATTCATTTGAGCCTCTACAAACGGTGAATTGACACTCTTTATCATTTTAAGCAATGCTGGATGCTATTAATAATCGGCATTTGTTCGCAGGATTTAATGACATTCATAGGCACTTAGCACTTGGCGTTTTATGGATACCAACAATTGCGAACAGGGATCAAATTTGAAGGGCTGATCTTAATTTCAGGTAGAAGGGTATATACTTCTGTCGCCCTTCAACGATGACAAGCTTTAAAAAAAATTACATTTCAATTGACAATAATAAATTAACTCTGCATTTCATAAAAAAAAATTGCTAAATTAATTAATACATTTTCAATCCATTTATTCAATTAAAGAAATTAATAAATCCACACTACATTTCCCTGTGTAAATCTCTCTTTGAAGGAGCTTGCAAAATCAGGTGGAGCTTGCAAAATCAGGTGAGGGTACCACCCGCAAAGTTAAAATTTTCAATCAATTTACACAAGAAATTAATAAATCCACACTACATTTCCCTGGGTAAATCTCTCTTCGAAACAACTTGGAAATTCAGGTGAACTTGGAAAATTTTTCTAAGTGAGGGTACCACAACGTCTTCCTTAGGCTAGTTCATTGACCTCAAATAGTCTGAAGTAGAAACTAACTACCCAATAAACTCTCAACTTTCAAATACCCATCCATTTTGAAGGCTAGAGCCACGAACATCAAAGTTGTCTCCTCCATGAATTCTAGATCGGGTAAGTCTTAAGATGCTCTTTTATTTATTTATTTAACAGCGAGGCTAGCTTACCCAATTCACAATACCTACAGCCTGCTAATGATTAACGCATATCCAATATGTCTAAAACTTGTACTTATTCATCTTGTCTAACATATCGTTTGGCACCAAAGTTTGCGAGTACTGGTTTAAGGGTTTACTAAAAAAAAGTATAATGCTTCTTTTCATTTTCATATCCAGACACGTTTTCATATAAATTGGTTGTTTTTGACAAGTTTTCATATAAATTGGTTTTTTTATCGAGGTAGATAGTACAAATATCTTTTTTGCTTGTTCTTATGTCCTCGTTTCCTGTATGTACAAAGCCTATAAGGGTTTATTCAAAAATTATAATGCTTCCTTCCATTTTCATATCCAGACAATATGTCTTATAAACTGGTTGTTTATCGAGGTAGGTAGTACAAATATTTTTAGTGTATGTGCTTCTGCCCCTGTTTCCTGTATGTACAAAGTCTATAAGGTTTTAATAAAAAATTATAATGTTTCCTTCCACCAGACAATATGTCTTATAAACTGGTTGTTTATCGAGGTAGGGTATGTGCTTCTGCCCCTGTTTCCTGTATGTACAAAGTCTATAAGGTTTTAATAAAAAATTATAATGTTTCCTTCCATTTCCATATCCAGACAATGGCTATTTATCGAGGTAGACAATACAAATATCTTTAGTGCCTCATGAGTAATTGTTGTGATCCAAGGGGTTGGGGATGGCGGTGGCTGGACTAGGGTTTGACGGCATGGCGGCGGTGGACTGATCGCTACTATGGCGTCAGCCAGCCCCTCGGCGGACGTCTGCAGGTCGTCAGAATTGGCAGAGAGGGCACGGTTCCCCATGGTCGCTTAGCCTCGTTCCATGGATGCGGTTTGGAGTTTTTTTACCACAGGTTAGTATTTTCTTTACTGTTTACTCTTACCATCCTCGGTGACTACCTCTTGAACCTTGTGAAGATGGAACCGCTCGATCTAGTGGACTACAGTAGCGACACGGTGCACCCCAGTGATATTTGGTGCTCGCCACCTGGCAATGCCCGGTTTTCGAAAAGTTCTGGTGGTTTCGTCGGGGGTTGCTCAGCGGATTCTCCTCTGAACGTCGGTTTGTTTACCTCCGCGGAACCAGCTCCACTGGTTTTTTCTCCGGCTCATTCGGATTTGGACTCTCCTTTCTGGGGGGGTAAAGGTGAAGTCTCTGCCGAGACGAATAGGGCGGCCTCCATTTGGGGAGTTTCGGTACCACTACAGCCATCGCCGGAGCCGGTTAGCGAAGGTTTTACTGATCTCCCTGAGTTCCTGCTCTCCTCGGAGGGTTCTTTGGACTCCTCGGTGCGGGGTTGCTGTGGGGCACCGACTTTCATTACTGATACTCAGGATCTGAATGCGTTTGGGGTTCTGCGAGGTGGTGTTTGCCCTACGTCGCTGGATTGGGCTGAACACAGAGGCTTCTCTAGCCCGGGCTGTGCTTTGTTTGGAAAGGCTCCAGGCTCAGGTGCGGTTTCAGCGGGTACTTTGAGCCCTAGGGCTAAGCCGCGCAGGAAGTGGCTTAAGAACTCTGGAAGAGCTCCCAACTACGCCTTGGGGGAGGACATCGGTTTCCAACAGATCATTGAAATGGTTTCTTCGGTTTTGGTGGGTAGGGTCTATGGAAGGGCCGTGAGTCTCCACTCGATGATTCAGTGGGCCTCAAAGGTCTGGTTGGAACACTGTGGTTACGTTCCAAGGATTGTAGGACTCTCCGGTGGTTGGTTTGCATTTCACTTCAATTCGGATGCGCATGCTGCTTGGGCGCTTAGCCTGAATTGGTCTATATTCAAAGCGCCACTCCTTCTCAAGCCTTGGAACCCGCTTTTTGATGCTAGCCGGGAGAGGCTGGATACAATCCCACTCTGGGTTAGGCTTCCTGGTTTACCCTTGCATTACTGGTCTGAAGACCACTTCAGGAGCATTGGAAACATCCTGGGGACGTTCTTGGAAGCTGACCTCTCGTTTCAATCAACTGGTGTTCAGAAGGTGGCTCGGATTTTGGTTAGCATTAATGTTCGTGATGGGTTATTCGAGTGCATTAATTTGAACTGGGGACCTTATTGTTTCACTCAAACCCTGGACTATGAAAATGTGCCGTTTAGGTGCAGAAGATGTCACGCATATGGACACCCGGCTGTGGACTGTTCTTTGCCTGTTCGTATGAGATTAGGAAAGAACTTGAAGAGAAGGCCTGCTGGGGAGGAGGATGGGAACCTAGGGCACACCGTTGAGCGAGATGGGATTGACCCGGGATGCACTGTTGAAGAGACTCCCACCCCCGCTGAGCTGGTTGTGTGCTCCCAGGTGATGGAACTGGAAGAGGCAAGCACTCTAGAGACAGACAGCATTGTTCCAGAGCTGGACATTCTTCCTGGCGGAGTTGTGTATGAGCAGGTTATCACTTCTGAAGGAGTAGGGTCTGAACAGGTTCTAACATTTGGCCCGGTTCAGGAAGCCTCCCCGCTGGCTCTGGAGATCCCCTCCGTCTCGGCTGCTGGTACTTTCTCCGCTCCCTCCTTTAACCCTTCTTTCAGTCTTTTCTTAAATAACTTTGTTCATTCTGGTTTCGATTGGGTGGAAGGCATTAAGAACTTAAACATCTCTGCCAAGCCTCTTGCCATTCTTCCCCCTTTATCGTGTGACTTTGGTTCCACTACTGTGATGGAAATCATTCAAGTTCCTTGTCCTCCCCCTGATTTGATTGAGGGCTCTCCCGTATTAGTTCAAGTGATGGAACCCCCCTCAAATTCTGGTTCCTCGGAGTCTGGGTACTATCTGCGCTCTATGAACAAAGCCAAGGGTGGAGGCTTAGGACTGGAAAAGCCGAAAAAACCTAAAGCCCGGGGACGGAAGTCTTTCATTTCACAGGCCATATCCAGGGCTCGGTCGGATCTTCGGAATGGTACTCAACTTTCTATTGAAAGGGCACTTAGAGCATCGAACGCCCACGTGGTGGGGTTGTGATGAAGTTAATGTCTTTTAACTGTCGAGGTCTGGCTGGTCCCTCCAAAAGACCAGCGTTGCGAAGGATGCTGCAGCTGGAGCATCCGGATGTTCTTCTTTTACAAGAAACTATGTGCGGTGGCTCTAAGGCTATCGTTAGGCTTAAGGCCTGGTTTCCTGGTTGGTGTTTCGAAGCTCTGGACGCTAGGGGCCGCTCAGGCGGAGTGGCTATTGGCTGGAATGAAGCTAGGGTTTGTGTTACTTCCAGCTGGGGGATGCAGTCGGTTCTGGGAATCTCCTGTAAATTTTTGGAGTCGGCTCGCACCTTTACCATTGTAAACATTTATGGACCTTACTGTGAGAGGGAGATGTTTTGGAATTCACTTCTAAGGAGGAACCAGCTCAGGGGGGACTCAGTGATTTTGGGGGGGGACCTTAATTTCTCATTAGGCCATGCTGAGGTCTGGGGGCCAAACGCCAATGTGGATCCCCTTACCAACTTCTTTATTCGGAAGCTTTCTGAGGGTAACTGGATTGATGTGGAACCTGTTTTGCTCAAGCCTTCTTGGAGGAATAAGAGAATTGGTCAGGACTATGTGGCCAAGAGATTAGATCGATTTCTGCTCCCTGAACAACTTGTGGAGTCAACCTTCTTCGTTCGACAATGGATTGGCTCGGGGGGCAACTCTGATCATGAACCTATTTTCCTGGAGCTGAAGGATGGCCCCAGCAAACCCCCGGCTCCCCTTAAATTCAATAAAGTCTGGCTGGAAGATCCGTCTTTTTTGGATCTGTTTCAACATCACTGGGTTCCCTATCATTCTGAATCGTCTCAGACTGCTGCCTTTCATTTTGCTGAAAATCTTCGGACTCTTAAGGAACCCATCAAAGCCTGGGCAGCTGAGAAGAGGAGGAAGGATGACAAGACTCTTAGGGACATTGAAGAGGAACTAGCCACCTTTGCAGAGGAGGAGGGGGGAGGTTTCAGTTCTCAGCAGACTAAGGATCGCTTGGTACATCTGGAGAATCTGAGGAACCGTTTGCTTCTTCAGTTAGAAGAAACCTGGAGACTCAAAAGCCGAGCTATTTGGTTGGAATGTGGGGATGAGAACTCCAAATTCTTCCACGCCTATGCCAAAGGAAGAAGATCAGCCAATACCATTTGGAGTCTGGATGATTCTGTAGGTAACTCTTGGTCATCCTTCGAAGGTATGTCCTCGATTGGGATCTCTCATTTCAAGGACCTCTTCAAAGCCAGTGAGAGAGTTAATATTGGAGATATAATACAGGTTGCCCAGCTCTTTCCCCGGTTTGTGGAGGACGCGGATAACAGGAATTTGATGGCGCCCATCACTGAGGAGGAATTAAAAAAGGTTATGGCCAGCTTTCAAAAGGACAAAATCCCTGGGCCCGACGGCTGGACGATCGAATTTTTTATCGCTCTCTATGATCTCATTGGTAATGACTTGCTTGAACTTGTGGAAGACTCGAGAAGATCTGGTAGGGTGCCTGCTAGTATTAACTCCACCTTCATTGCACTTATCCCCAAGGTGGATACTCCTTCTACTTTAAACGACTTCCGGCCTATTTCTCTGTGCAACTGTGTGTACAAGATTGTTACTAAGATTATTGCTAGCAGACTCAAGCCTATTCTCTCATCTCACATCTCTGAAGAACAGTTCGGGTTTCTGGAGGGGCGCCAAATTCATGAGGCTATAGGCATAGCTCAGGAAGGGATGCATAGCATCAAGACTAAAAAACTGAAGGGTGCTATTCTCAAAATTGATCTCTCCAAAGCTTTTGATAAGGTGAGCTGGCTTTATATCAGACTCATGCTAACCCATCTTGGTTTTGAGATCGGATTTGTTCGCTGGATTATGAGCTGTATAACCACTGTTTCTTTCTCTGTCTTACTGAATGGAGCCGCCTCCCAGTTCTTTCACTCTGGGCGGGGATTAAGACAGGGCTGTCCTCTCTCTCCTCTGCTATTCTTGCTGGTGGCGGAAAGCTTGAGTAGAGCTATCTTGGGAGCCAAAAGGTCTGGTAATTTCTCTGGGATTCAGGTAGCTCCTGGGCTATCTCTAACTCACTTGCTATTTGTGGATGATATCCTGATCTTCTGCTCTGGCTCATTTTTAGACGCTGCTAAACTTAAAGAGATTCTGCAACTGTTCTCAGCTGCTACGGGTATGGAGATTAATGATGGAAAATCCACACTTTCTGTCTCGCTTCTGCAGGAGGAGGATCTCACTTTTCATACTTCTTGCTTTCCCTTCAGGATACTTGACCTTTCGGATGGCCTGAAATATCTGGGTTTCAACTTAAAGCCAAATGACTACTTGAAAAAAGATTGGACCTGGTTGCTGGACAAGCTGGAAAAGAGGCTGAAGTGCTGGAGCTTTAGGTGGCTCTCGCGTGCTGGGAGGCTTGTTCTTATTAAGTCAGTGTTGGAGGCCATCCCGGTCTACTGGATGTCACTCGCTTGGATTCCTAAAGGGATTCTGGAAGCAGCTAGGAAGATTTGCTTCAATTTTTTGTGGAACGGGAAGGACGATGCCCATGTCACCCCGTGGGTTAGATGGGATAGAATTGCTGCACCTAAAGCTCTGGGGGGTTGGGGCCTCAAAAATATTTTTCATTTCTCTAAGGCTCTGGCAGCCAAGTGTGGTTGGCGGCTTATCAAGTCGGAAGGTTTCTGGGCCAAGGTCATGCTGCGAAAATATGTGGAACCTGACTCGGTAGAGGACTGGATTAGATCCCCTAACAAAGGGCACCTTGGTGGCTCTGTCATTTGGAAAGCACTGGTTAAATCTTTTCACGTCATCGAAAACAATCTTGCCTGGGAGGTTGGAAATGGACAAAGGGTTAGGATTGGCAGGGACCCATGGGTCGGCTGCATCGATCAACATGTCCTGTCAGTGGAACTTATTGATGCTCTGAGGCAACGAGGCATCATATCCTTATGCCATTTAGCGGACTTGGGAAACCTCTGGATGGGCAGACCTCTTTGGAGGAGGCCGGACTCTCTTGGCTTAAGGGCGGAGCTTGTTGAGGAATTGAGGATTTACTGTAGAGCTCTCTGCAGGGATCAGGTTTTTTTGAACGATGGTGAAGATTCGTTAATTTGGGATGGTGACCCTACGAGACTTTACACCCCTAAAAGAGGCTATCTGTGGATTTCCGAATACCTTGAGCCTCGCGAATTGGAATGGTGGTGGAAATCGGTCTGGAAGCTCCACTGTCCTCCGAAGGCCAGACTCTTCCTGTGGTGCACCCTGGCCAATCGGATTCCAACGTGGGAAATCCTGCAGAGGCGTAGCTTCCATGGGCCTAGTCGCTGTATTTTGTGCAAACAATTTGAGGAAACGACTCCACATCTGTTCATCCAGTGCCATTTCACCAAGGAGGTCTGGAATATTTCAGCTCGCATTCTTAAAACTCTGCTTCCTTGGACTGGGAACTCTTTCGTTGAAGCCTAGAGGTTATGGACCGATAATGCAGCGATGAAATCTTTCAAAGCTCTCCCTCCGGTGATAAACTGGGGACTTTGGCTCATGCGTAATAACGCTCTGTTTAATGACAAATGGGGTTCTCCGGCACTTGTGGCACTACAGAGCTGCGGGATTTTTTTAGCACTTCATCGGGACCGGCAGCCTTCCCCTCCCCGAACCATTCTCCCTGTTGATATTGATAGATCTCAACCCTGGGGCTTCTTCGACGGGGCCTGCCAAAATGATATCTGTGGGGGCGGAGCAGTTCTCTTCTTATCCCCTGTGCATTTCTTTGTGATG
Organism: Larix kaempferi; assembly: GCA_027924585.1. NCBI lineage: Eukaryota > Viridiplantae > Streptophyta > Pinopsida > Pinales > Pinaceae > Larix > Larix kaempferi. The sequence goes on along the minus strand of BSBM01000826.1, from coordinate 5,826,926 downwards.
GCATTTGGTTTTGGAAGAGGAACCAACAACTGGGCTGAAATTCTCAGTCTCAAGCTGCTGCTCTCTTTTGCATTGGAACGCTCCCTTCTGCATTTAAACGTCTTTGGAGATTCATTAAATGTGGTTAATTGGGTCAATGGAACCTTTATCTGCAACAACCGGAGGATTGCCTCTGTTTTGGTTCATATTCAGAATGCTACTCTTACCCTGGATACTTTTACTTGCAGGCACGTTTATCGTGAGAACAACGCAGAGGCGGACGAGGCCTCCAAGGAGGGTCTTACATTGGGGGAAGGAGTTTGGAAAATTTCTGAATCACTGAACGGGCATGTGCAGGCTTACTATCATCGCCCATTCATAGAATGAATGAAGCGTGGATCCCTGGTCCTATGGAACTGTTTACTGTGGTTTTTTTTTTTTTGTTATTCCCTGTAGTAGAAGATCTGATCGTTATGTTTTGATTCCTGTTTTGCATGCGGATTGGAAATCCCTGTAAATGTATATATGGCACCTCAAAGCCTTCTCCCAGTTTATTGTAAAAGCTGTATTTTCTCCCTCAGAGAGAACATCACAGGTTACTCTTGGCACCTTACTGGACATTAGTCTCTGCAGTATTAAATTCCACTCTAGATGAGTGAGATGATCAATGTAATTTCGTACTCTTTTTGATGAAATGAAATTACGCTTTTTTTTCGAGGAAAAAAAAAAAAAAAAATCTTTAGTGCCTATGCTTTAGCAGAGCAATAATCCAGATTACTCTCTCTTCTAAAAAATGAAATGTGTTTGCTCTTAATGAATAAATTAATAATTCAGATTACAATAAAACGGATTGATTTATATTTATAAAATAGAAATTCACACATAAATTGATTTATACTTATAAAATATAAATTCACACATAAACATTCAAAGGCTGGGTTCAATAGATTGAAAAAAATAGAAAAATAAAAATAAAAAATGGAAGTGAGATAACCACTTACCTTGAATCCATGTGTGGACGGAAATGAACAGATAATTTGAAATGTCATCAAAATGATTAATAACAGGCGCAATGAACCGCCTCCATGCCCATTAGATATTCCCTTTGAATGTCACATGTAAAGATATTTTCTCTGGATATTGCTTGTAAAGAAAAATTTTGATATGATGGACAGCTTCATGTCTTGTAGATCGCTCAATCCACGCACTGCCAAGTTAGTGGTACTTCAAGAAGACGCCACCATCGCTTTGTTGATTAGAGATTTCCTGAAGCCCGTGAAAGTAGCAGAGATATTAAGAGAAAGCCTCGGATTCTTCATCTACCATGTTGCCATTGGAATCTTGTAGATGCCATTTTTTATCCATTTTCTCTCTAGTGCCATTACCACTTACATTTATCCAACGTGGATTCATAGGGATAGCAGTTTGCTTTAGTTCACATCCTCCTTGAGTTCACGTCCTACCTTGGAAAATATAAAATCGATTCTTAAAACACGTACAGAGAAAACCCTTTAAAAATAAGGCAACTCAAAATCCCCCAATTAAAAAATCCGTCAGTAGGATTCGAACCTGACCATTTCAAAAACCAAAAAGACAATGCCACAACTCAAAATCCCACAAATAAAAACACCTCAGCAGAATTCGAACCTGACCATTTAAAAAACCCCAATATGAAAAGGGCGAGTGCGGAGAGATTATCGCCCAAAAAGTGCAGTCCAAAGAACCATAGACATTGTTGAAAATGCCACAAAATTTTTCAAATCAAGAATAATTGCTAGCATTTCCGATTTCGCCCTGCCTGTATTTGTCTAAGCGCTTCATTAAGTTTGTGGTCTGCAGCCTAATAACAGATCTAGTTCTTCGGATGGTACGTGTTAGGGAATAAGGATAAAGGAGTGGTCATGCTTGCCATCAATGCTATGCCAAATTCCAATCTTCAATCGCCTGCTCGCCTGCCTGCGTCCCTCAATACAAGACACCCACAAAGGCACCAGACGTATCCATTTATTCCACAATATTCGCCATTCTTATTATGATTTAATTCACATTGCTGCTGCTAACTTTTTACAGACAGCTTGCAAAAATGAATAGTCTTTATATTAATATATTCCTTACAGTTCGCACATGTGAACTTAATGTATTTAATTAACTTAAAGCGCAGGTGGATTAACGGATGGGAGAGCCCATCCCATCTAACAGCGTCCGCCCTTAAATGCCAACGACTCCAGGTGCCTTGGCAAGTTGGACGACTGACGTGTCCATGGTTGAAAGAACCAGGTGGAGTGGAGACTCGAGTCGGCCCATATATTTGCATCCGGGTGCTGCAGTCAGTTGTTACTTGAAACTCACAACTAGGATTACTGTTTGATGGCCAATTTTTAAGAAAGCCCTTTAAATGAAGTTTTAATATTAATCTGCCATTTTTTTTAAATGTCAAAAATTAAAATTAACAAACATGTTTTTTTAAGTGCATTTTTTAAACTACACTTCTGGGACGTACTAGGACCCCTTTCACTGGCTGTGACGGCTTCAATTTTGAACCCTGATTGCGAATACTAACTCTGGCATCTGGATACCTCATCAATACCTCAATATAAATATGAATGCTCCTGTCCACGAGTTGTGAAATCTTTCCAACCAGTGGTGCTCCTTTGTTGTGCATGAATCGATCCCCTTTACACTTGGCGCTAGGAGACTAACGTCCCTTATAGGATCTTTCCTTCGTGGCTAGGTTTTGACTTGTGTTGTATGTAATTGTTAACCCATGTTTTGAATTGATGGCAGGTGCTCGAAGACTGGGAAATTGGCCGAAACAACAAAGCTCAAAGTTCTGTGGATAAGTGAAGCCAATTTGGAAACACAATTTTTCACAAGCAAGTGAAATTCATGCCTCGAATATTATTTGATGCAAACTACAAACTCGACAAAATTAGTTGATAGCTCTGTTCAAGAATGATTCATGCATTAAAAGTAATTTGCAAAATCATTTAACAACACAGTGGCCTTTGGGGGATGCTACTAGAATCTGAGAATTTTGTAAAACATATTCGGTGACAACACAAACCATAAACACTATTAAATTATAATAAAAGCTATAGATAATTAAGACGTTTATCATCCATATATCAAAGTTGATTATTCTTAACTCCATACAAAATTTACTGACTCAACACATTTCACTGATCACATATTCATGAAAAATAAACAAGTCTTCCCTAAAACTAGGTAAGCCAAGGTAACTCTTCCCTAAAAACTCCACAAGCCAAGGTAACTCCATACCTCATTGGTTCCAAGTCTGCCTGATCTTAAAGGGAATTTTGTAAATAGGTTAATCACATTTATTTAATTTCCTAATTTTGCAAGTTAACTTGAAAAATATCCTTAAATTTTAAAATGGTTTAAAAACTCGAGAGAAAGAGCTTCATTGTGATGATCATTCCATTTGGTTCAAACACAAGCAGTTATCCCCTTTCTCAGAAATCTTTCGATTAGTAAATAGAAACATAAGGAATTGGTTGGGTTGTAGTTTTGGAGTGCATTGGTGGTAGTTTATGTCATCTGTCCCACCCTTTCTCAGAAATCTTTCAACTAGTAAATAGAAACTTAATTAGTTGGCTGGGTTGTAGTTTTGCAGTTTATGTCATCTATCCCAAGTTCAACTCCTAGCATTTTGATGCTTGCACCCTCTCTCAGCAACTAGGAATCCTTGAGCCATCTATCATAAATTTGTTAAAAAATGCTTGCACCCTCTCTCGAAAACTAGGAATCCCTGAGCCACCCTTCATAAATCTGTTAAAAAATGAAAACCAGAGGAATTTGCATATCATCCATATGAACATACAATTCACTTGTGAAGATAGAGCATTTGGAATGTATTCATAAACTTACCAAGTTGGGTATAGAATCTCAGCATTAATTCCATTTACACACATAGTAATCTAAACTATCGATGATTTTAACTATTTTTCTGGTCATTTTTCCAAATATTTTTGGTCAAAATCTGGTTGGGGTTGTTGGAATGGTGGAAATGGGGTTAAAAGATGAAAACCAGAGGAATTTGCATATCATCCATATCAACATACAATTCACTTACGAAGATAGAGCATTTGGAATGTAGTCATAAACTTACCAAGTTAGGTACAGAATCTCAGCATTAATTCCATTTACATCTATAGTAATCTGAACAATCGATGAGCTTGACCATTTTTTCGATCATTTTTCCAAGTATTTTTGGTCAAAATCTGATTGAATTATGGATATAATCTGTTGAGATTGTATAATCATTCTATCCATGATTATCGAAAAAGTCAAAATCATTGATTGTTTAGACCAATTCTTTACCAAAATATTCAAAATTTATACGTAAATGTGGATTTTGGAAAGGTATTTTTCAAAATTTATACATAAATGCGGATTTTGGAAAGGTGATTTTTCTCACATGGAAAATGGTCTTATTCCACTTTACTAGAAATGCAAAATTTATGGTTCATTGTCACTGGAAAGAGAATTTTTCACACTTAACCTTATTTATTGATAAAGAAAATGGTTTGTTTTATCCATATAACATTTGTTTATGCAGAAAAAGAAATTGCGTGAAGGCCTCTTTCTTAACCATTGATTCTTTCTCATACACTGTTGCTTTGGTAGTGGAAAGTAGAAGTAGGAAATCATCTATGATCCCGATCCAAATCCAATCTAGATCTTCCTTGAAGGAAGTAGCAGCGAATGGGATTGGGCCAGTAAAGATCCTATTTTATTGAATGATGCATTAATAACATTGCTTCTATTGACCAAATCAAAGCAGCCACTAAACCCTCCACTACCGACAAATTCATCTTCGATATCCCTGAAGCAAATGATATAAGGAAACATGGACCGCTGTTGTCCAGGGTCAGAATCAATAGAGAGCCATCGGAAGGGCAATTATTGAACACCCAATGATATTGTTCTATTATATGAAGCTACAACTTACAAGTGCCCTCTGCCAACTCTTTAACACAGTTCAAAAGGCTCTGGACGATGTAACATTATACAGAGTCACACTTATTATTACACATGGCCTTTCAAAAGTTAAAGGCATAGGTTCTGTAGTTGTAGGAAGAACAAAGTTATTGTCGAACAAGGCCAACACAAACAGTTGATTAGCATCAAAGACAGCGTATGCTTCCCTTGTAAAGCATTGCATGCTATGCAATCTGGTACAAGGCAATATGGAAAACAAGAACAGTACATGTTTAAGATCTTACATTGTAACACATGAATTATAGGTTGGAAATACATAAAAAGCAATTTCTGGCTTTCAATGGTTCTCGCCTTGCATGATAAATATATGCTGTGAGAGAGTCTTCTAATTTGAGTGGCCTGAGTCTCAGTTCAATGGCACATTGGCACATTTATACATATCTTATTTCACTGTGGCGCATAAACTCTGCATCCATTGTTTAATTATTTTAAATGGTCACAAGAGTAAATAATGGAACCTAACCCTTGTCACAAGAGCGTTTGATAGTAAAGAATGGAACCCAATCCTTATCTTCTGAAGTAAATCTGGAGAAATTTCCCATAGTCTTGGTTTATCAATGATTAATATTCAAATTGTATTAAATGATCCCAAATTGGCTCATATGAGCAGTGTATAAAAAGTGTTTTCTTTATCTGCTCTTAAAGCTAGAAGTGGAAAAATATACCTTGAACAAAACACTAAACATGTCTCAAAAAGATTATTATATTTTCTATATTTCTATATTATGCTTATTGTAACGAATAAGAGTGACTTATACCATATTTCTTTAAAATCTTTTGGATAATATCAATGAAGAGCATTCTGACAACAATTTCAACACAGGCGTATACTAATCTTTAAGTTAGAGAAGTTCCTATTCGCTGTATTTGTTAAAATTTGTAATTTTGCGTCTTACACAAGTGACTTGTACCATACCTCTTTTAAAAAAAATAAAATTGCAAACGTTCTGTAAGATGATTCGATTCTTCGAATAAAACAAGAGACCCGTTTAACATGCTAATAAGGAAGTTTCAGGAATGGTATAATCCATTAAATAAGTGGATCGTCAATCTTGTCAGCAGGCTCAAAGTACTGGTTGTCTTGCATGTCAAAGCTTTTGTAAATAAAATGGCATTTTGACTCTTATAGATATATCAATCCTTTGACTTGCAGATTTATTTTGACCTGCATTCACAGCAGGAACTATGCCCCATTAACCATAAAAAATTCCCAGCAGTGATTATTTGTTCACTCCAATAGGCGAGTCACGTTGTTGAGGCAAGCTCTATGCTTGACTTCCTTATCACAACTACAATAACACTCTATACAATTGTATATAGTGTGACAGATTTACACCTGTATTGGAGTTTCTCAACACATACAAAATATGGAATATGATGCCACACAATGAGATGCTCCTTAGCAAATCCTTTCTAGACACGGGATAGAGAGATCAGTTCACATTCATGGGATTAAAAGGCCCTCTGAATAATGTGATGTGTTTACAGGCTTCTTTAAAGATAGCAAGTTTGTCAATTCTCAAGAGAATCTGGATTGCATTACACATGGCTGACAGTTTTTCGACAGTTTCTCAAAAGTGTAAGTGGGAGCTTTAAAACCCAATAAGAAGACGGTATATTGTAGCCCACTTAATTTGGATATTTCAGTCATGGAAGCTGCCAAGTGGGAATAATTCCAAGGTGTTAAGGTGGAAGAATCTCTAGCAGTGGTTTTTACACCTGAGGTGACTTGTACTACTCTCATTCACACAGTGGTTTTTACACCTGAGGTGACTTGTACTTGTTAAAGATAATGTTTATCTTGTGTGTTTAGTTGTTGATAGATGAGAGATTCTCTGCTAGTTTGGTGTGTGGTTGAGATATTATCTCAACCTCTCCTAGCTATATTTAGAATGAGTTAGATCTCATAACAACTCTCTCTACTCTATATATTAGAGATATCATTTGTACACAGGTATTGCAATAGTAATAGATTTGTGTGTTGTGTGGAACCTATGTCTACTCTCTCCATTTTTAAGTTGGTATAAAAGCTAGACTGAGCATGACTCCCTCATGGAAGTGCTCAGGACTATGAGAGAGGAGCAATGTTTAGTCTGTGTGAAAGAATGAAAGCTGCTGTGTTTGTTAGAAATGGTTACTCTCATTCCCACAATGGTTAGATTGGAAAATAGTGAACAGATGACAACACCTCCCACTGGCTACTGCTCTCAGTTGCTAATAGAAATGACTATGGAAATTTGCAGAACATTCCCTAAACATAATCTGTTTGGGATGCAATTTAAATGTGTAGGCTCTATTGAAAAGATGAATGCTGGAATTGCAATACTGCATATTCAGGAGCTATGCCCACACAAAGCTTTATGAATCTATTCAACCAAAATGTCAAATATTAGAGAAAATAAATAGAAGGGGGCTTCGAGACAGAACTAAATAGAATGGGGTTCTGAGACAGAACGATCATGGATTCAAATATCCCATTGTATTGGTAAAGAGGAAAAAGGCATTCAAATTCTATGTTTTCTCATAAAGATCATGGATTCAAATATCCCATTGTATTGGTAAGAGGAAAGAGGCATTCAAATTCTATGTTTTCTCATAAAGAAGAAGACGGTGATGCATCTCCTTTGAGCCTGCTTTGAAGCCCGCATCTTTTGAGATTAGATTGAATCAGAATACGGAGGTCTACTTCTGGGCCCTCTACAGTGGAAAATCATCTTAAGGAGACATGGATGATTAGGATACATGGCAGAGAAATTTGGGACATATAATTCACAGGCATTTATTTCTTGTGAAAGAAGAGGTCCAGGTCACTGTTTAGTGAAGAACCCAGCAGAATCAACTCGGGGTATATCAGCCTTTAGTGCTGAATTAGAGATCAGTTCACCGCTAGGAATCTTATTTTCAAGAAAGATGTAGACACCTTGGCTATAGGAGCTAAAGCTGACATGTTGACATTCTTCATTTATGTTACTGGTGGTTGTAGATGTCACAATGTAATCTAGTTGCCTTTTTAGTGCAATAAAAGAAGCATCCCTGGAATTAACAAAAAAATGACTGGAATGATGACACAAATTAATAAAATCACAATTAATTTCACAATGTTCATTCTCAATGTCACCATACATGTCCTCGTATTCAACACAGATATTCCATCAAAATTTGAAGGTTTTACATTATAAAAAAATCAGATTACCTAGATCGATAGCACAGGTCAAGACTAAGATTATTGGTATCACAATACATAATCGGCAGCGAAGAAATAGTAGTGCCATATTTCACCGCGATTTGTGCAAATCTTTTGCGTGTCATTATTCATGTTTCATCAATATTGGGAGAAAATAGATTGATAACTGTCTACTTGAGGGAATTTGCAACACTTGCCCAACAGATTGAAATGGAATACTTCTCTCCAAATCCATCTTTTTGAATTATAGTTGCCATCCCTTTAAAATGGACATCATATTAAATTATTCTGCAAAGGAGGTAGAGTATGATCTAATAAACAATTAAAGAAAATTCAGTAATAAAGTATACTTCTATGGTAGGAAGAGCATTGTGGAAAAATCATTTTGATCTCTAATCTGATAAAACCAACAGCTACCTACGTTTTGGTATTGTTTCAAAATCCTTATCAACATGCCATTCCACAATCCATTCCCATGTACCAATGTTCGCAGGTTAAGTCTATGTTTACAATAAAATGAATCCGATTCAGAACAAGGCGATTTAAACTTTGCATTTTGCATTTTCCTCAAGAATACCATAACAATGGCTATAGATATGCAGCATGGGAGACTGGGAGAGGGAAGGAAGGGCACCCTCCAATAATCTAAGGCAATCATCAATTTTTAAACATATAAAGCCCATGTAAAGAAGCTAACCGATGAAACACAATCCATCCTATACCTGGCAAGGTAACCAGAGGAAAAAAATCATCTGAAACAAAGATGGTCTGGAGATGAAAACTAACCCATGTCATAATGATACCATGCCAATACTCAGTAGCTATGCTGTTGGGAGTGCAGAGCGGGAGCGGAGCGAAAAGCGAAATTTTTAAAAGCGGAGTATTTTTTATATAATATATATTTTAATAAATTTTGATGGATTTATATTTAAAAAACATGTAGGATGTTCAATTAGTTATAGAAAACATGGATTAAACCATATAACATCAATCATCCAGTAGTTATAACTTATAACATTATCATCAAATGATCAACCATAACAACTTTTATAGGAGCTTGGCAAAAAAGGGAGGTACCAGATGATCAACCTAGTAAAGGAGCTTTTAGTATAGGAAAGGTAGGGAGCACCTAGAGAGCGCCTTGGGAGCGTCTGGGAGAGTTTTGGGAGAGAGCTTCCGAAGCAAGCGAGCTTCGGGAGTGGGAGCGAGGGGGTAGGGGACGCTCCCACGCAGCAGAGCTCAGTAGTCAAGGAAAAAAAATTAATATCACCAGCAGTGAACCGATTAGCTTGGGCTGTGAAGTGAGACAGGCAGGTTACCCAATTCCAATAGCGTGGGCTAGAAAGTGGGACAGGTAGGTTGTCAATTACAATATACCATGAAAGAAACCAAATGCCAAATGTGACTTTCAGACAAGATCAAGGATTGGCAAGTCCATCAGGCTGTGGCCCAGTTGCTAGTTGGAGTGCGCCACAATGATGATTCAGGTTCAAAATCCAGCGGGCATGCTTGCTTTGATAATCCAACTGACCAGGCCTTTCTTATGTGTGTCCTGTCAATACATCAAACATGCACAATATTGCTGTGATAATGCAGTTGACCGAATCTTTATGAGGTGTTAAGTCATGTTAATACGTCAGATCTACACAGAAGCTGTTAATGGTGGTTCCCAGAAAAGAATCCTTTAATGCAGTTGACTGAATCTTTATGAGGTGTTAAGTCATGTTAATACATCAGATCTGCACAGAAGCTGTTAATGGTGGTTCCCAGAAAAGAATGACAACATATACTTATGTATTATTCAGATAAACAAAATACAAGATTGGCCCAAGAAGGGGAAGAGATGGGAATTCCCCAAGATGCTAGCCAGGCACCAGCATTCTAACTTGGAATTAATACATTGGTATATTTAAAAGTTCAAGAGTTCTTTCTCTGAAGTTAAAGATTATTTGAAAATATTGCACTTGGGCCATTTCACAAAGGCTTATAATTCACATGGTCTTAACTTAAAAGAGCTAGAACAGAACAGGAATAAAATATTTAATATAGGTAAGTAGGTTCTGGAGGACGTAACCTCCCAATCATAACAAAGGACTGCTTAATCTAAACAGTGTTAAGACTTACAAATCCTGTAATAAAATTTGCATCCACAGGACACAATAGAATGTAAATGTCCTTTTCATGTCCAAATAATATTTTCCTACAAATGTCAAAGAATAAACCCCGATGCCAAATCCAGCACACATATCATACAAAATTCACAAAAGAATGTTCAAGGGTGTGGGCATATCTCTTATTCTCTCAACTCAACAGGGTATTTTTGAAGTAAACCACTTCATGACATGCAGAGGGGCTTTGATCAACTCCAAAGCAATTTCCACCAAAATTGTAACACAGATGCAACATGGGCATATGCAACTGAGCAGTATCCTGCAACAACAATAAACAACCATCAATTTCGCCTCACAAAATTGGCAAGCCGGCCAATGAAACCCATGAATTCAATACCCAACCCCTCATTGAAGAACCCAAAGAACCCGGGGAAAAATAGTTTAGCAGCCCCAAAACACATATTAGGGAAGAAACAGAAAATGCATGATGAAGGATTTCAAAATAAATACTCACCCAACAATCCAAACGAGGATACCAACTAGTGAAACCAGGAACGCGAGAAGAGCAAAGGGCAATCCCAGAAGGAAGCCCAGAGGTCTGCATTCACAATCTCCGTCACCCATATGTTCGACAATACCAATTTTACTTCAATGCTGATGATCTGGTTGCGAATACCAGAGTTTTCGGGTCTCCGATGTGATATAAACAAACCAAGATATGACTAATGTAACGCAGAAGAAATGCACTTAAACACGGAATCTATAGAAAGAAGATAACTTCTATATTTTTCTGACTCTGTTCGCAACATCTCTATTGATATCGAGCTGTCAAAGGTTTGTTTATTGTGATTGGCTCGATTTCTGTGTCATGTAGCTACCTGATACAATATCTCTTTTATTTTTATATTGTTCGGGAGTCATTGACTTCTCTCGTATGTGCGTGTTGACGTAGTGCCCAGTTCATCATCTCATGCGTGCAAAAGGGTTTAAATTCCATCCAAACTTTGTAAAGTCCATCTTCTGCTCAACGGTGTAAATTTGACGTTACTCTTTAGTTTACCTACTCTCCATTGAGTGATGGTAAAGAATTTACAAAGCTCATTGATGGGATACCTAGCCTTAAAAAGTTACATGGTTATGTAGAGAAGTTATATGGTTGTCGGTTAATTATTAACTAAATTGCATATTTTTTTGTTGGTAGGGTAAGAGATTCCCTTTACATATTTAATTTAGATTCTCTCTAAATTTAAATTTATAATTTAAAAAAACACATAGTTAAACTCATTTAAGATTAATTATTAATATACATATTTAATATTAAAAAAATAATAAACATTAAAAAAGATTAATTCACTTTTAAATTTTATTATTTTACTTAAATTAAGATAAAATAAATATTAAAAAAAGGTTAACTCACTATTTTCACTATTCTACTTAATGTTTTTTGTTTTTGTTTTTTTTTCACATACAAGTTTGTTTCTCTCAAAACATAACTAGTAACACAACTAGTGGGGGACATAGTATCATTTGCATACATCTCAATACATCAAAGGTTAACTCACTATTTTAACTATTCTACTTAATGTTTTTTGTTTTTGTTTTTTTTTCTCGGAAAAAACTTACTTTTTTTCTTCTTCTAAGAAATCAAAAAGTACATAGCATATATGATCCATGCAGAATGGACCAATGTGACGTCAAAAAAACCAATAACATAATAAGGAGCTTTTCACTCCTCTAAACCAAGAAACTATCTAAAAAATTTCTGAAAAAAAAGATCCGCATAAACCAGATGAGACCAGTTGATCATTTACCCATTCCTCCTAAAAAAGAGAGAGCCTGAAAATAGCAAGCTTTGATAATGCATCAACCACTACATTATTTTCTCCGTAGACATGTTCAATATAAAGATGCTAAAACGTGTTAACCAATTCAGAAGTTCTATGACACCAATGATGGTATGAATGATACACAATTTCTTTTATATAAAAATTATATCTTACTTTATTCGTAATAAAAAAATAACTTTTATATAAAAATATGATTTCTTTGCTATTGTTTGACCTGGTACATGAGTAATCAATTTGTTAATTTGTTTATTCTAAATTATGTAGCATTTTCATTATGCAACAGTTTATAGAGTAAAGGCACATTCTGGAAAACCACTTTCCCTATATGTTAATATGTATACCTTTATGCAGGGGCATTCTAGTAGGGTCCTTGTAAATACAAGTCCAAAAACTTCGCAATCGTGAACAAGTACAAAAGAGAGGTAAAACACACGTTCTAGAAAACCACTTGTCACAACCTACCACTTTCCCTATATGTTGCGTATACCTTTACACAAGCGTATACCTTTACACAAGTACATTCTAGTAGGGTCCAAAAACTTCACATTTGTGAACAAGTACAAAGGAGAGGTTCTTAAATAAATGCAAGAGGAGTGTCTCGTTCTTTTTGCACAAAGGTGTATGGTAGAGAACTTTGTGAGGGAATTTTGATGAATACTAAGGAGATCTATGTGAATGTGTAAAATTTTTTGTGAATGTGTAAAATTTTGATGAGGTTTATTTAATGGTATAATTGTGTTGAGAAGGTATATTTTTATAGTTTGGGTGGGGAAGTGTTTGTCTATCTCATAAAAAAGAAAAAAGAATGCATTTATAAGTGTGTTGTTGTATTATTGTATTAAGAAGGCACATTTCTACAACGGGGTGGGAGGAAGTGTTCATATGTTCCATAAAAATAAATAAAAAAATAAAAAAAATAAAAAAAGAATGCATGCATCAATGTGTTGTTATATTATTGCCTGGAGAATGCACATTTCTACAGTAGGGTAAATTCTGTTTGTCCCATAAAAAAATAATAAAATTAAAAATTAAAAATAAGAATGCATGCATCCGTGTGTTGTTCTATTATAGTATAGTGGAGTCGAGTGGGGGGAAGTGTCTGTATGTCCGATAAAAAAAATTAGAATACCATCATTGTGTGGTGAAAGGTTTACGGATCTGACCCCTCTCGACACGACACCTTATAGAACTGGAGTTAGATGGGTCTATATTGGTGGATATGATACTAAATATGTAATGGTATAATGGATATGATACTCAATATGTAGTTTGACAAAATTTTGATTATCTATTCAATTGTTATTATTCATAATTTGTATATTAATATTATATTTAAGGAATTTCATTAATTATAATGAAATTTTTTACATGTGAAAACGTTCATTTCATATAATTCTTAATCATTTACATAATGAAAAGTTCTTTATCATTTTAGAAATATAATCAAATCTACACCTTCATCATCATTTGAAAGTGCATTTTTAGCATTTTTATTTTTACACGTCATTAATATCTATATCTCAAGCCCCATGTATATATATGTGTCTAAGTGGGTCTAATGGTTAAGAACATATGCTCCATCCTAAGAGATCATAGGTTCAAATCTAGAGGGGGTAGGGTATGTACACCTTCCTAGACTTTAGCACTTAGGGGCGAAAAAAAATAGACTACTCCTAAAATATATGCATTTTATCTATACATACTTTTAGCATTACCTTTCTAAGTATCCATCCTTACCTTTGGATTATGAGGAGAGTTTCAATCTAGCTACTTTGGAAGATTTACATGTGATGATATCATGTTTATCATCTTTCCATGTTTTGTTTCTTATATTTTTATTTTAAAGTTTTTTAATGGTTTTATTTGTGGTTTTTTATTTTCATATTTTCATATTTTTATTTTTAAGTTTTATTTGTGGTTTTTTATTTTCATTTTGTAAATTTGTTTTTATGTGAAATAGCAATGAAGTCTAAATTAGAAGAAAGGTGGATAAATAATGGCATTTTTTTCCTTAACATTAAAATTGGTACATGGCATAATTAATCTTTTAATATTTATGGTTTGTTGTTATAATTGTGGTTTTGTTAATTGTTTTTTAACTCATAAAAAAATTATCGGATCATTTTTTCTTCTCTAAAATATTTGGATGGGGTGACTCAACCGAATTGATAGCTCAATGGGACTCATCTAGATTTGAACCTCAACTCAACTAGAACTAGAGACGTCATGGCAACCTCTACTATAAAACATTTTGTTTGAATCATGAAACTAACCCCTAAACTTACATTAAATTACTTATTGTAGGGATTTTAATATCTTGGATGACTTGGTCTTTACACTATGAGATTTGTAGTCATGTTATCATTTAAATGGGGTAATTTTGGAGACAACATGATATACAATATTATATTAATTTTCATTGCACCATGAGAAACAATGTGCATTCAACAACCCACTATGGATGAGATGTGTATTGTAATGTAACACTAATAAAAACTAAAATAAAATAAAAGTGGAGTTTTGTAATGCAAAAGTGAAAAAAAATTGTCCATAATGATTAAAAAGAAGATACAAATATGTTTATGATAATAATAAAAAATAATAAAATAAACAAGCATAGATCCATCTTAACATTGATCTTTTAAGTGCTAAGAAGTTCACACATTTGTTTCTTTTTTATCCCTTTCATTGCTTAATACATACGAGGATAAGATGGATCTATGCTACTCTAGATAGAACCATCTTACCCATTTAATTTTCTTATCCATGTGTACATATGAAGATAACCCTTAATCGAACATTTATTAATTACCTATGTTTGTTCATCATTCTACGGGTTATAAGCAATACTCATATTGAAAGTTACTCATGTTAAGTTGAAAAATTCTTTCTAGCTTACAAACATGCTTGAAGAATAAATCAACAATCTCACAACCTTTAAATTTGGTAGTCAAAAGAATGAAATAAACATACTTAGTTAAATGATTGATTATCATAAATGTACTATTTTTACCTTTAGAGATCACCAAACTTGTGATGAAGTACATAGATACCTCTCCCCACTTTTCGAATGAAATAAACATACTTAGCTAAATGATCGACTATCATAAATGTACCATTTTTACCTTTAGAGATCAACAAACTTGTGATGAAGTACATAGATACCTCTCCCCACTTTCATCAGAGATAGAATTAAGTCAAAGAAGACCAACGCAAGGAACAATTCCTACCTTATAACATTAGACTTCATTTTGTTTCATCAAACTTTGGAGGTACCAACAAAGAAAGATGCATGCCTATGTTGAAGATATCATTGTATATGAGAAGAGTCTTGTTGTAAGTAGATGTAGTTCTTAAAAAGCTTAACGGCATCCATGATAGATGTCAAAGGTTGGATCTTCTTTTTATTGATAAAATATTGTTGAATTTGAATTATAGTAGGATCCTTTGTGTAGTCTACAAAGAACTCTGGTACTCAAACAAGTTGGTTGATCAAGATTGACTTGATGGTGAGCAAGGTACCCTGCCAACATAAAGCATAGACAAATACGTTATTTTCTTGTTTTATATATGTAGAAAGTGTAAGTCAAATCATTTTTTTATTATCATATATCGTTAGTAATTTTTGAATGCTCTATTCATTAGGCCCTTATCCATATACACAAATGAATCTTATTCATAAAAAAAAGGGTGAAAGGAGGAGAAAGCTAATTTTTTTGTAATGGCTATCTACAATATATGCATCAGTTTATATGATTTAATCTCTTAATCGTTTATCTTTTGTATATAAAATTCACTTTTATGAACATTCTTTCTAATACATATTCATATTTTGTTGCTTGCAAAGTTATCAGAATTGCATGCATGGGAGTGGGTATAGGTGCAAATCAGGTAGGTTTGTGGAAGTTGATTGAGATTTTAAGATTAAGGAATTGAGCAAGATCAAAATATTCAAGAAATACGTACAAAATTGTTGGTTAATCTAAATTGGGTTTCAATGTAAGATCAAATCAAGTACATATAACTTACTTCAAACATTTTGAGCCTACACATACTTGTATGTAGCAATTCCATGTAATTAATTAAATAATAAGGAAATACACTTTAAATATAAAATTACTCACAAATGTGTCTTGGGTTGAGAATCCTTATTCATTAAATCAATTGATAAAATTACTCACAATGTGTCTTGGGTTGAGAATCCATATTCATTAAATCAATTGATTTATGCATGTTTGGTTTTGGCATAAGAATTTTAATATTCAGATTGCACCGAAAAAGAAGCACCAACCTTTGAAGTAAAGTTTCAAAGTTAGAATTATATATTCATTGATTCTAATTTTTTAATACGAGTTTAATCATTGGGTGCTTCGGTGCTTCTTTGGTCTTATGAGGATTTATGTACTAGGTGAGTTGTTTACATTTTCAACAAGTTATTTGGTCTTGCAACTTTATCTACACAAATAAATCCTAATAATATTTAGTCATATTTCATCTAAACATTAATGTAAATACTAATATTAAATCACACATTTGTAGTTGGTAGCTAATCAAATTAAAGTAGTAAGATTAATTATTTTACCGGTTTGATCCTAGATTTCTTTGACCATGAGCTTATTGAATTTCAATTAATTCTCTTACTAAATTGTTGATTAATTCCAAAAAATTAAAATTCCACTTAAACATACATACATACATATATATATATGAGGAAACTTCAGAAATTTGAGTAAAATATTTTTAAAATTTATATATTTATTTTACAACTTAAAATTTTAAAAACTCAAACTTTTTTTTAATACCTTTCAAGTTCTACCTTTCTTAAAAATCCCTTAATAATACTTACATTTACATTTGTTGTAAAAAAAGTATATAACTATTTCATACAAAATCTGAAACCAAACAATATATAATTCTATATATTAAAAAAAAGACATCAAACATTTACAACTTTCTAATTATAGATTTAACACTTAGTGTGAAGATATGAACAGGCATAAGGCCTATCATCTCCACTTAGTATGAAAGATACAATAAAATGGGTAGTAAAAAATGGCAAGCCATTTTTGTGATCCGATGAAAAATGATCTTCATCCATTTAAAAAAAAGAAACTTTAATATTTCATAAAACCCCATCCAAACAAAGCAACTACAAAACACACATTTGCCACATGTATATGCGTTATGACATATTTTTTAAATAAGACAATTGGAGACCATGCTAAGTAGCACAACCCGTTGATGGAATCATATTAGTTCACTACAACACTTGAAGCATAGTAGCAAAATATAGTCATATTGGTAGTTGTTGTACATAAATTCGAATCAAGTAAAAAATATGTTGAACATTTGAAATGATACGAGTTCGGTACAGTCAATCATTTATTTACCTAAAAGTTGGCTGCTCAAAAGTGAAGTGCATCCTCTAAAAAATCAAAATCCTTGTCTAAGTTCGAGTTAAAAGTTAAAAATTAAGAGTTAAAAGTTAAAAGTTTTAAACTTCAACCATAAGTATGTGCACAATGAGTACTGCATTGTGAGTCATGCAGTCACACAAGTTACAACAATTATTACCATTTGACTTTTGAAGTTAAGAAATTGCGATTGGAGTTTGCAATTTCTTATTATTTACTTATTTCAATTTTCAATTTTGTCCAAGTTGTAAAAGGTTAAGGATAAAAGAATTGTCATACATACTTATTTGTACATGATTCTATGTAGTTTTTTATTTAAGTTTTATTTTATATATAATTGTTATTTTAATTTTTACTTTTATATTTTACTTTTTAGTATTTAGGTAGTTTTTTGTTCTCATTTTTCTTAAGTCATTTTGTATAAAAATAGATTTGTGTAGAATTTTAAGTCATTTTGTATAAAAATAGATTTGTGTAGAATTTTAAGTCATTTTGTATGTATTTTTTTCCAAGGATGTCATTTTGTATGTATTATGTAGTTGTTATTTTAAATTTTATTTTTATGATTTATTATTTATTTAATAATTCTCTTAGGATTGGTGAAAGAATGGAGATGATGACATCATAAACATTGTTATATTATATGATATGCCATGTATCGAATTTGAATTTGAGATATGTTTCAAGTTGTTTTCAATGAATAAAGAATGATGTGTTAAAATTTGGAATGATTTATGTATAATCTTATTTTTTTTAAATTAAAATTGCATGTTTTTTGTATTTATAAGATGCCTACTCCCGTATTTTAGCCGTACTTGATTTTTTCGTTACTTATTTTTTCCGCATCGTATTCAAATCCATACTCGAATCTTGCTACTATGACTTGAAGTTGGCTATAATAACTATAGTTTCATTTATTAATTAAATAGCAAGGCTCGTAGTTCACAAAAACGTTTTATGTAAAATTCAAATGTGTTTTAAATTTTTATATTTAACCATGTTACTTATATATATGGAGAGGTCTCTTTGGCAGTGGGTTGTGGACGGATGTTTTACATGTAAAATATATTCAAACTAGTAATTACACTTTGGGGTGCAATAAAAGAACATCGTATTTGAAGTGAAGTAAGGGGATGGAGTAGGCGCTTCCAAAGCAGACATATGAAAAGAGAATCACAATTTGAAGTATTGAACCACGAGAGTTGTTTCCATTTATGCAAATCTTTGTTGTTCATTCAGAATCTCAAATAAATGAGAAATTTAAGTGTGTAGAGGAGAATTTACTCAAGTGCAAAAACCGTAGCTTTGTACAAAGTGGCAACCCCTTCATCCTTCTTAGCTTACACGTTCATGTGAGCGAAAGTACTCCACAGATACCAATAGTTCCATACTTGGAAGCTCTCCTAACTCAGAGCTCACACAAAAGCATACAACAAGATATGGCAAGGCCAGTTGCAAGAATGATGCACACAAGAGACATGTTTCTAAGATCAGCCACGAAGAGGTGGTTAGCTCTCGACATTAAACAAAAAAAGCTAAGTCCAAATGATCCGTCCAAAACTTCTTTGTATTGTGATCTAGATATTGCCTTTATTGTGCTCTATTCTTTCATTGTAATCTTTTGCCTTTAGTTTCATGAAATTGTAGCACAGAATGTAAACATCTTGTCGCATAGGGCATTGGCATCATCGAGGATTTAATAGAAATGATCTTTATATCAATCTCTAGTGTTGCTTCTGTTTAATTTTTGACTTGACCTGTGAATCATCACTATTGATATCAGGGGCAATGAGATGCAGTGCACCAAACATTGCAAATTTGTAAGGAGAAGCAATTCTTTGGTTTTATTCTGGTCTTTATCTAGGTAATCTGTCTCAATATGGAAGCATTCACTCCATGGGAAGGTACTGGACATCTTATGGAATTACAGTAGTTATGGGGTCTTTTCAAGACCTGTTATACTTATTTTTTTTGCAAAATCCATTTGACACATTGCCATAGTCGTTGACACATTGTCACACCTTAGATATTAGCCCGAAGTTACTCGAGAATCAAAGTCAAATCCAGGTGGCCAATGCCTCGTAGTCGTCAGTCATCACTCGTCATCTTGGACAACTGAGCAGTGAGTGTGTGACATGAGTGAGTGAGTGATTATAATTTATGATATTTCCAATATTTTGAATGACGAGTCGAATTTTATAGCATAGGAAAAATTTCAACATAGAAATTGAAATTTATATGAATTGGTAAATTTCAAATGTTGCCCTTCTTTTGAAATGTTGATATAAATTATGTCATTCTTAATTGGAAGGGTAAAATTCACATTTTAATTTTTTTTGAAGGGCAATTTTAACTTTACACTTCTAGAAAAGGTTGGAAAGGATTCAAATTTGAACACTGATAGAGAACACTTCCCGTCTGCTAACGCTTTCTTCACTTAATAAAAATAAATAAAAAATAATATCTTTACATTCTCACCACCCACTATCATTTAAAAAATATAAATATAAATATATATATTTTAATCTATATTTTATGTTATAAATACTTTTAACATTACCTTTCTAACTACCCATCCTACATTTGGATGGAGAGTTTCAATCTAGCTACTTTGGAATATATACATGTGGTGATATCACGTTTATCATTTTTAGCATTACCTTTCTAACTACCCATCCTACATTTGGATTATGAGGAGAGTTTCAATCTAGCTACTTTGAAGATATATAGCTACTTTGAAGATATACATGTGACGTTATCACGTTTACCAACTTTCTATGTGTATTTCTTCCATGTTTTGTTTTTTTAAGATATTTATTTTTTATTGTGCAAATTTATTTTTATGTGAAATAGTCATGAAGTCTAAATTAGAAGAAAGGTGGTTAAATAATGAATTTCTTTTTCCTTCTTAATGTTAAAATTGGTATATGGTATAATTAATCTTTTAATATTTATGGTTGGTTGTTATAATTGTAATTATGTGAATTGATTTTTTAACTTATAAAAAAGATTGTGGGATTTTTCTTTTTTTCTCTAAAATATTTAGATGGAGGGTGATTCAACTGATAGTTACAATATTAATTGATAATCTAATAAGACTCACCTAGATTTGAATCTCAACTCGACTAGAACTAGAGAATTTATGACAGACTCTACATTGAACAATCCAGTATGGATGAGAAGTGTACTATAATGTAACATTAATAAACTAAAATGAAAAAAAAAGATGAGATTTGTAATGCAAAAGTGAAAAAAATTGTCCATACTGATTAAAAAGAATATAAAAACATGTTTACAATAATAATAAAAAAATGATAAAGTAAACCATCATAGATCCATCTTAACCTTGATGTTTTAAGTGTTGAGAAATTCATACATTGGTTTCTTCTTTATCCCTGTCATTGCTTAATACATCTGAGGATAAGATGGATCTATGCAATTCTAGATAGAACCACCTTACCCATTTAATTTTCTTATCCATGTGTACATATGAAGATACCCCTTAATTAGGGGTGGCAGGTGTGGGAGGGGTCATATATGATCCTAGTGGAAATATTGTTAGGACTTTCGCATGGGGGTTGGGTAAGCGCACCAACAACTTTGCTGAATGGATCGCTTTGACGCAAGGAATGGAATGCATGTTTGATATTTTTTTTAAAAACAGAAACAGGTAAAGAGGTTGTATTAACAAAGGCTGTGCACAGCCATTTAGTACATTGGAAAAATCCAGTTCTCTGCGTCTAATGCAGGAAAATTGCAGAGATTTTTAAAGTCTGTTCCCTGGAGTTCTTTACTATCAGACTTCCTAAAAACACTGCAATTACTAGTGGGGTAAACCCTCACAAACTGATTACATAATTTAAGGCAAAAATACATTCAAAACAAAAACAGCTGGGAGAACCTGCAAGCAAGGAAATGCCATTATCCATAGTTCTGCTGGTTGATTGAAGCCGCCTTTGCCATTTCCAGGTTCACTGTTGGAGCCTCCTGTGCGTAGCTACATTGCGTTTTGTATACAAGAGCAGAGATGTCATTTTTGACGTTTTCCAGCTTCCCCATGAGTTCAATGATGTTTCTATCAATATCCTCCATGCGCGATTCCAAGCAAGACAGCCTGGAATGAATGTATTTGTCTTCCACCACGAGTTCATCAATTTTGTTGTCTGTGTTGCACACTGCAGCATAAGTTCTTGACAGGTAAACCTTGATGTCGGAGGTGAGGCGACTCAGAGTAACAATCGCCTGCCTGACGCCGTCCATCTCGCATTCAGCCGGGAGGTAGCGACCTGCGAACAACACTGCAGGTTCCTGAGCGAGACAAAGGTTTTGCAGAGCAGGGCCGAGAGCATCGAATGGAGGGTTGTCCATGTTGAATGTAATATCAACTACCGTCGCCTGGGGTGATAAATGCTCAGGCGTGAGAACAGTACCCGCCACGAGGTGAGCACGTGGTGTGAGGTGAGATAAACGAGCCATGCTATGGCGGTGGAGAAGGCAGAGACCAATGCAAAAATCGCCGTGAGAGTTTAGGCTAATATGCCTTAAACTTTTCCATAGTGGAGAGTGCTTAAACCACGAGACCATTAGGGGATAAAGTGGTATGATAAAACATTGTTTAGGATTACTTGCCCCATTTCTAACTTGACTCCATTGTTGGCCAAAGTGTCAGCATTACCATTGAGATCCCTTAGCACATGATAATAGAGTGTGTCCTTTGGGAGGGTAAGACGTTTTATTCTTTTCTGGATTCTCCGATTTTTGTCATTCTTTAGGGAAGTGCCATTTTTCATTGCATGAATAACATGCCTGGAGTCCCCATAAACTTGTAGGCGATTCATGTTGAGGGTGACTGCTAATTCTAGAGAATAGAACAAGGCTAGCCATTCTGCTTGATTGTTGGTGCTAGTTCCAAGTCCCCAAGAGAAATCTACTAATTTATTTCCTCCAGGATCAAAAATTACCCCCCCCGCACCTGCCGCCCCCGTGCATGTTTGATCTCAAGATAGAAGACTTCATGGTTTTTGGAGATTCTAAGATTGTTATCCAAGCCATGGTATTATGGCAAAGGACTAAAATAATAAAAAATGACTTTCAACTAAGAATTTCCAACTTGATCCCTAGGAATTCAATGATTCACTTCTTTCATGTCAAAAGATGCTTAAATGGGTTGGCCGATCATTTGGATAACCAAGGAACAAGATTAAAGGAGGAGGATTGCTCCCTTAATGACTCTCCCACCTTCGTTAAATGGTGTTGGGCATCCCAATGCTGCATTTAATGTTAATCGATTGGATCAACGTCGAAGGCCGCCATTGCAGGGGCGGGTTGACAGTTGGTAATGGAGTTGTCTTCACTGGCATTGGAGAGTCTTGTCCGAATGCTTGTACATTAACTCGCCTTCCTTTTGTTCGTGCTGAGCAAGTTGGCATAGGGTATGACATTCCTTAGATAATAATGGCAGAACCCCCGCTCTTTCCAGCGTTTAATGGTATAACAAAGATGCAAGTGTTGTTTTCTTATCTACAATGCTCTGATATCTCTGCGAACCGAGTGTTTTTTCCGACTCAGGTGGCATATGATATGGAGAAAAGAGTTTCATATTCATAGAAGGAGGTGTGGTTACACCATCTAGAGGAGGACTCGAGATTGCAGTACGTTATGAAGGAATTAGCTAGTATCAAAGGGGACCGAACAGACCTGAAGAAGATGATTCAATGCATATTTGAGGTTTCTAAATCCAGTTTAGAAAAATCCCGACAGACTGGCTTGGCCTTGACGGATTTTGAAACCCGCCTCGAAGATGCAGAAACTGGGTATAGAGTTCAGACAGGAGAGGTTGAGGAGATGAAGAGGTGCGTGGTTGAAATGGAAAGGGATTTGAATGAAAAGATAGATGGGGTTCTCAAAAGCATAGTGGACCTGCGACACTTCTTGCAGGCGCACAACCTGAACAAGGCCGAGGGATATGAGAACAGGTTTGTCTAGCTAAAGGAAATTATTGAAGAAATCCATGCAGATGTCAATGGCCTATATCCTTTCAATTGTGAACCAGGCGGGGAGCAAGTTGAGGCCAGCCCGATGGATGACGCTTCAGTTTCGTAGCCCGAACTCGCCGATTCCAACATTCAAGAATGAAGTCTTTTCTCTCTTGTTAAAGTCATAATTTTTTTTTGCTTTTTAATAGGTAATCGGTTTATCAGAGTTTATACAGTTAGAAGTAGCAGAACCAACTTTGTCAAAAAATGTAAAATTCATGAACTGCTGGAGGCTTTTGCAACACTATTTTGTACTGAATCTCTAGTTTTGGACTCTCTTAAGACTCTGTTGATGCTTTGCTGTCCTGGGGGCGTTATGTAATCTTTCCTTTTATATAATACAGCTCCTTTTCCTGTTTCTGTTAAAAAAATGATACCCCTTAATCGAGCATTTATTTATTACCTATGTTTATCCATCATTCTACGGATTATAAACAATACTAACATTGAAAGTTACTCATGTTAAGTTGAAAAATTCTTTCTGAATTAAAATAAAAAATTGAGTCCCTACCATCAATGATATTGTGATGGAGTCCACATAGCTTATGAACATGCTTGAAGAATAAATCAACAATCTCACAACCTTTGAATTTGGTAGTGAAAAGAATGAAGTAAACATACTTAACTAAATGATTGACTATCACAAATATACCATTTTTACCTTTAGTAGATACCTCTCCCCACTTTTCATTTTTCATTAGAGATGGAATTAAGTCAAAGAAGAACAACGTAAGAAACCATTTCTACCTTACAATATTAGACTTCATTTTGTTTCATTAAACTTTGGAGGTGATATTCTTATAAGTTTTATGGAAACCAACATCACCGACAAAGAAAGATGCATGCCTATGTTGAAGATTTCATTGTATATGAGAAGAGTCTTGTTGTAAGTAGATGTAGTTTTTAAAAAGCATAACGCCATCCATGATAATTGTTAAAGGTTGGATCTTCTCTCTAGTGATAAATTTTGAAGATTTCATTGTATATGAGAAGAGTCTTGTTGTAAGTAGATGTAGTTTTTAAAAAGCATAACGCCATCCATGATAAATGTCAAAGGTTGGATCTTCTCTCTAGTGATAAAATTTTGTTGAATTTGAATTATAGTAGGATCCTTTATATAGTCTACAAGGAACTCTTGTACTCAAACAAGTTGGTTGATCGAGATTGAGTTGATGGTGAGCAATGCACCATGCAAACATAGAACATATACAAATATGTTATTTTCTTGTTTTTATATAGGCAGAAAGTGTACGTCAAATCATTTGTTTTTATCATATAACACTAGTAATTTTTGAATGCTCTATTTATTAGTGCCTATTTATTAGTCCCTGCTTTGCAGGGAGTATAGCGATCGATTGGTCGCCGAATTGCGTTGACCACTAATTTGTTAAAAGAGTTTAAAAGAATTTAACAAATCTTTATTAAAGTTTTTCAAATTTGTGTTAATTAAAATGAATTTGCTGAATATCAAAAATTATTTTAACTGTTTTTTGATTGGTGCAGAGCAAAGATTTGACAAATTTTCCCTGCTGTGCAAATTATTAACTGAATTATAAAAATAAATTAAAAATATAAAATTAAACAAAAAATTGGAACTTGCAACGTACCCTCATTCATTTAATATATATGTGACAAGTTAACATGGCATTGATCATGCATTTAATTCATTTAATGCATTAATATCGATGGTTAATATGAAATTCAAAGTTAAATCAAATAGATGGAGGGTTCTAAACCCAGCGCTGGGCTAACATGCGCACTGAAAGGTAAAACTTGATTATCTGTTGAGATTTGACAACTGGCCACGTGTTAACTACTCCATAGGCCTGCTCCAGCTCAAACGTTTCCCGCTAGACCTGCTACCTGCACATAGCAACACGTTATGAAGCATCACACATAAAAAAATCTTAAAAAGATCTTAATAATAAATATGCAATAAATATTAGAGATAAGGTAATAAATATGCAATTTTTGCAAATCTTCGCAAATTTCATGGGCTATGCACATCGAAATATGTGCATATTAGATAAGGATACGCACATAGAGACATCAGATATTTGTACAGTTTTAGTATTGTGCACTATTGCATATCTCCGACCTTACCAATATCCGACCTTACCAATATCGTATCCTGCATTAACAAATATTGGAATTTTTTTAATATTCCAACCGCAAGTAATAAATGTATCATTTCAGCATTTATGAATGTTTATTGCAGGTTAACTACATTGATTTAAGGGTCTGAAGAAGCAAACTTGACTTTCATTGTGAAGCAGGCGATCGACTCAGCTCTGCGCTAAAGAATTTTCAGTTTCGCCGTTCCTGTGTCATCTTGGAGCAAGAAAGTGCGGTCTTGGAGCAAGCAAGAAAACTATTGGCCTGTGCATTAGAGGTAAGCAATATTCCAAAAACTATTCGCCTGTGCATTAGAGGTAAATAATAATCAATATTCCAAAAATGATTGTGACTTCCACGTTCTCATATTCATATACTTATATGCTACAAGATATAACTCTGTATATTGATTCTCTGTTGTAATTTGTCTGTGTCCATACTCTTATCTGTGTATATTCTTTATCTTGTATTGTTAATTAGTTACTGGACCTACCCTTGTTGGGGCCTTATGGAACACACACTTACCACTAGTTTAAGGTGAACCAGCTGTTCCTTATTAGTACGCGGGTGGGATACTTATTGACTGTCTTCACCCTCCTACGTCAAGTGAGCCCTCCGTCCTCACTTTCCCTTAGGGCTAAAGGAAGAGACTGGCGCACCTAACTAAGGAATCATCCTGACCTCGAACTCTGCTGGGCTATCAACTATTTCTTTAATTACCCGCTCTTCCTAGGACTGCTTTTATAATTCCTATCTATTATCTGGCCGGGACAATATAAATATGGGTACCCACCCAGCATATTAATTAAGTAAGTGTTATGTAAGCTGGTGAATACTGTATGAAGCCCGTGCAAAAATATCTCTCTCTATTTGAAAGCCCTTCCATCATCCATCCAATCCAATGCTGTAAATTAAAGTAAGTAAGGCAGGCAGTAAAGATAGGTTGTGAAGTAGGTGGGTAAGTCAAGAAAAGTAAAAAGGATAAAAGGAGACTGGTGAGGAAAGGTTCCTAGTTGTCGGTTAATAAGTGCTGTACCCGTCCCAATTTCATCTCATAAGTTTTGGACGAAATAGGTAGTTTCCACGCACGATAAGATAGGTATCTGTCCTGTCCAAGAGTATTCCAGCTTTGCCAGGTTATCCCTCACCCTGCAATGAGCTTCTCTAAACTCCTTGTAAGTATTAAATCATATACTTTAAGGGACCAGTTCTGCTTTATCAATTTGTTGAAAGAAGGGGCGTAGCGGTAAAGTTTTATAAATGAAGAACTCGTCAGTTGATAAGAAGACCGCTGAACGACTGACCGACTCTTTCTTAATTGATAAGTCCATTTAAGGGAGCTAATCGTAGGGCTTTAGCTTTATTTTAGTAATTTTAATTGTTAGATTCTCTGTTGTAATTTGTCTGTGTCCATACTCTTCTCTGTTGTAATTATTTCAATAAACATAGAGTATTTTATGTTCCAATAATTCTTCTAAATAGTATGTTTATTTCCCTTCCAGTAATGTTTAGACAACGTAAACCTAGAAATACGATTTTCAACATTTTAATCAAATCATGATCTCCACAGAGCTAGGTATTCATACTTTAACTAGAATATTATTACAGATGCACTATTTGCACCGAAACGATACATGTCATAGATTTGCAAACAATTCATATGATTTCGTAAATTAAACTCAAGTTGATAATCATGTATCAGAATTTGAATATCCTACTCTTCATTGTGTTAATATTTCTCTTCCATCTACACATTTTGAAACCCAGCGTTAACATCTCGGAAACAAGCCCTTCTGTTTTTCAGATTAATTATTGAATGCATTTCAAACAACTTTAAAAGTTTAGTTACAAGCTTAAATGAAGACCCTAAAATGTAAAAACCCTAGAAACACAGTCAGCCTAGCTAAGGTTTAACACTTGGGTTACGGCTATCATTTTGTTACTCATAATCACAGAAGTATCACATTTCAATGATGGGCTAAGCCCTAAGACTTTCGCAGTAGCTAAGTATTGGCAGAGCCTATGAAGAGGTTTAAAAAGACTAAATCCACTAACCATAGAAATACTCAGAATCCTTTTTAAATCAACCAAATCGAATTTTACAAAGTGGCTGAGACTTTAACAAAACTATGAGTTACAGCTCATAAAACAAATCTTTCCAATATCTTTTGCGTCACAGCTTAAAACAAAGGATTTTCACAACCTTTTGCACGACGGTATCTACAATTGCAAACCCAGACATATACTAAACTATTTATGACCTTGAGGTTAAACATTGAGGCTTATCGGATAGCTAGTATCCTTGCCTTCAAAACGAGTGCCGTGACTTTGAAGAGTAGAACCTGCCAACAATAATTTACACAAAGGTTAAACACGAGTTGCGAAAATCATTAGAAAGAAAAATACATTTCTAATCTAGTATCAATAGGAAATGAAGGAAGGAAAGTATGGTACATCACCTGAGTGTGTAACTTGCATCGTTATACTCCAAGCATACAGTAGATAGTCCAAGCAACACTCCAACAGTTCCTGATGAGATAAGACCATACCAGTGCACTCAGAATTCTGAGCGAGCATGACACTAAACCAAATCCAACTCTGAAAGTTCCCAACAATTCTCCAGTCATTTTTCACAACAAAAGGTCGTGGTATCCAGACCACACCTCAAATTTCCTTTATTCATGTAAATATTATCTTACAGTTGTCCAAACGCCATTAAAAACCTGGGAGAGCCGAGTAGAGGTGCAGGTTTCGAACCCTGGGAACTTGGGATTCCTGTCGGCCTCCCTTCCCACTACCCAAACCAAATGAATGTCACAACTGGGAAACGGACGATATGGAGAGATAGGGTTTTTCCAAAACCCAAGGCAATACAAAGATCAATGGCTAGGATGCAGCCACCGATACACTGGAGAATACGTTCACCCAGAATTCTGAGCGAGCATGACACTAAACCAAATCCAACTCTGAAAGTTCCCAACAATTCTCCAGTCATTTTTCACAACGAAAGGTCGTGGTATCCAGAGCACACCTCAAATTTCCTTTATTCATGTAAATATTATCTTGCAGTTGTCCAAACGCCATTAAAAACCTAGGAGAGCCGAGTAGAGGTGTAGGTTTGGAACCCTCGGAACTTGGGATTCCTGTCGGCCTCCCTTCCCACTACCCAAACCAAATGAATGTCACAACTGGGAAACGGACGATGAGAAGAGATAGGGTTTTTCCAAAACCCAAGGCAATACAAAGATCAATGGCTAGGATGCAGCCACCGAGACACTGGAGAATACGTTCACCTAAGACATTTAATTCTGCAATTAAAACTTAGTCACGACTGTCAAGATAGTGGCGAGCTAGAGTTCTAGCCTTGCATTTTTCTTATCATAGTTTCCAACATACATCGTTCAACACTACGACCACTACACAAGCACGTGAAGTTAGCCACGAAGGGTTACATATGGAGATCCACTAAAAGTTATTTATGGTAGCATTTAATGCACCACTATGTAAACGTATACGTTCCAACACAAATTTCGAAGAGTCATTACTTTAACCATTTGCTAGTTTAGACCATAGTTAAGAAGGGTCGTATGATCCCAAGCCTAGCATTATTAGGCAATACAAAGATCAATGGCTAGGATGCAGCCACCGAGACACTGGAGAATACGTTCACCTAAGACATTTAATTCTGCAATTAAAACTTAGTCACAACTGTCAAGATAGTGGCGAGCTAGAGTTCTAGCCTTGCATTTTTCTTATGATAGTTACCAACATACATCGTTCAACACTACGACCACTACACAAGCACATGAAGTTAGCCACTAAGGGTTACATATGAAGATCCACTAAAAGTTATTTATGGTAGCATTTAATGCACCACTGTGGAAACGTATATGTTCCAACACAAATTTCGAAGAGTCATTACTTTAACCATTTGCTAGTTTAGACCATAGTTAAGAAGGGTCGTATGATCCCAAGCCTAGCATTATTAGGCAATACAAAGATCAATGGCTAGGATGCAGCCACCGAGACACTAGAGAATACGTTCACCTAAGACATTTAATTCTGCAATTAAAACTTAGTCACGACTGTCAAGATAGTGGCGAGCTAGAGTTCTAGCCTTGCATTTTTCTTATGATAGTTACCAACATGGTGGTATCACAACCCACTATGTGCCATGCAGAAACCGCCAAGGAGCTTAACTATGGGAGATGCGTTGGCCATGGCACGTGGCAGATGTAGAGGCAGGTCTTGCTGGGCTTAACCGTTGGGATCCAAGAAGTATCGATTACAATTTGGAGTTACAATTTGTTATAACGAGCAGGGGATTCAACTTCGTTTGTTGCAGTCGCTGCACAGTTTTGGAGGTGCGTAATGAAATCTCTAGAAGTTCCACAAGAATCGACCAGGCTTTTTTGTAGTTCACAGTGATTGCAGAGGACGAGTAAATCCGCCCTTAACTCGAAACTTATATTGGGAACTGCATCTGCAAAGGAATTGCAGGATATATGCTTCGTTGCCGGTCTTATCCACCATCTCATCGGCTGGTGCACCACAGATGCGCAGGTCAATAATACAATAGAATGTCTCAAACTTGAGCATAGCTGCAGCAGAGGTGTTCATGATTTAATAGGTCGCTACGTGGGCTCTCCCAGATTTTATGTTTACGAAATAGACTATGGATGGGCGAAACCATTGAATGTGCAGAGAGCATGGATGAATACTATTGGAGCGATGATGTTTCTCCCTTGTCTTCCTCGAAATCAGACGGAAACCCTAAAAAGGATTCTCAGAATCATCCTTGATTGAACTGTTCTCTTGCAAGCGTGCCTAGGTCTTGATCTCTCATCGTTGAAATTGAATTTACAACCATGGTATGAAGTAATACTGCTTTAAGGACTTATTACGTGACCGTGCAACCCAATTCCATGGATCTATGTGCAGAACTGGGCCACTGGTGCATTAATTAAAAAGTTGATATAATAATTTTGTAGGGTTCTAGGGTATAGGCATTGCCATAAGAGGTTGAGAGCAATAAATGTTTTTTGTTTTGTTCATGGGAATTATGTAATAGGCTCTAATTTTCAATTGAGTGCACATGTACAAAGATCATGTTTACAAATACCTGGTCACTTCAATGGCGAGGAGAACATACAAGGGTTTGAGAAAATCCGAGAAGCTTTGAACTATCTATTTAAATCCGACTCACAAAGAAGCATTGAACTGTTTATTTAAATCAGAGAAGCTTTGAACTATCTATTTAAATCCGACTCACAAAGAAGCATTGAACTGTTTATTTAAATCCGAGAATCAATAGCCTCACAATATTAATGCCATCAGTTTGATATACCTCACAAAATTGATGCCATGAGTTTGATATAGCGTCAAGGATCATCCCACTGCTTGCTTCACTTGCTATGCGTCATTCATCATCCGAGTGTTCATTCCACTTCATGAACTGTCTCCATAGAAAAGTATATACCAACACAAACGAAATATATCTCACTGATTGGAATATATATACCATATATACAATATATATCTCAATACATTTTTGAGAAATGACAATATATGTAAAAGTTTAAGGTTACTGAGATATGACAATATATGTAAAAGATTATTGGGTAAATATTCTTACCCTTCCCACAAATTAAAATATATTCAATTGCAGCTACACTTAAAAAATATTTCAATTCCAACTGCACTTAAAATCCAATTTCAAGGTTTGAAAGCACTCACGGGAGTTAATAATTTGTTTATTTAATAAGGATAACCTTCAAAATTACTTAGAATATTAAACTATAGAAAATCCATTAATATACTGTATTAATAAAATCATTTTATACTTAAAAAAATAATAATAAATCTATCTGCAAACCAAGTTGGAATTACCGTTTGAACTTGATCTTGATACGGTTAATGCAATCGCAACTAATATCATAAAATCATTTTATTTATTAAACCTGTCGATGGATGGATTATAGCCTAGCATTATTATCGATTTGTTAAATCATCGAAATCATTTTTCCAATATTTGAGTTAAGCTTATATCCATCGCGGGACTATGATACAATTAGGTAACTCTTATGGTTATTTTGGATCGATATATATATCACTTCTATACCACAGATTAGGCATATATACTTTAAAAGGTGTTGTGTAAATATTAAAACAAAACTATCAAATATATATATAGGAATTATATATATATATATGATAGCTAAAATAAAAGGAGTAAGGCAATGCCTTCACTATAGTATTAATAATGAACAAATAATTGCATTTTTATATATAGGAATTACATATATATATGATAGCTAAAATAATTATATATAGGAATTACATATATATATGATAGCTAAAATAAAAAGAGTAAGGCAATGCCTTCACTATAGTATACATAATGAACAAATAATTGCATTTTTACAGATAACTCTTATGACAACTTTCTACCAATTGTAAGTATTCGAATTTGACCTTCAAATAGCATAAGAATAACAAGGTTATCATCTAGAAATTGGTGAAGCTCATGAAGTATAACCATGCAAAGTTCTCTTAACATCAGTGAGTTATTTATCTATTTAATACTCAAGTAATTAGCTTTACACCTGAAGTTGTCATGTAATGAGTACGTGAAAGATATCAAATTTAAATACGTGGAAGGTTCTAGAGTAGATAACACTATGCATAGACATAACAAGCCAGTTGGTGACGTATTGAAATACAAAAACATATAAGTAAGCTGCTAATTGAATTCTTGGACATTTACCTGTTGGTTGCACATGGTATTCAAGAGCGTTAGCTAGCGATAGCTAAGTAAGCCTCAGGGCGAGTCAAGGGCCCCCTTCAGTACATTGAAATGATCAAATTAGTGCTAGAAAAAAAATATATAACGTGGAAAATAATGACAATGTGTTATGATAAAACACATAACATCAGTAATCACACTAATGTAATTTTTCGACACTTTATATTTTTTCAATGCTGATAGAGTATTTCATTAATTCGAGTCTAAGTGTTTAAACTATCGAAATTATGTGTTAAAATGTTAAAATTCCTAATAGCAGATTAGGAAAGCACTAGACTGATGGAGGTCAGCGGATGGCAACCTCATGGGAAGAACGACCGTCTTCAGAACTAGCGCACAACCGTCCAGAACCGTAGTGCGAGTAGTCGACAGCTCTCAAAAAAAAGTTTCACTGCAAAAAGTTTTGGAATTTGATAGATATGCAATATGGTAAAAGTAGACCGATTCATAAATATAATTGAATATTAATCTGTATAAGTACTTAAATTTAAATTTAGTTAATACAAATGAAGAATGAATGAATAAATTTAGTTAATACAATAAAATAAAGAGAGCAGTACCTGGAAGCGTAGTCTTCTCCAGCAAGCATACCGAAAGCAGTAAACTGCTTCACTTTCACACTTGGATTACATATTTTCGAGCAGGGCAGGGACTAGCTGCTTTGGAGCTATTTCTCTTGTTAAGCTCTTATCCATATACAAAAGTGAATCTTATTCATATGAAAGAAATTAAGTAAGAGAAAACTAATTTTTTTAATGGCTATCTACAATATATGCATTAGTTTATATGATTTAATCTCTTTATTGTTTATCTTTTATATATAAAATTCACTTTTATTAACATTCATACATATTCATATTTTGTTTTGTTTTGTTGCAAAGTTATCGTAATTGCATTTATGGGAGTGGGTGTATATGTAAATCAAGCGTGTTTGTGAGAGTTGATTGAGATTCTAAGATTGATGAATTGAATAATACCATAATATTCAAGAAATATATACAAAATTGTTACTTAATCTAAATTGGGTTTCAATGTAAAGGTAAATGTAAGATCAAATAAGTATATATAACTTAGTTTAAACATTTTGACTCTATACATATATTTGTATGTAGCGATTCCATGCAATTAGTTAAATAATAAGGAAATACATTTTAAATATAAAATTATTTACAATATGTCTTAGAGAATCTTTATTCATTAAATCATTTGATTTATGTATGTTTAATTTTGGCATAAGAATTTTAATATTCAAATTGCATCCAAGAAGAAATACCAACAACCTTTGAAGTAAAGTTTCAAAGTTAGAATTATATATTCATTGATCTTAATTTTTTAATATGAGTTTAATTAAATGTAATAAGGAAAATCATCACTGCATTCATTTTTTATTTGTTTGTTTGTAAGTTAGCTTGGATCCTTATATTTCATTAATCAAAATCCAGGACCAAAATCACTGAAGTTTGAAGGGCCTTCCTATAAAGAGAAAAGAGATCCGAATTGATTCTTTATTGGATATTTCTTTAGTCTTAAGAGGATTTTAGGTCTTAAGTAACTTGTTTACTTACATTTTTAACAAGTTACTTGATCTTGCAACTTTATACACGTAAGTAAATCTTAATAATATTTAGTCATATCTCATTTAAACATTCATGTTATACTAGTATTAAGTTACACATTTACACCTGGTTGCTAATCAAATTAAAGTAGTAAGATTAATTACTTTGTGGATTTGATCATAGTCTTCTTTGGCCATAGACTTATTAAATTTCAATTAGTTTTATCAATTCTAAAAAATTAAAATTCAACCTTAACAAAAATATATATATATACATATTTATGTATTAGAAAACTTTACAAATCTTAGTAAAGTATTTTTAGAATTTATATATTTATTTCACAACTTAAATTTTTGAAACTCAGACTTCCTTTTTTTAACTTTTCCAAGTTCTACTGTTTTTTTAAAATCTTTTAATCCTTTTATATACCTACAATTATACCTACAATTATACCTACATTTATTGTGAAAAAAATATATAACTCATAATTCATGAAAAAATGTGAAACCAAACAATATAGAATTCTACATTTTTTGACAACTTTCTAATTATAGAACTAAAAGGCATAGGACATATCATCTTTCTTTTTAGCAAAAAAAAACGTACTATTGTTATTCAGAAACGAATCAAATAGTACAATGATTGTTTTGGAACATTCAAATGTTCCCTAGTACAAAAAAAACAGTGAGCTTTTCAGCTGATACCTGAGAAAAAAAGGTGTCCAGTACATCTTATCTATAAAAAGAGAACCAACTTCGTTCTTCAAAAAAGATAGAGCCAAAAATTCAGACAATATCATGATAAAAAAAGTAACAGTCACCCATATCCTGTAAGCATGAGTCCATCCATTATTCCCAAAATAAATGACCTTCAATACCATCTAAAGCCTGCTTGGAAAGTTTGTCGGCGAATGAGTTATGCTCCCTGAAGATATGTTCAAAAGTAATGAACTCATGCCTGGATATCTCCTGTCTAGTACGCTGACACCAATGCCGGAGTGCAATAACATTTAGTCTATATTCATTAGCTGCCCATTTTATGGTCACACATGAATCACCAAATACCTTAAGATTGACTAATCCAAAGATATTTTCCATTTTCAGAACACACCATAGTGCCAATAATTATGCCTTCATGTTTGTCCCTATACCACCATTAAGACGTAAAGTGTAATAATGATCCTTATTTAAATAGATAACCCCTCCCACCGCACACAAACCATTTTGTGCAGTACCATCAAAAAACAAAACCGACTGTGATACAATGAAGGAGAAATGGTTGACCCTAGCCTCGCGACGAGGACCTTCATCATCCTGATATATCTAGAGCATTTTTAAAACAGTCATTACACAGGCAACAACCATTGGAGTTTTATCTTGGAACAATACATAGTTTCGAACATGCCAAATCACCCAAGAGACAAAAATCGGCAGCTAAGGAGGATTGTTACAGTCCTAAACCAGCTAAGCATGCAGGTGCCAAAGTCACCACCACTCCAGGACAAATCTGATTTTAATTATGTACAACATAAAAGCCAAACTTCTTGTATAAACCTGCACTCCATAAAAAGATGATTGATAGATTCAGAATTTTGTTTACATAAGCAACACCAATTCGGACCAGACCATCCACGCCTTAACAAATTATCCCAAGTCTTAAGACTTCCATTAAGAGCATGCCATAAGAAACATTTAATTTTTAATAGAACTGTCCATTTCCATATTCTTTTGTACCACTAGTGTTGTGGGTAAATGCATCTGTCTTAAATCATTCTATCATAAGCAGTCTTCGTTGAGACAAAACCATCCTTTGAGTTACCAGTCCAAACAATTTTATCTATTTTCCGATGATAATGAAACCCCAACTGAACATAAAGCTCTGATATAACATTCCCATTCCTGCGCAATATATTCCCATTCATATTCACTTAGTATGAAGATATTATCAAGTATAAGGTCTATCATCTTCACTTAGTAGGAAGATACAATCAAATGGGTAGCAAAAAATGGTAAGTCATTTTTGTGATTTAATGAAAAATAATCTTTTTCTATTAAAAAAATAATATTTATATAATTTTATCTAACAAATTAATTATAAATTTTAAAAGAAGTTTAAATATTTGATGATTTTGTTGGAAAGTTTTTAGTTGGAATGTGGTAATTTTTTTCTTCAATAAATCTGAAATTTATATTGTTAAAATTGTTTTTTTCTGGAGTGCATAAAAAATTTCAACGTCCTCAAAAACTCGAGGAAACACCAGATTATACAAATTTAACACTATTTTATGGGATTTTAAAATTTCTTCACGAATTCTTCGTGCTGAAAATATATGTACTATCTAAACAAAATTATCAAATTTTTAGCCTATGCTTAAAGATTATACTACACAATAACACACATTTATCACATGCCTATACATTATGACATATTTTTTGAGCAGACA
Source organism: Larix kaempferi (assembly GCA_027924585.1). NCBI lineage: Eukaryota > Viridiplantae > Streptophyta > Pinopsida > Pinales > Pinaceae > Larix > Larix kaempferi. Next base: position 5,790,415 of record BSBM01000826.1, on the reverse strand, counting down.
AGTGGGTACTATGCTAAAGTAGCAGAACCTGTTGATGGAATCAGACTAGTTCACTACGGCACTTGAAGTAAGCTATAATAACTACAGTTTCATTTATTAATAAAACATGCTCCAATTTTTCGTTTTCGCAACTCCAAGTAGCAGGTTGATCAAGCTCCCGTTCACCAGATGAGAAAAATCGGTAACTTAGTACGAGAGGAGCAGTAATAAGATTAACTTAGAGAGTGATGAACAGAACCTAAATGCGATAGTCAGCCGGTGTACACTTAAATAGATGTGATCATGAACGGTGGTGAAACAGATTTGTGTTCCTTCGAATTCTTGTCAATATAGGAACCCCTCCTACAGCAATAAAGCTTCCCTAGATAGTTGATCGACCTTTGTGTTGAATTCTTTATAAATATGAGTAAAGGAAAGATCATCAAAATAGTTTTTTACAGGTAGCATCAAGTTTTTAATTCTGCAACTGTTATATGCTTAATCCATCAACATTTTGGAATCCCCAAATACTTATTATGAGTAAAAAAAAATCATCGAAATTGTTTTCTACCTCCAATACTTGATTCATGATTGGAGCTAGCATCAAGTTTTCAATTCTGCAATTATTATTTGTTCAATCTATCAACATTTTGGAATCCCCAAATACTTGTAAGTCTTTTAAACCTTTGTTTGTTATTGTTTTCAAAAGACGCCACACTGCATAAAACTAAACATGGTTATTTGTTCATGGCCTAACAACATATTTCAAATATATAAAACGTATGGAATCAAAGAAAATGATAACTTTACCCCATATATACCTAGGGCTCTTTAACATGCCCCATAGAAGAAGCCCATGCTTTTTCATAATCAATATTTTATAGAAGAAGCCCATGCTTTTTCATAATCAATATTTTATAGAATAAGCCCATGCTATTTCATAATCAATATTCGGTTCTTTTAGGATTATTTTAGGCTTTCCATCTCAAGAAACCCTAATTTTGTGAGCTACTTGTGCTAGAGTCACACCAATCCTTGAAAAAATTGTGTCCTTGATAACTTAGGATACAAAAAATAACAAATCAAGGGAAAGCCTTGTATCTTTTTCAATCTCATTAGGTATCCATGAAAAATACAATCTTCTATAGATTTGTGTTCCCATTTATTCCTTTCATTTGAAATTTGTAGGAATTTATACTCGGGAAATCTTGAAAAAAAAAAGGTGATGAATATATGTTCCACACATTCCTCACTTACCTTTGCATAGAATATGTCTCCCTACTCCTTTCCAACTTCTCTTTTGACAATTGTCCCATGTTAATATTTTATTGGCTAGCTCCAATTAAAGAAAAAATTTGATTTTAAGGGACTCATTAGCTTCCACCACCAAATTCTTTCTCTTACTTGGAAACCTAAGATTCTTCCGTTTTAGCTAAGTATATATCCTAATTTGGTTGTAAATTCCCTTGTGCTGTGATTTTTGGATGATTTTAATACATATACCTCCTTTGTTAGCTCTATAGCATTATGATTCCATAGATTCACATATTGTGACGATCCCGCTACTTCCCCCCCTTCAAGATTCAAGAGTGATGCTGACTTCCATCTTTGAGACAAAGCATTTATTCTAATAGGATTTGTTTCATCCTTCAAAGAAAAAATCCCCTTAGTGTGTAATTCATCTATTAGAGATTTAGACGATCTAAAATTTAATTTACATTCATTCCAAGGATCTTCCCCAACGCTCACTTTATTTCCTCTTCCTACTTTCCACGATGGCCATTTTCCTACTAGTGGAAAAACCATAACCAAAGCTTTCCAAACAATTGAAGTTCCGTGTATACTTTTATGTTCAACTTTGAACCATTCTTCCATAGTTTTTCTTTATAGATGTTTTAGTTTCATCATTTTTTCTCATAGTCTTTTATTGTATATTAACCTCCAAAGGATTTTTGTAGCTAAGGCCAAGCGAAAAATATATATGTTCTTGAAACCCCATCCTCCTACTTCCTTTGGATATGTCACCCTTATCCATTTAGATAAAGGAATTCCTTCATTTTTCCTTTTCCTTATCCATAAAAAGATGAAACACTTTTTTATAATTTTGTTAGGAATTCCTTTAGGAATGTCTGCAATAGACATCTAATACGCATGAATACTCTCTAAGACAACTTTTACAAGAACTAAACTACCACCTAAAGACAATCATCTATTACACGGTGTAGATATTCTAGCTTCAATTTTGTTCAACAACCAAGTCCAATGCATATGCATGTAATTATTTGGTTTTAGCTTAAAGCACAAGTACCTTTAGTCCATATTCAAGCTCAATTTGTCTCGTAGGAAGAGACATTGTAGCTTGATTTTTTAACCTCTTCCTCCAATACATTGAAGAACATTAAAGACTTTAACATGTTGACTTCCATACCTATAGCCTTCCAATATATGTCTATGATCTCCTGCATGATTCTCAGCTCTGTAATGGATCCTTGACCCAAAATAATAATATCATCAACAAATATTAATTAATAAATAACCACGAATTTATATACTTTTACCCCATTCATAACCCCACTCCTCCTTGCATCCTTATTTAACGTACTTAAACTTTTGACTACCAATAGAAAGAGAAAGGGCGATAAGGGGAAACCTTGTCTTAGATCTCTTGAGGCATTAAAGGACTCTGGAGGAGATCCATTTATTAAATCAACAAAGGATGTTGATAACCATCCCATTATGCAATAGTTAGTCTGTAGGTTCATACTTAGTCATAGCAATACCAATCTAATGCATAACCAATTCACTTTATCATATGATTTTTCAAGATACTATTTAATTACAATGGTTGGTATCTTTTAAGTCTTAATTGAATGCTTTCCTAACTAGGTAGTTCCAACAACATCATGGATTTGCTTATTAAATAAAAAATGTAATTGTTCCTTCAAAATTACCTTTGACAAAATTCCTTTATGTATGTTTGCAATTATTTTTTAAGTTAGTTTGTAAACAAGGTTACATAGTGACATATGTTTGAACTCCTCAAAGGATGACGGGTCTTGTCCTTTTGGGATGTGAGTTATAAATGTGGAATTCAATGCTCCAAGCACCTTCCTTGACCATTCTCAAAAGGTTTCCCTCTAGCAATTCATAGAAACCAATATAGAATTCAATTGTCCACACATCATGGCCTAGGCTTTTGGCCCTATTGAATGGATTTAGTATTGCTTTCATTTCCTTCTTTGTAACTTATGCTTCCAACTATCTATTCATTTGATCATCAATGAACCAAGGAAACATCCTTAGTATTTTCATCATTTCTCTAATATTTTCACTCTCAATATCGTTAAAAAAATATTTTCAAGGTGTTATTTACCGACTTCTACTATTTCCTTGAAACATTTGACCCTAGATCCATTTGTCTTGCCAATTTCCCATATGTTGTTGACATTCCTTCTGTGATTTGCATACTTTTGGAAAAAAATTGTATATTGTCTCCTTCAACCAACCATATAGCTCTACCTTTGAGCCTCCATTATGCATCCTCCTTATCTAGATGCACCTTATTTTTTCCTTCATTCTCTTTTAATTATTGAAATTCCTCATCAGAGAAAAACCTACCTCATTGTTTTCAAAGAGAGATTTTATTCCCTCTTCCACCTCTTGTAGGTGTTTTTGTTTTTTTGGGTGTGATTCATTGCCCATTTAGCTACTATTCCTTTTACCCTTTTCATATTATTAGAAAAACATTTAATGGTTGAATCATCGATATTTGTATCACAAAGCTTCCATTTCCTGATTACTAGTTCTCTAAAGTCCTCCTCATTCTGGCAGGGATGGTTAAATTTAAAAGGCTACAAGATGTTTTCTACCTTCATTTTCAATTTGTAATAGTATAGGAAAGTGGAATACAGAACCTACATACCCAACCCATGATTCAATCCTAGCACAATATTCCATCACCTAATCAACAAATAAAAACCCATCTAACCTTTTTGAAATACCCTCCTTGCCTTGTCTGGCATTCCTCCAGGTAGGGACAATTTTAATTGGTTCCACATCTATCAATTTTTGGACTTCAAAAAAATGAGAGAAATAATTTGTAAGAGTCTCTTCCATCGACCTCTCCCCACATCTCCCTTTGGCTAAGAGTTGGCTTGAGGCCCTCTCCAATAACAATATTATCATGACCATTCAAAATACCCAATCTTCCTAGTCCCTTCCAGAAAGGATTTCAATCAATGTAGGGCCCAAACATATTAATTATTTGTACACTTTCGCCAAATCCTTCGATCTTACTTATACCACTATATGTACATTTATGGCATTGAAAGAGATAGAATCTATATTAGAATTCCACCCTAATACCAAACTCCTTGATAGTCCCACAACATCTACCAAAACAAGTTCCAATATTTCAAAAAGGAAGACAAAACTACCACTGCATTAAACCCAACACACATAGTTTCTTAGAGAAGCAAGACATCCAATTTATGGAAAGAACACATTCTTTTTAGGGTTTTTTTTAAGGAACCCCCAACCCCTCTATCATTCAAATAAAGGATGACAATTGGGTAACCACTTAATGGGTTTTCCCTACTCGAAATACCACACAAATAGTTAACTACTTCCCCTCTCTAACCTCTTTTGAACTAAGATTTAGCCTTTGAAATATGTGATTTCCTCCCATAGTGGTTAGGAATTCCTACTCAAGGGATAAAACCCCTTCCAAAGCCCCGAATGCCTCGACATAATCCTTCTTTGAGATTATTAATGGTAAGAGGATTTGAAAGAATCATTTTTGAGTTTTTATTTTGTTAACGTCCTTAAATTGGGCCCTTTACTGGGGTCTGTTTCTATTGGAAGACCCTCAGAGGCCTCCACAACATCAACAATCAAAGGTTTTCTAATCCCCCCCCTTAAATACAAATCGCCTTCCCCCTAAGTAGGGACTTTTAACAAAGGTTCATTAGTAGCCTTAGAGGACTTTCAAAATTGAAATCAACATTTACCTTTGGTCTCAAAAGGGAAAAATCTTAAACCCTAGTAAATTTGTCCCATAGAAATTCCTTGTCCATACTGACAATATTCGAACACCCAATAATGGAAAGGGATTCAAAATGAATTATCAAGAAACACAAGGAGGGTTCTCCATTTTTCATACCTTGACATGCCAAAAGGGTTTTATACTCGTATCAATCTTCCTTGGATCCTTAGAGATATTGCATATATTTTTTTGGGGTATGAACCTTATATGGGTTAGAATATAATAGAAGCTCCAAAGCCTTAGAATCTACATCCTACAAATCTCCCAAATTTACCCTACATTCTTTTGAAGCTTCCAAGGGTTTTGTCTTCTTAACCCACATCTTATTCTTTGTAATAAATTTCCCCTTAGGGTTTTTACACTCATCCCACATATACCCCATTTCATGACAATCCCCACATCTAATATAGCTTTTGAATAAAGTTCCAGGATCCCCACACAATTTTAATGTATGTTGGAAATCCTTCTCTCAAATCAAGCTCCAATAACACTATTCCAATTCTCATATATTGTTTATCCTAGAAATTGTCCTCTAGGGAAAAAAAATGACCTAAAGAACTCCTATTCATTCCAATTTTTTTGTGTTCCATAGCTCCAATGAGGGGCTTGGTAATAACACCAAAATCTATTGTATATAAGTAGGCTCCTTCCATGGGTCACACCGTGGTTTCCGCCTTTTTAGGTGTAATTCAAAAGGCCCCTATTGCTAGTCTTGATTGAGAAGCTTCTCTAAATCATTTGCATTCTTAACTAGAGAACAAATCCAACCCCAAACTAATATATGGAAAACCATAATATAACTAAGGATTTGCCTCCATACATCATTCAACCAAAACTTCGGGGTTTATCCTTTAAAGATTTTCCCTTGAAGTGACTGAAAAAGGCTCTTTCCATTCACCCTTCCATCTTTAACAAGATCACATGTAATCCCACAACCATTCTTACTCTTTTAGACTTAACCCTAATACACTTATGCACCCTTTCCTTTGAAACTACTTCCATATCTCTTTTTCTCCAAAAGGGTGTTTTCCAAGTATCAAATCTTTGTTTTCAAAGGACACCTCTGTGCTTTGGCTTGACACTAGTGCCCTATTACTTTCCACTTCATGAATTGAATTCTCAAACTCAATATTTTGAATGAGAATTTGGAACATACCTAGAGCTCGACCTTAATGAAAAAACATTGTGTGAATCAACCTCATCATAATTTGATTGCATGCCTAAACTTTTGTCTTCGAGTGATGGGCCCTCCTTCCAAGATTGCTCCAACAAAGAACCTTAAATTATTTTTCCTTTCCTATCCCTTACCTCCTAATGCATGGCATCCACCTAGCATAATTTTTTCGTGATATTGTGTCAATTCAATAGATGCTAAAGCTTCATTTATGGCATTTTTACTTTTCCAAGTCTCCACTATCTCTTGATGTGACATGAAAATAGAACAAGGACTAGGGGAATTGTCCTCTTTTAATCCAGCAAATCCAAGTCTCCTTTCATAACTCCTAGGCCTAGTATCTACCCCTCCTACATGTCTAAACCCTAGCGCGTGGCTCACATAGTTGTGGTAATCCTAGCTGCACAACCTCTTCTTTATCTAAAATTAGCCTTGGTGTGTGTATGTGTGTACAAACATTGTTTTTAATTTTTTTCCAATAAAAAAGTAAATCACGATTTTTATTCAAAGAAAGAATGAAAATTACTTCTCTAAGGTGCTCCTGTACTTAAAGAACCAAAACTAGGCCCAATATAAATTAGATCTTGTTCGGTATACAAATTTTTTCCACAAAAATTTCCCATTAATAGTCCTTAATGAGAGCCTATACTTAGCTTCATAAAAATACATAACAAACCAATCACAAAGTACATAAGATCACTATCTCTATCTTTCCTTCAGAGATATCCTATTAGTTGGGCATCCATACTAATACTAAAAAAAATTAAACTCATCCACATTACAAACTAACATGAATATAAGTGAGAACATTCAATCAAAAGAAGAATAGAGAGCAAGCATGGACTCCTCTAATTTCCTCAACATGAACCCCTCAACAACTTGTATCCCCTCTTTTGATAATGTTTATGCCCCCGCATTTAGTTATTTAAAAATATATGTAAAGGAAATGATTGCAAAAGAGCCAAATAAATCTTGAAGATGGACACTAATATGCTTGAGAAATATATTCTATAATTGAGTGGTTCCTTTCATCTAGTTAATGACATGAGCATAATCACCAAAAAATTGAATATATTTAACTTCCTTTATACAAAACACTTGACCAATAATATTAGTACCATTAGCGCTGCAAAATTATTTGATCTTGTCCCAAGTCCTTCTTCGAATCTCACACAATGAGAGTCATACGAAAGAATTTCACCTTCAGCTCTACAAACTTCTTGAGGACCTTACCTACCTTCATAAAAAAAGCCCCAAGCCCAGGACATGTCTATTTGCAACTATCCCAATTGACAAGGATATATTTGCATGGATTGAATTTTACACTTGGGAACAATTAATTTAACTTGAGAAAGAACCTAAAAGGAAGGAATATATTTGTCATAAAATTAAACAAGGCAATGCCTTAAATCCTTTAAGTTATATATTATTAAACCATGCTGTCTATATTTCTTCTACCATGTCACCAACCCACACATTTGGAACACCTGTAATATGCTCTAATTGTTTCCAAATATTTACAACATTAGGACGCTTGATTAATAGGTGGGAAATTGTTTCTCCCTCCATTTTGCATAGCATACAAATCAGTAGCCATGTCTGATTCTTCATTGTATCACTTCCTAGATCAGAGCCCTATTTTTTACATAACAATCCTTGTCCTATTGGGCATTCCTAACATCCAAATCAACATCCACCACCAAACTAGCTTTTGTGCTTCTAAGACAAAACATAGCTTCATACCCTCGACTCATTGTGTTATCAACCAAACACTTGTTTTTTTCCAAATGAGTGACTCCCTATCTTTCCACAATCTTATATGGCTTCTTTTGAGACTATCTGAATATGCATCCCACTGAATACCTCTTCCCCTTCTAGTCCCGAACTCTATGCATTTCTCCATCCTTGATGGCATACATCTATTGAGGTATGATCCCCCACTTGATTGAGTGTGCACATTCTTTTTTCAAGTAAATATCCTATCAATTTTCTTGACAAAATAACCTTTTATCCACAACCAATAACTATTCCAACTCCAATTTTAACCCACTTCCCATTACCTACTTTCCAAACCAAATGGTCTCCAATAACAAAAAAGGCATATACTAATGTGTTCGAATGTATAGAAACATTATTTCTTTCTTTCTTTGAGCCAATCTAAAATGGACCCAGGTATGATATAGTTATGTTTAGTGATTTGCTTTTGTAATCCTAGTTTTGTTGGTATTCTCCATAGACTCTTTGTTGCAAACGACTTTCTAAACAATTGGATGTTCTTTAAACTCCATCCACCCTCCTTTGGTTTTGTTATAAGCTACCATTTGAAAAGTGGAATTCCATCACTCTTCCCATTCCCATACCATGAGACTTTGAAACATGACTTTCTGATCTTTTCTAGGACTCCCTTAGGGATATAGGCCAAAGAGTGCCAAAACACCAAAATAAATTCCACTAGAAAGTTTGCTAAAGGTTAGCATCCCCCCTGTTGAAAGCCACCTACTACACTAGCTATTGATTCTAGCTTCAAATTTTTCCAATGACCAACCCCAAGCTTTCTTCCCATACTAGTTTGCCGCCATTAGAGGAAATTTCAATTTAAAATGGGCCTTCCAAAAATAATACAAATTCCATGTCATCATGTACTAGCCAATCAAAATGCTTTAAAATTAAAAAAGGGAGCACCTAAAAAAATTGGATGGAAAAAATAAAAACTACTTTTTTGGATCGTATTTTCAACTTATCTCCTTGTAGGTTTACTCAAATTTCAAGCGGGGGGACTCGTTGGATGCATAATTAAATAAATTATGCATCCAACGAGTACCCATCTTGCATACTTTTAACAACATCCACACCATGAAAAATCAAAAATACATTAAAAAACGTGTTTTCTCTCATGACAAAACACGTTTTTTAATGTATTTTCGATTTTCATGGTGTGGATGTTGTTAAAAGTATGCAACATGGGTATTCGTTGGATGCATAATTTAATTATGCATCCAACGAGTCCCCCCACTTGAAATTTGAGTAAACCTACACGGAGATAAGTTGAAAATACGATCCAAAAAAGTAGTTTTTTTACTCTTTCTATTATTATTTTATTATTTTCTTATTATTTTCCTTAGGAGGCCCATTTTTTACCCAAATTTCCTCTAATTTTAGTAGAAAGAATAAATGTTTAAAACCTTCTTTAAAATTAATAACCTTGAGAGGAAATATTTTAAGTAGGTCGAGTTTTTATTCCCGCTCTAGCTCATTAAAGCAAATTGTTTCTTTTGTAGGCTGATCTCCATTCGTGTAGCAATAAACCTTCCAAAAATTCCTATATTTTTCTTTTCTCCCTTTCATTTCCAATAGAGAATAACATAACATCATCCACAAATAATAATGAGTTATTGATAATGATCTACCAATTTAACTTCCAATAATGACTCCTAAACTTTTAGCTTCTTTTAAATCCCTACTCAAATACTCAAACCTTCATAGTAAAAAGAATAAAAGGGATATAGGACAACCTTGCCTCAATCCATTGAAGGGATTTAAAAAAAATGAGGGTGACTCATGATTCATCAATGAGCACAACAAATGAAACTAAGGATATTGTTAGGTTAATCTTGACTTGGTTAAAGAGTGAAAGATGGATTTACCATTGGTGGTTTACGGGCCCAATGTATTAGGTAACCCATGGTATTGCATGTGATGAAGCCTACTTAAGGGCTTGAGTAACTCCATTGTAAGGTGCTTGAGAGTGGCTAGTGATGGTTGTATTGGCCAAAGTGGCCAAGGGTAATAAATCCATTGTTGTTGGTTTTCTTGGTTTTGGGTTTCTAGGGTAAAAACCTTCTTCTTCATTGTGTGTGCTTGCTTATTATATGTATTATGTGTTTTATCATTTCCTAACAACTAGTATCAGAGTCTTGTAAGGTTGGAATCCTCATGGGAGTGGCTAGGGTTCTAGGGCTATAGAAGAGTTTGCAATATTGACAGGTCTCAAAGTGTGGAGGAGGATAGAAATTGCAAGAGCACGACTTTTGTGAGCTAGAGGAGACAACATTGAACATGTACTTGTATGCTATGTGAGGTAGCTAGTAATCGAGGTAATTTCTCACCATGTTAGATGCACTTGTACAGGTCTAAGGATATGTTGTCAAAGAAACCCATGAGATTGGGTGTAAAATAGTGCTATAAATTCATGTATTTGTGGAGCTATTAGATTATATGATGAACTAAATGGATGTGGTAAATCTCACAAGTTAAAGTGATGGTTCTTGGGTATGTGAACCATGGTAAATTACAGTTAGAAATGCATGGTAAAAATTGAGGATGAGAACATGGAAGATGCAGAAGAAGAAGTGATCAGTTCACTGGAAACAATTTTTAGGGAGTTGGATTTAACTGCAATGTAAATCAACATATGGTTGTAAGACGTGTTTAGGTATGCATAACCCTGGTTTATTGGGTCACCTATGAAAAATCTAGACATAGATTTAGGAAGATTGAAGAACGGGGGGCTTGTTGCATTCCCAGATACTAGTTAAAACTTTGAGGGGGGTTGGTCTTTACCCCAATTCAAGTTGAAAGGGGGAATGTTAGGCTAATCTTGACTCGGTTAAAGAGTCAAAGATGGGTTTATCATTGGCGGTGTACGAGCCCATGGTATTGGGTAACCCTTGGTATTTTCCCATAGAATTGCATGTAATGAAGCCTACTTAAGGGATTGAGTAACTCCTTTGCAAGGTATTTGAGAGTGGATGGTGATGACCGGATTGGTCATGCCTTGGTCGGAGTAGTCAAGGGTAATAGATCTATTGTTGCTAGTTTTCCCGGTTTTAGGTTTCCATGGTAAAAATATTCTTCCCCATTATGTGTGCTTGTTTATTATTTGTATTATGTGTTTTATCGTTTCCTAACATATTTGCATCTCCTTATCCCTTTAACCATAGGGAGACCAAAACTAACATGAATAAGCATTAATTTCAGGTATAACCAACTAGTTCTATCATAAGCTTTAGATAAGTCCAGATTCATGGCCATTGCAAGAATATTTATTTTCTTGATTCTATATTTGGATTACAATGGGTAAATGATTTGAGCCAACTCCCATTTCCACCTAGGATCTTAATTTGTTTGATTATGATAGGAGAACCTCATAGGATAAATAATTGTCTAGTCTCTTGGACACTCCCGCTTCACTGACTATTATTTCTCCATGTTAGCATAAGTTTTAGGGGCTTAACATCAACCAATCCTAGAAATTCTACCTTGTGCCTTATAAATTATGTCAATGTATCCAATCTAGAATTTTCCTCCGATGTCTCTGTAATGTGAAATTTAAATCTGCTCCTCCTATGACCCTCTGATTTTTAATACACCCTAAGAAAAAAAGGTCTAAATAATCTTGTTTGTCATCAATATATGACCATGAGAATTAACTACCAAGATCTTCTAGCCCAAGTCTCAAAATCAGAATTCTCTTCATATACCTGAATAAATAGCAGAATACTTTAGTAAGGGTATGTTCTTGTTCTAGCCAATAAGGATTACCCCCAAATCACCCATAACATCTAAATCCATAAAGTCCCAATCTTTCAGTGATTTTCCAAAAATCCTTATGACATTTTGGTGCTCCCTCATTGTCTCTTGTACTAGGATCATAGTAGGCTTATTAATCTCCACCAAACATGTTAAGGCTATTATTTTAAGTGGATTTCCTATATCTTTAATATTTAATGATAAAATTATTATTTAGATGCCCTATTGGGGTTTTCTCCCACTCTAAGGACCCCTTTAATGGATTTATGCTTCCCTTGTTGAATCTATTTGAATGTTTTTTCGTATGCATGATGGAGATATGATTTTGTCCCAATTGTGGAGGTATTAGGGTCCTTGACAATGTCAAAACCTAACCCTCCTACTAACCCTTTATCCCTAAAAAATTTCTCCCCTTTCCTAATTTAAGATGATATCTTAGATCACTTTTGTCTTTTGATTCTTCCCCATCCCCCAAACCCCCAAAGCAAAACCCTATTTCTTGAGATATCTTATGTGAGCTGGTTTCCAAACATACATAGGGGTTTATAATTTCCTTACTTAAGCCCATGTTGCATATAATTTGATATGTACCGAAAGCCATAATGGTGGTGTTATGAAACAATATCCTTGGGATAGCATAGCCATATTATATACATTTAACCCCATATATGACCCCCCTTGGGTCATATAAGGTGGTGAATTCCCTCAACCCCTCCACATGATATTTTACTAATTCAAATGGAGATGGCCAAGCTTCCCTATCTTCTAGGTCCAAAATACTTTTATACGGAGACAAATTAATTTCAATATTATAATGAAAGGAATTATCCGAATTCTTGATTGTATTTTCGTCAATGCCTTGATGAGAAACCCTCTAAGCTTGTACCTCTACATGAATCTACTCAACAATCTAATTAGTGACAAGGTTTATCTCCCATTCTATTCTTCCTTCATCCTTGAACTCTTCCTTCTCCATTGGAACATGATCTACACCCATATTTTTTGTCATGGAAAGCTAAAGGAAAGCTCTATCCTCCCTTGACACTTTATTCCTTCCATTCTTTGCTATGCTTATTTTGTTAGGCTCTTTGACCTCCTTCTATTACGTTTTCTCCATTCACACCTTCCTAGTGAAAGAATGAACACAATCCTCTACAATGTGGCCATAAGTATGACACCACAAACACCTAAAGTGAATTTTGATACAATCCAACATTCATGTATGAAATATTCTCTCTACCACAATTCATAGATTCACAACTAATCCTTCAATTATGCTGACTTCAAACAAGATTTGAGTCATCATAATGTACTTGTTGGTCTTGAAGGAGACATCCACATCCATATATTTACCTAAAGTATCACCGATTTCCCTTAAAAAAATTTGCAACAAGAATTCAATGGACAAACTTGACAATTTAACCCATATTAGAATTCTATTAGAAACCTCCAACCGTGGATCAAAGCATGTAATCCAAATTCATAGTGACATGCGAGCTAACTACTAATACCATCGAACCATTATAAATATTATAGGTGTCTTCCTCAAATCTAAAGAGGAAACCTATCTAACCCTTACACAAAAGGTGAAAAGTTAGATCATAACCCAAAATTTGATCCCAAAATTTTTGGTTTCATTAAGATTCTAGTAAAAAAATATGACGCTTATAGAATTTGTCAATAAAAACTTTTACCAAGTATTCCAAACCTACTCCACCCTTAAATCCTCTCTCAAAACCATTCTTAACCATTCTTACCCTTATCTTGTTTTGTTTTACCACCTTCTTTGCCCATGTTCCTATCTTATTTTGTTTTACCACCTCCTTTGCCCATTTTCCCTTTGGATTTGATTCTATAAAAAAGAATATGACATTCCCTCTTTTTGGCTTTTCACCACCTAAAGATTCCAAAAACTAATGGCTACCCAAAAAATCAATCACATTCTTTTCCATACTCATTCTTAAAAAATAAACTGCCCTTGTCTAATCAAAATGGTGTCCCATTGCAAATCAATGCAAACTCGCCAATAAGACCATCCTTCTTGGTCAAAGTGTAGTTAGATCCAAACAACGATCCACCGTCCAATACTCTACACTTGTGTCATTAACTACACTAAGCAAACCTTTTTAAAATACACAGACTTATATATATATTACACGTTGCAATTAGGTTGCTCCATCTTACACGTCTAATGACAAAAAGTCTTAGATTATATATTTAAAAAATTAATGACAATAACGAAGGTGGAATATAAAACGACATAATCAAATTCAAAAGTGTCCATCACTCCAAAAAATGTATATATATTCCATCTATGATGTATGGCATGCATCTTGATTACTAAGAAATCTTACCCTCTTAAACATGTATATGATAATAAGTGTGGGATATTTATAATACGATGATTCAATTTTGGATAATCCCGTTCATTCTTTGCATGCATGTTTGACTCTTGTTTTATTTTATTAAATTTAGGTAGCATAGAATAATCTCGTTTTTTGTTTTATTAAATTTAATATAGAGGTTTGATTTTTTGGGTTAGGTTTTGATTTTTTTTTTAAATAACAATTTTTTTTATAATTTAATTGTCAAATTAAGATTTACTATAGTTATTTAAAATTAATTTATTGATGATTTGTAAGGAGATAGAGTTTTACTCTTGTTAAATGTCTATAAGTCTTGAGATGTTATGCTAATGTTTGAGAAAGATAATCTTTTAACTAATTATAAATAGTTTTTAATCTTACTCTAGAACCATAATATAATATTTATTATATATGAAAAATATAATTATTTTAAAATTAAAAATAAATAAATATAATATTATTTATAAGTAAGTTTATTTAATGGAAAAAAAAACTGCAATGTATATTTTTTTGGACATAAGTTTATTTCTTATTAAAATCGTTTCATATTGTCTCCTTAATTGTTTGTTGGGGTTTCTCGACAACAAGAAACAAAGCAATTTTTGAAAGAATGTCTATTCCATTATCTATAGTGGTAATTAAAAATTTCCAAGCAAGTCATGACACTTGGTAGGTACGTAGGTAATTTATAGTTCGTCATATGTGGTCCATGGGCATTCTTTGATGGAATGTGCCAATGAACATATTGTAAATGTGGTCTAGGGTTTGTTCTTCAAATCGTTGATGATCATATGTTCACTTTTAATGCAAATGTAAGTCTCAGTACCAATAACCAAGGATAATTTCTCACCTTATTCTATTTGCTAAAACATGCTTTGATGAAAGGAGTTAACCACATAAAGATTTTGGGCGACTCTTTATTGGTCATTAATTGGATGAACAATTTGGTTGGAGTGTGGAATATCAACTTGTAGGCATTAAGACAAAATCTTAATAATATCTGTCTTCTTTCTACATATTCTTCATGAACACAATATGGAAATTATGTCATTATAGGAAGGTCATTATGGACTACATTGCAAGTTTGAAAATGTAGAGTTCGAAACATATTATTTTTTTTTTCACACAAAAAAAATACTTACTATTAATACGAATAAGAGTATGGTGGATTACAATAACACCAACTAAAACCAATATAGATCACAAAACAAACCGTCCCAAAGCGGATCACATGGTTCCAACCAAAACAAACCGTCCCGAGATACATCGAAACACATTACTTACTAAGTGAGTTTTGATATGTCCTTTTTTTATAATGAAAGTATTAAGTTTTATTGCATATTTGATGATACTTTTTGAACTTTTATTTTGAGTTTTTTTGATGAAGTATGTAAGCAATCTAAGTATTGGACTTAGCGCTATTGGAAATAACAAATATGGGTTTTTAAGGAAAAAAAGGTTTATTAGAAATTTAATTAAGTCAATTATGAATATATAGATTTATACATCTAATTTATTAAGAAAAATAACGTGGCAATATCATTTCTCTTTATTGAGTCAATGCAAAATCTAATATGTAATCATTAAGATTATTTAAAAAGTGTAGACTTAGATAAAATAAAATGTTAAGATATTATAATCCACTAATTGACAAATTTCAATCCAAAGGTTGACTGATAAAATGTTAAGATATTGTAATCAATTTGGAAACTATCATTTTTTTTTTTTTTTAACAAAATTCATCTTCCGTGAACTATGCCAATCCACTTGGTAGCCAATGCTAATTGCAATAAGGATTATTTTTATATCGTTGGGTTGATATGTTTTTTTATTAATTTAATATACTCATTTATTAATTTTAGACTTAAAAAGGGTAGCTTGAAGGGGAGAATACTAGGACAAGAGGTGGATACAACATTACATATTAGAGACATCAGCTATGCTACGTGTTTTCTAGTTTAGTGGGGCCTACTTCAAGAGATGATTACTCCTTGAGTGGGGCCTACTTCAAGAGATGATTACTCCTTGAGTGGGGCCTACTTCATTACTTTTTGTTCAAGGTGAAGGTTGAAACACATTGAGTGGGGCCTACTTCCTACAAATGTTTACTCATGTTGCTTCGCTTACTTTCTTTTCAAGGTAAAGGTTTGAAAATCGCCTATGTCATTACTCTCTTTTCAGGGTAAAGGTTGAAAAACAAATATAGTTTTGGTTCCTAAATAATTGATTGTTATCTCCCATGAGAGGTCATTGCATCAAATTGAATATTCTTTTTAAGGGCGTTATATGATTTTTTCAATACTTTTTAAGGGGATTATATGATTTTACCAATACTTTTAAAGAGGATAGAGGTTATAAGATGTGTGTGCGTGTTTTTTAAATTATAAGAGTGTAAACATGGGAGAGATTTTATGATACTTAATAAAAACATAGTTTTTGGTCTGGTGTCTTATACCTATTTTCTAGAATAAGATTATGGTCTTTGTTCTTAGTTTAATGTAGAGATACCAATATTTGGAATGGTTACAAGGCTCCTATTTTTTATGCAGTTCTAAGTGTAAGCTATTTTGAAACACTATTTAAGATTGGTGATATAGTTTGTTCTCTAATGTAATTAGGACTCTACAAATACTTTGTCATTGAGAACTCTATCTTGGTCCAACTCCTTCATTGACGGTACTATCCAACACAGAGTTGGGTGCTTATTAGTTTAAATGTGAACTTGAGTGCAATTGTATTCTCTGAACTATAAAGTTTTCTTACTCATTAAAAGAACAAGCTCCAATTCTAATTTTGAACACTGTTTACTAAAACATACATGGGTTGGCCACTATTTAACCCATCTATGATGAAATGAAAATGAATTAATACATGTGAGAAAATGATTTATTATGTAAACCAAGTGAGGGATGATCACTCATTAAACATAATGGATGGCAATACCAATTAGACCATATGTTACCATGATACTTTCACATAAAAGCTCTACCAAAAGCCAAACGCCTTGATTAAAGACATGCACATGAAAATTGAAGCATATAATGCCAAAACCATAGGAATATTTAAGAGAGGTTTATGCTTTTCATGGCCTTTACCTAAATAGAATCCCCTTACCACCTAAGTGAAATGCCCAAGGCTAATGCAAACACCAACAATCTTTTCACACTATTCAAAGGATGTAAAGTAATGTTCCAATTGTGTGATGGCTTGTATTGCCTATGTGATCTCTATCTCTCCCATAACATGTGTATGACCTAATTGGGAAAAATAGGGCTAATGTATATCCTCATTCCCATTCACTTGTTGTGTTTGGGATGCCAATGGTCTCAAGATCATGGACTAGCTAGTTGTGGAAGAGTTGCTAGGGGGGTAATGGGAAACCCAAGAGATTGGTCTTTCATTTCCCATCCCTCATTTTTTTTTCCTATTTTCATTTTTTTGGTTTATATATTTCTCCTCTCCTTCATTTTATTTAATTATCTTTTATTACTTGCATTGTCTACTATGTTTTTATCTAACCTCCATTAACTGCCAAATTTCACTTGTAGGTATTGAGTCTTACAATCATTATCTTTTGTTTAGATCCATATCAAATTATAAAATGACATATCACATAGATGAGTTGGATGAAGACACTAAAAAGATAGAAGATGAATTGGATACAACCACTATGGAGGATGAGGATAAGTTTGAGGATAACAATACAATTGTCATACCTTGGGAAGAGTCGTAGTTCAAGAGGAACGAATTTGGATTATGATATGAAAATAATCAATTTGACTTCTTTCATATTCCTAATTACTCCAAACTAGTTATGCTTGTGAGTGTAAGGTTCCTTGATGATGATTTGTAGAGGCATATTATTAATGCTGATAAGTAGGACGAAGTACCTAAAATTAAGGATGTTGATGAGGATGATTATGATGTAATTGACGATGATGATAAGTTTGATGATGATGAATATTTTGGTGAAGTCCTTGAACGATGGTAACACTGTCATTAATATAGCCATAAGGAATTGCAGTATTTTGATCTATATCTAGTTTTTGTGGGACCACAAACCACCTCTCAAAAAGGTCTCAAAAGTGAAATAAGATTCATCAGGAACAAGTAAATTTTGAATGGTTATGTACTTGGCATTGGATTATGGAAACCAAGACCGTTGTAGTGGTATTACTATTGAATTAATACACATGTACAAACATGTTTGATTATAGTGGATCCTGCTACTTTCAGTGAGGAATTGATGATTTAGGGCATGGATGGGGCCCAACTCTAGGTCATAATTTGAGTTGAATTTCAAGTCTTACAACATCCCTCAAATATAGTATGATTACTCTTTTCCACTTTTAGGGGGGGTGCATTGTTATTGCTAATTTATAGGTTCTAGGCCTTCTCACCTTTTAGTTGATGGGGGGGAGATACCGATGATAATTGTCAAACTTCAAGTTTTGAATTATACATTTGTTTTTTGATGATTTTGATTTATTCGAGATTATATATTAAGGATTTGATGATTTTGACATGGATTGGTGAGTTTGATATTCAGAGGATATGCACCAAGACAATTCAACTATTGGAATTTTGAGGATTTTCAAGATTTTGAGGATATTGACATGGATGTTATTTTGATTGGTGGTTTTCCATTTTTGAATTTGAGGATTCAATCACTTATTATGGATTTTTTACTTACATGGTTGTTTAACACTTCTAGTTGAAAAATTGGTTTCTAGGTTTAGAGTAGTACCAACAATTCACCTAGTTTACTTCTCAATGATTTTTGGGTAGGATTATGACTCACTTCTTGTTGAATCATTCACAAGTTTTCCATACACATGTTTCTATGGATATAGATGTTGATTGATATGTTTTTCTATTAGTTGCATTATTAACATTTTTTTATGTATAATTTTTTGAGAGAAATTTTGTGAACACATTTGTTCACTTGATAGTCTTCAGACTTTTGGTGGATAGTATTTTGACCTATCATAGAACATATGATCTTGAACTACATTTTATGTTTTGGTTTCACATCAATGAACACTTATAGGCTATCTGGCTCATTTATGCCACAATGAGATTTCTAGACTTGGTATTCAACATCCACATTTTGTGTTTTTTCAACCAAGTTTTTTAGGTAGGTCTTCATTGATACTTATGAGGTTTCAAACCATGTGCATCAAGTTGAAAACTTGGATATGTTACTATCTTTGCACTGATATTTGTTGCATAATTGGTACACTTGTATACACTTATGATTAAGGTGAGGATTATCGGACTTTTGGCTGTCCATTTACCACATTTACAAACACCTTAGGATATAGTCTTTATCCTAGGTATTATGTATGTAGTTATGTGTTGTATATCCTTCAATCACTCATCCTCAACATTGTTAGTTATGACCATGCACTGAAAATGGGGAACGGGTTAAGGATAACATGGAACATATGCCAAGTGGAATAAGGATACGAATAAATGAGAAGATGTCAAAACCAAAGGGAATCATTCTTTGGTGTATAGTTAATTATTTATTCCACACATATAAACTCGACATACGTCCCCTTAAGATGTTATTATGTATCGTGTCTATCATTTTTGTGACTATAATTTGAAAATACATTGGTTCTCAATATTTTTGCACACATACTCTTTGGTTTCTATTGTGCACTTTAATCCTCACATATTTTCTAGAGAGATTCGATCGATTCCTCATTACATTATTTAAATATTACTTTCACCAATCAATGTATTTTGTCTTAATCACCCTATCGCATGGTTCTTATCATTACCAATTTCACATCCTTAACTCTGATGTGAATATGCTACACAATTTTATTAGTTTCGTGATAAACTAAAGAACAATTCATGACTAAAGTCCTAAGCCTACCTAAGCCTAAATTTGGCCAAGTTCATTTTCCAACGTTCTTTCATACAAGATGTCTTGGCCAAGTTCATTTTCCAACGTTCTTTAATACCAGATGTCTTAAGAACGAATATTGTCTTTTTTTTTCATCCAGGCAATTATTTCAAGGAAAATCCGTTGGAATTTTCCTTCATTTTGAGGATGGTACTCAAAGTAAACCCTAGATTATTCAAGGAAAAAGGCCAAGTTAACAATAGGGCTCAAATCCGTGACAACAATATTCTCGTTATGAGCTTAACATGTCACTTAAGGGAATAGAACCTATGTGAGGAGGATAACACTCCATCCCACAACCACTCGGGATAGACCCAATTGATGTTAGACCAAATAATGTTACTCAACAATAACCTATAATTCTAAATATAAATTCTACCCACTAATAAAACCCCTATTATTTAATATATTAAACCCATACTAATATAATAATTACCACTTAACCCCAAAACCCTAATATTACGACAAGCCCTTTGAACTTAACCCCAAACCCTAATATTACCACTAGCCCTTATATATATATATATAATTTTTTTTTCACATGTGGTTCACAAACCCCCCAACGGGGATGCTACGTCCAAGGTAAGAAATTGCAGGAGGCCCACCTGAAGGGGCCGCACCTCGTTCGCTCTGATTATGGAGCTAACTCGATGAGGACATCAAGTGAGGCCCTTATATAGCGATGTATAGCCACCCGGGGATTTGACCCCAAGACCTTCTGCTCACAACTTACAACACTCAACCACTTGAGCTAGCCCACTGGGATATATATATATGTGGTTCACGACACCGAAGATCGGTGCTTGCTACGTCCACGAATAACCCTCTCAGTATTCCGTGAGGAATGTGGGAAGGCCGGATAATGCAATTGTGAAGGTGGCTCAATGAGAGCATCAAGAATGCCCATATAAGGACTCAACATGTCACTTACAAGGAATTGAACCTGGGTAGGAGAGGCTAGCATTCATTCCTCCCAACCACCCAAGGTACAACCAAAGGATATATATATATATATATATAATTGTCATTATTATATTATTATTATCATATCTCATTTTTATAATAATTATTACAATTTTATGATTTGAACAAAAAAATTAGATGTAGTGTAGGACATTTTGATGCTACAATTTTCACATAATTACATACAACTTTATGTCATGTACTTGGTAGCCTCTTTCTAGTATAGAAACCATGGGGTACTCAATTCCATGTATGAAATCTATTCCTTATACCGAATTTAAATTTTCTTTCCTTTGACTTGTTATAATATTAATTTTAAGAGAGGGAGTAAATAAATATAGTAGTCATTTAAACTAAAATCCCCATTCTAAATATGCAAGCATTTATTTTATGAAGGCATCCAATCCATTGCCAGAAAATTCATGCACATAGACATTTCCATAAATATTAATTTAAACAAACACATAACATAAATAACAACCATGTCATTCATTCATTCATAATTGAGAAACTTATGTTATAAAGGTCCTCCAACTGACTACAAATGAAGGATGTTCTTTCCATTCATAGGCACTCTATCACACCAATTCTTTCTATGACAGAGGCCACCCCCAAGTCGGGGCTATGAATCCACAATGGTGAATATTTCCCAATTCTTCTACTCAACCGCACTTGTACAAACCTTCGGTGTAGAAACTCCCTCCACAGCTATCCCAATCCACTAGCACTCATCCCCCATCAACCTACACAACACAAGGAATGGGACCCCATTTTATGCACTACAATCCCTAAGGTTGTCCCTATTCCCTTCTAGTGCTCTAACACAAGCCGTCCAGGGAGTCTTCGTACTTAGAATCTAGGGACCTTAGCCGCAAGCCAGGTTCCACCCATAAGGGCACCAAGCCTACTAGCACCAATTTCCCAAGGTAAGTGGTATGAATGATTAAGGTAGTTTCGGTTTTCCTCTCTCCAGTGATAGCATCTAGGACGATGAGAAAATGATGGTAAGAATGATAATTTCCTCTAAATTCCCAACCTTTTGCATGTGTTTAAGAATTGGTCACGTGACATTCATGAGGAGCCCACTTACCCCTCTGATCCCAACAAGGTTAATTAGTCCACACTAATAAACATGGATTTTGGGACCTTAGAATAAAATCACTCTCTAAGGTTTTAAATAAGGATAATGACTTAGAATAATAAGGTCACTAGGGTCATCCCCCCTTAGAATCCCTTTTATTTCCCCCTTTTGTGGAATCATAGCCCCTCATCTTTTCTTCATTAGTTTTTTATTTGCAGACATTAGGGATTTTATATTAATAATCAAGCGTACATATTTACAATACATTTGGTCATCCTAGACCATTTATATCTGGCTTCTAGCCTTTGCATCATTACATATATAATTACATCATGGGGTGAAAAATGAGGTGTTACATTTATTATAATCAAACCTTTAAATTACAAAAACAAAATGAAGTGAGAAAAATAGAACTAAACCTTTTTTTTCCATTTTAATTAACCGAAGAGAGCAAACTATAGGAGAAAGAGCTAACCAGCCACAGATCTAGAGATTCAATCGCTTAAGAGCATGCCTTCAAGCAATATATCTTAAGCATGTACCGATATATTAACTTTTATCTAAGGGATTATTTCAATTGATCATCACCAATGTTATTAAGTATTTATCTAGTTCTATGCCAACATGTATCTGATTTAAAATCCTCAAGGTGAGGCACACTATTCTATGACAAAAGATTTATAAGAAATGTCATTTACAAATGTGGTGAAACATCCCTTAGGTTTCTCCATAATATTTTTATTAAAAATACATTAACCTTTTACTAATTCAATCATTAACTTTAACACCCAATATACCCTCTAACCCCTATACTCTTGTAACCCTCTAATATATTAACTTCTACCCACTAATACATTAATCTTAAATCTTAAAATAATATAGCCTTAACCCATAATATATTAACCCTGTGTTATTATAACATTCACCTTAACCGTGAACATATCAATCCTCTTCATGCACCAAATTTTACACCCAATTTATTAACATTTTTTTTTTGTTTATCTTTACTCTAGAATTATAAAAGTTATTCTAACGATTGTATCTCTCGTTGTTATAAATTAGATGTTAGAACGAATTCTAATCTACTTGTAAAGATTGATGCATTTTGATAATTTGAAATTTGAAAGTTAAATAACCTTAGAATACTCCTAAACATTACTTAGGTTGAAAAATTACATTGTATGATTAATATTCATAATATGTTTCACATTCTTTAGGTAATATCTCTTTTTAATAATTTTATTAAAATGACCAATTTTCCACTTTTTCCCCTTATTTGACCTTTGACTAGTTTTTGGCTCTAGGTCTCCAAATTGCTACAAATGCTCCCGAATCTTCTGAGAAGGTGTATGGATGATGTTAGAACATAAATATGTGTTTCAGGGATTCTTTTGGAACCTTCCAATACTTCTTCAAATCCACTTTCAATTCTGACCAATGTAGGGAACTTTACTAGCAATTTCACTTTGACTAGTATTGGTCTCCAGGTCTCCAATTGACTCCAAATGCTACCAAATATTCAGTGAAGGTGTATGAATGATATTTGTAATTTATTATGACGTTCAGGGATGATTTATGACCATCAAACTACTTCTGCAAACTTGTTTAATATTCTGGACAAAGTATAGAATTTAACTAGCAATTTGAGGTTCAAATCCCCCCAGGGTAAGTTCTGAAAATGGCTCTCCAAATGCCTCCAAACCCACTCTAAATTATGAAAAGAGGTAGGGGATGTCTAAAGTAGATTATTTATGTCTCATGTGCACCATTAATTAGTTATTAATTATGTTCTAACCTTCTCCCAAACAGAAGCAAAAATCACTAATTCGACCCTTGGGGAAATGGCACCAAATCTCTTCCAAATGAAAATAAAATAAGCATGATGGCTTCAAATGCTTAAATGTTGAACATGAAACTTGTAAAATTCATCAATGGAAGTCCATACATCATAAATATATCTGAGAAACATTCTTCCATTCGAAATCATCATCAATACATTGGCATACATCAAGGTAGTGGGGAAATGGCACCGTTCTTTCATTAAAAATAATATTTATACATTTATACTTGGAATTTCGACCTGAAAATTTATGGAGATTAAGAAAAAAGTATTTAATTCATATTACAAAATAAATGGGGCATGAGAAGCTCCCCCAAAGAGTACAATAGCTCACCAAAATGCCCTCCCTCAAGGATAAAAAATATGCCATCAAAACTGGAAATGGTTGAGAGAATGTGCTGCACTAGAAGAAACCATGAGCTTCCCTATAGTTTACACCTGCAAATAAAGACTCCATTAAAGCTCCAAATTAAAGGTCTGAATGGCCTTTCCAATTACCAACTTGGACGGGAATCTTTCACCCTCGAAATTGGCTAAGGAAAGAAACGAGTCATCCACTAGCTCTCCCTCTACACAAATGCAATTGCAAATTCTACAAATTATCAAAAGATGGTTTAATTCTTTGTTATTGAAATTTATAAACTTCTAATGTCCTCCATGATGGGTTGAATTCCTTCCAAGAGACTCATGCCAACTCAAGTTGGGAAGAGATTCCAAAGAATGCCACTTGTACAACAATTACTAGTCTCCCACTTCCACCAAATCACATGTGGAAGAATCTTAGCTTCCATAACTCCCTTGAGTGCCCTCTTGGAGGCTATTTTTAGCCCTGACATGTCATATATGTCATATGTTAGCCTTCAGGTCTGATTTGTGTCATAGGTGTCATAGCATCTTCATCATTGTTGTCATAGAGCTAGGGAATCTAGCCCAAGTGTCCCACCAGCTCCAAATTGCCTCTTCCTCTTCCATGGGAGTTACTCTTCCTCTATATTTCGACCTTGGATGAGTCATGCCATGAATAATACCCTTTGAACTCCCCCAATTATGTTACCATTCACCTTGAATTCAAATTGGTGAGAAAATGATGCCAAGTGTAGTGGGGGAAATCTAGCCATATGTGGGTCCCACTTCCTCCATGTTTCTTCATGATCAAATGCCACTTTGATTTTCACTTGTATTTATTTATTTATCTCCTTTATTAAATATTTATGCCATTCTAATGTTCAAACATCATTTATTATCCCCCTTATTCCAAATCCCAAAGCTTCCACCCCAAACCTAGGAAACTAGTAATTTTCCTCCTTGGCAATTATTTGACCTTTAGCATCAATTTGACAAACTCTAATGAATATAGCCAATTTGCTTAGGCCATTGTGAACCAATGCCAAATTTGGGACATGAAAAATCCTCCCTTCCCAATATTGCTTGTCCTCAAGCAATTTCAAACATGGGTGTTGAAGAACCTGCTTTCTGTATAATTCTTTGAAGTTGTCATTGAATTGCCCAACCTTGAGTCTTTGAGTTTCCATGAAGATTTTAGAGAGGAACCAACTTGATTGCTTCTGTACTACTCTAATAAAAATTATTTTATTAAGTGGGAAATCCATATCCCATACTGCTTGTTCCCTCCCAAAAATTAAACCAACGAGGCAAAAATTATTCCAGGGTCCCATTACTTGTATTGCACCCCAACAATCAAGAGTGCTCTTCAACCCATACCATCATATAAGAGGATTCCTGGATCCCATTTTCTTGTATGCATTCTTCCAAACATCATGAGTACAAAATATATATCACAAAGTACATAACAACATAATGAAAATGTACATCAAGGATATGCTTCATCAAAGAGTCATGGAAGTGCAGATACCTCCAAGCAAGTAGACCACCATTTTCCATGTGCATACAATCTTCAAGTGTCCCATCAAATCTGCTCCAATGACATAGGTGAGGATTCCATGTCCAATAATGCTGCTCCAAAAGGATGTGATATGCATCAAAATAGTTAGCCATGTATTCTTTCATCCAAGAAGTGAATGAAGAATCTCCACTAAAAAATGAACTGAATAATGAGCAGAAAAAACAAGGAGACTTCAAAGGACTCAAAAAAGTCTCACCCATACATCCATGAATGTGAGAATCATAAAGATATAACAAAGTATGTGGCTGCCAAAAAAAATATTCTTCAAGCATAAATCTATTCACCCTGGTTTTGGATGAAGTTTCTCCAACATCAAATGAACCAAGTGTTGAACGAGAAAAACCATGAGTCTTCAAGTGACTCGAATGCATATCATAGGTGCATCCATGTAGATGTGCATGATCATAAAGTAACAAAGGATGCTGCTGTAAATGTGAATAAGAATATGCTCCAACCATGTCATCATAAAAAGTAAATCTAGGAGTTCCATACGCCTCATGTGGCACCATAAAAAAAAACCCTTTCACCCATACTTCATTGAGACTAATGCTGCAAAACATGGAATTGTAGGATGTAGAAGAATGAACTAACTCACCCAAATGATAAAAAAGTGCAGAAGTTTCATCATGGGAAGGATCCATATGGGTAGGATCATGCAACTCCTTCAAGGGTGTGAAACCTTTTTCATAGATTGGTTCCAATGTAGATGAATCATGCTTTTCTTTAAAAATTGCACAACCTTCATCAAGAGACAATTCAAGTTCCTCATCCACCACATCAAGTGTTTGGATCTCTAAATGATCTTCAATATTTTCAATAGAATATTCTTCATGCTCATGTGATGTCTCTTCATCTTTTTCAGAGTCACTTGGGAGTGAATTTCGATCCTCTCCATGTACTGCTTCTTCTACTTCACCTATTTCAGAACTAGGTGGTTCATGGGTCTCCTCCTTTTTCTCGTTCAAGCAAACTGATGCATTTTTCACCTTGGTTTTATTAAAATTAATAATTTTTCTCTCAAGTTCGATAGCCAACAATTCGAATCCTTCTTTAAGTTGCTTGGTCATACCTTCAACGATTGTTTTCATGATTTTTATATGCTCCTCACCATCATATGAGGTTCCCTTTTCATCCCTAGTCATAGTTTCCTCAAAAAAATTGCTCTTCTTCTCCTACTTTTTTTTTCCTTTTCAACAAAAGCACTTTTGGTTTCAATATCTAATGGTGGTGCTTGAATTCTTGTCCCCATGAATATCAGACCACATCAGGTGTCAAGATCATGCTCTGATACCGATGTAATATCCTTTTTTAATAATTTTATTAAAATGACCAATTTTCCACTTTTTCCCTTTATTCGACCTTTGACTAGTTTTTGGATCTAGGTCTCCAAATTGCTCCAAATGCTCCCGAATATTATGAGAAGGTGTATGGATGATGTTAGAACATAATTATGTGTTTTAGGGATTCTTTCGAAACATTCCAATACTTCTTCAAATCCACTTTCAATTCTGACCAATGTAGGGAACTTTACTAGTAATTTCCCTTTGACTAGTATTGGTCTCTAGGTCTCCAATTGGCTCCAAATGCTACCAAATATTCAGTGAAGGTGTATGAATGATATTTTTACTTTATTATGATGTTCAAGGATGATTTATGACCATCAAAATACTTATGCAAACTTTTTTAATATTCTGGACAAAGTATGGAATTTAACTAGCAATTTGAGGTTCAAATCCCCCCAGGGTAAGTTCAGCAAATGGCTTTTCCAAATTCCTCCAAACCCAATCTAAATTCTGAACAAAGGTAGGGGATATTTAAATTATATTATTTATGTCTCATGTGCACCATTAATTAGTTATTAAGTCTGTTCTAACATTCTCCCAAACAACAACAAAATTCACTAATTCGACCTTTGGGGAAATGGCAACAAATCTCTTCCAAATGAAAATAAACTGAGCAAGATAGCTTCAAATGCTTAAGTGCTGAACATGAAACTTGTAAAAATCATCAATGACATTCCATACATCATAAATATATCATATAAACATTCTTCCATTCGAAATCATCATCAATACATTGGCATACATCCAGGTAGTGGGGAAATGGCACTGTTCTTTCATTAAAAATGAGATTTATACATTTATAATTGGAATTTAGACCTGAAATTTTTTGGAGATGAAGAACAGAGTATTTAATTCATATTACAAAATAAATGGGGCATAATAAGCTCCCCAAAAGAGTCAATAACTCACCTAAAACGCCCTCCCTCAAGGATCAAGAATATGCAATCAAAACTGGAAATGGTTGAGACAATGTGCTGCAATAGAAGAAACCATGAGCTGCCTTATAGCTTATAATTGCAAATAAATACTCCATTAAAGATCCAAATGAAAGTTCTGAATGGCCTTTTCAATTACCAACTTGGATGGGAATCTTTCACCCTCGAAATTGGCTAAGGCAAGAAACTAGTCATCCACTAACTCTCACTCAATGTAACGGTAAAAATCCATTTACTAGAACTTCTTGAACTTCCACTTTTGAAAATACAAATAATCCATGAATATATATAAAAGTTGATAAAATAGATATGGTCTTTTACAAGATAGAATTTTCAGTATTTATAATTGTTTAAAGGGTGTCTAATGCAACTCTTCATAAAGAGTTACACCATTTCACTAATTAATTATATTATTCTTGTTTGTTGTTATTATTATTATTATTTCTATTTATATATATATATATATATATGTGTTGATGTTTATTTTATTATTATTTCATTCATAACATTGCCTCTCTCTTAGAAAGGCTTTGTCCTCAAATCCTTATAACGTTGTCGTACCGTTCCTTGTGACGTCGTAGCTGACGAAACATGTCGGTACGAACTTCTAAGTGTAGAACATAACTTCCGATATGTTGACGGATCAATCCAACCAAAATTGATTTGTTGATGACTGTTGGGATTCTCTATTGATCTATCGTCAGGAGCTTTGAGCACATTAGTACCATTATCTTTCGACAATTCCCACTTTTTAGGATACTGGTTTATATGGTTGGGGTGTCGATAGGGAGTTATTGTTGTTTGTTTTTCTACTGAGTTGACTTCCTTTTGAACTGTGTCGAGGATTGAATTTATTTCCTCAACTTGACTTTGTTTTCCAGAGGGTCTGGATGCTTCCTCCTGGATTTGCGCTATTTTGTTCTCTAATAGATTGTTATTACTATGAATTTTTTCGAACCTTTCATCTTGCGACTTTTTGTCCTCTTTTAACTTATTTACTTGTTCCTCTAGTTCTTGATTAAACTTTCTAAGGTGTTGGTTTTCTTCTTGTTTTTTCTAGTATTCTTCCTTCAAGGTCTTCATTTGAATGTTCCATCTTCTGACTATGTTTCAGTTTTCGTAAGTAATGTCTTGTTATGAATTCTTAGTCGAAATAGTTCTTCAATATTGCTTACTAATTCGTCCTTGATTTTCTTAATTTCCAGCTTGTGCGTCTTTTTAGTAGCGTCGTATGTCTGCTGGAGTTCTTTATTCTTTTGTTGCTATTGACCTATGTCTGATTCTTGATTTTGTAGCTTCCTCCGAACTTGAGTCAATTCATCATCTTTGTCCCTGACACGCTGGTTTAAATGCTTTATTTTTTCTTCTAAATCATTATCGCTTCCATCGGGTGACTTGTCGTCATTTTTTGACTTTCTAATCTGGTCTTCTAGTTTTTGATTGTGGATTTTTAAACATGATATTTCTTTATCATGATCAGATAACATTTTCGTTTTATCTCTTATGGTTCATTCTAGTTGTCGATTTTGATTCCATAAGCGACGATTCTAATCGTCTCTCCACTCCTTCAAAAAATTATGTGTCTCAATCTCAGCTTGTAGATGTTTACTGCTTGCTTTATATTGTTCTAATTCGTCCAGTGTTGCTTGTAGTTTTGACTTGATTACGGAATATGTGTTTTCCATTAGTCCTGGTGTTTTCGTTGATAGCCGGTTTCCTTTGACTTGTTTTCTTGATGATAAGGGTCTTCTTCTGACTTGATATTGCTCTTCGATGATGACGGATCTTCAACTTCTTGATAAGGGAATCTTCCTCGATTTTGTCTTTTTCCCTTTCGAATTCTGGAAAGAATCCTCCTTAAATTTTTTTTTTTAATAACAATGTTCAATATGATTCTTGTAAAAATTATTTGTGCTGGTGCTCTTCTAATTTAATTTCCCCTTAATTTTTGTAAAATGGTGTAGAATGGCTGGTTGGGAGGAATGATTGTTACCTTCCCCACCCAAGTTCAAATATCACTTTTGGTTTGTTGTTAGGGAATAAAACCAAACCAACTTCTCACAAAACCATGTGCGGTTTTACTTTTACTTTTTCTTATCTGTTTAGGACAAGGTCCTATTTTTAGGGAACCATGTATATATATAAAAGTTGATAAAATAGATATGGTATTTTACAAGATAGACTTTCCCGTATTTATAATTGCTTAAAAGGTGTCTAATGCAACTCTTCATAAAGAGTTGCACCATTTCATTAATCAATTATATTATTATATTATTCTTGTTTGTTGTTGTTATTATTATTATTATTATTTCTCTCTCTCTCTCTATATATATATATATGTTGATGTTTATTTTATTATTATTTTATTCATAACACTCTACACAA
Source organism: Larix kaempferi (assembly GCA_027924585.1). Taxonomy (NCBI): domain Eukaryota; kingdom Viridiplantae; phylum Streptophyta; class Pinopsida; order Pinales; family Pinaceae; genus Larix; species Larix kaempferi. The sequence continues at coordinate 5,759,935 of BSBM01000826.1, read as the reverse complement.
ATGTAATTGCAAATTCTACAAATGATCAAAAGCTGGTTTAATTCTTTGTTATTTACATTTATAAACTTCTAATGTCCTCCATGGGTTGAATTCCTTCCAAGAGACTCATGCCAACTCAAGTTGGGAAGATATTCCAAAGAACGCCACTTGTACAACAATTCCTAGTCTCCCACTTCCACCAAATCACATGTGGAAGCATCTTAACTTCCCTAACTCCCTTGAGCGCCCTCTTGGAGGCTATTTTTAGCCTTGACATGTCATATGTCAGCCTTCAGGTCTGATTTTTGTCATAGGTGTCATAGCATCTTCATCATTGTTGTCATAGAGCTAGGGAATCTAGCCCAAGTGTCCCACTAGCTCCAAATTGCCTCTTCCTCTTCCATGGGAGTTACTCTTCCTCTATATTTCGACCTTGGATGAGTCATGCCATGAATAATACCCTTTGAACTCCCCCAAGTATGTTACCATTCACCTTGAATTCGAATTGGTGAGAAAATGATGCCAAGTGTAGTGGGGGAAATCTAGCCATATGTGGGTCCCACTTCCTCCATGTTTCTTCATGATCAAATGCCACTTTGATTTTCATTTGTATATATTTATGTATCTCATTTATTAAATATTTATTCCATTCTAATGTTCAAACATCATTTATCATCCCCCTTATTCCAAATCCCAAAGCTTCCACCCCAAACCTAGGAAACTAGTAATTTTCCTCCTTGGCAATTATTTGACCTTTAGCATCAATTTGACAAACTCTAATGAATATGGCCAATTTTTTTAGGCCATTGTGACCCAATGCCAAATTTGGGACATGAAAAATCCTCCCTTCCCAATATTGCTTGTCCTCAAGCAATTTCAAACATGGGTGTTGAAGAACCTGCTTTCAATATAATTCTTTGAAGTTGTCATTGAATTGCCCAACCTTGAGTCTTTGAGTTTCCATGAAGATTTTAGAGAGGAACCACCTTGCTTGCTGCTGCACTAATTTGATTAAAATTGCTTTATTAAGTGGGAAATACATCTTCCATACTGCTTGTTTCCCCCCAAAAATGAAACCAATGAGACAAAAATTATTCCAGGGTCCCATTGCTTTTATTGCACCCTAACAATCAAGAGTGCTCTTCAACCGATACCATCAGATAAGAGGATTCCTGGATCCCATTTTCTTGTATGCATTCTTCCAAACATCATGAGTACAAAATATATATCATCAAAGTCAATAACAACATAATGAAAATGTACATCAAGGAGATGCTTCATAAAATAGTCATGAAAGTGCTTATACCTTCAAGCAAGTAGACCACCATTTTCTAGGTGCATACAATCTTCAAGTGTCCCATCAAATCTTCTCCAATGACATAGGTGAGGATCCCATGTCCAATAATGCTGCTCCAATTGGATGTGATATGCATCAAAATAGTCAGCCATGTATTCTTTCATCCAAGAAGTGAATGAAGAATCTCCACTAAAATCTGAACCGAATAATGAGCAGAAAAAACAAGGAGACTTCAAAGGACTCAAAGAAGTCTCACCCATACATCCATGAATGTGAGAATCATAAAGATATAACAAAGTATGTGGCTGCCAACAAAAATATACTTCAAGCATAAATCTATTCACCCTGGTTTTGGATGAAGTTCCTCCAACATCAAATGAACCAAGTGTTGAGCGAGAAAAACCATGAGTCTTCAAGTGACTCGAATGCATATCATAGGTGCATCCATGTAGATGTGCATGATCATAAAGTAACAAAGGATGTTGCTGTAAATGTGAATAAGAATGTGCTCCAACCATGTCATCATAAAAAGTAAATCTAGGAGTTCCATACTCCTCATGTGGCACCATAAAAAAAACCCTTTCACCCATACTTCATTGAGACTGATGCTGCAAAACATGGAATTGTAGGATGTAGGAGAATGAATTAACTCACCCAAATGATAAAAAGGTGCAGAATTTTCATCATGGGAAGGATCCATATGGGTAGTATCATGCAGCTCCTTCAAAGGTGTGAAACCTTTGTCATAGATTGGTTCCAATGTAGATGAATCATGCTCTTATTTAAAAATTGCATAACCTTCATCAAGAGACAATTCAAGTTTCTCTTCCACCACATCAAGTGTTTGGAACTCTAAATGATCTTCAATAATTTCAATAGAATCTTCTTCATGCCCATGTGATGTCTCTTCATCTTTTTCAGAGTCACTTGGGAGTGAATTTCTATCCTCTTCATGTACTTCTTCTTCTACTTCACCTATTTCAAAACTAGGTGGTTCATGGGTCTCCTCCTTTTTCTCCTTCAAGCAAACTGATCCATTTTCCCCTTGGTTTTCTTAAAATCAATAATTTTTCTCTCAAGTTCGATAGCCAACAATTCGAATCCTTCCTTAAGATGCTTGGTCATACCTTCAATGATTGTTTTCATGATTTTTATATGCTCCTCACCATCATATGAGGCTCCATTTTCATCCCTAGTCATAGTTTCCTCAAAAAATTTGCTCTTCTTCTCCTACTTTGTTTCCCTCTTCAACAAAAGAACTTTTGGTTTCAATATCTAATGGTGGTACCTGAATTCTTTTCCTCATGAATATCATACCACATCAGGTGCCAAGATCATGCTCTGATACCACTGTAATATCCCTTTTTAATAATTTTATTAAAATGACCAATTTTCCACTTTTTCCCCTTATTTGACCTTTGACTAGTTTTTGGCTCTAGGTCTCCAAATTGCTCCAAATGCTCCCGAATCTTATGAGAAGGCGTATGGATGATGTTAGAACATAACTATGTGTTTCAGGGTTACTAGTATTGGTCTCTAGGTATCCAATTGGATCCAAATGCTACCAAATATTCAGTGAAGGTGTATGAATGATATTTGTACTTTATTATGATGGCCAAGGATGATTTATGACCATCAAAATACTTCTGCAAACTTGTTTAATATTCTGGACAACGTATGGAATTTAACTAGCAATTTGAGGTTCAAATCCCCCCAAGGTAAGTTCTGAAAATGACTCTCCAAATGCCTCCAAACCCACTCTAAATTCTGAACAGAGGTAGGGGATATCTAAAGTATATTATTTATGTCTCATGTGCACCATTAATTAGTTATTAAGTCTATTCTAACCTTCTCCCAAACATCATCAAATATCACTAATTCGACCCTTGGGGAAATGGCACCAAATCTCTTCCAAATGAAAATAAACTGAGCAAGATGGATTCAAATGATTAAGTGTTGAACATGAAACTTGTAAAAATCATCAATGGAATTCCATACATCATAAATATATCAGAGGAGCATTCTTCCATTCGAAATCATCATCAATACATTGGCATACATCTAGGTAGTGGGGAAATGGCACTGCTCTTTCATTAAAAATGAGATTTATACATTTATACTTGGAATTTTGACCTGAAACATTCTGGAGATGAATAAAAGAGTATTTAATTCATATTACAAAAGAAACAGGGCATAAAAAGCTCCCCCAAAGAGTACAATAGCTCACCAAGAACGCCCTCCCTCAAGGATGAAGAATATGCCATCAAGAATGGAAATGGTTGAGAGAATGTGCTGCACTAGAAGAAACCATGAGCTGACATGTAGCTTACACCTGCAAATAAATACTCCATTAAATCTCCAAATGAAAGGTCTGAATGGCCTTTCCAATTACCAACTTGGATGGGAATCTTTCACCCTCGAAATTGGCTAAGGAAAGAAACTAGTCATCCACTAGCTCTCCCTCTACACAAATGCAATTGTAAATTCTACAAATGATCAAAATCTGGTTTAATTCTTTGTTATTGACATTTATAAACTTCTAATGTCCTCCATGGGTCGAATTCCTTCCAAGATACTCATGCCAACTCAAGTTGGGAAGAGATTCCAAAGAACGCCACTTGTACAACAATTTCTAGTCTCCCACTTCCACCAAATCACATGTGGAAGCATCTGAGCTTCCCTAACTCCCTTGAGCGCCCTCTTGGAGGCTATTTTTAGCCCTGACATGTCATATATGTCATATGTCAGCCTTTAGGTCTGATTTGTGTCATAGGTGTCATAGCATCTTCATCATTGTTGTCATAGAGCTAGGGAATCTAGCCCAAGTGTCCCACTAGCTCCAAATTGCCTCTTCCTCTTCCATGGGAGTTAATATTCCTCTATATTTCGACCTTGGATGAGTCATGCCATGAATAATACCCTTTGAACTCCCCCAAGTATGTTACCATTCACCTTGAATTCGAATTGGTGAGAAAATGATGCCAAGTGTAGTGGGGGAAATCTAGCCATATGTGGGTCCCACTTCCTCCATGTTTCTTCATGATCAAATGTCACTTTGATTTTCACTTGTATATATTTATGTATCTCATTTATTAAATATTTATTCCATTCTAATGTTCAAACATCATTTATTATCCCCCTTATTCCAAATCCCAAAGCTTCCACCCCAAACCTAGGAAACTAGTAATTTTCCTCCTTGGCAATTATTTGACCTTTAGCATCAATTTGACAAACTCTAATGAATATGGCCAATTTTCTTAGGCCATTGTGACCCAATGCGAAATTTGGGACATGACACTTTAGGAGTTTTATTACTTCACATGTATATCAAACAATTGATAGTCACAATATTCTCCATATAATTGTTAGGGTATCGGTTGATCCATACCCGACATCATACAAATCTTGGTTTCTTTAATATGGTGTTTGAAAATTTCATATTTGGTTGAGTTACGATTATAAGTTTCATTAGGACCACATAACAATTATTGTTATTTAGTTTTTCATTGTATTTACCTAACTCTAATAATCAATATAACGTTGGTAATATGTTGACATGCAAAATGTGCTTGGGAATTAGGTATTTTTTTTTTCAAATAGAAAAAAATTATATTTTATTAATCAAAATTATAATAAACTTATCAAAACCTTACATACATAACAGAGGTTCTTCCCATTTTAATCTGCAATCTAGCTCAGTATAAAAGCAGATATATACTAAACTAGCTTAGTACAAAAAACAATAAATAGTTAACTTCATCACTTTATCTAAGATAAGCTCAGATATATGCAAATAATAATAAACATAAATAAGATTAGATACAGTCCTTCAAAAAATAGCCTCTCCAATAAAACAACTAAATATTTGACTACAAAAGGCTAAAAAAAGATAAATTTAGATCCAACCTTCTGAGATAAAATTGGAGTCACTAAACTCTGAATAATAAAGATAACCTTCAAGAACATGTAAAACTTGATTTGATAGTAAGTCAACTTCCCCATTGAAATCCCTATAGATATGTTGAAAAGTTTTTTTTTCCTTGGAAAAATTCGTAATTTTATTTCAAAAGAGGAACAAAATTACATTCTGCACATGTAATAGAATCACTAAGATCCCTACATTGTCACATATTACATCCCATATTAATTACATCAAAAATCCAATCAAAAATTGATGATATGGCTGTCCTCCAGCCTGTGTTTCTGACTACTGTCTCAGAAAAACGTCTTGACCATCTCTGATCAACTGCTGTCCATACTTCCCGCATAAAATACCCATACGAATTCAAAAATAATGATATGGCTGTCCCAGCCTGCATCTCGACTACAGAAGTCTCAAATGATGAAGGTCGTGACCCTCTCTGATAACAAAAATAATGCTGTTCATACAGCCCGCCTACAATAAACAGATTATGCTACAGCCCGCGTCCAGAGCTATTGTACCAGCCGGTCCTCAAAGTCAGAAAATTTATCCTGTGGAATGCCCCCCTATGAGCGAATTCAGCGAGCAACCATCCCAAATATCCCCCATCTACATATGCGAGGTAGATCAATGCAGTGCCTCATTATCCTCATAAAATGGTCTGTGATAATAGCTGAATGTGCCTGCCGGAGAATGAATAGTTATCCTCCATGTTCCATGAGCTAAAGCCTGCTGCGTTGCCTCCTTGGATAGCTGGTCTGCCATCCCATTCCGCTCCCTGTAAACGTGTGTAAATGTGATGTGGTTAAAATACAATTTTATCCGGTTCACCTCTTCCAGGATAGGTAATAGATCCATCACATGACACAGTGTAATCTCCTTGGCCCAGTTGATGACTAACAAGGAGTCACCAAAAATCTTAAGAGATAAGCATCCTGTTCAAGGGCAAATAACATCAGCAATTTTAGAGACATGAGTTCTGCATAGTTATTTGTTCCTCTTCCTAAACCAGCCACCAGATGGAAATAATGCGCCTCGGATTTGTAAAGGACTCCCCCCCCTCCACAAACTGATTGTTGGTTTAAGGAGGCGCCATCAAAAAATGCCCACGGCATGGAGGTATCGATCTGTTCTACCCGCACAGGTCGAGTTCTGCTCACTTGTACAGGGGCCACAAAATGTAGAATGACCGCCACCATTTGAGCCACGACAGTTTCCAGTGGAACACTGCAGTCCTGGAATATCACCTTATTGCGGGCAAGCCAGATGCCCCAAGTGTATATACACGGGAGAGCCCGGAAAGTGGAGGAATATTGAACAGACCACCACAATTGGAATGCTTCCAGCACACTCGCTCCCCTCCACCTCACCTTAATATCCAATATGTTGCTGATATCTATCCAAACCGCCTGTGAAAATCGACAATGAATAAAAAGATGAGCCAAGTTCTCTTCTGCATCCCTACAAAGTGGACAAATCCCCGGACCCTGGAGAAAACGTTTTTGCAGAATGTCCCAAGTAGGGGCCTTATTTTCCAGGATCTCCCAGAAGAGTAATTTTGCTTTACCCGGACATCTTAGCTTCCACAAAAATTTCCACCACCACACCAATTCCCTGTTATGGATTTCCACATTGAGCTGGATATATCCATGTTTAGGTGAATACACTCCGGAGGGATGGTGATCCCAGATAAGTACATCAGCCCTATTGGTCAATATAATATGGGTAAGTCTTAACCTCCGTATATAATCCTCCCAGTCCCCCTGCAGTTCAGCCGAGATCCCAAGTTGTCGTGCAGAAATCCACCCCTGTTGCCAAAGTGTAGAAGCTCCCGGATCCGCTAAATCAGCCAGTTTATGACATCCTCTAGTAGCCAAAAAGGACCTCAGTTCCACAGACAGGACATGTCCACCCCTGCATCCAACCCAAGGGTCCATCCCTATTTGAAGGAGACGCCCATCACCAATCCGCCACACTAATCCAGAACCGACTAAAGAGAAATGCTGCACCACCGCTTTCCAGACCACAGAGCAGTTTGCCCTCGACTTATTTCTCAGCCTGATCCATTCGAGAAGAGTTAAAGGGGCAATATATTTATGATATACCACTCTAGTCCAGAGACTCTGTGTATGAATTAATCGCCACGACACTTTGGCCCCCAAGGCTTTTGCAAACATGAAAATATTCTTTAAACCCCACCCTCCCAAAGCCTTAGGAACTGCAATTTTCTCCCATCTGACCCACACCAATGCCCGATGCTCACTCGAACCCTTCCAAAGAAAGGCAAAACACAGTCGCCTGATCTGCTCCAGAACTCCAATGGGTATCCAAGCAAGAGACATCCAATACACCGGAATTGCTTCCAAGACTGATTTTATCAAAACCAGCCTGCCAGCCCGAGAGAGCCATTTGTGACTCCAACCATGAAGACGTTGTTCTAATTTAGCAATTAACCAGCACCAATCTGTCTTCAAATAAGCATTCGGTTTCAATTGAAAGCCAAGGTACTTTAATCCATCATCTATATCCAAAGTCCTATATGGTAGTTTGTTAACCATACTAAGAATCTCCTGCTCGGTTAAATTCGAGCACGTGATAGTAGATTTGTCAATATTTACTAACATACCCGCTGCAGCTTGCACTAAATGGAGGCCTTCAACCACCTTGTCGATATCCTGTCTCGTGCCATCACAGAAAATCAGGATGTCATCAACAAAAAGGAGATGTGTAATGAACAGTACCTGAGAGATAGATATGCCTCTAAAAGAACCATCAGCTTTAGCATTCAGAATAAATCGGCTAAGTCCTTCTGCAACAAGGAGAAACAACAGCGGAGACAGGGGACATCCCTGTCGTAGCCCCCTCCCAGCCTGGAAGAAAGGGCTAGCAGAACCATTAATCAGAACAGCAAAGTTCACCGTAGTGAGGCAGGCCATAATCCATCTGATAAATTCACAGCAGAACCCCAGATGGGTAAGAAGCATCCGGATATAAAGCCAACTAACCCTGTCAAATGCTTTGGAGAGATCAATCTTGATCACAACACCCTTCTGCTTCTGCACCTTGAGAGTGTGTAATCCTTCCTGTGCAACTCCAATGGCCTCATGAATTTGGCGTCCTTCCAAGAAGCCAAATTGCTCACAAGAAATATGCTTAGACAATATATTCTTGAGTCTTCGCGCCATAACCTTAGAGATGATCTTATAGATGCAATTACAGAGAGAAATTGGTCTGAATTCAGCAAAGCTGACAGGCTTGTCTGTCTTCGGTATCAGAGCTAAAAAGGTGGAGTTGAAGGGGCCATGGACAAACCCAGCCTTGCGTGATTCTTCCACCACGTTCAAAATCTCCTCCCCGAAGAAATCATAGAATCCTAGGAAGAATTCTATAGGCCAGCCATCTGGCCCCGAGCTGCTATCTTTATTAAAGGATTTCATAACCATCGAGAGCTCATTCTGCGTCACCTCCTCCATCAACAGTCTGTTTTCTTCCTCCCCCACAAAACTGGGAAAAAGCTGTGACACCCGAATAACCTCAGCAATGGATATTCCAGGTGGAGCCGTGAATAGATCTCCAAAATGTCGAACTCCCAACGCTGCTAATCCATCAAAGCTGGAAACCTGTTCCCCAGTATCAGAAGATAGTTCCCAGATAGAGTTAGTGAATTTTCTCCCCTTAGCATATGCTTGAAAAAATTTAGTATTCTCATCACCGCACTGAAGCCAAACCGCCCTGCTTTTCATTCTCCACAGCTCTTCTCGCTCACACAGAATCACATTCCTGCGTCTCTCCCACTCCAACAACTCACCTTTCTGCAATTCATCCAGGAATCCCATGCCCAGACTATTAAGTATCCTAGCAATGTGTAGCTCAGCAGCTTGTAAGTTCAGATCATCTATCACCCTTTTGTCATGAGCCCACTTGCTAGTGGCCTCTTTAATTCTTTTAAGGTTGTGATAAAAGTGAGCACCAGCAGGCGTCTGAGAGTCATGTGGATGATGAACCCATTGCTCCTGAACCAGATTAATGAAAGTTTCCTCCTTCAGCCAGCTAGGATTGAATTTGAAGGGGCTGGGTGGTTTATTCCTGCTACCTCGTAACTCCAGGAAGATGGGGCAATGGTCAGATATCCCACCTGACCCTACCCACTATCTGACAACATCAACCCCATGTGCCAACCCTTCGGCCACCAGAAACCTATCCAGTCGTTTAGCCACTCTATGAACCCCAGCTCTCATATTTCTCCAAGTAGGAGATAGCTGGGATGGTATGATGTCGAGAAGATCCTTCCTGACAAATGCATTAATGAAATAGTTTGCTAATGAATCCGGAACAGCCCGAGGCCCCCAGACTTCAGAAGACCCCAGAGTAAGGTTGAAATCCCCACCCAAAATCACATCCCTTCCATCAAATATATCCATACCTAACAAGGAATCCCAATAGCCCACCCTATTTAAGTAGGGCCCATAAATATTGAGTACCGTGATCAACCGACCTATCTCAGAATCCCAAACTTCCAAACCTAGACCAGAGGATATCCCCCAAGAACAATCACATCTGCAGCTCGTGACCTTCCACCCCGATGCCAACCCTCCAGAGCGCCCCCGGGCATCCACTCCTACAAACTTCCAACCAGGGAGCAGATATTCTAATGCATGAACAAAATCCTCACAGCCACCCAAAGTTTCTTGCAGCAATATTACATCCGGTTGATTTAAGTCAACCAACCTCCGAAGCGATGATTTTTTAATGGGGCTCGCCAACCCACGACAATTGAAGGACATAATTTTCATAAAAAATCCCCATCCTGGGCTTTCACTGCTCTAAGTGCCCACTCAATAGAAGATTGTGTTCCCATCACTAAATCCACTTTAGCCCGTTCTTTAGCTTTAGTCATATGGGATTTACGTCCCCCGGCCTTTCCCCTCAACACTAGAGGCCAATTCAGGTAGTCCCTTGCCCCCCGATCCAGGAATCTCCCTACTACGAAGAGCATATCGAATATTCCTACCCTCGGAGCATGTAGAGTGTGAGGAGGAAACAAAAGAAGGCGTGACATTACCCATATCAGGCCGAAGATGATGATCATCCTGTCGAGGAGGAGACCCATGGCTGCCCCCCCCCAAAACAAATGGGTCATCTAGTAAGGATACGGAAGGAGAAAGAAAAGGAGACTTACCCGTGTGTATCTCAGGTGGACCCCGACGATTAGAGGGCATATCCCGCGGCAATAATGTGGCCTGAGAATTCAGAGTTACAGAACACAAGGAATCCCCCTCAACAACAGGAGGCGCACGCCCATGCTTCTCCTTTCCAATGTTCACCAAGGATGGCAATCGATCCTCTGATTCGAGCCTCCCATAATTAACAAAATGTTCCACAGAATCAAGAATCGCCCCCCCCCGTCAGTAGCAGGCCCACTCCCACCCTCCACCACCACCTGAGAGTCCACTTTCAACACTGGGACAGCTACATCATCTGCAGCATCATCAGTCAGAGGCATACTTTTCCGAAACGATAAGGGACAACAGGCTACAAGATGTCCAAGAGCATGGCAGCGATGACACCTAAACGGCACGCCCACATAATCCAGTGTTTGAACATAATCCCCATCCTTAGAATGAACTTTAATCTCAACAGAAAGTCCCATCCGAATGTCGATATTGACTAATATCTTAGCAATCGAGTATATGCCAGTCTTAAGATGGGAGGAATCAGAGCACACGTAATCACCAAGATAATTCCCGATCTCAGCAAACCGAGTCTCGTTCCACATATGCATGGGAAGTCCTGGAAGCTTAACCCACAACGGTTCTTTAGCTACTCTTTCCGTTTTAGCGTCGAAGAAGGGGGACCATCTTTTCAGCACAAGTGGGACTCCCAGCATCGACCAATGTTTACTAAGAACAGCATTGACCTCCCCGCTGTTCAAGAATATGAAGGAGAACCAACCTTTCGACAAAACACGGACCTCCGGGTCTGATGGCGCGATGTTAATCCACTGCTCTGCCACCCAACGCTGAAGGAAGCCTCTGCCTAATCTCCTGCCTCTAATATGTCCTACCACAGCAGTATGTGAGTAATCCACGGCCTCTGCCAACGTAACATCGACCCCCAGCTCTAAAAGATCCAGTCTCTTACGTTCTTTGACCTTCTTAACAGGGATTTTATCAGCCTTGGCAGACATCCCTGTTCGTGGCTGGGAATCGTCATTATTCAATAAATCATCACTCCCCGGGACTGCCATCAATGCACCACACCGTTGCCAGCGAATAGGGCCAATCGAATTACACAATGAATGTAATACAGATAAAGAGGCAGGATCCAATAGGAAAAAGTGCAAGAATAGGGAAAATGGAGTAATCCCTTCCCAGAATCTTGTCCAGAATTGTATTCCTGCAAGAAATACAACCACAACGCCCCAACTTTAAAATCCGCAGCAGTAATCACTCCCAATCAGAACATCTACGGCCAAGAGCATCTGTACCCCATAAAAGCAGCTCATGGCCTGCAAGCAAGCTAGATGGACCCCTGCAGTGGGAGAAGAAACAAGAAAGCAATAACCTCAATCAGCTTCAGCTCGAATCCACCAGAACACAACTTCCATTAAAGAAAACAACCAGCATCAAGCCCGGAATCTAGCTCCCACTCCGCTATGGTGTCAATGTGCTTAGCTCCAGTCGCAAAGGTTCTCATCTCGCGCAGAATCCCCACACAAGGTAGAAACTCCACAAATCCCTCATAATTCTGCCCATTGTAGTGCACAGAACAGTAGGCACGAACCTCATTAATCTCCTCAGTAATGTGATCCTCCAAATCCGATCCAGTATGATCCTGCGATGTACTCAGATACCAGCATTCTCATATTCCTTCCAGAATTCTCCATCAAAGCTGCCTCCAGTATTCACCATCAATTTGCTAACATAATCCTTCTAAGCGCTTCTTGGAGCTCCATCTCTCCAATCTTTCTTCTCATCCTTGCCTTCAATTTCCTATTCAATGTTGAAAAGTTATCCCTTGCAATATTCTAATTCTTTCATTCCATCTTTCGAGAGCAGTTACCTGAAGATGGCATTTTAAAAGGGCCCAATCAATAATTTCCTTAGATTCACCTGAAACCTATAAATAAGCAATTTTTTTATAGCATGCAAAGTATAAGAGACCCCATAAAGATAGTAATTCCCCTCGGTATTGGTACCACCACCACATTATAATTTTAGCTTAAACACCATGGCACAGTTCACATATAGGACTGCCCCTACACCACACCTTAGACTATTATCGTGATTTGTGCCATAAAAAAATCCTATTGTACATTTTTTGTTGAAACTTGGAGCTCTTGCCACTCTCACCTGTTTGCTTTCCTTCTCATTGAATATTTCCTTACATGCACCAATAGATTTTCGACCCACTAATTTTTTTGTTTACCTTAAAAAAAACTATGTTTCTATGTTTCCATAATTCCCAACATATAAAGCAAGGCAATTATTGCCATAAGTTGACATTATAAATCTAGTATTTAAAACAAAGGGACAATGATTGTAAAGACCAGCTATGAGTAATCTAAAAATCCACCTTCACCACTTGCCATACCTTATTTGTGACAGAACAATGAATCAATAAATGATCCACTTACTTATCATCATTGCTACATAAAATGCAGATATTTGGACGAATTCCATCCCTCTTTAAATAATTATCCTGTGTGAGTATTTTATTTCCTAAAGCCACCCAAATAAGTTTTTTGATTTTGAACAGAACGTGCCACTTCCATAATGAGAAACACCACCAACGTTTCTCAACTTATAAATCAAAGTATAAATCTCTGTATGCTAATTTTGCAGTTACCTTGCATGTCTTCTCATTCCATGACCAAGCTAAGGAATCCACATTCCTTGAGAGTTGAGATCCACTCCTCTACAATCCAAACAAATACCTATTACTTTCTTCTACAAATGCCCCCCGTAATCCCCAATCCTAAGGTTATTTCCACCTTTGATTGGAATCGATACCCTCATTTGTAATTCCCACTTGAGCAAAATTTATAATACTTTTCACTCAAAGAAAGTTCACCAAATCCTGGGATAGTTTCTAATATCTTGTTCCCCAATTAAAGGATCTTCCCAACTCTAATAAGTTGGCCATCACTTGGTATCCAAACTAACCTATCCCCTAGAATATGAAAAGAACTAACCAGCCAGTTCCAAATAATTGAGTCCCCTTTGACTTTTTTATCTGTGGATATGATCCTCTCTATAACAGAACTATCTTTTAAATATTTTCCTTTAATCACACTGCCCCACAAGCCATGACATAACTTAATCCTCCATAAGCTTTTGGCTACTAAATCTTGAACAAAATGAAAAATGCTTTTGATTCCCCATCCACCAATATTCTTAGGTTTGGCTAATCTTTCCCAGTTCACCAAATGAATTCCCTCCTTGTTCTTGTTACCTGTCCACAAGAAGCTAAATATTTTTTTCCCGATTCTTTTCAAAATAGATTTTGGTATCTTGGTCAATGAGAACCAATAAACATGAATATTTTCAATAACAACCTTAACAAGGATTAATCTTCCACCTAGAGACAACCATCTCAAACACCAATTCCTAATCCTCTTATCAAATCTTATTAAAATCCATGCCTAGTCCTTAGATAAGTAATTATTTGGTTTTAAAAAATAGCCAAGGTATTTCATTCCAACATTAAGGGATGCAATCTGAAAAGGTAGCATCTACCCAATTTGAGACAAAGTTTCTTCTTCAACTTCATTTTCTATAAAACTAGACTTGGTCTCACTTGTCTGCATAACTGTAGCATTCAAAACAGATCCATAATATCCTTATAAATTTTCCATTCCTGTACAAAACCTTTCCCAAAAAGCATTACATTATTTACAAAAAGAAGACGAGTGATTCTAACGAGGGAAGACATTTTGACTACCAGTAATCTTCCTTCCACTATAACATTATCTATCAACCTACTAATACCTTCAATAATTAAGCGAAAAATCAGAGGGGATAGTGGGTATCCTTTCCGAAGACCTCTCGAGCATTGAAATTTTTTTGTTGGATCTACATTTACCAAAACAAAAAATTAGCAGATACAACACATGACATAACCTAGTTAGTTTCTTCAAGGTTAACTCAAATATAAAGTAGAACCAATCTAAGATAGTCCCAATTTACTCGATCATATGCCTTAACCAGTGTTGACACAAACCTAGTCGACAGGGGTTCCTCACTCTGTCGACATCCAAACCACCGCGATCTCCTTGAGCACTGGCACAAACAGGTTTTATCCCATCCGGCAACACCTGCAGAGCAGATGAAGTCTCACCCGAGATGTTCGAGGGAGAGCTGATGGAACCATGTTTCCACCGAATGAAGGAGGACCATGTGCATCTATTTATCAACTTAGCGCAACATTATGTAATAGATCTAACTATTCAACTTATGCATCAAATAGAATCACATCATCATTCAACAGATCTCATTATCAGCAAAACCATTAATGCACAAATAGATCTAACAGTATAAAATCTGTTGAAGCAAGGAAAAATCACACCATTCACAGATCCATAGCGCAGATACATATCACATTCATAACAAGGAAACAGGAAAAGATGCAATAATTCTTTTCAATCTCCGTCATGTCATATTAACCTTCGCAACAAAATACAGATACATCAACACAGTTCTTTTGTCGCATACCTAGATTCAAAAGACCAAGATCAATATCCAATACCAAACATGCCGTATTCTTTTATCCAATCATCCTTATCCTAACACTTTCAATTCTACATCTATTTATAGGCTTGCGCCTTTACATTCATGGTCCACTTAGACAACCGCCTAACTTCTTTCTAACAAGATCTACAAAATAATGACCCTAATCCGCACAATGCAGACCAAAATGACCAAAAATACATAAAGTAATATAATTTTTGACTTGTGCATGGTTTTCCTCCTTGCGCGACATCTTTGACCTTGCACAGTATCGGCGATACTGCGCAACTAACTTATCCCAAAGCCGCCTGCCAACAACCAGATCCAATTTTAAAACCATAGCCTTCAATTTTGATAACTTTATATTATGAAAGCACTCCTGAGCAACACTAATGGCATCCATAATTTGATGGTGTTCTAGGAAACCAAATTGTTCTTTAGAAATGAATTTTGAGAACATAGGCTTAATTTTGTTTGCAATTACCTTTGAGATGATCTTATAGACTAGCTTGCGTAATGAAACGGTCTAAAGTCTTTGAAAGATTCAGGCTTTGAACATTTTGGAATCAATGCTATAAAAGCGAAATTCATAGCACCAATTAATCTCCCTTGCAACCTATATGCCTCCACAATAGCCAAAAGATCAGGCCTAATAATATAAAAAAACTCCAGAAATAGTTCCACAATCCACCCATCAGGGCATGGAATTTCTGATATGGAAAAACCTTATAATACTTTTTGGATTTCATCCAAAGACACTATATCAACTATTCTCTTCCCTTCCTCCTCAGAAAATAATCTAGGGTATCCTTGAATAACATTCATTTGGATCACATTTGACAAGTTTCATGGGACCTTAAATAAGTCTTGAAAGTGATTTGTCGCTACAAATTCCAACTGCTTTGAATCAGTCAATAACATCCAATCTAAACAATCTATATAAATCCCATATTGAGTTAGATATTCTTTTATTTTCCACAAATCTATGGAAAAATTTAGTGTTTAGGCCTCCTTGAGCTAGCCAAATGGTCCAAATTTGAAGCCTCTAAGTCTCCTCTTCTACTTTAAGATCTGCGATCTACTTCCTTGAGACTAGTAATCCTATTATGATCCTGCTTAGAGAATACACCAAATACATTATTTAGATATAAACCATTTATATCCCTTTCCATATTAAGTGACTCCTCCTTTACCTCATTTTTTCCCTTTCTCCCACTGGATCACAACAAATTTGAGAACCTTAAGCTTGTTTACCAAGAGTTGCAGGGTTGAGCTCTCCTCATTTGTATCCATAGATCCCCATTCATCTTTAATCATATTTGTAAATTCATATTCCATTAACCAAACATGATTAAAGTTAAAAGGATAACATTTCTTCTCACCTTCTGCTTCCATTTGGAGAACTATTGTCTTATGGTCAGAGTTTGTGGAATTGTCCACCCAAGAACAATATCTTGCCAGCGCATCAACTATCCCATCAACTATAAGAAAAATATCAAGCCTTTTTTCTACTTCCTCCCCCAAACTCCCATTCCTCCAAGTCATATTAAGAGGGACAAGCAAAAAAATATGAAAGAGGATCCAATCGCGCTCTATTACCCCATATCTCTGAATTAGACATTGTTAAATTCAAGTCACCCCCAAAAATAAAATCTGGCACCTTTAATAAACCATCATCCATTATATCATCCCAGAATTGCCTACGATTAGAGTAGAGGCCATTACAGTTGAAAAAAATTAACTTTTTGAGTATATCAATTGAAACTCCCTCCAACAGTATCCCTGCATATGTCAAGAAAGGAGAGAAATTAGTTTTCCATGTGTTCTAGGCTAAAAGGATATCACTCGATTAACCAACATAATCAACTGTACACATCTCCCATTTAGGCAGTAATTTAGAAAATATTTTTCTCACTCTCCCTCCACACACCATTGATTCTTGAATAAATATAATGTTCGGACCAACCAAGGCTCAAAAATCATATGAAGGGCCAAGTCTTTGGGATGCCCCTCCCACTCCCCTTACGTTCAAGGAAATAATTACCATTTCTTAGAACACGATAGGGATTTTTTTATCTCTAAGGGCCCTTGGAGCAAAAGATAAAACCTTATTAGAATGATCTTTTATGGAAGAATCAACTCTCAATTTTCTAGAACTTCTAGTATAAATCATATAATAATTTGAATCCAAACCCCCTTTTACAATGCCCTTTTGGATTCTACTCAATGAACTCATATATTTTAACCACTTCAAATCCACCTTTCAAACTGATTTGGGAACTATTTTTAACATCAGAAGAAATGCCCTTACCACCCTCTCCATACTTGGGGAAAGGGCCTATGAAAACCTACAGAGGGGACATTTTAAGAATATCCATATAGGATGGAACAAAGTAAGTGAGAACCTCCATCTCCAGAGAATAAAATTTAATGGAATACTCTAGAGATTTATGATTAAAAACCATAGGTTTTGAATGCTTCACCCCAACAGTAGAAACCATTCACACCGCTCGTCACCCATAGAGAAATCTAGCACCACATCTAGCTATACATATATAGGGGAACCTATACCATCTAAAGGCATAGTGTCACAGGTGCACCTAGCCTGACTTTTTCTTGTCTCCTAGTGACCCACGTGGCACTGTCCGACACTTAGCCGAGGGGATACCAACTTGATAAGAAAACTGACAGACTATGCCTTAACCTATGGAATAACATTTTTATCTCTTTACACTTAAAGTATTATACTTGTGTTCTATTACTTATCCATTTCACTTCTTCAACTTAACTGGTCCAACAATTACATTAACACTTAGCTAAATATAAAACACAATAGACAGGATATATGGTGGCACCCCAACCGGGCATGCCAAGAGTTCACTTATATAAAAAATGCAAGTTAAAATAGTTACAATAGTCAAAGGGAACCCTCAAGCTATCCCAACCAAAGGAGATCCCAATTGGATAACCCCACAAGAAGGAACCCCAAGATATCTTTCCCTCACACAAGCCTATCACGTCTCTGCTTTGATGTTGTTTCTGAACTTGATTGTTACCGCAGACCTGCCTACCGCAACGTTTGACTCCTTGCATAGAACTCTCTACCAATCTGTGCCCCTAGAGCGAGCTCCCAAGATGAGATATGTTCTTCCTTGTAGCCTTCTCTACTAGCCACTCCCTTGGTCGCCTCTACCTTGCTCGCTTGGAATTCTTGCTTCCCCTCCACCTTAGAATTATCCTCAAGCCTTTCCATTCTAATCCTTTTTATACTTGATCATTTGGAGTGTGTCGGTTCCCAAGGCTCCAATTTGTGGCTTCCCCACTCCACACACTAAGTGTCCACAAGTTCTAGCATGAACTACACTCAATTCGTGGGTTCCAAGCCTTTACACCCCTTTCCTCAACGCTCTCGATTGCTTGGGCGCACACCCCTACCAATACGCTCCACCAAGCTTGCACCCGATGTGCCTTCCCCATCAAGCCTTATGTGTTTCCATGCTTATCAGTTCCCACCTACTCGTGCACTCGGCAATGCGCCTTGCTTGCCAAGCTGAGATGAATTTAGTGTGGGTGCACACTCCAACACATGGTGACTTTCCTGCTTTCCACACTTGTCGTGTATGCGTTGTTCCTGAGTTATTCCATGTTGTGTTTCCACTTGGTGTGCTTGGAACCTTCACATTATCAAGCTTCCAAGTCGGGTCACCTGTGTGACCAACTAACATGTTCTACTACCACCTTGAAAATCCAAACTACTTGGTCGCTTGCTGATCAAGCCTCCCATTCGTTTTCAGATGAGTCAAGGGGATTGTAATCTAGGTTTGCAAGCCCGCTTGGTCCATACGAGTTATCTCCCATGCCAAGCTCATCGTGGTGATGCGAGGAGGCTAACTGACTCCACACGAAGTCGTGACATCCTCCCCCACCTCAAGTAGCTTTCATCCTCATCAACATATCCTATACAGAAATTGCCTTTGAAACTTCATTCCACATTGCTTCCTACTACACACAGTCATAGTTGAGCTTCCCAAAGAAGCTCCTCCATCACATGCTTCTTCCCCACCTAGTTTTGTTGTGGTACTCTGCAAGTCCTATCAAGCTTCCACTCGCTATGCACTCGATGTTCCTAATTTATTGGATAGCTAATCCAACCATTGTGTTCGACTCCATGAGACGAACTTCATCAACCCACAACTGCCTTTCCCTCTTTCATTTCGGTTTTCCTCAAGCCATGCTACCGAAACTAGGCAAAGCTTCCACCTTTGCCTCATCGCTGTCAAACTACCTGTTGCAACTCAACACTCCACTATGGTACCCTACAAGGTCCGTTTGTATGCTTCAATATAACTTGGTTGAATTTGTCTAAGGCCACCTCTATAAGGTTCCTATGGCCTCATTACCTATGCCAAAGGCATTGAGCTGACTTGCTCACTTTTACTCTTGTAAAAAATGGCAAGTGGTGCCTAAGAACACCACCCCCAAAGCTCCCAAAACTGTATGTATCCCATCATTCTCCTCATTCCAACTACACAAATATTTCAAGGCCACCTCTGCTTCCGCAAAGTTTCAACCCAAATTCTCTAGTCTGGTTGTTGTTAGCCCGAACTTCTGAATGCCAAAAACCAACTCATACAAGTTTGATGCCACCACACAATACTCTTCTATCACTCCCAAAGGAATCTCCTCTACCTCGGCACATTATTTGCTTCTTCTAGCTTATCACTTTTCCCCCTTGCTTGTCTCTTTTAAGGGTGAGTTAGTCTTTCACACACATCCTTCGTGGCGCTACAAGCTGTCTAAGGCCAATATTGCATTTTTTCGATTGTCATATTCTCGAAGGGTGCTCAACACTGTCACGACCTCCTTAGTATCCCCTTATTTAAACTCCTTAGGAAAGTGAAACTTGGCATCTAAGTAGTCCAAAACGACCTCTACCTCACATAGCCGACAACCTACTTCTGCCAACTTTTCCTGTGCCATCTAGGACTCTGGGATCCCGATAGTGTGGATGCAAAAGGCCACAATGTCTTCTACATCGTGTGTCGGGAAATCCTAACTTTCACCGCAACCTTGCTCCGTCATTATGTATGTCGAAGGTACCTTTGCTGCCTCAACATCCTTCGCATCAACCACCAAGTTCGTCACCCAATGGTCGCGCTACTAGTCCAAATCCTTGTCACATTTGTCCTCACCAAGACTTTACTCACCTTGTTCAAGTGATCTCATCTCTTGGGTCCCTTCGTCTAGATTTTCATCACTTAGGCTGCTTGTTTACTCGTCTGAAGTGTGCTCCTCTAAGGCATATGCGACTATCATTGGTGTAGGATCCTCCCTGCCCTCATCTTCTAACTAATGCTCCAACAAAAAACATAGCAAATCAATTCTTTCTGCAACCGAGTCTACCTCAAGATTTAGTGTTGTCAAAATATATGCTAAGTGATCAACTAACACTTCCATGTATAGCTTCTTGTTTGCTAATCCTTCCTTTTGTTATGCGGTGCTACAAGGATCCCTTGCAAAAGTGCTAAGCATCCTATCAAACTGCATAAAGGAAATCCTAGGCACTCTCCCTAACTTCTTCATTAGCATCATCGACATAGTCGAAGTCCTAGATTCACCCAAGAACACCAAATGAATTAGGAATGGTACGGGGATTTCCTTGGCCAAATTCAAGAAGTCCTTCCCCAATACCACAGAGTGATCATCCAACGAAGCTACTTCTAAGTCTATCTTTGCAAACCAACTCCCCACCTTCAATGTCACTTTGCAAACTTTCCTAACCACAAGCTTCACTGTTGAATTTTCCACCTTGAATGTTCCCTCACTTAATTCAGTCTGGTTGTGAAGAGATGTCATGGTTTTGTTGTTGACGAAGTTGTGGTCCGCACCAATATCCATTAATGCTACCACATTCAATCCACTCATTGTTGAGTCCATGAAGCAGAGGCCCTACTGGACCCTCCCGCATGAATCATCCTCTGTTAAGCTACCTAGGAATCCCATCAATTCCTAGACTGCTTCCAACTCTTCCTCAGAAGGCTTCTACTCCCAAAGTAGTACGCACCTCAGTTGATCGAGCTTGGGTTTCCTCCAAGCACTCTCTTAACTCTTCCTTCTTTGAATAAACTTTCGCGAAGTGGTCATCTCCACAAATGTAACAACCTGCTTCTTTGCTTGGATTCTTGGGTGCCTTTGGTTGCTTTGTTGTTCCTTCCTGGGCATCCATCCTCTACACAAAGTGACCCTATCCTAGCCACTTTCCAAGCCTCCACTTGGTTTTTCAACTCTTGCAACCTTTGCATCTCATCTCTTCCTTGCGTGCATAGCTACTTCATCCTGGAATCATGCTCTCGAAATGCTTGCTTCATCTTGCAGTTCACTGTGTCACAAGCTTCTTTTTGTGGCTTCCAAGGTATCTTGCCACGCCTCATCCTCTTTCTACGCTTCATACTACAACTCCTACTGAGTGCAACTACCATGCATCATTGCAAAGAGTCTCTAGGCCACTCGAAGTCCAACACTCTCAAGCTACTCTATGCGCACTTTCGCAAGTGCCCCACACGATATACATTCCAGCACTCTACCAATCCGAACGAAGTTATACATCTTCATTGGCTTTTCTTTTCCAAGTCCTTTGTAAGCACTTCTATTCGCACACCTGGGAACCTGCCTGTTCCAAGTGCCTTGTTCACTGGACACTTCAACACTTGTTTTCCAAAAAATTGAGTATGCCTTCACCTTTATGCCTCTATCACACACCTCTGTTGTAGATTGGGCTCTTCCATGGGTTTTTATAAATGTGTCAGGTATTATCCTAGCATCGAATTTCATCTACCAAGAAATTCCACCCGCAGCTTCAACCCATAGCACCTTTGGAACCTTGAGTAACTCTCAAGAAGGATGCCATGACTCAAGCTTCGCCAAGCTTCACCTTCGTTCCCTGGTTGCCACATGCCTTCGTCTCTTGGTGATCTTCCTTGCTACCTGGTCTGCGATGTGGGCACCCAAGGTGATAGTGGGAACACTCTACTTGGTGAAGCCTCTTGCTATCCCATGACAAACACACTTCGCACTTATGTGCTCGACACGTTTGGAAACATGTTGGCTCCCTTGGTGAATGGCTCATATGTAGGATCTATCCCAACTGTCACAAGTCCGCTTGTGACAAATATTTTCCAACAAGTATTCTGCAATCGCGCTCTATAACCACATCTCGACTAGAAGTGTGGTGAAGAGATTGATCTGATACCACTTGTCATGGGCACACCCAACCTGACTTTTTCTTGTCGTTTGGTGACCCATGTAACATTGTCAGGAACCTAACTGAGGGTGATACCAAATATGTAGGACAATCGATAGACTATGCCTTAACCTACGAAATAAGACTTTTATCTCTTTACACTTAAACTTATTATACTTGTGTTCTATGTGAAATCTCAAGCACAACAGATCTATGGAACAAACACAACAATTACTAGAGATGCATGTAGCAAAATGTATAGAAACACTGTGCAGAAGGTTTGCATCAGTAGAATAATCTCACAAACTCATAATATTGATTACAATGTGTAACAATGGCTACAATAATCCAAGCAATTCGAATTCCAAAGGTGGTCATTCGAATTGATGCATGAGAGTGGCTTACTAAGCGGTTGACACCACTAGGCACATCAGTTAGCCACTTAACTAATCAATAATTGACTCTAACAGACTCTGAAACCTACTAATTGAATCTAACTCGATGCATATATCAACCAATTTCCCAAAAATAGGGGAGGGCGCCATATGTCTGCAGTTGAACTGAATGGTAGTTGAGAATAACATCAGATTAGGTCAAGCAGTGTAGTAAGGTGCCCCAGTATCACCAGTTGGATGAATAGTGCGCATTAGTCATGAAAATCAACCCCTGAATGGTGGAGGAGGCTCAGTAGGTGGCCTAGTTGGCTCCTAGAATGTAGGAGGAGGCTTAGTTGATGCCAAGTTGGCTCCTAGAATGTAGGAGGAGGCTCAGTTTACTGAAACTGTGATCTGCTGATGATGTAGGCACATGATTGAGTCAATAATACTTAGGATAAGTGGATAATTAAGCTGTAAGGATCAAATAAATTATGTGTGGTTGTAAAATTCTCCAACAACCCCCCTTAAGCTAATCTCATGGAGGTATAAAAAATAATAAAAGGGCCCTAGCAACAAAGGCCATAGGTCACTTAATAAAGAAATAATCCAAAAATGCTAGAAATAATCTAAGTGAGGAAAGAGGGAAAACCCAGTGGGAAAGAACCCCCCCCTCAAACTGAACACTGAAGGATATAATCTATCCTCACCATAGTAGAAATCACCCCCAACAGTGAATGAAGGTAATAGAACTTCTTCTCAGTGAAACTCTTGGTGAAGATGTCTGCAATTTGCTCTTCTGTAGGGCAATATTGCAGTACAATGGTTCTGTCATGCACAAGCTCTCGGATGTAGTGCATGTGGATCTCAATATGCTTGGTCCTTTGTCAATGAACTAGATCTATTGAGATCTTGATAGCACTCTGATTGCCACAAAATATGACAGTAGAACTGGTGCTACCAATATCAAACTCTGCTAGAATCCCTGCAACCAAACTGCTGAATGCAAGCATTGATGATGTATGGATGATGTTAGAACATAAATATGTGTTTCAGGGATTCTTTTGGAACCTTCCAATACTTCTTCAAATCCACTTTCAATTCTGACCAATGTAGGGAACTTTACTAGCAATTTCACTTTGACTAGTATTGGTCTCTAGGTCTCCAATTGGCTCCAAATGCTACCAAATATTCAGTGAAGGTGTATGGATGATATTTGTAATTTATTATGACGTTCAGGGATGATTTATGACCATCAAAATACTTCTGAAAACTTGTTTAATATTTTGGACAAAGTATAGAATTTAACTAGCAATTTGAGGTTCAAATCCCCCCAGGGTAAGTTCTGAAAATGGCTCTCCAAATGCCTCCAAACCCACTCTAAATTATGAAAAGAGGTAGGGGATGTATAAAGTAGATTATTTATGTCTCATGTGCACCATTAATTAGTTATTAATTCTGTTCTAACCTTCTCCCAAACAGAAGCAAAAATCACTAATTCGACCCTTGGGGAAATGGCACCAAATCTCTTCCAAATGAAAATAAACTAAGCATGATGGCTTCAAATGCTTAAATGCTGAACATGAAACTTTTAAAATTCATCAATGGAAGTCCATACATCATAAATATATCCAAGAAACATTCTTCCATTAGAAATCATCATCAATACATTGGCATACATCAAGGTAGTGGGGAAATGGAACCGTTCTTTCATTAAAAATCAGATTTATACATTTATACTTGGAATTTCGACCTGAAAATTTATGGAGATTAAGAAAAAAGTATTTAATTCATATTACAAAATAAATGGGGCATGAGAAGCTCCCCCAAAGAGTACAATAGCTCACCAAAACGCCCTCCCTCAAGGATAAAAAATATGCCATCAAAACTGGAAATGGTTGAGAGAATGTGCTACACTAGAAGAAACCATGAGCTGCCCTATAGCTTACACCTGCAAATAAAGAATCCATTAAAGTTCCAAATTAAAGGTCTGAATGGCCTTTCCAATTACCAACTTGGATGTGAATCTTTCACCCTCGAAATTGGCTAAGGAAAGAAACTAGTCATCCACTAGCTCTCCCTCTACACAAATGCAATTGCAAATTCTACAAATTATCAAAAAATGGTTTAATTCTTTGTTATTGACATTTATAAACTTCTAATGTCCTCCATGGGTCGAATTCCTTACAAGAGACTCATGCCAACTCAATTTGGGAAGAGATTCCAAAGAACGCCACTTGTACAACAATTCCTAGTCTCCCACTTCCACCAAATCACATGTGGAAGCATATTAGCTTCCATAATTCCCTTGAGTGCCCTCTTGGAGGCTATTTTTAGCCCTGACATGTCATATATGTCATATGTTAGCCTTCAGGTCTGATTTGTGTCATAGGTGTCATAGCATCTTCATCATTGTTGTCATAGAGCTAGGGAATCTAGCCCAAGTGTCTTACTAGCTCCAAATTACCTCTTCCTCTTCCATGGGAGTTACTCTTCCTCTATATTTCGACCTTGGATGATTCATGCCATGAATAATACCCTTTGAACTCCCCCAATTATGTTACCATTCACCTTGAATTCAAATTGGTGAGAAAATGATGCCAAGTGTAGTGGGGGAAATCTAGCCATATGTGGGTCCCACTTCCTCCATGTTTCTTCATGATCAAATGCCACTTTGATTTTCACTTGTATATAGTTATTTATCTCCTTTATTAAATATTTATTCCATTCTAATGTTCAAACATCATTTATTATCCCCCTTATTCCAAATCCCAAAGCTTCCACCCCAAACTTAGGAAACTAGTAATTTTCCTCCTTGGCAATTATTTGACCTTTAGCATCAATTTGACAAACTCTAACGAATATGGCCAATTTGCTTAGGCCATTGTGAACCAATGCCAAATTTGGGACATTAAAAATACTCCCTTCCCAATATTGCTTGTCCTCAAGCAATTTCAAACATGGGTGTTGAAGAACCTGCTTTCTGTATAATTCTTTGAAGTTGTCATTGAATTGCCCAACCTTGAGTCTTTGAGTTTCCATGAATATTTTAGAAAGGAACCACCTTGATTGCTTCTGCACTACTTTGATAAATATTACTTTATTAAGTGAGAAATCCATATCCCATACTGCTTGTTCCCCCCAAAAAATTATTCTAAGGTCCCATTGCTTGTATTGCACCCCAACAATCAAGAGTGCTCTTCAACCCATACCATCATATAAGAGGATTCTTGGATCCCATTTTCTTGTATGCATTCTTCCAAACATCATGAGTACAAAATATATATCACAAAGTACATAACAACATAATGAAAATGTACATCAAGGATATGCTTCATCAAAGAGTCATGAAAGTGCTTATACCTCCAAGCAAGTAGACCACCATTTTCCAGGTGCATACAATCTTCAAGTGTCCCATCAAATCTGCTCCAATGACATAGGTGAGGATCCCATGTCCAATAATGCTACTCCAAAAGGATGTGATATGCATCAAAATAGTCAGCCATGTATTCTTTCATCCAAGAAGTGAATGAAGAATCTCCACTAAAAAATGAACTGAATAATGAGCAGAAAAAACAAGGAGACTTCAAAGGACTAAAAAAAGTCTCACCCATACATCCATGAATGTGAGAATCATAAAGATATAACAAAGTATGTGGCTGCCAAAAAAAATATTCTTCAAGCATAAATCTATTTACCCTGGTTTTGGATGAAGTTCCTCCAACATCAAATGAACCAAGTGTTGAGCGAGAAAAACCATGAGTCTTCAAGTGACTCGAATGCATATCATAGGTGCATCCATGTAGATGTGCATGATCATAAAGTAACAAAGGATGCTGCTGCAAATGTGAATAAGAATGTGCTCCAAACATGTCATCATAAAAAGTAAATCTAGGAGTTCCATACGCCTCATGTGGCACCATAAAAAAAAACCCTTTCACCCATACTTCATTGAGACTAATGCTGCAAAACATGGAATTGTAGGATGTAGGAGAATGAACTAACTCACCCAAATGATAAAAAAGTGCAGAAGTTTCATCATGGGAAGAATCCATATGGGTAGGATCATGCAGCTCCTTCAAAGGTGTGAAACCTTTTTCATAGATTGGTTCCAATGTAGAGGAATCATGCTTTTCTTTAAAAATTGTACAACCTTCATCAAGAGACAATTCAAGTTCCTCATCCACCACATCAAGTGTTTGGATCTCTAAATGATCTTCAATATTTTCAATAGAATCTTCTTCATGCTCATGTGATGTCTCTTCATCTTTTTCAGAGTCACTTGGGAGTGAATTTTGATCCTCTCCATGTACTGCTTCTTCTACTTCACCTATTTCAGAACTAAGTGGTTCATGGGTCTCCTCCTTTTTCTCCTTCAAGCAAACTGATGCATTTTTCACCTTGGTTTTATTAAAATTAATAATTTTTCTGTCAAGTTCGATAACCAACAATTCGAATCCTTCTTTAAGTTGCTTGGTCATACCTTCAACGATTGTTTTCATGATTTTTATATGCTCCTCACCATCATATGAGGTTCCCTTTTCATCCCTAGTCATAGTTTCCTAAAAAAAATTGCTCTTCTTCTCCTACTTTTTTTCCCTTTTCAACAAAAGCACTTTTGGTTTCAATATCTAATGGTGGTACCTGAATTCTTGTCCTCATGAATATCAGACCACATCAGGTGTCAAGATCATGCTATGATACTGTTGTAATATCCTTTTTTAATAATTTTATTAAAATGACCAATTTTCCACTTTTTCCCCTTATTCAACCTTTGACTAGTTTTTGGATCTAGGTCTCCAAATTGCTCCAAATGCTCCCGAATATTATGAGAAGGTGTATGGATGATGTTAGAACTTAATTATGTGTTTTAGGGATGCTTTCTAAACCTTCCAATACTACTTCAAATCCACTTTCAATTCTGACCAATGTAGGGAACTTTATTAGTAATTTCCCTTTGACTAGTATTGGTCTCTAGGTCTCCATTTGGCTCCAAATGCTACCAAATATTGAGTGAAGGTGTATGAATGATATTTTTACTTTATTACGATGTTAAGGGATGATTTATGACCATCAAAATACTTCTGCAAACTTGTTTAATATTCTAGACAAAGTATGGAATTTAACTAGCAATTTGAGGTTCAAATCCCCCCAGGGTAAGTTCTGCAAATGGCTTTTCCAAATGCCTCCAAACCCACTCTAAATTATGAACATAGGTAGGGGATATTTAAATTATATTATTTATGTCTCATGTGCACCATTAATTAGTTATTAAGTCTGTTCTAACATTCTCCCAAACAACAGCAAAATTCACTAATTCGACCTTTGGGGAAATGGCACCAAATCTCTTCCAAATGAAAATAAACTGAGCAAGTAGCTTCAAATGCTTAAGTGTTGAACATGAAAATTGTAAAAATCATCAATGACATTCCATACTTCATAAATATACTAGATAAACATTCTTCCATTCGAAATCATCATCAATACATTTCCATACATCTAGGTAGTGGGGAAATGGCACTGTTCTTTCATTAAAAATGATATTTATACATTTATAATTGGAATTTAGACCTGAAAATTTTTGGAGATGAAGAAAAGAGTATTTAATTCATATTACAAAATAAATGGGGCATAATAAGCTCCCCAAAAGAGTCAATAACTCACCTAAAACGCCCTCCCTCAAGGATCAAGAATATGCAATCAAAACGGGAAATGGTTGAGACAATGTGCTGCAATAGAAGAAACCATGAGCTGCCCTATAGCTTACAATTGCAAATAAATACTCCATTAAAGCTCCAAATGAAAGTTCTGAATGGCCTTTCCAATTACCAACTTGGATGGGAATCTTTCACCCTTGAAATTGGCTAAGGCAAGAAACTAGTCATCCACTAACTCTCCCTCTATGTAACGGTAAAAATCCATTTATTGGAACTTCTTGAACTTCCACTTTTGAAAATACAAATAATCCATGAATATATATAAAAGTTGATAAAATAGATATGGTCTTTTACAAGATAGACTTTCCCGTATTTATAATTGTTTAAAGGGTGTCTAATGCAACTCTTCATAAAGAGTTACACCATTTCACTAATTAATTATATTATTATATTATTCTTGTTTGTTGTTATTATTATTATTATTATTTCTATTTATATATATATATATGTGTTGATGTTTATTTTATTATTATTTCATTCATAACATTGCCTCTCTCTTAGAAAGGCTTTGTCCTCAAAGCCTTATAACGTTGTCGCACTGTTCCTTGTGATGTCGTAGCTGACGAAACATGTCGGTACGAACTTCTAAGTGTAGAACATAAATTCTGATATGTTGACAGATCAATCCAGCCAAAATTGATTTGTTGATGACTGTTGGGATTCTCTATTGATCTGTTGTCAGGAGCTTTGAGCACATTAGTAACATTATCTTTCGACAATTCCCACTTTTTAGGATACTGGTTTATATGGTTGGGGTGTCGATAGGGAGTTATTGCTGTTTGTTTTTCTGCTGAGTTGACTTCCTTTTGAACTGTGTCGAGGATTGAATTTATTTCCCCAACTTGACTTTGTTTTCCAGAGGGTCTGGATGCTTCCTCCTGGATTTGTGCTAATTTGTTCTCTAATAGATTGTTATTACTATGAATTTTCTTGAACCTTTCGTCTTGCAACTTTTTGTCCTCTTTTAACTTATTTACTTGTTCCTCTAGTTCTTGATTAAACTTTCCGAGGCGTTGGTTTTCTTCTTGCTTTTTCTAGTATTCTTCCTTCAAGGTCTTCATTTGAATGTTCCGTCTTCTTACTATGTTTTAGCTTCTTGATTTTCGTAAGTAATGTCTTGTTATGAATTCTTAGTCGAAATAGTTCTTCAATATTGCTTACTAATTCGTCCTTGATTTTCTTAATTTCCAGCTTGTGCGTCTTTTAGTAGCATCGTATGTCTGCTGGAGTTCTTTATTCTTTTGTTGCTATTGACCTATGTCTGATTCTTGACTTTGTAGCTTCCTCTGAACTTGAGTCAATTCATCATCTTTGTCCCTGACACGCTAGTTTAAACGCTTTATTTCTTCTTCTAAATCATTATCGCTTCCATCAGGTGACTTGTCGTCATTTTTTGACTTTCTAATCTGATCTTCTAGGTTTTGATTGTGGATTTTTAAACATGATATTTCTTTATCATGATCAGATAACATTTTCGTTTTATCTCTTATGGTTCGTTCTAGTTGTCGATTTTGATTCCATAAGCAACGATTCTAATCGTCTCTCCACTCCAAAAACTTCTGTGTCTCAATCTCAACTTGTAGATGTTTACTGCTTGCTTTATATTGATCTAATTCGTCCAATGTTGCTTGTAGTTTTGACATGATTACGGAATATGTGTTTTCCATTGTTCCTGGTGTTTTTGTTGATAGTTGGTTTCCTTTGACTTGTTTTCTTGACGATAAGGGTCTTCTTCTGACTTGATATTGCTCTTCGATGATAACGGATCTTCAACGTCTTGATAAGGGAATCTTCCTCGATTTTGTCTTTTTCCCTTTCGAATTCTGGAAAGAATCCTCCTTGATTTTTCTTTTTTTAATAACAATGTTCAATATGATTCTTCTTGTAAAAATTATTTGTGTTGGGGCTCTTCTAATTTAATTTCCCCTTAATTTTTGTAAAATGGTGGAGAATGGTTGGTTGGGAGGAATGATTGTTACCTTCCCCACCCAAGTTCAAATATCACTTTTGGTTTGTTGTTAGGGAATAAAACCAAACCAACTTCTCACAAAACCACGTGCACTTTAAAACCATGTGCAGTTTTACTTCTTTTTTCTTTTTTTTACTTTTACTTTTTCTTATCTGTTTAGGACTTATGGTTAAAAACCAAGGGAAAGCGAAAGGCTGGAAACAAGCACACCACTGTAACGGTAAAAATCCGTTCACTGGAACTTCTCGAACTTCCACTTTCGAAAATAAAAATAATCCATGAATATATATAAAAGTTGATAAAATAGATATAGTCTTTTACAAGATAGACTTTCCCGTATTTATAATTGTTTAAAGGGTGTCTAATGCAATTCTTCATAAAGAGTTGCACCATTTCACTAATTAATTATATTATTATATTATTCTTGTTTGTTGTTGTTATTATTATTATTATTATTATTATTTCTATATATATATATATATGTTGATGTTTATTTTATTATTATTTTATTCATAACACTCTACACAAATGTAATTGCAAATTCTACAAATGATCAAAAGCTAGTTTAATTCTTTGTTATTGACATTTATAAACTTCTAATGTCCTCCATGGGTTGAATTCCTTCCAAGAGACTCATACCAATTCAAGTTGGGAAGATATTCCAAAGAACGCCACTTGTACAACAATTCCTAGTCTCCCACTTCCACCAAATCACATGTGGAAGCATCTTAACTTCCCTAACTCCCTTGAGCGCCCTCTTGGAGGCTATTTTTAGTCCTGACATGTCATATATGTCATATGTCAGCCTTCAGGTCTGATTTTTGTCATAGGTGTCATAGCATCTTCACCATTGTTGTCACAGAGCTAGGGAATCTAGCCCAAGTGTCCCACTAGCTCCAAATTGCCTCTTCCTCTTCCATGGGAGTTACTCTTCCTCTATATTTCGACCTTGGATGAGTCATGCCATGAATAATACCCTTTGAACTCCCCCAATTATGTTACCATTCACCTTGAATTTGAATTGGTGAGAAAATGATGCCAATTGTAGTGGGGGGAATCTAGCCATATGTGGGTCCCACTTCCTCCATGTTTCTTCATGATCAAATGCCACTTTGATTTTC
Source organism: Larix kaempferi (assembly GCA_027924585.1). Lineage (NCBI taxonomy): Eukaryota > Viridiplantae > Streptophyta > Pinopsida > Pinales > Pinaceae > Larix > Larix kaempferi. Next base: position 5,728,588 of record BSBM01000826.1, on the reverse strand, counting down.
ACTTGTATATATTTATGTATCTCCTTTATTAAATATTTATTCCATTCTAATGTTCAAACATCATTTATTATCCCCCTTATTCCAAATCCCAAAGCTTCCACCCCAAAGCTAGGAAACTAGTAATTTTCCTCCTTGGCAATTATTTGACCTTTAGCATCAATTTGACAAACTCTAATGAATATGGCCAATTTTTTTAGGTCATTGTGACCCAATGCCAAATTTTGGACATGAAAAATCCTCCCTTCCCAATATTGCTTGTCCTCAAGCAATTTCAAACATGGGTGTTGAAGAACGTGCTTTTAATATAATTATTTGAAGTTGTCATTGAATTGCCCAACCTTGAGTCTTTGAGTTTCCATGAAGATTTTAGAGAGGAACCACCTTGCTTTCTACTGCACTACTTTGATAAAAATTACTTTATTAAGTGGGAAATACATCTCCCATAATGCTTGTTTCCCCGCAAAAATGAAACCAATGAGACAAAAATTATTCCAGGGTCCCATTGCTTGTATTGCACCCCAACAATCAAGAGTGCTCTTCAACCGATACCATCAGATAAGAGGATTCCTGGATCCCATTTTCTTGTATGCATTCTTCCAAACATCATGAGTAAAAAATATATATCATCAAAGTACATAACAACATAATGAAAATGTACATCAAGGAGATGCTTCATCAAAGAGTCATGAAAGTGCTTATACCTTCAAGCAAGTAAACCACCATTTTCTAGGTGCATACAATCTTCAAGTGTCCCATCAAATCTTCTCCAATGACATAGGTGAGGATCCCATGTCCAATAATGCCGCTCCAATTGGATGTGATATGCATCAAAATAGTCATCCATGTATTCTTTCATCCAAGAAGTGAATGAAGAATCTCCACTAAAATCTGAACCGAATAATGAGCAGAAAAAACAAGGAGACTTCAAAGGACTCAAAGAAGTCTCACCCATACATCCATGAATGTGAGAATCATAAAGATATAACAAAATATGTGGCTGCCAACAAAAATATACTTCAAGCATAAATCTATTCACCCTGGTTTTGGATGAAGTTCCTCCAACATCAAATGAACCAAGTGTTGAGTGAGAAAAACCACGAGTCTTCAAGTGACTCGAATGCATATCATAGGTGCATCCATGTAGATGTGCATGATCATAAAGTAACAAAGGATGTTGCTGTAAGTGTGAATAAGAATGTGATCCAACCATGTCATCATAAAAAGTAAATCTAGGAGTTCCATACTCCTCATGTGGCACCATAAAAAAAAATCCTTTCACCCATACTTCATTGAGACTAATGCTGCAAAACATGGAATTGTAGGATGTAGGAGAATGAACTAACTCACCCAAATGATAAAAAAGTGCAGAAGTTTCATCATGGGAAGGATCCATATGGGTGGTATCATGCAGCTCCTTCAAAGGTGTGAAACCTTTTTCATAGATTGGTTCCAATGTAGATGAATCGTGCTCTTATTTAAAAATTGCATAACCTTCATCAAGAGACAATTCAAGTTTCTCTTCCACCACATCAAGTGTTTGGATCTCTAAATGATCTTCAATATTTTCAATAGAATCTTCGTCATGCTCATGTGATGTCTCTTCATCTTTTTCAGAGTCACTTGGGAGTGAATTTCTATCCTCTTCATGTACTTCTTCTTCTACTTCACCTATTTCAGAACTAGGTGGTTCATGGGTCTCCTCCTTTTTCTCCTTCAAGCAAACTGATCCATTTTTCCCCTTGGTTTTCTTAAAATCAATAATTTTTCTCTCAAGTTCGATAGCCAACAATTCGAATCCTTCCTTAAGTTTATTGTTCATACCTTCAATGATTGTTTTCATGATTTTTATATGCTCCTCACCATCATATGAGGCTCCATTTTCATCCCTAGTCATAGTTTCCTCAAAACATTTGCTCTTCTTCTCCTACTTTTTTTCCCTCTTCAACAAAAGCACTTTTGGTTTCAATATCTAATGGTGGTACCTGAATTCTTGTCCTCATGAATATTGGACCACATCAGGTTCCAAGATCATGCTTTGATACCACTATAATATCCCTTTTTAATAATTTTATTAAAATGACCAATTTTCCACTTTTTCCCCTTATTCGACCTTTGACTAGTTTTTGGCTCTAGGTCTCCAAATTGCTCCAAATGCTCCCGAATATTATGAGAAGGTGTATGGATGATGTTAGAACATAAATATGTGTTTCAGGGATTCTTTCGGAACCTTTCATTACTTCTTCAAATCCACTTTCAATTCTAACCAATGTAGGGAACTTTACTAGCAATTTCGCTTTTACTAGTATTGGTATCTAGGTATCCAATTGGATCCAAATGCTACCAAATATTCAGTGAAGGTGTATGAATGATATTTTTACTTTATTATGATGTCCAAGGATGATTTATGACCATCAAAATAATTCTGCAAACTTGTTTAATATTCTGGACAAAGTATGGAATTTAATTAGCAATTTGAGGTTCAAATCCCCCCAAGGTAAGTTCTGAAAATGACTCTCCAAATGCCTCCAAACCCACTTTAAATTCTGAACAGAGGTAGGGCATATCTAAATTATATTATTTATGTCTCATGTGCACCATTAATTAGTTATTAAGTCTGTTCTAACCTTCTCCCAAACATCATCAAATATCACTAATTCGACCCTTGGGGAAATGGCACCAAATCTCTTCCAAATGAAAATAAACTGAGCAAGATGGATTCAAATGATTAATGTTGAAAATGAAACTTGTAAAAATAATCAATGGAATTCCATACATCATAAATATATCAGAGAAGCATTCTTCCATTCGAAATCATCATCAATACATTGGCATACATCTAGGTAGTGGGGAAATGACACTGTTCTTTCATTAAAAATGAGATTTATACATTTATCCTTGGAATTTCGACCTGAAACATTTTGGATATGAATAACAGAGTATTTAATTCATATTACAAAAGAAACGGGGCATAAGAAGCTCTCCCAAAGATTACAATAGCTCACCAAGAACGCCCTCCCTCAAGGATGAAGAATATGCCATCAAGAATGGAAATGGTTGAGAGAATGTGCTGCACTAGAAGAAACCATGAGCTGACCTGTAGCTTACACTTGCAAATAAAGACTCCATTAAAGATCCAAATGAAAGGTTTGAATGGCCTTTCCAATTACCAACTTGGATGGGAATCTTTCACCCTCGAAATTGGCTAAGGCAAGAAACTAGTCATCCACTAGCTCTCCCTCTACACAAATGCAATTGCAAATTCTACAAATGATCAAAAGCTGGTTTAATTCTTTGTTATTGACATTTATAAACTTCTAATGTCCTCCATGGGTCGAATTCCTTCCAAGATACTCATGCCAACTCAAGTTGGGAAGAGATTCCAAAGAACGCCACTTGTACAACAATTCCTAGTCTCCCACTTCCACCAAATCACATGTGGAAGCATCTGAGCTTCCCTAAATCCCTTGAGCACCCTCTTGGAGGCTATTTTTAGCCCTGACATGTCATATATGTCATATGTCAGCCTTTAGGTCTGATTTGTGTCATAGGTGTCATAGCATCTTCATCATTGTTGTCATAGAGCTAGGGAATCTAGCCCAAGTGTCCCACTAGCTCCAAATTGCCTCTTCCTCTTCCATGGGAGTTAATATTCCTCTATATTTAGACCTTGGATGAGTCATGCCATGAATAATACCCTTTGAACTCCCCCAAGTATGTTACCATTCACCTTGAATTTGAATTGGTGAGAAAATGATGCCAAGTGTAGTGGGGGAAATCTAGCCATATGTGGGTCCCACTTCCTCCATGTTTCTTCGTGATCAAATGCCACTTTGATTTTCACTTGCATATATTTATTTATCTCCTTTATTAAATATTTATTCCATTCTAATGTTCAAACATCATTTATTATCCCCCTTATTCCAAATCCCAAAGCTTCCACCCCAAACCTAGGATACTAGTAATTTTCCTCCTTGGCAATTATTTGACCTTTAGCATCAATTTGACAAACTCTAATGAATATGGCCAATCTGCTTAGGCCATTGTGACCCAATGCGAAATTTGGGACATGACACTTTAGGAGTTTTATTACTTCACATGTATATCAAACAATTGATAGTCATAATATTCTCCATATAATTGTTAGGGTATCGGTTGATCCATACCCCACATCATACAAATCTTGGTTTCTTTAATATGGTGTTTGAAAATTTCATATTTGGTTGAGTTACGATTATAAGTTTCATTAGGACCACATAACAATTATTGTTATTTAGTTTTTCATTGTATTTACCTAACTCTAATAATCAATATAACGTTGGTAATATGTTGACATGCGAAATGTGCTTGGGAATTAGGTTTTTGTTTTTTTCAAATAGAAAAAATTATATTTTATTAATCAAAAGTATAATAAACTTATCAAAACCTTACATACATAACAGAGGTTCTTCCCATTTCAATCTGCAATCTAGCTCAGTATAAAAGAAGATAGATACTGAACTAGCTTAGTACAAAAAACAATAAATAGTTAACTTCATCGCTTTATCTAAGAGGAGCTCAAATATATGCAAATAATAATAAACATAAATAAGATTAGATACAGTCCTTCAAAAAATAGCCTCTCTAATAAAACAACTAAATATTTGACTACAAAAGGCTAAAAAAAGATAAATTTGGATCCAACCTTCTGAGATAAAATTGGAGTCACTAAACTTTGAATAATAAAGATAACCTTCAAGAACATGTAAAACTTGATTTGATAGTAAGTCAACTTCCCCATTGAAATCCCTATAGATATGTTGAAAAGTTATCCCCTGCAATATTCTAATTCTTTCATTCCATCTTTCGAGAGCAGTTACCTGTAGATGGAATTTTAAAAGGGCCCAATCAATAATTTCCTTAGAGTCACCTACAACCTATAAATAAGCAATTTTTTTATAGCATGCAAAGTATAAGAGACCCCATAAAGATAGTAATTCCCCCTCGGTATTGGTACCGCCACCACATTATAATTTTAGCTTAAACACCATGGCATAGTTCACATATAGGACTGCCCCTACACCACACCTTAGACTATTATCGTGATATGTGCCATAAAAAAATCCTATTGTCCATTTTTTGTTGAAACTTGGAATGTGCCATAAAAAAATCCTATTGTCCATTTTTTGTTGAAACTTGGAGCTCTTGCCACTCTCACCTGTTTGCTTTCCTTCTCATTGAATATTTCCTTATATGCACCAATAGATTTTAGACCCACTAATTTTTTTGTTTACCTTAAAAAAAACTATGTTTCTATGTTTCCATAATTCCCAACATATAAAGCAAGGCAATTATTGCCATAAGTTGACATTATAAATCTAGTATTTAAAACAAAGAGACAATGATTGTAAAGACCAACTATGAGTAATCTAAAAATCCCCCTTCACCACTTGCCATACCTTATTTGTGACAGAACAATGAATCAATAAATGATCCACTTACTTATCATCATTGCTACATAAAATGCAGATATTTGGACCAATTCCATCCCTCTTTAAATAATTATCCTGTGTGAGTATTTTATTTCCTAAAGCCACCCAAATAATTTTTTTGATTTTGAACAGAACGTGCCACTTCCATAATGAGAAACACCACCAACATTTCTCAACTTATAAATCAAAGTATAAATCTGTGTATGCTAATTTTGCAGTTACCTTGCATGTCTTCTCATTCCAGGACCAAGCTAAGGAATCCACATTCCTTGAGAGTTGAGATCCACTCCTCTACAATCCAAACAAATACCTATTACTTTATTCTACAAATGCCCCCCATAATCCCAAATCCTAAGGTTATTTCCACCTTTGATTGGAATCGATACCCTCATTTGTAATTCCCACCTGAGCAAAATTTATAATACTTTTCACTCAAAGAAAGTTCACCAAATCCTGGGATAGTTTCTAATATCTTGTTCCCGCAATGAAAGGATCTTCCCAACTCTAATAATTTGGCCATCACTTGGTATCCAAACTAACCTATCCCCTAGAATATGAAAAGAACTAACCAGCCAGTTCCAAATAATTGAGTCCCCTTTGACTTTTTTATCCGTGGATATGATCCTCTCTATAACAGAACTATCTTTTAAATATTTTCCTTTAATCACACTGCCCCACAAGCCATGACATAACTTAATCCTCCATAAGCTTTTGGTTACTAAATCTTGATCAAAATGAAAAATGCTTTTGATTCCCCGTCCACCAATATTCTTAGGTTTGGATAATCTTTCCTAGTTCACCAAATGAATTCCCTCCTTGTTCTTGTTACATGTCCAAAAGAAGCTAAATATTTTTTTCCTGATTCTTTTCAAAATAGATTTTGGTATCTTGGTCAATGAGAACCAATAAACATGAATATTTTCAATAACAACCTTAACAAGGATTAATCTTCCACCTAGAGACAACCATCTCAAACACCAATTCCTAATCCTCTTATCAAATCTTGTTAAAATCCATGCCTAGTCCTTAGATAAGTAATTATTTGGTTTTAAAAAATAGCCAAGGTATTTCATTCCAACATTAAGGGATGCAATTTGAAAAGGTAGCATCTACCCAATTTGAGACAAAGTTTCTTCTTCAACTTCATTTTCTATAAAACTAGACTTGGTCTCACTTGTCTACATAACTGTAGCATTCAAACAGATCCATAATATCCTTATAAATTTTCCATTCCTGTACAAAACCTTTCCCAAAAAGCATTACATTATTTACAAAAAGAAGACGAGTGATTCTAACAAGGGAAGACATTTTGACTACCAGTAATCTTCCTTCCACTCTAACATTATCTATCAACCTACCAAGACCTTCAATAATTAAGCGAAAAATCAGAGGGGATAATGGGTATCCTTTCTGAAGACCTCTCGAGCATTGAAATTTTTTTGTTGGATCTCCATTTACCAAAATAAAAAATTAGCAGATACAACACATGACATAACCTAGTTAGTTTCTTCAAGGTTAACTCAAATATAAAGTAGAACCAATCTAAGATAGTCCCAATTTACTCGATCATATGCTTTAACCAGTGTTGACACAAACCCAATTGACAGGGGTTCCTCACTCTGTCGACATCCAAACCACCACGATCTCCCTGAGCATTTTCCCAAACAGGTTTTATCCCATCCGGCAACACCTGCAGAGCAGATGAAGTCTCACCCGAGATGTTTGAGAGAGAGATGACAGAACCACGTTTTCGCCGAATGAAGGAGGACCATGTGCATCTATTTATCAACTTAGCGTAGCATTATGTAACAGATCTAACTATTCAACTTATGCATCAAATAGAATCGCATCATCATTCAATAGATCTCATTATCAGCAAAACCATTAATGCACAAATAGATCTAACAGTATAACATCTGTTGAAGCAGGGAAAAATCACATCATTCACAGATCCATAGCGCAGATACATATCACATTCATAACAAGAAAACAGGAAAAGATGCAATAATTCTTCTCAAGCTCTGTCATGTCATATTAACCTTCGCAACAAAATACAGATACATCAACACAGTTCTTCTGTCGCATACCTAGATTCAAAAGACCAAGATCAATATCCGATACCAAACATGCCGTATTCTTTTATCCAATCATCCTTATCCTAACAGTTGCAATTCTACATCTATTTATAGGCTTGCGCCTTTACATTCATGGTCCACTTAGACAACCGCCTAACTTCTTTCTAACAAGATCTACAAAATAATGACCCTAATCCGCACAATGTAGACCAAAATGACCAAAAATACATAAAGTAATATAATTTCCGACTTGTGCGTGGTTTTCCTCCTTGCGCGACATCTTTGACCTTGCGCAGTATCCGCAATATTGCACAACTAACTTATCCCAAATCCGCCTACCAACAACCAGATCCAATTTTAAAACCATAGCCTTCAATTTTGATAACTTTATAGCACTAATGGCATCCATAATTTGACGGTGTTCTAGGAAACCAAATTGTTCTTTAGAAATGAATTTTGAGAACATAGGCTTAATTTTGTTTGCAATTACCTTTGATATGATCTTATAGACTAGCTTGCGTAATGAAACGGTCTAAAGTCTTTGAAAGATTCAGGCTTTGAACATTTTGGAATCAATGCTATAAAAGCGAAATTCATAGCACCAATTCATAGCCAAATGATCAGACCTAATAATATAAAAAACCTCCAGAAATAGTTCCACAATCCACCCATCAGGGCATGGAATTTCTGATATGGAATAACCTTATAATACTTTTTGGATTTCATCCAAAGACACTATATCAACTATTCTCTTCCCTTCCTCAGAAAATAATCTAGGGTATCCTTGAATAACATTCATTTGGATCACATTTGACAAGTTTCATGGGACCTTAAATAAGTCTTGAAAGTGATTTGTCACTACAAATTCCAACTGCTTTGAATCAGTCAATAACATCCAATCTAAACAATCTATATAAATCCCATATTTGAGTTAGATATTCTTTTACTTTCCACAAATCTATGGAAAAATTTAGTGTTTAGGCCTCCTTGATCTAGCCAAATGGTCCAAATTTGAAGCCTCTAAGTCTCCTCTTCTACTTTAAGATCTGCGATATACTTCCTTGAGACTAGTAATCCTATTATGATCCTGCTCAGAGAATATACCGGATACATTATTTAGATATAAACCATTTATATCCCTTTCCATATTAAGTGACTCCTCCTTTAATTCATTTTTCCCTTTCTCCCACTGGATCACAACAAATTTGAGAACCTTAAGCTTGTTTACCAAGAGTTGTAGGGCTGAGCTCTCCTCATTTGTATCCATAGATCCCCATTCATCTTTAATCATATTTGTAAATTCATATTCCATTAACCAAACATGATTAAAGTTAAAAGGATAACATTTCTTCTCACCTTCTGCTTCCATTTGGAGAACTATTGTCTTATGGTCAGAGTTTGTGGAATTGTCCACCCAAGAAAAATATCTTGCCGGCGCATCAACTATCCCATCAACTATAAGAAAAATATCAAGCCTTTTTTCTACTTCCTCCCCCAAACTCCCATTCCTCCAAGTCAGATTAAGAGGGACAAGCAAAAAAAATATGAAAGAGGATCCAATCGCGCTCTATTACCCCATATCTCTGAATTATACATTGTTAAATTCAAGTCACCCCAAAAAATAAAATCTGGCACCTTTAATAAACCATCATCCATTATATCATCCCAGAACTGCCTACGATTAGAGTAGAGGCCATTACAATTGAAAAAACTTAACTTTTTGAGTATATCAATTGAAACTCCCTCCAACAGTATCCCTGCATATGCCAAGAAAGGAGAGAAATTAGTTTTCCATGGGTTCTAGGCTAAAAGGATATCACTCGACTAACCAACATAATCAACTGTACACATCTCCCATTTAGGCAGTAATTTAGAAAATATTTTTCTCACTCTCCCTCCACACACCATTGATTCTTGAATAAATATAATGTTCGGACCAACCAAGGCTCAAAAATCATCTGAAGGGCCAAGTATTTGGGATGCCCCTCCCACTCCCCTTACGTTCAAGGAAAGAATTACCATTTCTTAGAACACGGTAGGGATTTTTTTATCTCTAAGGGCCCTTGGAGCAAAAGCTAAAACCTTATTAGAATGATCTTTTATGGAAGAATCAACTCTCAATTTTCTAGAATTTCTAGTATAAATCATATAATAATTTGAATCCAAACCCCCTTTTACAATGCCCTTATGGATTCTACTCAATGAACTCATATACTTTAACCACTTCAAATCCACCCTTCAAACCGATTTGGGAACTTTTTTTAACATCAAAAGAAATACCCTTACCACCCTCTCCATACTTGGGGAAAGGGCCTATGAAAACCTACAGAGGGGACATTTTAAGAATATCCATATAGGATGGAACAAAGTAAGTGAGAACCTCCATCTCCAGAGAAGAAAATTTAATGGAATACTCTAGAGATTTATGATTAAAAACCATAGGTTTTGAATGCTTCACCCCAACAGTAGAAACCATTCACACCGCTCGTCACCCATAGAGAAATCTAGCACCACATCTAGCTATACATATATAGGGGCACCTATACCATCTAAAGGCATAGTGTCATAGGTGCACCTAGCCTGACTTTTTCTTGTCTCCTAGTGACCCACGTGGCACTGTCCAACACTTAGCTGAGGGGAGACCAACTTGATAAGAAAACTGACAGACTATGCCTTAACCTATGGAATAAATTTTTTATCTCTTTACACTTAAAGTATTATACTTGTGTTCTATTACTTATCCATTTCACTTCTTCAACTTAACTGGTCCAAGAGTTACATTAACACTTAGCTAAATATAAAACACAATAGACAGGATATATGGTGGCACCCCAACCGGGCATGCCGAGAGTTCACTTATATAAAAAAATGCAAGTTACAATAGTTACAATAGTCAAAGGGAACCCTCAAGCTATCCCAACCAAAGGAGATCCCAATTGGATAACTCCACAAGAAGGAACCCCAAGATATCTTTCCCTCACACAAGCCTATCACGTCTCTGCTTTGATGTTGTTTCCGAACTTGATTCTTACCGCAGACCTACCTACCACAACGTTTGACTCCTTGCATAGAACTCTCTACCAATCTGCCCCCCTAGAGTGAGCTCCCAAGATGAGATATGTTCTTCTTTGTATCCTTCTCTACTAGCCACTCCCTTGGTCGCCTCTACCTTGCTCGCTTGGAATTCTTGCTTCCCTTCCACCTTAGAATTATCCTCAAGCCTTTCCATTCTAATCCTTTTTATACTCGATCATTTGGAGTGTGTGGGTTACCAAGGCTCCAATTTGTGGCTTCCCCACTCCACACACTAAGTGTCCACAAGTTCTAGCATGAACTACACTCAATCCGTGGGTTCCAAGCCTTTACACCCCTTGCCTCAACACTCTCGATTGCTTGGGCGCACACCCCTACCAATAAGCTCCACCAAGCTTGCACCCGATGTGCCCTCCCCATCAAGCCTTATGTGTTTCCATGCTTATCAGTTCACACCTACTCGTGCACTCGGCAATGCGCCTTGCTTGCCAAGCCGAGATGAATTTAGTGTGGGTGCACACTCCAACACGTGGTGACTTTCCCGCTTTCCACACTTGTCGTGTATGCGTTGTTCCTGAGTTATTCCATGTTGTGTGTCCACTTGGTGTGCTTCGAACCTTCACACTATCGAGCTTCCAAGTTGGATCACCTGTGTGACCAACTAACATGTGCTACTACCACCATGACAATCCAAACTACTTGGTCGCTTGCTGATCAAGCTTCCCATTCGTTTTCAGATGAGTCAAGGGGATTGTAATCTAGGTTTGCAAGCCCGCTTGGTTCATACATGTTATCTCCCATGCCAAGCTCATCGTGGTGATGCGAGGAGGCTAAGTGAATCTACACGAAGTCGTGAAATCCTCCCCCACCTCAAATAGCTTTCATCCTCGTCAACATATCCTATACAGAAATTGCCTTTGAAACTTCATTCCACATTGCTTCCTACTACACACAGTCATAGTTGAGCTTCCCAAAGAAGCTCCTCCATCACATGCTTCTTCCCCACCTAGTTTTGTTGTGGTACTCTGCAAGTCTTATCAAGCATCCACTCTCTGTGCACCCCATGTTCCTAATTTATTGGATAGCTAATCCAACCATTGTGTTCGACTCCATGAGACGAACTTCATCAACCCACAACTACTTTTCCCTCTTTCATTTCGGGTTTCCTCAAGCCATGCTACCGAAACTAGGCAAAGCTTCCACCTTTGCCTCATCGCTGTCAAACTACCTGTTGCAAATCAACACTCCACTATGGTACCCTACAAGGTCTGTTTGTATGCTTCAATATAACTTGGTTGAATTTGTCTAAGGCCACCTCTATAAGGTTCCTATGGCCTCAATGCCTATGCCAAAGGCATTGAGCTGACTTGCTCACTTTTACTCTTGGAAAAAATGGCAAGTGGTGCCTAAGAACACCACCCCCAAAGCTCCCAAAACTGTATGTATTCCATCATCCTCCTCATGCCAACTACACAAATATTTCAAGGCCACCTCTGCTTCCGCAAAGTTGCAACCAAATTCTCTAGTCTGGTTGTTGTTAGCCCGAACTTCTGAATGCCAAAAACCAACTCATACAAGTTTGATGCCACCACACAATACTCTTCTATCACTGCCAAAGGAATCTCCTCTACCTCGGCACATTGTTTGCTTCTTCTAGCTTATCACTTTTCCCCCTTGCTTGTCTCTTTTAAGGGTGAGTTAGTCTTTCACACACATCCTTCGTGGCGCTACAAACTGTCTAAGGTCAATATTGTATTTTTTCGATCGTCATATTCTCGAAGGGTGCTCAACACTGTCATGACCTCCTTGGCATCCCCTTATTTCAACTCCTTAGGAAAGTGAAACTTGGCATCTAAGTAGTCCAAAACGACCTCTACCTCACATAGCCGACAACCTACTTCTGCCAACTTTTCGTGTGCCATCTAGGACTCTGGGATCCCGATAGTGTGGATACAAAAGGTCACAATGTCTTCTACATCGTGTGTTGGGAAATCCTAACTTTCACCGCAACCTTGCTCCATCATTATGTATTTCGAAGGCACCTTTGCTGCCTCAACATCCTTCGCATCAACCACCAAGTTCGTCACCCATTGGTCGCGCTACTAGTCCAAATCCTTGTCACATTTGTCCTCACCAAGACTTTACTCGCCTTGTTCAAGTGATCTCATCTCTTGGGTCCCTTTGTCTATATTTTCATCACTTAGGCTGCTTGTTTACTCGTCTGAAGTGTGCTCCTCTAAGGCATATGCGACTATCATTGGTGTAGGATCCTCCCTGCCCTCATCGTCTAACTAATGCTCCAACACAAAACATAGCAAATCGATTCTTTCTGCAGCCGAGTCTACCTCAAGATTTAGTGTTGTCAAAATATATGCTAAGTGATCAACTAACACTTCCATGTATAGCTTCTTGTTTGCTAATCCTTCGTTTTGTTATGCGATGCTACAAGGATCCCTTGCAAAAGTGCTAGGCATCCTATCAAACTGCATAAAGGAAATCCTAGGCACTCTCCCTAACTTCTTCATTAACATCATCGACACAGTCGAAGTCCTAGATTCACCCAAGAACACCAAATGAATTAGGAATGGTACGGGGATTTCCTTGGCCAACTTCAAGAAGTCCTTCCCCAATACCACAGAGTGATCATCCAACGAAGCTACTTCTAAGTCTGTATTTGCAAACCAATTCCCCACCTTCAATGTCACTTTGCAAACTTTCCTAACCACAAGCTTCACTGTTGAATTTGCCACCTTAAATGTTCCCTCACTTAATTCAGTCTGGTTGTGAAGAGATGTCATGGTTTTGTTGTTGACGAAGTTGTGGTCTGCACCAATATCCATTAATGCTACCACATTCAATCCACTCATTGTTGAGTCCATGAAGCAGAGGCCCTACTGGACCCCCCCCGCATGAATCATCCTCTGTCAAGCTACCTAGGAATCCCATCAATTCGTAGACTGCTTCCAACACTTCCTCAGAAGGCTTCTACTCCCAAAGTTGTACGAACCTTAGTTGATCGAGCTTGGGTTTCCTCCAAGCACTCTATTAACTCTTCCTTCTTTGAATAAACTTTCGCGAAGTGGTCATCTCCACAAATGTAACAACCTGCTTCTTTGCTTGGATTCTTGGGTGCCTTTGGTTGCTTTGTTGTTCCTTCCTAGGCATCCATCCTCTACAAAAAGTGACCCTATCCTAGCCACTTTCCAAGCCTCCACTTGGTTTTTCAACTCTTGCAACCTTTGCATCTCATCTCTTCCTTGCGTGCATAACTACTTCATCCTGGAATCATGCTCTCGAAATGCTTGCTTCATCTTGCAGTTCACTGTGTCACAAGCTTCTTTTTGTGGCTTCCAAGGTATCTTGCCACGCCTCATCCTCTTTCTACGCCTCATACTACAACTCCTACTGAGTGCAAGCACCATGCATCATTGGAAAGAGTCTCTAGGCCACTCGAAGTCCAACACTCTCGAGCTACTCTATGCGCACTTTCACAAGTGCCCCACACGATATACATTCCAGCACTCTACCAATCCGAACGAAGTTACACATCTTCATTGGCTTTTCTTTGCCAAGTCCTTTGTAAGCACTTCTATTTGCACACCTGGGAACTTGCCTATTCCAAGTGCCTTGTTCATTGGACACTTCAACACTTGTTTTCCAAAAAATTGAGTATGCCTTCACCTTTATGCCACTATCACACACCTCTGTTGTAGATTGGGCTCTTCCATGGGTTTTTATAAATGTGTCAGGTATTATCCTAGCATCGAATTTCATCTACCAAGAAATTCCACCTGCGGCTTCAACCCATAGCACCTTTGTAACCTCGAGTAACTCTCAAGAAGGACGCCATGACTCAAGCTTTGCCAAGCTTCACCTTCGTTCCCTGGTTGCCACATTCCTTCGTCTCTTGGTGATCTTCCTTGCTACCTGGTCTGCGATGTGGGCACCGAAGGTGATGGTGGGAACACTCTACTTGGTGAATCCTCTTGCTATCCCATGACAAACACACTTCGCACTTATGTGCTCGACACGTTTGGAAACATGTTGGCTCCCTTGGTGAATGGCTTATATGTAGGATCTATCCCAACTATCACAAGTCCGCTTGTGACAAATATGTGCCAACAAGTATTCTGCAATTCCGCTCTATTCACAAGTCCGCTCTATAACCACATCCCGACCAGAAGTGTGGTGAAGAGATTGATCTGATACCACTTGTCATGGGCACACCCAACCTGACTTTTTCTTGTCGTTTGGTGACCCGTGTAACATTGTCAGGAACCTAACTGAGGGTGATACCAAATATGTAGGACAATCGATAGACTATGCCTTAACCTACGAAATAACACTTTTATCTCTTTACACTTAAACTCATTATACTTGTGTTCTATGTGAAATCTCAAGCACAACAGATCTATGGAACAAACACAACAATTACTAGAGATGCATGTAGCAAAATGTATAGAAACACTATGCAGAAGGTTTGCATCAGTAGAATAATCTCACAAACTCATAATATTGATTACAATGTGTAACAATGGCTACAATAATCCAAGCAATTCGAATTCCAAAGGTGGTCATTCGAATTGATGCATGAGAGTGGCTTACTAAGCGGTTGACACCACTAGGCACATCAGTTAGCCACTTAACTAATCAATAATTAACTCTAACAGACTCTGGAACCTACTAATTGAATCTAACTCGATGCATATATCAACTAATTGCCCAAAAATAGGGGAGGGCGCCATATGTCTGCAGTTGAATTGAATGGTAGTTGAGAATAACACCAGATTAGGTCAAGCAGTGTAGTAAGGTGCCCTAGTATCACCAGTTGGATGAATAGTGCACATTAGTCATGAAAATCAACCCCTGAATGGTGGAGGAGGCTCAGTAGGTGGCCCAGTTGGCTCCTAGAATGTAGGAGGAGGCTCAGTTGATGCCTAGTTGGCTCCTAGAATGTAGGAGGAGGCTCAGTTTACTGAAACTGTGATCTGCTGATGATGTAGGCACATGATTGAGTCAATAATACTTAGGATAAGTGGATAATTAAGCTGTAAGGATCAAATAAATGATGTGTGGTTGGAAAATGATCCAACAACCCCCCTTAAGCTAATCTCATGGAGGTATAAAAAAAATAAAAAGGCCCTAGCAACAAAGTCCATAGGTCACCCAGTACAGAAATAATCCAAAAATGCTAGAAATAATCTAAGCGATGAAAGAGGGAAAACCCAGTGGGAAAGAACCCCCCCACCCTCAAACTAAACACTGAAGGATATAATATATCCTCACCATAGTAGAAATCACCCCCAACAGTGAATGAAGGTAATAGAACTTCTTCTCAGTGAAGCTCTTGGTGAAGATGTCTGCAATTTGCTCTTCTGTAGGGAAATATTGCAGTACAATGGTTCTGTCATACACAAGCTCTTAGATGTTGTGCATGTGGATCTCAATATGCTTGGTCCTTTGTTAATGAACTAGATCTATCGAGATCTTGATAGCACTCTGATTGCCACAAAATATGACAGTAGAAGTGGTGCTACCAATATCAAACCCTGCTAGAATACCCTGCAACCAAACTGTTGAATGCAAGCATTGACTGCTTCTCGATACTCTACCTCTGTTGAAGATAAGGAATTGCGGCCTGCTTTTTGCTTGACCAAAAAATATGCCCTGTTCCAATCATGAAAACATATCTGGAAGTGGACTTCCGATCAATTCTATCACCCGCCCAATCTGAATCAGTGAATCCAACCAAATCTAGATCGGAATCCGCAACATAGTGAATGCCAAAATGTCTAGTACCCTGCACATAGTGCAAGATTCTTTTGGCTGCCTTCCAATGAAGCTCATGGGGTTGCTACATATACCTTGAAACAACACTCATGACATAAGAAATATCAAGCCTAGAGTGTGTCAAGTATAGAATACTACCATTCAACTGTTGATAAAGTGTAGAATCCACCAACGGTGTAGAATCACCATCCTCAAGACTGATTCCTGAGAGGAATGGGAATAGTTCCGCTTTACAATCTGCCATATTAAACTTGTGAAGACCAAGTAGTCATATGAGCCCTCCGGTTCAAGAAAAAACAAACAAAAGGGCAAAGAGAAGACAAAGTGTTCTTATTTTGGTAGGGGCTTTCATTCTGAAAGCTCGTGCATGAATAAAAATATTGATCATATGGCCCTTCTCTTGGAGAAAAAAAACATTACTCTTCCATATGGCACAATGCATAAGGACAACAATGATCATACAGAAAGAGGTCATGCACTCATGGCAAGTGTTTCGAATTCTACAACTCTTCTCATAGATTCAAGGTAGGTATCTTCCAATTCAGAATGGTGAGTTTTCCCGAATTGAAAGTAGAGACAAACACTGAATAATATCTTCCTAGCTTCGTGAGAATAGAAAGAATCAACTGCTTATACTCCTTCGCAACACCACATTGCTACAACTGTAGTACCAAATGCTTAAACTTGGTGAAAAAATCATTGATGGTTTCGAAATTCTCAGGATTTAGGGCAATCAACTCATTCTCCAACTGATAAGCCCTCAACTCATCCTGCTTACCAAAAATCTTGGCAAGTTGTTCCCATATTGATTTTGGAGTAGTTAATCCACTAAGGTGGAAAAGAATATCCTTCGAAATATTGAGACAAAGAAAACCATAAGCTTCATCAAGCCTGTTGAAGTACTTGGACTTCTCTATTGCAGAATTTGGCTCCAGTTCTAGGCCCATGGTGACTCTGTAGAAGCCCTTAGAGCGCAACACAATCTCAATATCATCCTTCCACTGAATGTAGTTTAAAGGAGTGACAATATTTTGTGAAGAAGTGTCCATTTCTACAATAGCGAATGCAATAGGAGGGAGTGTAAAAACTGCAATCACAAACAAACAAGAACCATTTAGGTCGACAACCCACACTTTTCAAGTTGCATTACACCCGACATAGACTATCAAGCAAACTTGAAGAGTTGGATGCACAATATCCAGGAATTATGTGGAAAATATCGACTTCTGGTGGGGAGTTGGAATTTTTGAGCAATAGCTGCAACTGTAGAAAATGCATGCAACTGCAGAAAAATGTTGCAATTATTTTTGAGCAAAAGTTTCTCAATATTCATACGAATCTCTGCATAATAGTTGTCTTGTCCCTGACATGAGCTCTGATACCATGTGAAATATCAAGCACAACAGATCTATGGAACAAACACAATAGCTACTAGAGATGCATGTAGAAAAATGTATAGAAACACTGTGCAGAAGGTTTGCAGCAGTAGAATAATCTCATAAACTTAGAAGATTGATTACAATGTGTAACAATGGCTACAATAAGCCAAGCAATTCAAATTCCAAAGGTGGTGTAACATCCCTCCAATTTTACCCTAATTATTATTATTATTTTTGTAAAATAATTATAATTATGTAAATAGTCCATGGTGAGGAGCTCAAGGCCAAGGCCCCACCAGTGGACCTTGAGCTAGTGTTATGATTACAAATCCTAGTTTAAAGACTAGAAGATTAAGAATGGTAACTGCGACTAAAAATAACAAAACCCACCCATAAGAAAAGATGTTGACTAGGGAAGCCAAGTGATTACGAAAGGTGGGGATATAAATTCGTCCTAGATTATTATTCATCTTGAGTATCCAGCTAAGATACTAAGGCTTAGGTTATTCTAATCCTATTTTGATTAAGCCACAAAGATATATTATATATATATATTGGTGGATATTATACACATAGTCAAGGTCTTTATTAAAATATTAAATGAATATGATAAGTAACCAAACGTGTGTCTTATATAGTTATGAAAAGTGACTATATAAAAAGTGGTGAAAATTATTTATATAAGTCATGTATAGGGTGTGTGCAAGAAGATGAGGGTCACTTTAGATGCAATGCTACTTTTTCAAAACTCGTTCCTGATACGTAAAACATAACGCGTTTATGATGTTTAGCACCTGCCATGGTAAGACCCGAGCCTAACATGTCATTGGACATGTAGGCTAGGTAACAATAACGCGTACGCGTTATATAACTATAAAACGCGTACGCGTTATATAACTACAAAACGCGCACGCGTTATGTAGTTACAAAACGCGTACGCGTTATGTAAATCTAAAAAACAATTTAAATACACAGTCCCGACGAATGCCGACCACCCGCGGCACCTACGCATCAGAAACGCGAAATTGAACCCAGACGAGGACGGTTTGTGGCCCACTCAAGTATTGGTGTTGCTCGATTTAGCTGGAGGGGACAAATTCACCGGTAGATTGTCATCCAATCAGGTAATTCTTTCACCCATACTCTTTTTTTATCATTTTTAACCTAAATTATTATTATTTTTTTGTTTAAAAAAACCTAGTTTTTTAATATTGATAAAATTGGGAATAACCCAATCTTTCATTAAATTCACATCTCCCTCAATCTCCCTCAACCAAGATGAATGAATAATTAAAATGAATCGTTTTTAAAAAAACTCAAAAATTCGTAATCCAACCTAAAATTGAAAAAAATAGAACTCGGACCCCCTTTCTACAATGTATCCATCTAAGTCACCCAACACGAGAACACGGGACACGAGTGTCCCTGCCGCCAGCCACAACTCACTAAATATAATGAAAATGAGTGCACTCATGTCTTTTCATTAGCTGGCAAGGTTTCGTATCATGTGAAAATGTTTTGTAGCTATGACTAGGAGGAGAGTTAACAATGCAACAAAATCAAGTAATCGAATTTTGTGCATAAAATGAACATGAGACTCCCACCAAATTTCACTGAATCTACGTCTTAACAAAAGAACTCATCGTTTCACGGGATTCCACCCCATCAATCCTTTTAACAGTAATGGCCATAACAGTTGCTACAACCCTAGCGCGAGAAAAATCAATCAAGCTACACATGACAATACTTGAAACCAGACTTTTTGAACTCCCTATTACGTCATAGGAATCAATACTACTTTCTCCACAACATGTGGCACCCTCAATATCTTCCATCACCGCAATTTACATTTGATAAAAAACTTGTTTCCAAATAGTAATTACCCCATTCTTTGCTCTAAAAAGGCCTCGGTTAACCTAGAATCCAATCCATGCAACATGAACACATCCATATATACACATAGAATAAATATTAATAAATTTCTCATATCCCTTCAATAGTGTTCAATATCCCATAGCCCTTCATAGTCAAATGGGACCCCACCCTTCAAATTTGATCCCTGGTCCCCACTAGACACGGTGACCCCCAGAATTATGACACGTAGGACACGGTGACCCCCGGAATTAATATATTTTTAAAATATATTAAAATTTAAAAATATAGACATATAGATCATCCAATAAAATTTAACATTTACAATTACAAATATTCAATAGAAATTACATTTACAATTACAAATATGAAATATTCAATAGAAATTAGATCATTCACAAATCACAACACATTTGTCATTCACAATCACAAAACACAATGAGACATTGAGACACATAGATGCAAACTCATCACTGCCCTGATCCTCCTCCTCCATGCCTGAATCAATAAACTCATCACTGCCTTGATCCTCCTCCTCCTCCTCTCTGCCAATCTGACTAACTTACTTTTTAATTGTCAAATGTTTAATTTTAAGTTTTAAATGTATGTAAGTGAATGCCATTAAATTGCTTATGTGAGTTTGATTTAATACATGTTCAATTTTGAAGAGACGTCATTATATACCATGTATATGTTTCTAATGATTTTCGTATTAATGTCTTTATTGCAGTTGCGGCTATGGATACCAATGCCGAAATATTGATTGAGCTTGCCCAATTGAGGGGCATAAGCGCAGCTTTTAGTGGTGGCGACAGGATTCGCCGTTCACTTGCATCAACCTTGGATGCAATTGTGGACACCATTTCACAATCTACAAATGTCCTATATGATATTGCATCTTACAGAGAAAGAAAAAGACAACAATATGCTGATGGACTAGATTACAATGCAGTAAAAAAGTTGAAAATATCCAAAGAGCTTATATTTGCATTGTTTAGGGACCCTCGGACGGGGGAAATCCCAAATGCAAGCAGGCCGCATATCTCCATTGAGTGGTGCACGTTTCAACCATTTGTTGATAACTGGATGGACAGATGGTACATGGTTTTTGATATGCCACCACACAACAACAGGGAAATTCCCTTATATTTCCTTCGAAAGATGTACGCAGAGTTCGTGTTGCATAAACACGTTAACTATTTTGACATGTTACAGTTTCAGGGGATCGGTGGGGGGATGCCCCAAAACCGACCCAATGCCAGGCTTCGAGACCAGGATCGCCCTATCCCTGCACCTCGCAGGCAGTTGCCTGGGCCAGATGTCCCACCAGCACATCGCATTATTCTGCAGACACGGGATGCATTTTTGAGTTTGGCACGGGTGGTTGTTCGCCATGGCAGGATGGTTCAACATATGGGTGAGGAAGGGACATCTGTCCCTGGTGTGGTACATACACCAGCTCGTCACCATGCAGGACCATCAGCTAGTGCAGGACCATCAGGACCATCCACTAGTGCAGGACCATCAGGACCATCCACTAGTGCAGGACCATCGACTATTCCCCATCCTAGTGCTGATCCTCACGAGTGCACATCATGTGGTCGTCCCTGCTATGGTATTGCCTTAGATGTTGCCTTCAGTGGGTTTTTGAGAGAGGTATGTTGATGGTTAATTGTAATAAATTCTTCATTTATTTTCGTTTTTGTACACATATATATAGTTTGAGCTAATATATTATGTTTGTGAACTTGCAGTTGATGCTTTATGCCGGCAGTGACACCCCAGAGCCGGATGTTACAGACTCTACAGAGGGGGCATGATGCTACCCATTCGGTAGGCCCATCTTATATACCACCTATTGCCGTATCTCACACCGAGGTAAACATTTTAAAATTTCAGTTTTTTAATACTTGTTAATTTGTTAATTTCCACATACTTTACATTTTAGTTCATTAATGCTATATACGGTCTAATATTTACAATTATTAAACTTGCAGATGGCAGATCCTTCACAGGGCAAGGTAATGTGGAGGTAGTACCCATGGTCATACCGTCCCCTGAAACGTCTGGGCTCCAGGTAAACAATTAAAAATGACATTTTTTAAATACATGTTTGTTTGTTGAATCATGCATGTCTAACTACATGAACACTTGCTGACTGTAGGCACCATCCGACACATCTGGCCCATTGCTTGGATTTGCATCTCCCTCCAGGCCATTCGTGAACAAGGGTCGTGTGTATGTGAGGCGTTCTACTCCGAGAAAGACTCCAGCTGCCCACGACCATGGGCTTACTCACACCACGGTAATGTATATCCTTCGATGATATTTGTTGTTTAACTTGAAATCCAGTGCATAAATCGTTTTTGTTAATGTTTGAATTGCATGTTTACTGCAACAGGAACCCGAGTTGTCTGCTGAGAACCTTGCATCGATGGTTGATGCAGCAGTTAGTGCCGCATCTGCAGTGGCGACTGATCACACACAGGTATGTAACTATTTCAACATTATCTTTACATAGTTTATTATTGTTGGACCTATTGTTTATTCATGCATTTCTAACTATTTCAACATTTTTTCATTGTAGCCACCACCAGCAGGAGCAGTGCCTGGCCCCCCTGGTTCAACCATCCTGGATGTTCAACCGACGGCTCCATCTGCTACACAAGCAACGCAATCTCCTTTGTCAGTTGAGGTGAGATGTCCTTCAGTGACCAAGTGTTTCATGCACTTTCCATGCACCAGTTGATAATTGTTGAGATAATGTATTAGTGTACATAGTTAGTTGAATTTAACAATTGATATTTAATTTGCAGGATCCAGGGATGCACATTGATCCTAAGGATGTGCCTAGAGGATCAACGTCAAGAAAGAACAAGAGAAAGCTTGAGTTTTGATAGTTTTGGATAGTTTTGGACACATGTGCTTTTGGATACTTTTGTATATATATGTACTTTTCGATACATTCAGTTTTGGAGACATGTACATTGACTTTATTGTGCATGTACTTTTGGAGACATGTACATTGACTTCATTGGATACATGTACTTTTCGATACTTTTGGATATACATGTACTTTTGGAGACATGCACTTTTGGAGACTTTTGGATATACATGTACTTTTGGAGACATGCACTTTTGGATATATATGTACTTTTGGATACATGTACTTGTGTCATTCTAATGTGTTGATTTGTGTGGATTATCTATTACTCATGAATGCACTATGTCAAAAGAACAAACTATTATATTCAAAGGTTTCAACGAATTCACTACATGCATGCACTAATTGGTATCTAATTAAAATTTGTGATTTTGGATGATCATTACAAGTTATGTCAAAGTTCTTGCTCGTGTAATTTAATCAAACTAAATGCAATACAATGTTTTCAAGGTTTCAACGAACTCACTCATGCACACCCATTGCCATCAACTACCAATGAAAGTCTAACATTATGAGGTTCTTCTTAAAAAATGGGTAATATTTCCTTGATGATCGTAAATTGAGAACCATTTGTAGCCACTCATATAATACCATCTTCACTTATCTTTGTACATGATAATCCATATAATGTGCTATGTTTTTTAACCTAAACAATCATCAAAAACCTAGAATTATAGGGATATGACAAAGAACCTTATGGGGCACCTTATATATTAACCTTGTGTATACATTAGGATCTTTGTCATACCATTGTTTGAAATGTCATTCAATACCTTCAATTTTATCAACATCAAATTAGTAGACAAAGTGACCCATCTTTGATCTCTTGTATAGGCCTTTGTGTGCCTTATCAATAAGATGTACATCATGAATATTATCATAGGTCTCATACATAGGTGCATCCTCATCCATGCAAACAAAGGTGTCATGGATCAACCTATTATCCCTTTATTCTCAATAATATTAGTATCATTATCTTCCATAGGATCAAATTCAACTCCATCACCCCCATTATTACTACTCTAAATTACAGCCTTAGGAGTTTTGATCATGTGTTTTTGTCTCTTTAGGAGTTTTGAAATATTATACTCTTTCCAAAATAATATGGAAGTTCAAATATTTAAAAGTGGCTTAAATTATAAAATGGGCGGAAATTCACCAAGTGTCCCTGAACGGCATTTTCATGCGACTTGCAACTCGACATAACTCGGAAACCGGACGTCGGACCGACGAACCGTCGACTCCGTTGGTCTCCTGGCGTGCGATTACCTCTAGGGGCCCTCTCCCTCGTCTCCCCATGGCCCAGTGGCTTCATTGTGCATTCATTTCGTAAACTAGGGTTTTGCTCAGTGTAATTGCATGCAATCTCGCATTGGTGGGTCAACTCTACAAAAAACTCCCCCGAGCCAGTGTTGGTAGTGTTCCCACGTCGGCATTTCCCACACACACTTGCGGGAGTCAACGGCACGCAATCTTCCTGCTCCGTTTGCTTTTTGGCTCCCGGACGGAAATTCACCAAGTGTCCCTGAACGACATTTTCATGCGACTTGCAACTCGACATAACTCGGAAACCGGACCTCGGACCGACGAACCGTCGACTCCGTTGGTCTCCTGGCGTGCGATTACCTCTAGGGGCCCTCTCCCTCGTCTCCCCATGGCCCAGCGGCTTCATTGTGCATTCATTTCGTAAACTAGGGTTTTGCTCAGTGTAATTGCATGCAATCTCGCATTGGTGGGTCAACTCTGCAAAAACCTCCCCCGAGCCAGTGTTGGTAGTGTTCCCACGTCGGCATTGCCCACACACACTTGCGGGAGTCAACGGCACGCAATCTTCCTGCTCCGTTTGCTTTTTGGCTCCCGGACGGAAATTCACCAAGTGTCCCTGAACGGCATTTTCATGCGACTTGCAACTCGACATAACTCGGAAACCGGACCTCGGACCGACGAACCGTCGACTCCGTTGGTCTCCTGGCGTGCGATTACCTCTAGGGGGCCCTCTCCCTCGTCTCCCCATGGCCCAGTGGCTTCATTGTGCATTCATTTCGTAAACTAGGGTTTTGCTCAGTGTAATTGCATGCAATCTCGCATTGGTGGGTCAACTCTGCAAAAACCTCCCCCGAGCCAGTGTTGGTAGTGTTCCCACGTCGGCATTGCCCACACACACTTGCGGGAGTCAACGGCACGCAATCTTCCTGCTCCGTTTGCTTTTTGGCTCCCGGACGGAAATTCACCAAGTGTCCCTGAACGGCATTTTCATGCGACTTGCAACTCGACATAACTCGGAAACCGGACGTCGGACCGACGAACCGTCGACTCCGTTGGTCTCCTGGCGTGCGATTACCTCTAGGGGGCCCTCTCCCTCGTCTCCCCATGGCCCAGTGGCTTCATTGTGCATTCATTTCGTAAACTAGGGTTTTGCTCAGTGTAATTGCATGCAATCTCGCATTGGTGGGTTAAACTTGCTCACCTTGCAAACATCATCCATCAAACAGAAATGTGATGGAGTTGAAATCAATGGATTGCTTGTCACAATAGGCATTCATAAGTTTGCGTAATTGCATACTCCTCTTAATCCCTAAAAAATACTTCATTCCCATCCTGCAGATCCCAAACAATGTCAAAGGTAAGAAGGATTTCCATATAATCCAAATATATGTTTTTTTTCAAATATATTTTACATGGAAACATAGCAAAATGGAATCTAATATTTTGTTTGCATTGGGAAGAAAAGATTGGCAAGGCCAACATTGGCTTCCTTTTGGATAAATATCTCCATTTATAATTCCATAGATTTATACAGTTGTCTTAATCCTAACTGTATACATTGCATGAGAATAAACACCATCAATCTCATTTTTGATACTTGGTTGTCATGTTAATGCAAATGTAAATGTAAAGGTTGCCTTTACAGGACTTTTGAAACTGAGTGTGGGAAAGGGGATCATGATCGAGATGTTGTGTGCATAAAAATTACATTCTGCAGGTAAAAATGGAAGTTTACGAGAAATTCTCTCATTAGTTACACAAAATCTATTGTTGAATGGTGTTCTTCAATAATTGTAGATGGAACAAGAAGACGAGAAGAGGACTCAATAAGGAAAGGACATGTGCAAAGATATTTTTGGGAGGTGGTTGATGTAGATCAATCACATAGAATAATGCATGGAATTTGTGGATTTCATTTAGTTTGAAACTCAAACAATGTTATAGTAGAAATATGGACAAGAAAATTCTATCACTCCCCATTATTCTAGGTATAAATATTGAATTATCCTAGTTGGATGAGGACTAATCAACCATTTCACCACATTATGATCATGTCTCAAATCTTGTACAACCAAGTTTAGGGAATATGAGATTAAATCTTATCAACTAGCATGAATACATTACATTTTGTCTATTTAGTGGACTCACACGTTGGACTCAGTTTGATGGTTATTAAAGGATAATATCTAACACTGGATGACCAAACATGGAAGAAGGTTGGTTATGTATTTCAAGATTAGACTAGGTGAATCTATATACCACTTTACAAACTTAGTTTTCGATACAAACCTCAAACTACAAACAATTCCAAGGAAGCACCCATCAAAGGTATGATACTTCAAGCCTCATTGTGAACATGAAAAGTTAATGGAGATCATTAGTAATAGACATGATCCAAATGGTCTACTTAAATGACCATAGGTAAGTAGATAAGTAAGATTGCCTAACATGGTCACTCTTGTGTTATATTCCAAGGTATATGGGTTGTTTGTTATTTTTGTTAATTTTTCAATTCATTTATGTAGATTACTCATATTAAATTGTTCATAATGAATTAGTCTAATAATGGTGTCCTTGTATGTGTCTAGATTATGCAAAGAATCATAAGCACATGAAATCCCATCAATAAGAACAATGGTCTTTTTCAACACCACCAAAGAAAAAATCAGAAAAATGAAATGACCTACTTCAAAAATTATTTTATTACTTATTGTGCATGGTCCATCAAACAAAAGGTAAACAAACACAATTATATGGCCTACAATGTAGGTCTTTTGATGCTTTATTTCACAAGGTTTTAACAAACACACTTGTTGTGATCATCATTAAAGTCTACAATTTCTTTCAATGAATGTGCCAAATTGACCTAACAACATAGGAAATTGAAAACCACATCCATTGAAAGGAATAATTCAGTTTTTTTTGTCATGAATTAATTTACTATCATGGATTTATGGCTCCCGGCAGTGTTCCCACGTCGGCATTGCCCACACACACTTGCAGGAGCCAACGGCACGCAATCTTCCTGCTTCGTTTGCTTTTTGGCTCCCGGACGGAAATTCACCAAGTGTCCCTGAACGGCATTTTCATGCGACTTGCAACTCGACATAACTCGGAAACCGGACGTCGGACCGACGAACCGTCGACTCTGTTGGTCTCCTGGCGTGCGATTACCTCTAGGGGGCCCTCTCCCTCGTCTCCCCATGGCCCAGTGGCGTCATTGTGCATTCATTTCGTAAACTAGGGTTTTGCTCAGTGTGGGAGTGTGCAATTTTTGCACACAGGGGTCAACTTTGGAAAATCATCCACCGGGCAAGTATGGCTAGTGTTCCTAGCCCGAACCTGTCTAGACACACCTGCAGGACTCCCCGGAACCCGGTTTTGTTGCATGGTTGGAGTTCTATGCCCCCGGTAGGTATCCAGCAGGTGTCCCTGAAGGCCTTCTGGTAGTGAGACGGGACGAGCCATAGAATGAAGACCGTGGCTCGGATCGACAAACCGTCGACTCCGTTGGATTCAGCACACCGGGATAGTGCCAGGGGTGCCCCTCCCCTCCTACCCAGTGGCCCATGTGTCACCTTGCAGGTCCATCTTGGAAACTAGGGTTTTGCTCAGTGTGGGAGTGTGCAATTTTTGCACACAGGGGTCAACTTTGGAAAATCATCCACCGGGAAAGTATGGCTAGTGTTCCTAGCCCGAACCTGTCTAGACACACCTGCAGGTCTCCCCGGAACCCGGTTTTGTTGCATGGTTGGAGTTCTATGCCCCCGGTAGGTATCCAGCAGGTGTCCCTGAAGGCCTTCTGGTAGTGAGACGGGACGAGCCATAGAATGAAGACCGTGGCTCGGATAGACGAACCGTCGACTCCGTTGGATTCAGCACACCGGGATAGTGCCAGGGGTGCCCCTCCCCTCCTACCCGGTGGCCCATGTGTCACCTTGCAGGTCCATCTTGGAAACTAGGGTTTTGCTCAGTGTGGGAGTGTGCAATTTTTGCACACGGGGGTCAACTTTGGAAAATCATCCACCGGGCGGGTATGGCTAGTGTTCCTAACCCAAACCTGCCTAGACACTTTGGAAACTAGGGTTTTGCAGGTCCATGATGATGATGATGGTGATGATGATGAAGATGTTGATGATGATGGCTTGGTCTAAGGTGGTGCTCTCAACTAGCTAATTCATTATGAAATATTTAACAAGACATGAATTAAATTTAATATAAGTGTATTGTTTAATATAGTGAGCATGAATTGAATTAATTTTGTTGGGTGAAGCCAATAACCAACATGATGAACATAATATAATTTTAGGGTTTACTGATCATATGTAAAAAATGGCATACTCATAAACTTGACATACAAGAGAACTTTTGGCATATTTATAAACAACGTAAACGTAAATTTGGCATATCAAGAACGCAAAATTGACATATTCATATGAAACATACATGTGAAAATTGAGCATATATCAATATTCAATTACAAATAGTATAAATAGTATAGTATTACAAATATGTAACGTACCTCATCATGCTAGATCCCACCTATTATCATACAACCAAGCCCTCCGGATCATCTCTTATACTGATGGTCTCCATTAGTCTCTCGTGCTCTGTATCCGGTAAGAAGTAGCGTACCTTCGATGTATTTCGACTAGGCATTGTTCGTACCTGAAGGTTTGTGCCAATGATTAAGTTGGTAAAGTGATACACACTTGCACCTGGTTTGTAATCCCTGTAAACATATCCACCCTTCTTTCTTCCATTGCTGTCCCGTGTCAAGTATTCACCTTTAACAACCATAGACCCAGTTGGAAAGTGGTTGTTTTCATCGTCAGTCATGGACACAATGAGGGTTTGCTTTCCATCTATACAGCGTGCCAACCAGTATTCATCACCCCATTCAGTATCTTTTGAGGCAACCACTGCGTATATGTGCCCTGCATTATATGATTGTAGGTATATGATCAAAATATTTTTCGTGCGATACAAGGCCATTAATGTGCATTTGAAGACTACGTAAACAAACAAAAAATGTTAAGGAAATGCATCATACCGGGTTGTACAAGGTCCGAGACATGATCAAAATCTGCAGAAATAGATGATTGGTCTTCTTCCAACGGAGTTAACTCAACAATTGCACGCTGATCAAGTGGAAGTGATATGCGATCCCATCCATCAACCCAATCCAATGATTCACACCCATCCCAGTCACCATCACAACAAGGCGGGCAAAAACAAGCAAGTTTTCTGGTCCAAATTTCAAATACTGGGTTATCAGAGCTTCGAACCGAATGAAAGCCACGAGTCCCAGGCACAGTCTTGCATTCCCATGCATGTGAACGATCTATGTCTACCACCTCCCAAAAAAATCTCTCCACATGTCTCTTTCTTGTGGATTCTACTCGCATAGTTGATTCCTCTCCCATTACTGACGTGCACCACCTGACTATAGATTGAGCATTTAGAATAGTAGATTCTGTAGATACTTTCAATTCCTCTCTTCGTAGGGCTGTTTTGACACATGCTCCGGCTCCATCATGCTCTCCTTTACCATGCCCAGTCTCAAAATAGTTCCACATATGTGGCACTTTGTAGTTTTTATGCAATGAACACAACCACTGAAATATGCGTGCATTTTTGAACTGACCAGCACACCCATCAGACCAAATCCAGTGTCGGTCCATCTGTATGTTCCTTCCCTTCAAGTGATCATAGAACATGATGAAGCAATGACGTACATAGTGGAAGTCGTGGCACCTATCATCACTTATGTAGAAGTGATATTCCTTCAGAATTTCTCTTTGCTCTTCAGTGCTATTTGGGCCATGCCTATATGTGATATGGACCATCAAGGAAACCTGCTCAGAGTGATAATACTGACTTTGGATCTCATTTTGAGGTTGCAGAGTGTAGTTCTCGGCAAAATCAACAACTGAAAGTATAGTACCAAGGGGAAATGTATCTCTGCATATTCTAAACTTCTCATCCTGCCATCGTGCCACGTGGACATGCTGAACATATTGATGTGTCTTTTCAATAAATTCCTTGATGAAGTCACTAACTTGTACCTGGTGACACAAAATGATCTCAATGTCAGTTTTTTGTTGTAAGTAAGGATTGAAATGTAACCGTTACAACATAATTTTATAGATATAAATGCATACCTGAGATGTCACCAATTGTATTTTTTTGCTTTCTTTCCCTGGGACTATTTCATAGTTGATATATTTGAAACTTTTCATGTCTGTAACCATTTTCCCAAATTCACTGTCTCCATTCTCGTGCATACATTGGCTCAATAATGCCATTCCAGCACAGTTGGAGCATGTTCCATCCAAACAAGATTTTGCATAGTATGTTTGCCCCTCGGGCCTATTGCACATGATGCTATGAATGAATTCTCTTGATGAAGTCGGTGGTATTGTCATGGAGCAATCCTGCACAATGTTAGTATGCAACACACGACGAATGTACAAAAATGTTTCATAGTAATATTCATATTCTACATGGTATCTACAACAACAAGTGTTACGAAGAGTATTTATTCTAACATACCATGGCTTACATTTCTCAAAAGATCTTTGCCCCAAGTTCAATTGTCTATGCTCAATCTTAAATTTCTCGTAAAGCTCTGTCTGTGTTATATCAAGAAGATGCTTAGTATGTGGTTCACGATCCTTTGAACCCCTTCTTAGTTTTAGTACATCCTTTCGGTTTGAAGAAGGCCTTGTGTGATCATGCCAAAAACTGTGCACTAGTCCCTTTACTGCATCAACTAGCTTCATGTCACGACGTGGCAACCGACCAACAAAGGCCCAAAAATCTGTTTGATCGGTTGTGTCAAGATGTTCTCTTCTAATAGAATACCTACGGAGGGTTTTTACATTCAAATTAACTAGTTTGGATGTAGGCCTGAGAATACGAAGGGCCCTGGTGTTCTTATCTGCAATTGATTGTGACAACACACGACGAGCAGCATTACGGTCCTTTGAACGTGTGTTCTTACCAATTTTACCAAATGCATCTACTAGGCTTTTAACTATATGAGAACTTGGTTCAGAATTCTTTATCATCTTTATCCCTAACTTTTTCCTAACAACATTCATGCTCCTAGATTTTAACAATGATAAAAATAATCTACATTTATCTCCATCACATTTAGAAACAAAATATTTATCAAGTATCTGTTGAGTTTGATAAGCAATACTACGTTTAGATAGCGTACCTTCAATGGAATTCATAAGTCTTTCATCAACTTGTATACGCTTCGGAGTTCTTCGACGTGTGCTTGCTAATGGAGGTAAGGGGGTTGGAATTGTACCATGTAGCGCATCACCAAGACGCTCTGGCGTTTCAGTAGTAGCTTGGTGTCCTTCATTCTCTTCCTGGTAGTTGGATGGTGGAAGTCCAACATCCTCATCCATGGTCTGTGGAAGTCCAACATCCCCTTGTGGAAGTCCAACATCCTCATCGATGGTGTGGATAACATTCTCTTCTTCAACAGTAGGCAAAATGTCCAACGCCTCTCTGACTTCATCGCTTGTATAACCACATCCGGATAGCAAATTGGGTGTTTCTTCGTGAGCTTCATCTTGAGATGGTAACTTATCACTTTGACTTGAAGTGGGAATTGAAACATCCCCTAATGAGCACCTACGTTTTGCTTCTTGATTACTTCCATGGGGTGCTTGTTCAACAACTATTGTGGAAATTGAAGGTCCCTCTTGTCGTGGATTAATAGGATGAACCATGGTATCCTCTACAATTGGATTTGGATTAGTTTCCAAAGAAAGCCTCCGATTCATCATGTATATTCTTTTCTTTTCTTTCTCTTCTTCAATGACTTCTTGAGATCTCTTCTTCCTTGTTGATTTGTTTACTCGGTTACGTGCATTCCCCATCACCACAATGATCAATTCAATATAGTTTGTTTTTGTTGCTCCTCAATTACAAGCTCTTCAATAATAAGCAAATGGAAGTTCTTCCTTATTGGTCTTGAAGCTTGATATCTTATCTTGTGTGCTCCTCAAATATAAGCAAAATGAATCTTTCAAAGGCCTTATCTTTGGTGTTCTTCAATTGGAGATTCTTCAAGATTGCTAATTATTTTCTTCAAATATGGCCATATAATCCAACACCACAGTGAGCAACCATGAAAGATGTCCTCAATGCTGCACCTGCATAAAAAAAAATGATGGAGTTGGTGTAGAATGTGAAAATTTTCAGACGCGGGCTCGTGCTGTTCAAAAAATCGCGGGATTATTGCTTTCGTTCGGACAGAGTGAAGTTGCTCTCGGACAGCAACATGCCATTATTTCTGGAGTTAAAAAACGCGTACGCGTTATATAAATACAAAACGCGTGCGCGATATGTAGTGAAAAAACGCGAACGCGATATAGTCAAGCACAATTAATAGGTTAGGTGCACGGCTAGGGCAACGAACAAAATCAAAGAAAACTAATAATTTATATGATTGCATACAAAACAAATGTTTTGTATGGTTTAATACCTCCTATCTCTCTCCCAATAATCCCTAGATACCCCCTATCTCTTTATAAATATCTGTCCCTCATTCTCCCTACATGTTTCTTTCATGTTTCTTTCTCTCCCTTCAGCCATGTCTCTACCACCCCACTCTCCATCTCTCCACCTTCTCTTTATCTTTGTCATTATCCCTCCCTATAGCACTCTCTCCCTTCTTCTCCCTTAATCACTAACCCTCTACGCCTTTATCCCTCCCCCCTGCCCTCTCTGTCTTACCTTGTTCCTAGAGCCCCTCCCCCATAAAGGCCTTTAGACCCTCTTCTAAACATTAATCCCTAAGTGCATAAGTGCACAAGATGATGAGGAGGAGGAGGGTGATGACAATGAAGATGATCATGATGTAGATGAAGATGATAAAGATGATGAGGAGGAGGAGGGTGATGACAATGAAGATGATCATGATGTAGATGAAGATGATAATGATGATAATGTTGATGAAGATGATGGTAATGATGATGAAGATGTTGATGATGATGGTGATGAAGATGTTGATGATGATGGTGATGATGATGATGAAGATGATGGTGACATGATGGAGATGTTGATCTGATGAGGAAGATGATGATGATGATGGTGATGATGGTGATGATGATGAAGATGTTGATGAGGACGATGATGGAGATGAAGATGATGATGATGAAGAAGATGATGATGATGGAGATGTTGTGTTGATGGGGAACCTAGAGATGACAATGATGATGAAGATGGTGATGGTGATGGTGATGACGATGAAGATTTTGATGATGATGCTGATGGCGATGATGATGAAGATGTTGACGATGATGGTGATGGTGATGTTTAGATGATGATCATGATGATGTTCAGAAGATCATGATGGTGATGATGGTGATGATGATGGAGAAAATGACAATGATGGATATATGTTGATGAGGAACCTGCAGATGCCAATGATGATGATGATGGAGATGTTGATGAGAAACCTACAGATGCCAATGATGATGGTGATGACGATGAAGATGTTGATGATGATGGTGCTGGTAATGATGATGATGATGATGATGATGAAGATGATGGTGACATGATGGAGATGTTGATCTGATGAGGAAGATGATGATGATGATGATGGTGATGATGATGAAGATGTTGATGACGATGATGACGGTGGTGAAGATGATGATGATGAAGAAGATGATGATGATGGAGATGTGTTGATGGGGAACCTAGAGATGACAATGATGATGAAGATGGTCACGGTGATGACGATGAAGATTTTGATGATGATGCTGATGGCGATGATGATGAAGATGTTGACGATGATGGTGATGGTGATGTTTAGATGATGATCATGATGATGTTCAGAAGATCATGATGGTGATGATGATGGAGAAAATGACGATGATGGATATGTTGATGAGGAACCTGTAGATGCCAATGATGACGATGATGGAGATGTTGATGAGGAACCTACAGATGCCAATGATGATGGTGATGACGATGAAGATGTTGATGATGATGGTGTTGGTAATGATGATGATGATGATGATGATGATGATGATGAAGATGAAGATGATGGTGACATGATGGAGATGTTGATCTGATGAGGAAGATGATGATGATGATGATGGTGATGATGATGAAGATGTTGATGACGATGATGATGGTGATGAAGATGATGATGATGAAGAAGATGACGATGATGATGGTGATGAAGATGATGATGATTCAGAAGATGACGATGATGGAGATGTGTTGATGGGGAACCTAGAGATGACAATGATGATGAAGATGGTGATGGTGATGACGATGAAGATTTTGATGATGATGCTGATGCTGATGATGATGATGATGATGATGATGATGATGATGATGTTGACGATGATGGTGATGGTGATGTTCAGATGGTGATGATGATGATGATGATGATGATGATGGAGATGTTGATGAGGAAGGGGGAGATGACAATGATGATGAAGATGTTTATGGTCATGAAGATGACGATGATGGTGATGGTGATGATGATGGTGATGATGGAGATGATGGAGATGATGGAGATGGCGATTAAGATGATGATGGTGAAGATGATGAAGAAGATGATGATGATGGAGATGTTGACATGATGACGATGAAGATGATGATTATGGTGATGATGATGAAGATGTTGATGCTGATGATGATGGTGATGAAGATGATGATGATGGAGAAGATGATAATGATGGAGATGTTGATGAGGAACCTACAAATGCCAATGATGATGATGATGATGGTGATGACAATGAAGATGTTGATGATGATGGTGATGGTAATGATGATGAAGATGATGATGATGATGGTGATGGTGATGGTGATGTTTAGATGATGATGAAGAAGATGATGGTGACATGATGGATATGTTGATCTGATTCAAGGAAGATGATGATGATGATGATGATGGTGATGATGATGAAGATGTTGATGATGATGATGATGGTGATGAAGATGATGATGATGAAGAAGATGATGATGATGGAGATGTTGATGTTGATGGGGAACCTAGAGATGACAATGATGATGAATATGGTGATGGTGATGGTGATGGTGATGACGATGAAGATTTTGATGATGATGGTGATGGTGATGATGATGAAGATGTTGATGATGATGGTGATGGTGATGTTTAGATGATGATCATGATGATGATAATGATGATGGAGATGTTGATTTGATGAGGAATATGATGATGATGATGATGATGGTGATGATGATGAAGATGTTGATGATGACGATGATGGTCATGAAGATGATGATGATGAAGAATATGATGCTGATGGAGAATATGATGCTCACAACTCCCTCTAGTCTCTCTCTCCCCAACCATCAATCTCTCTCTCTCTCTCTCTCAAACACACACACATACACACACATTATGTCACTTTCCATTCTCAAACCCATCCCCCCTCCATCCATATCTATCTCCAACTTTCTCCCTCCATCCCTCACCCTACCTTCTCTCCCTCCCTCTCTCATCACCTGTCTCTCACCTTCTATCCCTCCCTCATCTTTCCCTCAACCTATCCCAATCTCTCCATCACTCCCTCTCTCTCCATCGCCACCACTCTCTGCATGTCTCCCACCAACACTTTCTGTCCCTCCCTTCCTATCTCTTATTTCGTTCTATCCCTATCTATCTCTCACTCCCTCCAAATCCATTCCTCCCCATTGTACCTCTCCCTCCCTCGCTCTATGTCTCTCCCCCCCCTTGTATTCTTTATTTCTCTCTCACATCCCCCTTGCCTCCATCCATTCCCCCTTGTCACTCAAGTCTCACTTTCAACTTCTAACCCTATATCTCTTCAGAACCTATTCTACTCCTAATAGTGCTCTCAAGCTCCACTTCCCTTCACCCCCTGTAGCCCATCATGTTCTCATTCCCTTCATCTCTCCCCACTCAAGCTTCCAACATCCTTCTAAGCCCTTGACCCTTTCCCACCCCTATTAAATATTAACCATAGATTTTCTTGACCCTTCCCCACCCCTTCTCAAATATTAAACAAAAATTACCTTGACTTCCACACCCCCTCTTTCTCAAGTATTAAACATGTATTTTATGATTTGAATAACGCGAGCGCGTTTTGTAACCATATAACGCGTACGTGTTATGTAGTTATATAACGCGTACGCGTTCAGTATTGATATAACGCGCACGCGTTATTTAGTTATATAACGCGTACGCGTTATTTAAATCTAAAAGCGCGGAAATATTTTTGAATTTAAACAGGCCGAGTCACATGCTCACATGTCAACAATAATCCTATGTGTATGCTTTGGTGTTTGCTTCGGTAATTCCAAACCTGTGCTATGTTAATGAAAAACCAAAGCTAATTGGGTATTTCTTCCAGTTTCTGGAGAAGCCTGTGCTTAGCCACTCGTTACAATATGCTACACAGAGTCATTTTTGACGAAATCTTAGACACAAATAGCATTTTTTCTGCAGATTCCAAATATGTAACTTTTATTTTGAAATATTAATTTTTCCTATTTTCTTTCAATTTCTTTTCTGTCCTACCTCCTTAACTCGTGAAACACATTGTTAGTGTTTCTTCCATAACTTTTTCAATTCTCAATCATTTCAAAAAAAAATTGTATGGTGCACAAGAGGACACTAACCTCCACGTTCTATGAAAAACCCATTTCAAGATTTTTGCATTAAGACCTTCAAAGGCTCTACCCACAAAAGAGGTACTATTTTTGAGGTTTGATCACTTAGACAATTATAAAAAAATTATAAAATTACTAATTTAATTTTCGAAAAATAATGATGCACAAGTGCTATGTGTTCTCTACATGCATGCCGATTTTTGTAGCTTGATTCCATCATTTAAGCCCTCAAAGGCTCTACCCACAAAAACATATACCTTATCATTTGCCTGAAAAATAAAAAGTGTCTGTTAGGAAAAATGAAACTTGACATAGCTATGCAAATTTTCAATACATAAAAGTTATATATTCAGAAACGTGATTCAATTTCCTACATTTCATCTTTTTTACTCAATGCAAGATATTTTCCGTAAGTAAATCAAAAAATCCAAGTAAGTTGAGGGATGCCTGCTTTTTCAGTTTTCTATTGCATCTAACGTGCCAAAAGTGACCCTCATTAGCTTGCACTGACCCTATATTTATATACATAAGAAAAAGAGTCTACAATCATCGAAATTATATATGAATATATATGCAATTATCCAAATATAAGAACTATGGTAGAGTGTATAGATATAATGTAATTATATTTATGGATAAGGGACAAAATATTGTGGCATAGTTGTAAGCTACACATTTATGCATGAATTGATATATATATATATATATATAAATATATATATATCTAGTACATATAACATATGGAAGTTCCACGACGACCTAAGAGAAGTGTTGAAAATAAACATTAACAAAAGTAAGGGATATTTGATTCTAATTATTAGAGGCTCAAAGGTGTACATGTATGCATATACATATTCTTAATACATGCCTTGTAGAAAGGAATGAGGCCTCCTTAACTAGTAGAGTATATTTAACGACAAAAAAGTTGTAATAGTTATGGACGTCTATATAGATATATGTATATGTGAACGTTTTTCAAAATCATGGAGTTAATCTTTAAATACATGAACATTGTTATATAATTAATATAAAAGGGTTGTAACTATAACGTAATACTTGGAGATAAAAACTAATAAGAAAACTCTTTTTCAATCGTGGGGCAAACCACGTAGAGTTAGCGAATGGTCTCCATAATGGAGCATCCAAATATTTACTCCACTACCTATCTAGTGGAGCACGCCATTATTTTTTTTCCTGCCATGTGTCTCCATAGAAACGCCCACTCTATTTACAAAACGTGGTAGGTAAAAGTAAATTCACAT
Organism: Larix kaempferi; assembly: GCA_027924585.1. Taxonomy (NCBI): domain Eukaryota; kingdom Viridiplantae; phylum Streptophyta; class Pinopsida; order Pinales; family Pinaceae; genus Larix; species Larix kaempferi. The sequence goes on along the minus strand of BSBM01000826.1, from coordinate 5,690,860 downwards.
CCAATAAGTAGGCCATAAGGAAAACTGCACTCGTCCATAGAGCACCGATCGACTTCAACTGCTTGGAATGAAATGATTAAATAAGGATGAATGGTGATTAAGAGAAAAATACTTATAAATCAAGAAAGAAAAACTGTGGTCTCCTCGATTTTAGTTGAGCTGTAAGCAAATTTAAATGTGAGTAATTTCCCGTGAGCGCCATTATGTAGATAGAGAATCTTGGTAGCTAAAGATTTGTGAGTAGTGGATCACATAGACTCCAAATTTAGCCATCTGGGCTGGTAGAGAAGCCATTTGTCAAAGAGGATAGCTTTGGCTGTTTTTCGGTTAGGGTTGGTGGAATCCCCAAGGCAAAGGCAGAAGTCCTTAAATAGTCACAGCGTCGTGAGAGGGGGGAGTTCGGCGTAAGAGTAGCAGGAGCTTGGCAAAGAATCGTTTGAATTTTAGCATAGAATAGTTGTTTTTAATCTAAGCATAGAATAATCTTGTCTTGAGCCTAGAAGGGTTTCAACCGAGCAAATTTATTGAATAAATGTGAGCTCGCTGTATTTATCTGGGGAGGAGGTCACGGCCGGAAGGAACACTGGCAGCAAAGCAAGGAAAGGAATTTAGCAGTACTCGGTTACAACTCCGATACTGGGCGACTTGAGAGATTGAAGTAAGTTATCGTTGAAATTGTAGGTCTTAGCCCTTATCGAGTTGATTTTCTGAGTATATATGTAGCCATTACTTTATAATAGAGCTGGCTTACTCATTGTTTTGCGAAGTTATAGGTTATAGGTCTTATCGCACTTTTGCAATTGATTGACTCACCGTAGCGCCTAACCCCAGGTTCATAATTATGTTAAATACCCTGCTCCTTCTCATAGAGAAATTGCAGTCAGCGATTGTTAAGCAGAATGTTAGATATTATATTGATACTTTTCACTCTGTGGAGAAATCTTTGTAAGCTAGTGTAGATCAGAAAAGTTCAATATTATATTGATAATAACCTGTTCTCTATTTGTGGAAGAAAACCGCTGAAGCGATTTTTGTTCAGAATGTTTATTACGTTATTACCCCCAATTAAAACCGTGATGAGCTCTACAGGAGCAGCAACTCTGTTCAATTGTCTAAAGCATATTATGTTCATTCACTGCACACCCTAGCTAGTGTGGAAATCGTGATGAAAAGTTGGATCCAGTTTGGCGTTTTATTTTTTAATTGGTGTGCTTTTTGTTTATTTGGATCTTAATCGCAACCGCTTGGTCATTTGTTCCTTCCATTGCCGTTCGTAGTAGGTAGGTATAACTATCCGTAATTATGTTGATGGTAACAGTGAAATTACATTCAGAAGGATAAGAGTTCTTAAGATTTCTTATTGTGCATACGTGAAAATTGTAATAGACAATTCATGTTGTTTCCATAAGAGTTAAATCTAAAGTAAAATCGTGACACCAGACTATAAAGGGACTTAAGTATCAAAATTACCAAGCTTGTGGGCAAAGAATCTTATAAAGTAGGATAGTAAGTAAGAGGATAAAAAGATCTTATATTGAGAATGAACTCATTTTTTGATGAGGTCGTAATTATAAGGTTGCTAAACTCTTGTTTAGTAGATTAGTAATAAGGGTCTAATAAATAAATTGGATTCATGTTAAAAAGAAAACTTTTATGCCCTGGAGTATTTTGGATTTATAATACATTATTGTGACTAAAGTTTAATGCATGGAACCCTTGATATAGAGTTAAATATCTAGGAAGGGATTCATCTAATTAAGTATTGAATAAGATTATATTATGCTCCTCAAGTAATTAATTAAATAATTACACGTATAAGTGTGAAAGAAATTAAGTTATTTATTTATAAAGAGGTCAAATTTTTAGGAAAGTCTTAAGGTTTTAAATTCCTCTTGAGTACAAAATAATTTTTAAGTCATATATTTTATACTTATGAGAAGATATAAAAGATATTACGTTATTTCATTAACTAGAAGATGTTACATATATATATGACTTATCTCATTACTACATAAAGACTTTGGTTATATCACTCTATTCTATTATTATGTAAAGATTGTATGGTTCCATCACACTATAAAGATTTTTGTCATATATATGATATGAAATGATATATATGATATGAAATGATAGAATATGAAATGATAGAATAGTAGAGGGGCAAACACTACTACTATAGGATTTAAGTCCATTTACTAGCATAGATGTGGTAACGGGTATATAATAAATTACAAGTTGTCGTAACTTGAAGGAGAAGGATACAATTAGATGTGTAAAGTTAATAAGTGATATAGATGGTAGATGGACATAATAGCATATATGTGCTTTTGAATAAAACATGATTAATTGATTTCCAAGTAATTCCTCTCTAGGGAGAGTATTGAATTATCATTAACACTTTACATATGAAACGGTTAATAATGTGTTTCGAGAGCTAGTTAATTTTCGTCTAGTTTTGCGGGAGAGCTTTAAATCATTGTAAGAGTTGCACTTCATAACAGTCCGTCTATAAGAGTAAGGGATGCATAAAGATGTTTCCCTAGTTGTTACACTACCCTTGTGTACACACCAAGAGGAAGGCTATAGCCCTTAGACTATGAGGATGAAGAATCCAATACTTGTACTAAGGTTATTAAAACTTGACTTGTTATATGGATGTTATATTCCGAGATAGAACCCTAAGATGTCTTGAAGATACTCTCGGTGAGAGAGGTTAATGCAACTTCTTTGTTGCTGTTTGTAAACCATGAGTCTTGTTGTAGAAACTAAGTTGCCCTCGTAATCCTGCTACTTTTTCTCTAATAATAAAAGATGCACACACTTTTGTGGACTAGCCCGTGTACGGGTGAACCACGTTACTCTTGGTCTCCTTATGTTTGCTTATGGTGTTCCTCATTTTGTCTATGCATATGAATACTTAAATTCCTTCTTAAATGCAAATATGTTCACTTTATGATTATGTTAATATTGCTATCACTTATGATGTTCTCCTGGTTCGAATAACTGATAAAAGAGGTACATGTGCATTTCATCTACTCTGTCTATGTTGACTTTCTTTACGCAAGCGAATGATCTTAGAATTGATAACTCCCAATGTACCTTTATTTAGCGTCATTAGTTTCTTTATGGGATTGATATTGGTGAATATTCTATAGTTACATCTAAATACGGAAAATGGTTCAGTTAAAGTATAAATCAAGGTTATCTCTCTTCTGACCGTGCAAAGTATTTGAGTATATGTTTTTCAGCTAAAATATCGCATGATTCAAATGAATTGTTTGGTCATATAGACATGCGAATAAATAAATTCTAAGATGTTGCTCTCTTATTGTATAAATGCTTAAAAGGTGAAAAAGGGGTTGCACAAATAGGTAATGATACATCATCCATTATAGAGTTACGTCATTACATGTCATCACGACATGTATGGATTGACGATCGCAATTCTAGTACCACAATATTTTCTATGTTGTAATTGTCTAGGTAATTACATAATTGTGAGACATTTAAATGTCGTTTTTATTTTTAATAGTAATTTAAAATGCCAAAACTTATACTTCCACGTAGTAGTTATGAGTAAATAGACTTTTTAAAACGATTTTAAATTTTTTATGAAATTCGGGTATGTGACAGGTGGTCATTCGAATTGATGCATGAGAGTGGCTTACTAAGCGATTGACACCACTCGGCACATCAGTGAGCCACTTGACTAATCAATAATTGACTCTAACAAACTCTGAAACTGACTAACTGAGTCTAACTCAATGCATAACTCAACTAATTTCCCAAAAATAGGGGAGGGCACCATATTTCTGTAGTTGAACTGAATGGTAGGTGAGAATAACACTATATTAGGTCAAACAATGTAGTAAGGTGCCCTAGTATCACCAGTTGGCTGAATAGTGCGCATTATTCATGCAAATCAACCCCTGAATGGTGGAGGAGGCTCAGTAAGTGGCCCAGTTGGATCCTAGAATGTAGGAGGAGCCTCATTTTACTGAAACTGTGATCTACTGATGTTGTAGGAACATGATTGAGTCAATAATACTTAGGATAAGTGGATAATTAAGCTGTAAGGCTCAAATAAATGATGTGTGGTTGGAAAATGCTCCAACATTCTATTACTTTTCAATTTCACTTGTTCAACTTAACATCCAACAGTTACATTAACACTTAGCCAAATATAACGCATAATACACAAGAGTATGGTGGCACCCCACTGGGTGTGCCAAGAGTTCATTTATATAACAAAGATGTAAGTTACAATACTTAGAATAGTCAGATGGCACCTGCAAGCTATCCCAATTGAAGGAGCGCCCAACCGGCTAACTCCACAAGACATAACCCCAAGATATATTTCCCTCACACAAGCCTATAATATCTCTACCTTGTTGCTGCTGTCGAACTTAACTGTCAGTGTAGAACTGTCTTCCACTGTGTCTGACTCCTTTCACAGAACTATCTGACAAGCTATGCCCTTAGAGAAAGACACCAAAACAAGCTAGTTGTGCCCCTATGGCCTTCTCTACTAGCTTTTCCCTTGGTCTCCCTCTGCCTTGGTCACTTGGACTTCTTTCTTTTCTTCCACCTTGGAATGATCCTCAAGCCTTGTCATCCACTTCCTTTTTATACTTGAGCATTGGAGTGTGAGAGCACCCAACGCTCCACCTTGTGGATGCCCCACTCCACAAGCACTAGCATGCACTACATTCAAGCCCTGGAATTTATATTCTTTCTTTCCATTTAAAAACATTAATCAAGGCGTAATTCTTAATGATGAACCACTTGATTTTGGTGATTATACTTCAAATGTCAAAGCATGGTAAGCCTTTCAACTTTACATATGGAATACAAATATCTTATGGACAACGTTGATTATGCATTCAATACAAACCTTATGCTTTCAATAAGAGAGGACAAAGTGAACCTTATCCATAAAATGTTTTGTTTTTCTTGAAATTACAAATTCATACATAGACTTACCATAGAACACAAGCATACAACATAAATAAACAACTGACACATCCTATTAATCATCGTTAAAGCATACACAATCATCTTCCCCACAGAGGCACCCTCGTGGCCTATCGTAATCTTCATCCTTTGGAACAAGAGTAATGAGTGCATCTTCAAAATCCTTTGCAACAATGGATGGCTGCACCACTTCTAATTGTCACTGAGTATTGGTCAGGATGGAATAATGCCATGGGCTCCCATAGTTCTCTTAGCCATGATCAATTATTTTTCGATCTTGGTATGCCAGCCATAGTTCAAAGGAAACTAGGTTCTAAGGAGGATTACACACATTTTATTTGTGGACTGGACATGTCTAGGAATTATCAATGTGCTCATGCATCAATCATTTAGGATCATGTTTGCAATTATGTTGCATTTTTTATCCCATTCACCATGCTTGATAAGTACAACCAGGAGGATGTGATGAATCAACATAAAGGTCATAAGGAGGAACATCCACAAAGTAGGACTCCAGTGGAACATGACTCATTATGGATCTGCAGATTTCTATCTTGACTTATGATGTGCTAGTAGGAAATCTATGTAGATCTCACTCGATACACAAAATAATGTTTTCAATATGCAATGCACAAAACCAAAGTATGCACTTGATTAGATAAATCGGGGTATGTGACACCACTAGGTTAATGGTTAAAATATAATAGATTTATAGGTTTATGGTTTAGAGATTTGTTTGAGCTTCAACTATATTTTCTAAAATTTTATTTACCAATGCATTACCTTTCTCAATAGTATTTTGGGTTGAATTATCTAGTTTCTTTTTGGTACATCAATTTGAGATTTTTATTTCTACTTTGGATCAAAGGATTTTATCATCTCCCAATCAATTTTTCACAGGGGTTCTAGCAGTCGTAGCAGTCATATTGGCTATAGGGGTTCATGATTTATCGTCAAATGTGATACGCCACTTTTCACGACACGCTATAACCCCAAGATGTAACTCTCATCCTTGGTCATGACTAGAAAGACTTAACTAGTGTATATGTGTATATGATTGGTACATGCATGATAATCCAAAATGAGTCCAAGAACATCGTTGTACACCAATTAGAAGATTGAATCTCCCCTTACATCAAAATCATCCTTGAGCCCCATATCAAATACATAGAACTTGAGCTGGGAATTACTCCATATTTGTAGAAGATGAAGCTTCATGTCCTCATGAAAAACCTACTAGTAATTCTTATGACGAACTCTAGCATATGCATTTTGATAGTGCTTGTTCCTGGGAAGGTAACAATTTCGGGATCGTGTTGTAATCCACTATTTGATTGTGTTTTACTCGCCTAAGAATTAAAGAAGAAGATGGATGTTGATGCAAGCAGACATAAAACTAAGTTCCTCATTGTATGGTTCACCTATAATTTTATTATCAAAGAAAGATAACTCTCAAAGAAGGTGTGTTGACTACAAATATCACTCTAATGAATTGGTACCCTTTCCTAGGATCAATGGTTTACAATAACAAACAAAAATTGCAAGGCATTTTGTCAATCCAGATTTGAAATCTACATGTCATAAAGTCACTATTAAGGAAGACTACTAATGCACTAGATAATTTAATTATGCATTTAATGAATCATTTATTATGTGCAATCATGAAAACATTTGTCATAGTATATACAGATTACATTTTTGTCTTTAGTTCTACTTGGGATGAGCATAGGTTCTTGAGATACTAAGGAAACCTCGACTACTAGAAACATAATGAAGTTTGAGTTTTGAATATCTAAGCAATCCTTGGTGCACTCAAGGCATGTGATGGGAAGGAAAAGTAACAGGAAAGGAATGCATGCAAAAGTCATGGATTCCCATCAGGTTTCTCTTCCCAAGATTATGATCCCTAAAAGACTAATTTCTAGTTAGTTGCCACAAAAATTAATTCCTACTATGTATACTATTATACAGAAGTGGGAAAAATAAAGAAAAATTTCATAAAATAAAAATTTAGGCTTATTTTTAACATTTTCATTGGAATTTGAAGCAACTCAATGCTATTAGAATTTACCAAAACAAGTCAATGCTATTAGTGTTTACCTATATTGTAGAAACTACAATATTGTAAGTCAAGCATTCAATACACAACTTGTTTTCCCTCACTACATAATTTGAACCCAAAATCCGACGACATCCGACAAAAAGGACAGTGTTGTCGGATTTCACCTTCAAAATTACGAAATTTGATGATTTTTAAAAAATTGATAGAAGGGTACGTCGGATATCCGACGATGTCTGTCGAATAGTGACCAGTGTCTTCGGCTATTTGACATAATATTATTCCCGCGGATTTCGGATATCCGACCATACATTATGCCCGAGGATGTCGGATATCCGATGTCATATTATGCCCGAGAATGTCGTATATCCGACATTATATCATGCCCGAGGATGTTGGATATCCGACATCTATTCTCCAACGGTTGTTCGGGTACACAGGGTACTCCAAAAAGAACGAACACCTAGAGCAACCACTTCACACAAACAGATCACAGATCAATACACCGATGTTTTGATGTGGTTTAAACCCTCGTGAGGGAAACACTCCACGGCCCCGGCCAAATAGCTTCTACGGGACAATTTATTATGCAAAGAAAGAAAGTTACAAATGAGCTTCTCATAATCGATCAACTTTCCAATGACCCTCCATGCTCTTTAAATAGAGATCATGGACCAATCGGGTGTCAAGCCACGGATCAAGGCTAGGTATGATCTAAGAGAAGTTGAGCCGTAGGATCACTCTATGTCGGGAACATATCGTGATCGTCGGATTAAGTATTTACAAATGCATACTAATGCATACTAAAGAAACACACTTTTCCTAACAGATATATTACACAAGTTGATCTTAACTAACTCCTAAGTGTCTAAATATCCTAACATCCCCCCTTAAGAATAACTTGGGATAGGATTGAAGGATTTACAAAAGTGACACTATTAGGAGAAGGAATGAAGCATTAGAACCTATCCCCCCTTAATGACAAGTTCCTGAACTCCTAACATAGATCGAAGTTTAGAAAACTTCGCTTCTGTAAGAGACTTGGTGAAGATGTCTGCAACTTGATCATCTGTAGGACAAAAGAGTACTTCAAGAACACGATCATGAACAAGATTTCTGATGAAGTGCATATGAAGCTCAATGTGTTTGCTGCGTTGATGTAGGACTGGATCTTTGGCAAGCTTGATGGCACTTTGATCGTCGCACCAAAGTGGAGTAGGCTACTGCTGCTCGAATCCAAACTCTGAAAGGATCTGTCGAAGCCATAAAGCTTCCTGACTAGCATTAACTGCGGCTCGATATTCTGCTTCTGCTGAAGAAAGAGCAAGAGCTTGTTGTTTCTTACAAGCCCAAGTGATAGGTCCAGATCCCAGACTGAAAACATAATCTGCAGTAGACTTTCGATCATCAGGATCGCCGGCCCAATCTGAATCAGTGAAACCAACCAACAAAGGTTTCCCCCCTGTACTGTAATGAATCCCGAACTGAATTGTACCTCGAATATGTCGAATTATTCTTTTAGCTGCTTTCCAGTGACTTTCATGAGGTGTTTGCATATAACGGGAAACACGAACAACGGAAAAGGAAAGGTCAGGACAGGAATGAGTCAAGTATAAGAGACGACCAACAAGCTGACGATACAAGGTGGCATCTATTTCAGGTGAAGGATAAGTGGCAAAAAGTTTGACTCCGGACTGGAAGGGAGAAGGGGCTGGTGTACAATGTTCCATGTGAAAGCGACGAAGAAGGTCACAAGCATACTTAAATTGAGAAAGAAAGATTCATTCTTTGGTTTCTAGGACTTGGAGACCAAGAAAATAATGCAAATGTTTTAAGTCTGGCATTTCAAAATTTTGCTTAAGACTGGATTTCACATGGGTTATAAGCTTAGGGTCACTACCAGTAAGAATAAGGTCATCAACATATAGAACAAGTATGATGAAATGGTTTCCTACTTTCTTGGTATAGACATTGGGGTCATAATGACATCTAGAAAAACCAGTGTCAAGGAGAAAGCTATCCATTTTGGCATACCAAGCTCTAGGAGCTTGCTTAAGGCCATATAAGGATTTCTTAAGGTGGCAGACAAGGCTAGAGTTATTCTGAACATATCCAGGAGGTTGTTCCATGTAAATTTCCTCCTGTAAATCACCATGTAAGAAGGCAGACTTGCCATCCATTTGATGGACTTCCCAGTTATGTAAGGCTGCAAGGGAAAGAACAAGGCGGATGGAGTTCATTTTTACGACAGGAGTAAAGGTTTCATTGTAGTCAATCCCTTCAACTTGGGAAAAACCTTTGGCAACTAACCTTGCCTTAAGTCTTTCAACACTTCCATCTGATGCATACTTAGTTCTGTAGACCCATTTACATCTAACAAGTTTTCTTCATTTTGGAAGAGGTACAAGATCCCAAGTATCGTTCGCCATTAAGGAACGATATTCTTCATCCATAGTTGCATCCCAATCTGGATTTTCTGAAGCTTCTGCAAAAGTTTCTGGATCATAATTCTTGGAAACTTGAGCCAAAAGAGAAGAGGCTCGCTGAAACTGAGAACGTGTTCGACGTTGATCTCTAGGATCACCGACAAGATCACCAGCTGCTTCACATGTTGAATGGACCCATCGAGGAAGCACTTGTGCTGGTGCAACTAGAGGAACATGAGCAAGAGGAGGTGGATTTTCATCCTCACTGTCATCATCATAAACTGGAGTTGAAAACCTGTCAAGGAATTTGGAAGAAGAAGAAGAAGGCACAATCGTCGAATCAGGCTCGCAGGCCAAAGATGGCACAATCGCCGAGTTAGGCTCGCAGGCCAAGAGATTTTCATCAAATTTAACATCTATTCTAATGATTATATCATGAGAATGTGGTTGAAGAAGTCTATAACCTTTTACATCTTCAGAATATCCAACAAATATGCACTTTTCACTTTTAGATTGCAATGCTTTCCGTTTTTCATCCGGAATGTGAGCCCATGCTTCACTACCAAACACACGGAAGTGACTTACATCAGGTTTAGTTTTACTCCATGCTTCTTTCGATGTGATACCTTGTAATGCTTTAGTGGGGGTGCGATTAACTATGTAATTTGCACAATTAATGGCTTCAGCCCAAAATTGAAGACTTAGTCCCTTAGATTGGATCATACAATTAACCATTTCTTTTAAAGTGCGGTTCTTCCGCTCAGCTACACCATTTTGTTGTGGTGTATATGGAACAGTGTGTTGTTGTTGGATGCCTTGTTCAATGCAAAAAGTAGTGAACTTTTTGTTAACATATTCTCCTCCATTGTCAGATCTTAACTTAATAATTTGATGATCAGATTGTTTTTCAACAAGGGCCTTGTAGGCCAAGAACATGTTAAATACTTCGCTCTTAAGTTTTAGGAAATAAACCCAAGTGCGTCTGGTGTAATCATCAATGAAAGTTAAGAAATATTTGAAACCAAAAAAGGAAGCAGATGGAAGATGACCACACAAGTCACTATGCACAAGCTCCAAGGGAACCGAGGCATGCCAAGAGGCACATTTGTCAAAACTGTCCCGATGATGTTTTTCGAGTACACAACCGGAACAAACACCATCCCTGCAAGATACCATAGGAAGACCTGTCACCATATTGTCTTTACATAGTTGTTGCAATGAGCGATAATTTAAGTGACCAAATCGCTCATGCCAAAGTTTGCTCAAGTTATCACTATGAGCAACAAAAATTGAAGGAAAAGGTGATGACCCAAAGTTGTTAAACTTGTACAACCTAGTAACATCATCAACAATTCTGGTAGCTAGGACCTGTTGAGGATCTTTAAAATCCTTGATTACAACTTGGTGAGGTGTAAACGTCACAGTTTTACCTTCACCAGAATGAGTGATTTGATAGACTAATAACAAATTGCAAGAAATTCTTGGAACACATAGTACATCACTGAAATGACCATTATCTACTAGAACTGTTCCAGCTCCTACAACACTTAGAGATCTATCATCACCAACAAATATTTGTTTGGTGTTACATTCATGCATAGTAGAAAAGATGGCTTGATCCTTAGCCATATGATAAGATGCTCCGGAATCAATGAGCCATTCAATTGAAGTAGAAGAAGAAGATGCATTATAAGAATAACCAGAAGCACAAAGTGCATGTCCATGAGAGGTAGATCTGAAGGCGAATCTAGGCTGATGTGGTGCTTCTTCACTGCTGCTTCCAAGGCTGCCATCTTCTTGAAACACTTAGATTCATCATGATTATCTTTCCTGCAATAGTTGCAATGATGCTCAGTCTTCTTGCCTTTTGGCTTGGATCCTTTGTCATTTTTTAAAGAAGGAGCTGACTGAGAGGGTTTGGGACCCTTGTTTGACTTATTATTGCGAAAATTTTGTTTCTTGGGAGGCTTGGAATTTTCTTTCTGTTGGAACAATAAGTCTTTCCCAGATGTATCTGCATTGTTGATTATTTCAAGATGGATGAGTTTATCTTGCTCTCTAATCAAGGAATCACAAAAGGATTCAAGACTAGGCTCTTGATAGCTAGTTGCATTCAAGGATTCTTTCATGGAGTAAAATGTAGATACAAAAACAGAATATGCAGGTCCAAGTTTTGAAAGAATATGATAGATGCATTGTTTGTCTTCCCTCTTAATCTTACATTCTTCACATAAGAGTTTAAGAGTTTTGTACTTAAATAAATAATCTTGAATGCATAAAAAATCACTTGGATTTAAAGAAATCAACTCATTTTTGAGTTGATGACCTCGAATTTCATTGTGTTTACCAAACACAGATTCTAACTTGTCCCACGCAGCATCAGGTTCATCAATTCCAGATATGTAGAATGGCAAATTAGTAGAGATTGACATCCCAATCAATCCACGAGCTTTGTCACATCTATTTTCCCATTTTATTTTCTTATCATCATCAGCGGGTTCTGTTTCTTTCCCTGAGGTAATTTTGAAAAGTCCTCTACTTCGTAGAACATCCTCCATACGAGATTTCCATGAGAAATAGTTGGAACTGTTACGTAGAATATCATAAGGGGCGGCCATATTTGTAAATTAATGGCTGTAAAAGTAGAAACCAATAGTCTGGATGTGAAGAGCTCGAAAAAATAGGCGGTTTAAAGAAAAACGGCACTGAAAACTGACTCCGTATGATGAAGTTATGCTTGAACAAATAAACTGTTGAAGATGTCCCCAATAGTGACATGGCAGATGGAAAATGACCAGCTAAAAAAAAGTACCCCCCTCTTCCCAAGATGAACCTTTTACAATCACTTTACAATAAAGTTGCTTTAAGTGAATCATTTTTATAGAGTAAGTGATTTCACTTTTACAATGATGTTACTTTAAATAGTGCAACAATGAAAATGAACTTAAGTGAGTCACTTCGTATTTGTATTTTTTATTATTTAAGTGAGATGCACTTTTACAATAAAGTAACTTGAAAATAGAAATTGTATGCACTTTTCCTTTTAAAAGTAACTTCCTAAGACTTGAACTCAAGACCTATTAAGGAATAAAACAACTTTGAACCAAGTGAGCTAGATTAAAAGGTATATAAAATATGGGAATGAGGAAGGGGTTTTTTTTTTTTTTTTACTCTTCTTGCTCGGTTTCCATGCTTACCTTTTTTCCTGCAAATCACACCACAAACCGAAACAAAAAAAAAAATTCACACTTGTAGGGTTAGATCTCGTTGGCTTGCCCGGAAACTCTACGTTTTCTCTCTGTTTCTGATTTCCTGAGAACGCACAAGGTGCACGGCAAAGAGCATACGCAGCCGAGAAAAACCCTTTCCCTTTCTGTTTTTGATTTGCCGAGATCGCTCAAGGTGCACCGCAAAGACCATACGCAGATAGGAAAAGCAACAATCCGAAACCAAAAAACATCTAACAATAAAAAAATGATAAAATATGAGATTTTTTTTTCTTTTAAAACAGAAAATAAAAAATGCATCACTGTAACATTATACCTTCAGATCTGATAAAATACGCGTTTCTGAAGCAACCGGGAACCGTTTTCGATCAAACGAAAACTATTTCCCAATGGAAACGGCGCTCCGGATGCAATGAAACACCTCCCATAGCCCAGAAATGAACAAAAATACCAGAACCAGAAACCCTTTCGAGTTTCGACAACAACAATTCAAGATCTAGATCATAACCGGAAGCGACTTTTCATAAAAGCTCTGATACCATGTTCGGGTACACAGGGTACTCCCAAAAGACCGAACACCTAGATCAACCACTTCACACAAATAGATCATAGATCGATACATCGATGTTTTGACGTGGTTTAAACCCTTTTGAGGGAAACACTCCACAACCCCGACCAAATAGCTTCTACGGGACAATTTATTATGCAAAGAAAGAAAGTTACAAATGAGCTTCTCATAATCGATCAACTTTTCAATGACCCTCAATGCTCTTTAAATAGAGATCATGGACCAATCGGGTGTTAAGCCATGGATCAATGGTAGGTATGATCTAAGAGAAGTTGAGCCATCGGATCACTCTATGTCGGGAACATATCGTGACCATCGGATTAAGTATTTACAAATGCATACTAAAGAAACACACTTTTCCTAATGGATATATTACACAAGTTGATCTTAACTAACTCCTAAGCGTCTAAATATCCTAACAACGGTAACTATGCTTAATTCATCGGATATCCAAAATATATTCTCCAACGATAACTATGCTTAAGTCGTCGGATATCCGACGAATGCTGATATTTTAAAATCTATAAATTTCGAAACATTCCGACATGTTTGCTATACAAGCGACGGTTTGTGGAAGCTTTTTATTCGGCAGACTGTTTTTTCGTAAAAGAATACGTCATTATTTCTATTGTTTTTGTGATTAAAGCGAATGAATTGTGGAGCTTGATTTTCTAAGATCGATAATCTTCATTCAAGCTCTTTATAAGAAAATGTCAAATAGCAATATTCTTGATCCAGACGAACAAAATCGACAATTGTTTGCTAGATTGTGGGATGGAGTGAAAAGAAAGGGTGACGGGAAATGTTATTGTCCATGTAGTCAATGCAGGGGCTTTAAGAGGAGAAGAATAAAGATCACAACAACCAAAAAAAAATGTAGGGAACATGGACACGCTAAGGGGGGACATGAATACCATCCATTTGTAAGTTTTGCATTATATATGTTTTTATTTTGATTGATTTTGTAAATGCATGTATTATTTTAATATGTCTTATATTAACTTTTATCTATTGATGGTTTCATGTAATTATAAAGGAAAGTCATCCTATGGCATATCCTCCGGAGGAAGTGTTTTCAGAACAAGTACCAGAAAAACATGGAGCTATGAATAATGGAGAACAAGTTAATGATCATATTGATAACATAGTTGAAGATGATGGTACACATACTTTGATCCATGATTCATTTAATGTTAGAATGGATAATGATGATGATGATCATTTTGATGATATTCATGATTTACCTCTTCTTGAGAAGGCATACGAACCCCTTTATGAGGGCTCCAACAAAAATCTTCTCGCTGCTATATTGTTGATAATGAAATTGAAGGTTATGAATGGTCTTTCAAACATATCAGTAACACGGATGTTAAGGTATGTAATATATTTCATCACATAATATATATGGTCGCGCTAAAGTTTATCACCGTTCGTCTAATAATTTTATTGTTAATGCATAAGTCAAATTACTATAGATGAAATGTGTTTAATTAATATTATTTCTATATTATATTAACTAGATTTTTATTTTAATTTGTTGTAGCATGACAGGTGATTTTTTTTTACCACCCTCAAATATTTTACCTCGCACATATAGAGATTTATCTACCATCATGAAAGAAATTGGAATGCAGTATGAAGCAATTCATGCATGTACCGATGACCATGTTATATATTACAATCAGCATGAATTTGCAACAAAATATCCGGAATTTCATATCAGTAGATATCGAATAGATTAAGTAACAAAAAAGGTGCCTTGCAAGGTTCTTCATTATATTCCCATTATTCCACGTTTGCAACGACTGTTCAAGTGCAAAAACATAGCGCGGTTTATGGATTACCATGCACGGAACAGAAGTCAAGATGACATTATTCGAATGCCTGCAGATGGGTCTGCATTTGGAGATATGGAGGAAAAATGGCCTCACTTTAAAGAAGAACCTCGTAATCTTAGGATTTATTTAGCAGCAGATGGTGTCAATCCATTTGCAAATATGAGATCCGTTTACTCGATGTGGCTTATTTTTTGTTATCAACAATAACATTCCTCCATGGTTGTCAATAAAGAGGTAGCACATAATGTTGTTGATGATTGTTCCAGGTATATTGTGTCTACAACCTTTTTTTTTAATGTAGTGGCATCTCATTTGTCATATTTTGTTGCATAATGTCATATATATATATATTTTATTTTTCTCTTGTGCAATATGGTTTATATATCTAAATGGTACATCTCATAATTATATTTTTTATATGTTCAAATCATTCAGGTAAGTACCAAGTCAAAGATATGAATGTATATATCGAACCTCTTATTGATGAGCTACTAAAGTTATGGAATGGCATCACTATGTATGACGTATCTAGACCAATACGACAAAGGAAATTTCAATTCCATGCAATGCTTGTATGGGTAATACATGATGCCCTAGGGTTAACCCATTTTTGTGGTTTGTAATTATAAGTTCCACTTTATTTGCATTTAATTTTATGAACTAGTTAATATACTACGCACAGATGCTTTTCTAAATAATCCATTCATTTTGTATATAATTATATTTGACATAGATATTCCATCTCTTTATGTAGGTCTTCAGACAAAGGGAAAATTTGCATGTCCAATTTGTGGTCCTAAGATCAAATCTCGTCGTTCAAAAAGCTTAGGAAAGGAGGTGTTTGATGAGTATAGGCACTTCCTCTCTAAGAATCACAGGTATCGAACTACCGAAAAACATATGTTCAATGGCAAGCAAGAGACTACATTAAAACCGCAGAGAATGACACCTCACCTATGGAAGTTGCAATATAATAGAAATCGTCAAGGTACTTATGAACCATCGTATATGAAATGTTATGTATTTTTTTTATTATTGTGTGTTGTTTACTGTAATTGACATTGATTTCTGTAACTTCTTTATAAACTACGATTCATGATGGTCATTCTTGTGATCATGAAGGCGTTAATGGGCTTCCACGAGGAATGAAAAGTTATCCTATACAATTTAGTAGGTTGCCCTACTATGAGAACCTACAAATTGCTCATATGTTTGATACAATGCATATCAAAAAGAATGTGATTGAAACATTATGGTGAATATTGGATGGAAGGAGTGAGAAGGAAAAAATTGTCAAAATTTGCAAAGACATTCAAGAAGGCAACCATGCAATGAAAGACGTCATTCAATTTCATAGCAACGGAGAGAAAATTAATATAAACTCACTTCCATGGATGTTAACGAACCAACAAAGTAATGTTGTAAAAGAATTCATGCGAAAAATTAAATTTACCACCGGATTTTGTGCGAACATGAAAAATATCATAACAAAGAAAGGTGGTTTTACGGGGGTGAAAACACATGATTGGCATGTCTTCATGAAGGTAATTATTATGGTATGCATTTAAATTTTTTTTTTCTATTCCAGTGAATATGATTGGTATTTTTGTTTGTCTACTCTTTATTTAAAAAATGAAATGATTTGTATATTGTTATAGTATGTTCTACCTCTCTCTCTCTCGGACAAATTCGACAACAATGTCAAACAAGTAATATATAATCTCGAGAAATACATGAGGTAAGTAGCGATTTTTTGCATGTGCTTAGTGTTTGTTTTATTCATCGTAGAACTTATATTTGATTTTTGTTCTCTAGTTCATGTTATGTAATATAATGTTTTTTTTTCTTAAATCTCTTGATTGGGTTGTGTCACTTGTAGATGGTTGTAATCTAAAGAATTCCATAAAGAAGATATAAAGTATTGGAGGAGAGAATTTCTTCGTCTCATGTGTGAAATGCAGAAGCATCTACCTTCAGCATTTTTCAATGCACAGGAAAACTACCTCATACACCAAGTTGAGGAGATTGAATTGTGTGGACCTGTGCACTCAAGGTCCATGTGGATGGTTGAGAGGCACTTGAAATTTATGAAGGGTTTGGTTAGACAACGAACACATGCTGAGGGTTCTATGATGGAGGGATATATGGTATACCAAAACATGTTGTATATTAGTGAATATCTTCCTATATTAGCGTCAAAGCTCAATTTACGTCGCATTTGTGATCCAAACTCCAATAAAGATTTCGAAAGGGAGTACCCAAAGGGGAAAAGTAGATTGAGGAAGGTGAAAGGTAATATAACACATTTGACTATTGATTTTTATGTATTTATATCATACATATTCTATTTTTATATTCAATATATTACATCAATTTAGAGTGTAATATACTTTGTTAAGTGAAGATACATTTTGTATTGAATTTTAATTTTATTGTCATTAAACAGTTGGTCGAGAGTGGGATGCAATTCATTTATACATCGCAAACAATCATGACTAGATGAAGGTATGGGTTGAACGATGTGAGCAATCTGTCATGGAATATCATGGGAAGGTGTGGCTTCATTGGTTAAAGTTGCACATCGCAATGGAGATATCAATCTAACACAAAGGGAAATCGATTTAGCATATGGTTTAAAAGATAAGTAGGTAAGCATATTAATCAACCATACTATTTTTTTTGCAAGCATATTGTCGATGTACACGCTGATTTTTTTCCATGTATGGAATTATAAACATGCACTTAATCATAAATATTGGATCATTATGTAATCTTTTCTTGTATGGCTTGTTGTAGGTAAAACACCATAAGGATATGTGGTGCATTGGTTGTAGATATCGCATGAAAAAGTTGGATGAAACAAATCAAACATCAGATTGTAGGATATCTGCAGTCTTTGAGGTGACCAATGTTTCCTCTAGAAGTGACAGATATCCAAAAATCTCTGAAAATCGATACTATGGGTATCTGGAAGACATTCTTCAGTGTGAATTTAACTCCTTCAAGGTATTTATGCTCGTTGTCAAATGGTACAGGTGTCGATTGAATCAACGTGATTCCGATAAAACAAAAATTGAACATGATAATGGATTTACCATGGTAAATACAAGGTTGTTTGAGCCAAGAATGGAGCCCTATGTTCTTCCAACCTAATGTGAATAGGTATTTTACTCTGAGGTTCCAGGTAGAGCGAGTTGGTCATTTGCTGTGAGACACGATCCAAGGGGAAGGCCGATAAAGTATAATGTAGATGAAGGTAATGAAGACGTTCTCGAAGAATAAGACGATGTTGAAGATGATCACGATCAACACGAGTTAGATGATCATGTTCCAGAAGAAGATGTCAAAGAATTAGTTGAAGATGATGTATCAGACAATGTCCATGAACATGATATCGACGATGACATGATGATCGTAATTGACATCAATGACGATGCTGATATGGCCAATATTTACAATGTTGAATTTGGATTGGATGATACATATGATGACTTGGATGAAGAAGATGATGAAGTCCATTGAAGTGTACGAGGCATGGATGGGTAATATATCTACTCTATACATTTTGATTTAATATTGCGATATAAATATTGAATTTTATTGGTATGTATAATAAATTAACCGTTTCTTAGTGTTTTTTCCATTTTCCTGTATGTTATAATTAGAAACATTGCTTGTTATAAAGTATGACAAAAAACACATTTAATTTTTTTTGTTGGGTTATGGGGAATTGAGAGTGATGTGAGGGGGGGAAGGGTCCATAAGAGGTTCCACCTTCAGGTGGTTGGCCCTATTTAGTAGAGAATATTAAATTATTCTCAAAATAAAGAGAAGCTCAGTAAGAAAATGCACAATTATCAATATGCTAACCCAAATGGCGTGCTTGATCATGTACTGCGCAGGGTCCAACGCTAAAATTGTTTAAATTTGTGATGGCTTGAACTGAAATTTGGCATGGTTAGACTAGACGCATGCATTGACGGTGTGGGAGGGTTTCCAAACTCATGCATCGACGGTGTGGGAGGGTTTTCGAGTCTGATCCCTAGTGTCGTTTGGTATGGTTTTAGAGTCTGATTCAGCTATGGCCATCCATTCCATTAAGGCGTGTCTCTATTTTACAGTTTTCTATTTCAGTTTCAAAGTAAAATATTGATTATGGCCATCCATTCCATTGAGGTATGCCTCTATTTTTCAATTTTCTATTTCAGTTTCATCGATTTATCTCATCAACAAGGATGCTTTTAATCATGAACATGGCTGTGCTTATTTCGGTTGCTATGTCTTTGATTCAACATGATCTTATTGCTTTGGGGGCTTAGTCTTACTTATTTTCCATTTTCCTCGCTTGCATGTTCTATATGTGACTCTTTTTTCCTTTCTCCTTGGTTGCAGTGACTCTTTGAGGCCACTAACAATTTTAACACGATTTGGGAATTTTAGTCCTACTATAGTGACTTCTTGTTTCCTTGACACGAATTCCTCTAGTGATATCCGACGCCTCTTGCTGTCGGTGGTATGGGGAGGTCGTCGGATTCATCATCATCATCATCATCATTATCATCATCACCATCATCATTGTCATCTAAATCATCATCATCGTCATCATCGCCATCATCATCGCCATCATCATCGTCATCTGCATCATCATCTTCATCATCATCTTCATCATCGTCATTATCATCGTCAACATCATCGTCATCATCATCATCATCATCATCATCATCATCATCGCCATCATCATCGTCATCTTCATCATGATCATCATCATCATCCTCATCATCCTCATCATCCTCATCATCGTCTTCATCATCATCATCATCTTCATCATCATCTTCATCATCGTCATTATCATCGTCATCCTCATCGTCATCGCCATCATCATCGTCATCATCATCTTCATCTTCATCATCATCATCTTCATTATCAACATCATCCTTTGAATTCCATATCATCTTCATAGACTATATGTATTCCATATCAATGCTAATTTCACTCTCTCCTATGACTTGTATTCCAATTTCATAGATTAAATCCCTAATATCTTTGTGTTTCCTCTCAACGTAATGTCTGGCGAACTCTTAAATGAGTTCCATTTAATTAACTCTAACAAAAGAGACACACGAACTAGGTTTATCTATGATTTGTGTTTTAGTTGAATGCATGGTTGTGGCCTCTATTCAATGTTCCATAGAATTCGGTGCACTAAATGCAATATATGCCAATGCATGGGTCAACAATAGAGGACCAAGTACTTTTCATTTGATTCGAGCTTATCCACATCTAAGCATTAGAGTATTGATTAAAATTTTAGTCTACTTCCAGCGACCTACACATTAGAAGAAATTAACTATAGTTCTTATATGTTCCTTTGTAAAGGACTCAAAATCTAGCACTTCCCTAAAGAACAACTTGGTCACAAAGGAGTCAAAAGTTAGCGCTTCCCTCAAGAAAAACATAGTTACAATAGCATTGTTTCTATTTTAGAATGTTATTTTTAGGTTTGGATGTTTATTAAATAGTATTGTTTTTTTTTTTTTAGAATGTTATTACTAGGTTTGTTTGTTAAATAACATTGTTTCTATTTTAAAATTATATTGCTAAATTTGGATGTTTATTAAACAAATTGATGCAGTATACTTCATATTGTATTAAAATAAGTATAAACTCATCTTCCTTTGAATCTATTAATCATTAAAAGTAATAAAAGTCATAAATATAGATTGGTGGTAATTTCAAATATTTAAATTAAGATTGATTTATGTTACTTTATATATAATTTCTTACATAATGGTGATTAAAAAATAGTGGTTGTTTATAGGGTTTAATTTTATATTAAATATTGAACTTCAGTTTTTTGTCATTATAAATTATAACATTACTTAAGTATGGATGTGGTTTTTCTATTATGGCCAATCTGTAGAGTGTTTTTTTTTCTTTCAATGAAACTAATTAAATTTGATATATTCAAATGAGATTGGACAGATAAAACCATATTATAAAGTTAACCAACATGATTATCGAGGCTCATTGAAGTGTATATTTGTTTGGCAATTTAACTGGAAAGACAAATGATTTGAGCCCCGAGGGTTAGCACAATTAAATGGAACCACTATTGTTAGGACGTTGTTGGTAATCCAACATTGTGCAAGTCCCTATCAATTCATACTTTCAATGCATTAATGCTTTCAATAATCCATATTTTCATCCCATTAATAGCTCTAATGACCCCTATATTCCTTATGGTCCTAGTGTTAATAACCTTAAAAAACTTTATGGTCCCTTTGTTAATGACATAAAATCCATATGATATCATTGTTAATAATTACTAGAACAACTATGGTTCTCTTGCTAATAATTCGTATGGTCCCCTATATGTTTTATGATTGCATTGGTAATAACCCAAAAAATATTTGAGGTGCCTTATTAATAACCCACATGGTCATCACCCTAATAACACTTATGACCCCAATTACCCTATGAACCCATTGACAACAACCTCAAAACCCATGCGATTCTTTTGCTAATAGTTATTAGGCGTTAGTAGCTGGATTTTGTAATGATTAGAAGTTATAAGTCAACAATTAGGTATTTAGGATCAAGGATTAGTATTATAGGGGTTATGAACTTAGGTGTTAGGGGTTAAGGTCTATATGGTATATGGATTTTATATTTTATTGTGTAGTGGTGATATGGTTTATGATTCATATAAGATATACATTTATTGGTTGAAGGAGAAGTTGTATTTATATGGTTACTATTAATAATGGTTACGAGTTATGGTTAATGGTTATAAGGGTTAGGGCCAAAATGATTACATGATATAATCATGAGGTATTAATGGTTAATATTTATAGAGGTTGGAGATTAGAAGGATTAATGATTATATATAGTGGTTAAAAGGGTTAGTTAAGAGTTAAGATGGTAAATATTTACATGGTTTTGGATGGGGATGGTGATTATGATGATGATGATGATGCTACTGATCATGATGATGATGATGATGATGGTGATGACAATGACGATGATGACGATATGAATATGATGGTGGTGATGATAATGATGATCATCTGTATGACGATGATGATAGCTATGATGACAACGACGACGACCATGATGATGATGATGATGATGACGACGACGACAAAGATGAAAATGGTGATGATGAATAGTGATGATGACGATTATGATGGGGATGGTGATGATGAGGATGATGATGATGATGATGATGATGAGTTGGGTGGGCTTAAAAAGGAGCGAGCTTGATGTTATAAATAAAACCCCTCTTAGGACCACCTAGGGAATGAAGTATCAATGGAAACGTATCGATGAGTATTTCAATGATGTCAAGTAAAAATTTTGACTTGTTGTTGCCACCTAATGATTCAATTTTTCCAAAAATATTACTGGTAAGTTGCCTAGGCTACACCCTAGGAAACCCCCCCGAAAGAAACTTGCAACTTGCACACTTCATAAAATGGAAATATGAGTTTAGAACTGGGAAAATAAGGGCTTGTTGGAAATCTTATTTTCAGACTATAGGGTAGATGCATTAGATTGTCTAATAAGATAATGACGATGATGACGATAAGGAAGATGATGTTGATGATGATAATGATGGCGATGATGATGATACTGCATATGATCATGATCTGTATGATGATTATGATGGTTGTCATGACAATGAAAATGATCATGATGATGATGACACTTATGATGACGATTATGTTCTTGATGTTGATGACAATGATTATCATGATGATGATGGTGATGATTTTGTTGTTTATGATAATTGTGATGATGAATAGTGATGTCATCGACATTGATGATGATGATGATGATGATTATGACGATGACGATGGTGTTGTTTATGATGATGATTGATGATTGATGACGATGATGACATTATTGATGATGCGTATGATGACAATGATGTTCTTGATGATGATGATGCTGTTGATGATGACAATGATTATCATGATGATGACGACGATGATGATGACAATGATTATCATGATGATGATGATGATGATGATTATCAGGATGGTGGTGATGGTGATTATGATCATCATCATCGACACCGATTTCATCAACATCATCATCACTTACATCGTCATTAAATTTTTAATTTAAAAAATTTTCATCAATTTTTTAAAAATAAAATCTTGTTTTCAATATGAATATATATACATATATATAATTACATAAATATAAATATTATATATATATATAATAAAAATATATTACAAACAAAACACATAAACAAAAAATATAAATAAATAAATAATAATAAATAAAAAACCCAAAAATATAACCTCACCTTTCAACCTCCCACGACCCACATTTCAATTTCTGCATTAACATAGCCTCCCGCTTGTGCACCCACCTAGTTCTGAGCAGAGCATCCGTGAGAAGGCTCATTGCACGCCTGTCTAATGACCTGTGGCAGTTCCACAGTAGAGCATTGCGTCAGCAGGATCATCACAGGATCGTCCATTTCCTGAGCATATCAACATCTCGTGAGCAGGCTCATCACATGCAGAGCAAATCGGAGAGGGGCCAATGCCTCCCAAATCCGTGAGTACCGAGACCTGGGTTTATTAATATATGCTTGCATATATGTAGGTTAAATTGTATATGCCAGGGTAAATTCTACGCTAGGGTAAATTCTATGCTAGGGTAAATTCTACGCTAGGGTAATTCTGTTTGGTAGCATTTCTTCAGCACCCTATTCCTGGATCATTATGTCCTAATTCATAACCCATCTTCAGCAAGAGTATGTCAGCATTCTGTCCATCAATTACACCAGCGTCATGTTACATTGTATCCCTAGATCAACATCATGTTGTGTCCATCATCATTACCCTAGCATATTAATTTATGTTGCCAACATCTCTCATTACTATGCCCATCATCATGCACTTCAAATTATCAGTCAAATTATCATTTCGATGAAGCCCAGAAAATCAAATATATAGACAAAATGATGCATGATGCTCCTGCTGCTCCACTGCAGTCATCGATCTGTCCCTCTCAACCACCGAAATATTCCTTACTGTTTCACCGAAATACCTACTTTTTCACATCTCCAAAACCAAGTTCTACACAGGAATATTTGGAGAGTACATGAAGGGGGTGCTTCAATGGTTTGGAGCTTAGAAGTCTTGATAGCGATATCAATGCATCGATTAAGTCCTTTGGTTGATTAACTTAGCATCTTCCCTTACTTTGGTACTGACAATGTCAATCATCATGTCTCATGCCTTGGGGAGCCTTTTGAATATTTGGTTTTTATCGATATGATGTTCCACAATGTTGAAGCTAGGGAACTTTTTTGGCTCCTAAAGAACTGATGGCTATAGGATTATACCAAGGCTATTATAGGTCTGTTTTCAAGGCCAAATCATGCCTATATTTTATTGTTGAAGGTATATTCATGTGTATTTGGACCATAAAATCCATCAATGGACATCCATATGGATGATCTAAATGGTGAATAAAGGGTGAATTTTTTTATGCAAATCCCTTATGCCACAAGCCTAAAATTGTCAACAACTAACATGGGATCGTTTCTTCATGCTAAGATGTCATTGATAATAGTGGCTTTAGCACAAAACCCCTACTATAGATGACTTACATAAATTCACCCTAGTGCCATCACCATTTTCCACAATTTCTTCTACAAGAAATCAAGCCAAAAACATAGGCATAAGACTCTCATCTAGGGTTGCAGACCCTCCAAATGATATAAAAGACCTCAAATTTCATAACGTTATCTTCAAAGGAGGATGCAAAAAGGCTAGGAATGCTTCAAATGACTTATCAAGGCTCAATGTTATCTCCATATGATTACATAATTGAGGAACTTCCTTGAAGCATGCCTGGAACATGCCCAAGTTTTGAGTTAATGTTTGTTGTTGCTGCTAAGGTATGAGGCCTAGATAACAAAATATGTATGAGCATGTACAATAATGGTGTTATCCAAGGCATAGAATATAGTATTTACCTTCCTAAACGATAATGGATTCACTATGTTTAGACCTCTGCTTGACTTATTGAATAACTGAGAACATAAATGAGAAATTACCCTTTTCAAATAGAAAGACTCAGCCAGGAGAATGGTATTGTTTTCCTTTGATGGCTACAAATAGAGGACAAACTCTTAAAAAAATGAGATCTTAATGGATCATTTGAACCATTGTCTCATGGTATTAATAGTGAGTGTTGAGGCTAATTGAGGTGCAAATCTGAGTCATTGAAACAATACCCCAAAAGGAGGTGAGGGACATCAATGGTAAGGAGCTTGGAGTTGATTTCTTTTGAAGGTTAAAAAAAATAGAGCATAAGGTTTCCACTCAAGTGAGATTGTAGTACAACAGAGGCACCATTTGATTCCTTGAATGTTGAACTTGTTTAACAATCCTACTAAAGAGCAAGACTGGGATGAGAAATCAAATTTGTTTAGGGCTATATAGAACATCCACAAGGTATGCATTTGCTCTTCATAATGATGCAAATCTCAAGGCAGTGTGTTGCATTAAAATGGTAATATGGAGGAGCATGCAAGCATAATCCCAATTACCAATCAAAACCCATAAATTAAATTTACATTCCTTGTGAATTGGATATACGAATCAAGTAGGGAGGACCGATTAGGCCTCAAAGGAGCCAATGATTTTGTATTTAATGATTTTCTATGAGAACGTTGGGAATCTTATGGTTTTCGTAGGAAACAAATAAGCGATAAAACCCTTAGATCAATTTTTTATGCATTTACAAAATTTAAATTTGAGAGAGAAGGCCGATTTAGTGAGGCCGTCTAGGGTTAGAAGAGAAAAAATTTGCTTGATAAAAAAATTATTTTTAAATTTTAAATTTGAATTTTGATTTGAGAATCATCACATCCATGGTGAACATGCAAAGGGGAAACCCCTTGCACAAGGATGGAGAAATTGACCCAAACTAAAGTTTATGAAAACTAGCTATTACTTCTAATGTTTAGGATTTTCAATAATAAAAACAAATAAAACTAGAATGATCCCAAAGATGGGTGGAGTGTCCACTCAAAATGTACGTCAATCTGGTCTAAACTTATATGGAGTGAAAATCCAGAAGACTTAACTCCAAAAAAATACCACTTGATAAAAAAAATACTTGGATTAAAATCTAAGAAGCTTGAAAAATGCTAGTTGAAAAGAGAGGAAAAATATTTTAGGGTTCTAGAAATTTAAGCAAGTCCCTCCTCTTCAAAGCTTCTCCTCCCAATGAATTTGTTTTAAGACAATTTAAAAGAAATAGTTTTAGGACAGTCTCATAATGAAGGTGAATTGACCTTTGAAACGGTTTCTTGAGTGGCTTACTGTCATGGATTGAAATAGGAAATGAAACTTTATATTGTTAACTCTTTACCATGACCATATTTGAAACTAAGATGAAAGCATCAAAGAGAAGACAAACTTTCCAAATCTACAGTAGTATAGATAGTAGTATGGACTTGTTATCAGTTAACACCAAATTTATAAGTGTTATGATAGTTTGTTTGGAGGAATGTTTTGATTATTCACCTTTACATTTTTTCTTACAATGACTAGATTTGAAATGCAGGATAAGAGAACAAAGAGAAAATGAACTTCTTAGATAAGCAATATGTGAGTGATCTCCAAGGATTATAAGGAAAAAAATAGCAGTATAGGCCTATAGGTTAGTGGTCTCTTTCAAGTCACAAAACAGAGTACCGGGTTTGCCACTATTTCATTCTCAATTAACCTTCAATATATGATTTTTAAGACTGAAATTTAAGTTGGATAGAAGTCCTTTTTAGATCATATTGTGAAGCATTAACACAGAAATTTTCATAAATGATGATATCAACATTAAAAATCAATTGCCAATGCCTCTCAAAAGAGGCAATGATCTACTACAAATATAAGGCCGAATAGGGATCTTATTGGTGGTTGAGGATGCCTTACAATTTCAAGTGAATTTTCAATAAGTGTCTGGGTTAATATACGGCTCTTAGGACAATTGTAAAGGATGCAAGTAGTTCTAAAAAAAATTCCAATTCCTCCAACATAATATTATATGGAATATGTTACTTAAGAGAGGGCCAAATAATCTTGTATTTTTCCTTGCTATGAAGTATTAGAGCTTTGAAATTTTTAGCTGCAAATTATGACAAACACAACCCTTAATCAAAATTTTAAATATGTTGCAGAATCCAGAATGAAGGAGAGAGCCGAATGAAAGTTGAGGATGCCAACAACCTTCTACCAGTGTGCTCATAAGAGAGTTCAAATATAGAACATTAGGCCTCAAATGGTTTCAAAAAATGTCACCAAGCAATCAGTATGTAGATAAACCTTTAATCGATATGTTTAATAGTTGAAAAATTGAAATAATGAATTAAGAAGGGAAGTCGAATGGGATTAGTAGTTCCAACAATCTGTTGTCAAAGGGAGAAGAAATAAAAGCGCTAGGTTTTCAGTGGCATGAACAAGTATCAAAAAATTTACCAAGTACTAAGACCTTCAAAACAAATTTTTATTTCAATTTTTTAAGTAAAGAAAATCCAAACGGAAGGGAGGGGGGCAAAGTGGCTTGATGTCTAGGGTTTGAGGGAGAAAATTCACAAAGCATTTCTTGCACCAAATTTTTTTCCCTCGCAAACCCTCTTTTGTTTGGTAATGCAATACCCATACCAAAAGCATGTTCAAGATGGTTTTGTAATGCATTACCCATACCAAAATATTTACCAATATGGAATTTTCCTTCAAATGCAAGTGAAAGTTCCTAAGTTGAGGTGATGGCCCCTTTGTTGTGGTGCTAGAATTTCCAAATGTTTTATGGAATTCCTTTGCACAACCTCTTTGCTTTTTGGTTGTCATTTTTCCAACAAACCTTGTGCAAAATCCCTAATCACTTCTCTATATTTCATGGATGGTACCCAATGTAAATCATCAATGTTTATTATGGCCCTTAACCCAATAGATACATCGAGTGAGACATCACAATAGAGGCACATAATCCTCTTGGGAATAGAATCCTCACATTTAGTGTAGGTTATAGACAATACAAGACTATAAAGACAACCACCATCTTCTAGAATACTATTAGAGTTTTCCAACAAGAGGGCACATAGTAATGTTTGTTAGTTGTCTTGTACTGGGATTCTTCTTATTAATCAGATTTTGTTTTGTTTCTTATTGTGTTTTAAAGTCTTGATATCCGCATCAACTGGATGATATCCTCACCCTTGTAATCTTCTTAAAAGGGTTTAACTAGTATTTTTTACACTATGTTTTTTTTCAAATCAATAATCAAATTTTATCTTCATAGCAAATTTTGAACTAGGGGTACAGAAAAGACCTTGAGAACCATAGCATAATTTTAACCATTTAAGTAAGGTGTGGCTTGTAGGAATTGATGATGGTCATTATGTGATTGAGGAACTGTAGTAGTGAGTTTAGTCACTAGAGAATTATTGTTGATTATGAAATTATTGATAATTGTCAGTGATCTTATCCATGGAAGCAGGGTCTCTTATAGGAGGTCTATGTGAATCGAATTGAAAAATATTAATGATTATGAAAGTACTAAAGACTATTAGACTATATTTTGTTGTCTTTCCTAGGGATGGAACATTGTCCTTAACACAACCATTGTATTACATTGCTTGCATTTACATTATTTGTGTTAAATTTTGAGCATTAATTCACAATACTCTAGGATCTTCACTGAGAGAATAACATATACAGTATATCAATGCATAACAATCATAATAAGCATGACAAGCATCACAAGAATCAAAAGCATGAGAGACAAGAGACACAGAGTTTCCGTGGGGAAAAACCTAAGGTGAAAAACCCCACAACTTCCTCAGAGATAGAGAGAGCAATGGCTCAACCAAAGTACAGCCAAAATACACTGAGATAGTCTCCTAGTAGCAGATGATCCTCCTCCTCACTAGTGCACCACTTTCTGAGTGAGAGAGATATACTTTTCCGAATGATCTAAATAGAGATCACCTGATCTCTATTTATACTAACCTGTTTGCCCAGTGACCTTATGGGGCCGACTTGTCTAGCTAGGTAAATCCACATTATAATATATATATTTCAGGGCCGGCCCCACACATGGTGGTCTAATAACCCATCGGCAAGTACACACACTTGCGACACTTGTCAATCCACATGACGACACTTCCTTATAGAGGAATAACACATCTCTAATAAGGGTACAATAAATATATATGAAATACATTCCGAAGTTACATATACATCAACACTCCCTCTTAACTAGGAAGGTATTTCTCGACACAGATCTGCTAGACAAGTCTTCTTCTCGGGATCATCATCATCATCGTCACTACTACTGCTATCTCAACCAATCTCTGACTCTACTCGTCATAGGAAGTTCTACAGAGCCAGTCCTTTTTCATACTGGATGTAGGCCCACCACCTGCAGGTCTTCGTCATCACTGGCCATACTGTGGAATCCTTAGGATTTATTACGTGTGTCACAAAACCTCGAAAGAGCATCCCAGGCTGTTACGAGCACACGGCTCTACCTATAGGATCTCCCAGGGCCATATTATATGTGACGTCACCACAAAACCTCGCAAGAGCATCCCAGGCTGTTACAAGCACACAGGTCTACCTATAGGATCTCCCAGGGACATATTATATGTGGTCACCACAAAACCTCGCAAGAGCATCCCAGGATGTTACGAGCACACAGCTCTACCTATAGGATCTCCCAGGGACAGATTATATGTGGTCATGGCAAAACCTCGCAAGAGCATCCCAGGACTTATTATGGGCACACAGCCCAACCTATCGGATCTCCCAGGGACATATTATATGCCATAGGACAAAACCTCGAAAGAGCATCTGCCAGATATCCCAGGGCCAGATTATATGCCATAGGCAAAACCTCGAAAGACTATCTGCAGATCTCCCAGGGACAAATTATATGTCCTCCCAGAGCAAAACCTCGAAAGAGCATTTGCCAGATATCCCAGGGCCAAATTATATGCCATAGGAAAAACCTCGAAAGACTATCTGCAAATCTCCCAGGGCCAAATTATATGCTCATCTGCACAACCTGATCCACGGCCATAGAGTATCAACCTGATACTCACCATACATCATCCTGATGTATACATGATCATCCTAATCATCATCACTGCAACATCCTGCTGCAAGTCATCTGGAGAAACATCCTGAAGCTCGTCATCCACGATCATCCTGATCATACAATGCATCTACCTGATGCATACCAAGTATCTACCTGATACATATCATCATACATGATCCACTTGATCATACAGTGTATCCTCCTGATACAAATACAAATACATGATACATATCACCATACATGATCCACCTGATCATACAATGTATCCACCTGATACATATACATATACATTGTCCAAGCATCCAACATGATGCATACATACAAATGATCCTACTGATCATATCCAACATCCAACATGATGCGTACATACATATAAATGATCCAACTGATCATATCAAGCATCCAACATGATGCATACATACATATAAAAATGATCCAACTGATCATACAAAGCAGAAACCAGAACATCATCCTGATGCTCATCATCCAGCGCTTACATCCACAATCATGTGAAGGATCCTCCTTTCAACATGCTTGGAATGGCTTCAGAAAATGTGTCCATCACTTCTTCCTCAAAGTGTCCTCGATCTAAAGAACACCAAGCCTCTCCTTTAAGTACTCGAACTTCACCCTGGCTAGTGGCTTCGTCATCACATCTGCAATCTGCTCATCCGTCGCAACATACAAGAGCTTCACAACTCTTCTCAGCACCATATCCCTGATATAGTGATATTTGATCTCTATGTGTTTCGACCTGTTATGAAACACTGGGTTCTCGGACAACTTCACACAACTCTAGTTATCACAAAAGATACCAGTAGCATCCAACGGGAGATCAAATAACTCAGACAGTAGCTTCCGTAGCCATACTGCCTCACAACTAGCTGAACATGCTGCAACATACTCTGCCTCAGCTGTACTCATTGCTATGCAGGACTACTTCCTGCTAAACCAAGAGATCACACCTGATCCCATACTGAAGCAGCACCCAGATGTGCTCTTCCTATCTGCAGCACTGCCAGCCCAATCTGAATCAACATAACCCTGCAGGTTAAACTTTTGATTCACTTCATACTTGAGCCCATAATCCACTGTACCCTTCAAGTACCTCAGAACATGCTTTACCGCAACCAGGTGAACACTCCTCGGATCCGTCAGGAACTGGCTCAATGTGTTCACAGCAAAGCAAATATCTGGTCTCGTGTTCGTCAGGTACATCAAGGACCCAATCATCTGACGATACATAGAGACATCAACCGAATCAGATGAAGCATCGCATAGAAGCTTCAGATTCAATGCCATAGGTGTGGCCATGGCCTTGCAATCCATCATCCCGAATCTCTTCAGGATATCTACTGTGTACTTCCCTTGACCAAGGAAGATCCCACCTGCACTCTGCCACACCTCCATACCTAGGAAATAGTGCATCATTCCCAAATCTTTCATATCGAACTCAGCAACAAGCTTCCTCTTAGTATTTGCAATCAGTCTGTCATCTCCTGTTACAAATAAGTCATCCACATACAAGAGTAGAATAACAGGATTCCCTTCCTCAACCTTGTAGTAGAGGTTGGAATCCGCTTTACTCTTGGTAAAGCCCAAACTAGATAGGAAACTGTCCATCCTACCATACCAGGTTCTGGGAGCTTGTTTCAAGCCATACAAGGCTTTCTTCAATCTGCACACATATGACTCCCTGTCATGTATTTCAAAACCGAGTGGCTGCTTCACATATACTTCCTCTTCAACTACACCATTCAAGAAAGCAGTCTTGAAATCCATCTAGTGTATCTTCTATTTCATCACTTTTATATTTCTCTATGCTTCCATCTACAGCATGCTTGATCTGATAGATCCATATGGAAGTCATAAAAAAACTTCCCTTCAGGTCTTGGGACTACATCCCAAACATCATTCTTCATGTTCGACGGGTCATGGCATTCTTCCCGTATCCTGGGAACTTCAATATCTTCAATAGATAATTTTGTTGCTTGAACAATTGTTGTAGTCCTTCTTTTGTAGGTGAAGGTATACGGTCTTTCCTACAAAACAAGTTAAATTGCATGATTAGAAACATCTCATAATTTTTAGACAAATTCTTACACATAAAGAAATATGTCATACAGTCATGCAATTATCTTAGCCAATGCTTCAATACAAGATTTATCCATGTTCCATAACTTTCTAGATGCCTTCTAGTCTCTACCAAAACATAGTTAAGAGTTTGCACTACTCCCAACATGTCAGCAAAGAGGTTTCATTCTAGATAAGTAGCAATGGAATTTTGTACAGTGCCATAGGCCACTTACCGAACACATGCATATTAGTAGTATACTGTTCATTAATGCAATCATTCTAATATGCACAATACATATCCTAAGTCTAGGAACATGAGCATATACATCATTGAACAATTTTATTTAAGCAAACAAATATGATAATTAAAATACTTATCTTTGTTTGTTTGTTGGGTGACCTCCCTCTGAGTCTTTGCTTCCTTGCAGGAGTTGCTGGAGTCCTTCTACACCTTTCTATTGTGGAATGTAGAGAGATGGACAACTCCCTCTGAATATCTGCACCCTTGTAGAAACCACTGGAGTGTGCTCCCTCTTGATCTTTGCTTCCTGGATTACCTGTTCTTGAACTCATATTCATCCTTGGTCCCTATGCATGCTTATTAGTATCATGATTGTGTTATCCTTGTGATCTCATACAAAATCATACATTCATTAGTATACTATTAAAACACAATAATCTCGAGCATGTATAGTCATGATCATTTCAAACAGAAATAATAAGCATTAGCATTCAAGGTTTATATAGGACTCTTATGGTTAGTCATATCATAAGAAACATAACATGTCTAAACCTATAATTACTCAAACCTATGACTCTTCTGGTTAGTCATATCATTAATTAAGGTAAGACACATAATATGCATATACCCATGATTATTCAACCTTATGACTTTATGAACAATCATCATCAATCATGCCATGCATACTTATATGATAGATCCTATGATATAAGAAACACATACCTGGTCACCATATTTGCTAGTTATGTCTAGCAATGTGTTCTTGTTCTCTTCAATGACCTGCATAACTCATTAGTTAACTTTTGCAAAAACAAATTATACATACCTCTATGTGATCCATGACTATGGATGAATCTTTGTCTTTATGTCACCATGGCATGTTCAGGTTGTCCCTTCAATTTGTACAAACCTCCCTCTTGCTCTCCAATCACTACTGCATCATCGATTGTTTTACCCTTTGGCCACATTAGGACTTGGCCATCTACAAATGCAACCCTCATACCTTTTGCATCCAATGCAGAGATGGAGAGTAAGTTCTTCTTGAGCCCAGGTACATAAAGGACTTCTTTCATCTTCAAATATTTTCCAGAATCTAGGTTGTAGGAGGCTTCACCACTTCCTTTGATTGGGTATTGATAATCATCCCCAAGTTTCACCTTATGAGGTGATTCATGTTCAGATAGATTCACAAAGGATTCCTCAAACCCAGTCATGTGTTTGGAAGCCCCACTATCAATCAACCAATCATTACAATCATGGGAGATAGTACCTGTGAGAGCATAGATTAGAACATACTCTTCTTCACTTGATGAGTCATCATCACTATCATCAC
The DNA here is from genome assembly GCA_027924585.1 of Larix kaempferi. Taxonomy (NCBI): domain Eukaryota; kingdom Viridiplantae; phylum Streptophyta; class Pinopsida; order Pinales; family Pinaceae; genus Larix; species Larix kaempferi. The sequence goes on along the minus strand of BSBM01000826.1, from coordinate 5,656,986 downwards.
TTTCTGCCCTAGCCTTCTTCTTTGGAGGTTCATCATCCTCGGCAGCATGAGCATGGAACTTTCTTTTGCTGCCCTTCTTCTTCTTGCTGGAGTTGTTGTTATTATCCCTTTTGTTCTTGGGACAATCTGAAGCAAAGTGACCCTTCTCATTGCATGTGAAGCATCTTAGATCCTTCTTATTCTTTTGATAGGATCTCTTGTAGCGAGAGTGCTCCTTCTTGGGCTTGATTCTTTTGGTGTGAGCTGCGAGAGCTTGATCTTCACCTCCCATCTTTTCTTCACGAGCTACAAGTCTATCTTCTTCTTGAGAGCATTCATCCCATAGTTTACTGAAAGAGATCAATTTCTTTCTTGCACAGATTCCTTGAATAAAGGAGTCCCATGACCTAGGTAGGCCATTCAGAGTGGTCATAACAACTTCACCATTGTCCACTACTTCATCCATAGCTTCAAGTTGCTCCTTGATCTGAGAGACCTTGGAGAAGTAAGATTGAATGGTTTCTCCATTCAACATCTTGACCCCTTTCAATTGATTCCGCAGAGTCATCTTCCGATTTATGTTCTTCCCTTCAAATAGCTTGGTCAAAGAGTCAAACATCTCCTTGGGTGCCTTTAGAGAAGACACATGGGGTATGAGATGGTCTTTGATAGAATCAGCAATGATTCTCTTTGCCTTGACCAAGTTATTCTTATGCAATACCTTGGCCTCTTCATCCTCTGGGATAGGGATGTCTTCTTTTATATATGAGTCCAACTCATTCTCTTCCAGGATTAACCCAATCCTATACTTCCAAGCTTGGAATTTATCAGCCCCTTCAAGCTTATCCTCAAGCTTGATGTGGTGAGACATCTTAAAGAGTACTTCAAATGGAAATAGAAAAGATTTAGGTCTTACCACTTGAAATGCTGAAAACTGGATCTGGTCCCGGATTAGGTTTGTCGGAAAAACCCTAAAAATTCAAAATGTGAATTTCAAATTTCTTGAAAGGATAGAAAGATGCGCTTTGATGAGCTGATCAGCCTGGTGCATTCAAAATTTGAGATCAGCAAAGTTTTACCCTTCAGATTTTCCTTTTTGTCCTCCCGGGTTCACTAGGGAGAGCCCTGAATTAGGGGTTGAGTTCCCCGGAGATCTACCCAGCCAAAAATCTCGATCCAAAGCTCTAAACTTCGATTTTTGCAAGGAGCTTCCAGCTATGTCTTCAGATTTCAGAAATTCCTATTTTTGTGGAAACCCTAAGTTTTAGGGCCAAATCTGAAAATGCTCGGAATTGAATTCTGATTGGACAGATAGATGCGCCTTGATGAGTAGAGTCAATCTACTATACTGTTTTTCCAAAATATGTGGAGAGAAACCCAATAAACAAGAAACTCAAGTTTTCATCACTGCAAAATGTCTTCTTCTCAGGTTAGCTCTGATACCATGTTAAATGTTGAGCATTAATTCACAATACTCTAGGATCTTCGCTGAGAGAATAACATATACAGTATATCAATGCATAACAATCATAATAAACATGGCAAGCATCACAAGAATCAAAAGCATGAGAGACAAGAGACACAGAGTTTCCATGGGGAAAACCCTAAGGTGAAAAACCCCACAACTTCCTCAGAGATAGAGAGAGCAATGGCTCAACCAAAGTACAACCAAAATACACTGAGATAGTCTCCTAGTAGCAGATGATCCTCCTCCTCACTAGTGCACCACTTTCTGAGTGAGAGAGATATACTTTTCCGAATGATCTAAATAGAGATCACCTGATCTCTATTTATACTAACCTGTTTGCCCAGTGACCTTATGGGGCCGACTTGTCTAGCTAGGTACATCCACATTATAATATATATATTTCAGGGCCGACCCCACACATGGTGGTCTAATAACCCATCGGCAAGTACACACACTTGCGACACTTGTCAATCCACATGACAACACTTCCTTATAGAGGAATAACACATCTCTAATAAGGTTACACTAAATATATATGAAATACATAGATGAAATACATTCCGAAGTTACATATAAATCAACAATTTGCAAGTGGGTCATTATAACTCATATGGCTTGAATCCTATCACATAATCTCATCATTCAAATAATACATGATTTAACATATTATATTCCAGCATCCAAAATCAGGGTATTACATTCCCCTCTTCCTTGGAATAACATTGTTCTCGGTGAACCTTTCTTTTCAACAACAATAGCATGCCTTCATTCTTTAGCTGCAGAATGTTATCCTCTCCATTTTAACTTGCTTTTGTTGGATATATTGGATCATCATGTTCAACAATTCCATTCACTCACTTGAGACACTTCCAACGCCTTAGCATTTCAACAGATACCTATAGCAATTATCAAAGGGAAGCTTGCATCTCATAGCCATTTAATGTGAAATTATTCCTTTCGCTGAATTTCAAACTCATAAATTGAACCACTTATATTCACAATATGCAATTTTGTCCCAAAAATTATCTGTGTAAATATGTGTTCACTTCACATGGTTTCCATAGGTAAGATTCATGTTACTGTATTTTTAAACACCCAAAATATATTGCCTCTTCTATGATAGACCCAAAATTGGAGTAAGGGATTTTAGGGTTAACCTTCATACAAATTTCTTGTCCTGGTGTTATTTTAGATTGGCCAAAATTATTTTCCTCTCTTTAAAAATTATTCAACCTAGCAAGATGGGTGTATTGAAAAATCTGTAATGAAGAAAAAGATATGCATATGCATTAACATGAAAATAGTAAAGAAGTTTCAAACTGCTAAGAAAAAACTCAAATAGAACATGGCCATGGTTGAATATTTGAAACTTCTTACTCCTAAAGATGCCATATGCCTTGATATTTATCTGCCAAAATATTTTACACCATTTCATATGAATTCTTTTCAAGATCCCTCTCCAATTTTTGAATCTCCATTGGTAACCACTTGAATGACCCCATATTTGATCAAATTTGGTGGTAAAGTAGTTGAGTTGTGTAGTAGTCTCTTTCCAAACGTCTATATAGAGCTTGGAGGGGTATAGATGAGGCCATTTTTAGCAATGGAATCAATCATATGAATATAACAATGCCATTGCTCCAGTGATTAAGAGTGAATATCTTGAAAATTATTACACAAAGTCGATGCTTATGTTGAATGCCATGGGTAGTCTGTTGTATACTTTTGTTTTTAGATGTTCAAAGTGTTTGAATGGTGTGTGATCCGCATGAAAAAAGTAGTAATTGTTTGCTCGTCTTGGCTATGACCACGCATAAGTGGTTATTATACACTTTTGAATATGTTGGGAAGTCTAATTTAGTCAGAGGTATTGTTCCATCAAGAACAAACTTTAGACTATTTGTTAGGAGGCATATTAATGAAGAATCGGTTGTTTCCTCTACACAATTGCAGTCACTCTAGTACTAACTTTGATTTTTTATATTTGTAAGGAGGATTCATTTGTTATTATAACAGCTGAATTATTTGAATTCACTCTGCTGCTCTGTAGTATGTGTTCATTTCTATTTGAATTTATTCCCCATGAGACTAATATTGGTTAGTATGTAATGTTTGGTTAATGGTTATACAAAATAGAAGAATCAACTTCCAACTAAGGCATGTATTCTAATTTGGTTGTTTTTGAAGGGAAATAAAACTTCGCACAATTTTTAAGCATCATAGAGTAGTTTGTAAACCAATGAACTAGTTCATGTGTTAAAGTTCCTTCAGTTATGTCAGAGTGGAAGAGTAGTTTCCCATTTTAATCATTGTATCTTATCAACTAGTTTTACAATTGCATGAATTTTGAAAATAACTTGACATGTTGTATTATTGTAAAGCGTGAACTTCCTCATAATTTTTTTGTATTATATTGATGCAATGTATTGAAGTTGATATGCATGAGTAATTCACTATTGAAACAACATAATGAATTTGAGACTAAGTGCGTATTGGTATACTGATTTTGCTTAAGCAATGGGTCACTCAATCTCCATGCTTATTTTTATGGTTAATATACACTCTAGGTATTGAGACTTGTAGAGTGACACACATATGTTATATTATTTAGGTGCATCACTAGAAAACTTAATTAAACATAGGTAGTTGTTTGCTCTTATTTATTTCATGTGAATACACATTCTCATGCATTTTACTCATTAGAAGTAGAAGAAAGTTATTGTTGGATTCATTTAATTTGAAAGAGTAGTTCTAGTTTGGCATAAAAGGAAAATACAAAAATGTGTAGTTTTTTCTCTTTGAAAAGTTGTGCTTGTGTTTTTTTTGCTTTTTGGATCGAAGAACACTCTCCTTCTTGTAGCTAGTTTTTCATCGAAAAGAAAAGTGCATTGATTCATTCACTTGTGCATGGTTTGAGTCGAGTCATAAGATCATTGAGATGCACTTCCACTACTCGATTAAGTAAGACAACAAACCATTAAAATTTATCTCCTTAACTCAACACATTTTAACCTCACTTGAGGATACAAAATAAGCTATTAGTTAGGTAGGACACCAGGGATAGAAATCCAAATAATTACCCCTTGTCTCTTTTCATCTGAGACATAGTTGTTTTCCTTTAGGGTACTAAAATACTCTTGTATTTGTTGACACGGTCATCGACCAATTTATTGAGAGGCCCCCCCCGCTACGCGGGAGCAAGCGGCGAGGACTAGTTACAAATGGACTTTTTGGAATAGCACCTAAGGATACCTCTCCATTGTCTTCCTTGTATTTTTGGTATAGGTGATACAAGGGCTCAAGGGAAGAAGTTATGGTTAACCTTCTCGGACATGCCATGAACGAGGTAGCTTAGTGGCTTTTCTTCTAGGGATATTTTACCCAGGATCCCTTTCGGTATAGGGATATCCTTCCACTTTGGTCTCTCACTTCGTATTGTTCGACTTGGATTTCATCACCTTGTGGATGATACGATCTGTTGAGGTCTCCAAACCTTAGTTAGGAATATTGCTTGCTATCATGCATTTTATATTTTCTTTTATTTTATAGTGCTGCTTGTTGGCATTCTGGCCATTTTGTTGTAGCTCGCTTGTTGTGACATCGGTCTCGATATAGTTTTAGAGCTTGCTTTTGGCCTGCGCATCTCTTCTTTTTCTAGCTCCCCTTCTGCACGCTTGGTTGCTTTAGTGTTTTTGAGTTCTCACATGGTACGTTACCAATTATATGATGATGTGTGATGTCCTCTTATCTTAGGTCTTCGAGATAGTTGAGTTAGATGGTCTTCTCAAGGGACTAGACACCCCTTGATGAAGCCACTAATGCTTGACCTTAGGAGTATTCTAGAGGACCACATGATCACATCATCCGTGTGGACTTTTCCTTTTACAGTGATGATGGAATTTTAGGTTATATGGAACCCTGGTACATTTGAGAGAGCGATGATCGGTTGTACCCCACCTTGGTTGATGGAATTTTGGTCCTTTCAATTTGGTGATAATATTTTTGTGGTACCTTTCCTTTTACCTTTTGGGTCTTTTACTCATCTTGAGTTATCTTTTGATTTGTACCACCTTTTATGTTTTTGGTCTTATGGGTGCTATGGTAGTTTGTCCACATTTGAGGTACACCCCATTAGTCCAAATGGTTATGAGTCTTTATACCCACTCTTTTATTTTTGACTTGTACCTTACTGGTTGGTCTTTGTACCCTCACCTATTTAATTGTGTAACCTTGGTACCCACCTAAGACATTATACTTTACTTTTTATTTATTTATTTTATTTTTATCTTTTATTTTCCATATCTGTTTTTGAAGTTTGAAGGTTATTGAGATTTGATTGGTAACCTTTCTGCCTACTGTGTTTTTCGATCTTCTCTCCTTCTACGTATTGGGGAGGTTGTGACACTCAGACTCAGCCGTGAGCGCTAGTTTTTCTCTACTGGTTGTTTTAGTAAGGGCCGTGAGGTCTTACGGGTTTGCTTTACCCTTCTGTGTACTCATTATATGTGGAGGTCGTGAGTCTCTTTGGCCTCAGTATGTTGGCTGTCAGCTCATATATGAGGGCCAAAATTTTGTAAGGGAAGTTTGGACTGAGTGTTTAAGTTATTTTGTTTTTTAACTAACCTTTGTTTTATATGCTCAATTTTTGTGTGTAGTTCTTGATCTGTGGTTATATATATTTGTTGAGTTTTATTTGTGATGCTGAGACTTATTAAGGGATGATCTTTATTGTGATTGTACTGATCCTTTTGACTGTCATTGAATTTCTTTGATTGACTATACCATAGCCCAGTCATCTCTCTCTCTCTGGTTTGTACTAACCCTATAATAGGGTCACTTGGTTCCTAGAGTTGACTGGCCTCTAAGAGGCACAACCATTTTTGAAAGTAACTCTTCTGAGTATATTATGTTAGTTTTTCAGAATTTACTTCAATCTGATCTAGGATCTTAACTGAGAGAATAACATGTACAACATATCTACAGCATATCAATCATGGACACAATAATGCAAGCACACAAGAGACACAGAGTTTCACCGGGGAAAACCAAGAAGGTGAAAAACCCCGCAACTTCCTCAGAGATAGATAGAGCAATGATACAACCCAAGCATAAGAGATAGTCTTCTCCTAGCAGCTACTCCTCCTTCCTCACATGTGCGCCACTCTCCAATGAGTGTGTGAGAGAATAATAGAAATGATCAAATCGAGAGCCTCCCGCACTCTATTTATACTTGACTTGACTTTCCCAATAACCTTTACTAGGTCGGCCTTAACTTAACCACATAACATAATGCTGACAGGGCCGACCACCAATATGGTGGTCTAATAACCCTTGGACCCACATGACTTATACAGGGCCGACCCCACCAAGGTGGTCTAATAACCCATCAAGTATAAGTTACGACACTTACAATATAAATGATGACACTTCTGTAAAGAGGAATAATAACATCTCTATAGGAATACAAACACTTTCGTATGGAGGAATAATAACATCTCTATAGGAATACAATATACATATATGAAATACATTCCGAAGTTACAAATACATCAACACTCCCTCTTAACTAGGAAGGTATTTCTCGACACAGGTCTTCTAGCACAAGTCTTCTTCTTTGGATCATCATCACTGGATAATCGTCATCGAATCATCATCATCGTCACGGCTGCTGCTATCTCAATCAATCTTTGAACTACTCATCATAGGAAGTTCTACAGAGCCAATCCTTTTTCATACTGGATGTAGGCCCACCACCTGTAGGCCTTCATCATCACTAGCCATACTGTGGAATCCTCAGGACTTATTACGTGAGTCAACAAAACCTTGAAAGAGCATCCCAGGACTGATTACGAGCACATAGCTCAACCTATCGGATCTCCCAGGACCTTTTACATGCCACTGGACAAACTGTCCACAGCCACAGAGTATCATCCTGATACTCATGATCATACTAATCATAACATCATTCACGAAGCACAACCCAGATGCACATCACACAGCACTTACATTCACCGGCATGGGAAGACACACTTCAACCATTTGTGAAAAGGCCCAGCACTTATATCTACGCCATGGGAGAACACATCTACAACCATGCAAGAATGGCACAACACTTATATCACATCCATGGGAGAACACATCTACAACCATGCTCGAATGGCCTTAGCACTTATATCGCAGCCATGGGAGAACACATCTACAACCATGCTCGAATGGCCCCAACACTTATATCGCATCCATGGGAGAACACATCTACAACCATGCTCAAATGGATCTAGAAATTACATCACGACCATGGGAGAAAACATCTACCACCATGTCGAAAAATCCCATCAATTACATCGCGACCATGGGAAAACACATCTACAACCATGTCCAAAAAGCTCATGTGCATCTGTGTCTGCGAAACTCATCACACATAATCCAACTGATTATGTAATGTATCCACCTAATACATATCATCATATATGATCATCCTGATCATCATCATAACATCATCTTGATTCATATCATCCAGAGTATCATCCTGATACTCGTCACACATGATCGTCCTGATCATCGTCACTGCATCGTCCTGATGCATATCATCCAGAGTATCGTCCTGATACTCAACATACATGATCATCCTGATCATCATCATTGCATCGTCCTGGTGCATATCATCTAGAGAAACATCCTGAAGCTCGTCATCCATGATCATCCTGATCATACAATGCATCCAACTAATGCATATACATATACATGATCCAACTGATCATATCAAACATCCAACTGATCATACCAAGCATCCAATTGATGCATACAATGTATCTACTTGATACATATCAACATACATGATCCACCTGATCATACAATGTATCTACCTGATACATATACAAAATACATGATCCACCTAATCATACAATGTATCTACCTGATAAATATACAAAATACATGATCCACCTTATCAAAGCATCCAACATGATGCATATACAAAGCAGTAACTGGAGCATCGTCCTGATGCTCATCATCCAGCGCTTACATCCACAGCCATGGGAAGGATCCCCCTCTCACCATGCTTGGAATGGCTCCTGCAAATGTGTCCATCACTTCTTCCTCGAAGTGTCGTCAATCTGAAGAACACCAGGCCTCTCTCTGAAGTACTCAAACTTCACTATGTCTAGTGGTTTCGTCAACACATCTGCAACCTGTTCATCCATCGCAACATACAGGAGCTTCACTGCTCCTCTCTGCACCATATCCCTGATATAGTGATATTTGATCTCAATGTGCTTTGACCTATCATGGAACACTGGGTTCTCAGACAGCTTCACACAACTCTGGTTATCATGATATATACCAGTAGCATCCAACGGGAGATCAAATAACTCAGATAGTAGTTTCCTCATCCATACTTCCTCACAACTAGCTGAACAAGTTGCAACATACTCTGACTCGACTATACTCAATGCTACGCAGGACTGCTTCCTGCTAAACCAAGAGATCACACCTGATCCTATACTGAAGCAGCACCCAGATGTGCTCTTCCTATCTGCAGCACTGCCTGCCCAGTCTGAATCAACATAACCTTGCAGGTTAAAATTTTGATTCGCATCATACTTGATCCCATAATCAATTGTACCCTTCAGGTACCTCAGAATATGCTTTACAGCAACCAGGTGAACACCTCTGGGATCCGTCAGGAACTGGCTCAATGTGTTCACCGCAAAGCAAATATCTGGTCTCGTGTTCGTCCGGTACAGCAAGGACCCAATCATCTGACGATACATTGTGACATCAACTGGCTCAGATGAAGCATCACACAGAAGCTTCAGGTTTGATGCCATAGGTGTGGCCATGGCCTTGCAGTCCATCATCCCGAACCTCTTCAGGATCTCTGCTGCATACTTCCCTTGTCCAAGGAAGATTCCATCTGCACTCTTCCACACCTCCATGCCTAGAAAATAGTGCATCATCCCCAAGTCCTTCATCTCGAACTCGGTAGCAAGCTTCCTCTTGGTATCGGCAATCAAACCATCCTCACCTGTAACAAACAGGTCATCCACATACAAGAGTAGTATCACAGGATTGCCTTCCTCAACCTTGTAGTAAAGGTTGGAATCTGCTTTACTCTTGGTAAAGGCCAAACTGGATAGAAAGTTGTCTATCCTACCATACCAAGTCCTAGGAGCTTTCTTCAAGCCATACAAGGATTTCTTCAACCTGCACACATATGACTCTCTGTCATGTGTCTCAAAACCAAGTGGTTGTTCCACATACACTTCCTCCTCGACTACACCATTCAAGAAAGCCGTCTTGACATCCATCTAGTGTATCTTCCATTTCATCACTGCAGCCAGAGCAAGTACTGATCTGATGGAAGTGTATCTGGATACAGGAGAAAAAGACTCTTCATAGTCTATCCTATCTTTCTGGGAGAAGCCACGAGCTACAAATCTCACTTTGTATTTCTTTATGCTACCAACTGCAGCATGCTTGATCTTATAGATCAACTTGGAAGTCACAACTGACTTCTCTTCCGGTCTTGGGACCACATCCCAAACATCATTCTTTATGATCGACGGATCATGGCATTCTTCCATTACTTCATCCTGGATCCTGGAAACTTCACTATCTTCAATATCTTCAATAGATAGCTTTGTTACAGGAACAAATGTTGTAGTCCTCCTTTTGTAGGTGATGGTATACGATCTTTCCGACAAGACAAGTTAAATTGCATGATTAGAAACATCTCATAGTTTTCAGAACAAATTCTTACACATAACGAAATATGTCATACAGTCATGCAATTATTTTAGCCAATGCTTCAATACAACATTTATCCATATCCCGTAACTTTCTAGATGCCTTCCAATCTCTACCAGAACATTGTTAAGAGTGTGCACAACTCCCAACATGTCAGCAAAGAGGTTTCATTCTAGATAAGTAGCAATGGAATGTTGTACAGTGCCATAGGCCACTTACCCATCACATGCATATTAGTAGTATACTATTCATTAATGCAATTATTCTAATATGCATAATACACACCCTAAGTCTAGGAACATCATTGAACAATATTATTTAAACAAACAAGTATGCAAGAAATGACAATTCAAATACTTAATTTTGTTTGGTTGTAGGGTGGACTGCCTCTCAATGTTTGCTTCCTTGCAGGAACTACTGGAGTGTGCTCCCTCTTGATCTTTGCTTCCTGGATTACCTATCTTTGAATTTATATCCATCCTCAATCACTATGTATACTTACTAGTATCATCATTGTGTTATCCTCGAGGTCTCATACATACATTCATTGGTATAATCTTAATACTTATCAAAACACAATAATTTTAAACATGCATAGTCATGATCATTTCAAACACAGATAATAAGCATTAGCATTCAATGTTTTAGGGAAGACTTCCCTTACTCATGCATATTCATATTTGACCATAGAACTCTTCTAGTTAGTCATATCATTAATCAAGGTAAGAGACATAATATGCATAAATCCTTGACTACTAACTTTAATGAATAATCATTATCAATCATGCCATGTATACTTATATAAGAGATCCTAACACAAGGTAGGATTCTAACTTGATATAGGAAAAACATACCTGGATTAGCATGCTAGCTAGTTATGTCTAACATACCCACATGATGTCTTCTTGTTCTCTTAAATGACTTGTGCTAGTAACCTGCATATCTTATAGGTTAACCATTATAGAACCAAGTTATACATACCTTGTAATTAGATCTTCTATGTGATCCATGACAATGGATGAATCTTTGTCTTCATGTCACCATGGTCATATGTTCTTGAACTAGAACATGATTTGTCTTTCTTGATGTACCTTTCATGTTAGCAGACAACATCAACCTCATACAACACCACAATGCATTAGTACAATCATAAGTGTCAAAACCCTAATCAATGAATACCTTATATCATGCATTCATATTTTTATTAAGGTGATACGACAAGTCTAAAGTTAATCAAGATTGTACTAATCTTAATGAAGACAAACATATCATAAACTTAATCAGGAATAGATTTCGAAACATACTCGTAAGTCATACCTATCGAGTTTGCTTGTAATCTTCTTATGTAAGGCCTTAGCCTCATCTCCCTCTGAAACGGGAACTTCTTCACTTATGCAGGTGATCAATGCACTTGAATTGCAGAAACTGGATCTGGAGCTAGAATAGGGTTTGTCAGGAAAACCCTAAAAATTCAAACTTTGAATTTCAAACTTCTGAAAGGATAGAAAGATGCGCTTTGATGAGCTAATCAACCTGGTATACTTAGAATTTGAAAAATGCAAAGTTTCACCCCTCAATTTGCTTTTCAATCTTACAGATTCACTAGGGAGGACCCTGAATTAGGGTTTGAGTTTCCGAGAGCGTGTAATACCCCAATTTTGACCCTTAGGAAATATTGGCTTTCAATGTAAATATTGTATACATGCATTGTATGTTTCCCTAGCGAGGAGCTCAAGGCCAAGGCCCCGCTAGTGTATGTTCGGATTTTATTTAAAACATGCAAGTATTTGATATTTTGATACCCATGTGCTATTAAGCCATGGAATATTGTAAATTGATGTAAATATTAATATTACAATAAAATACCAAAACTGGCTATGGAAGCAACCAATGAGAAGGGGCCATGTGTATCCACTAGGGAGTGGTGAGGGGGCTGTGGGGATGAACCATAGGCTGCCAAATGTCATTGTGAGAACCCATTTGACTTTCCTTGATGACATTTATTTCTGTTATAAGAAAGTTGTTGAAGATTTCAGTCCATGGTTTCAATGGAGCATGGGCAGCCCATAAATTCGTATTTACAGGTATGGGCTCTGTTTTCTTGTACCATATGTAACTCTACCTCATGGCAGTTGCTTCTTCCTCATCCCCATTCCATTGTGGAAGGAACCAACATCATTTTCCATCCAAAAAAACGAATTGCCAGCAGTGAGAAAAACCAAAAAATCGCAACTTTGCAAGAACCCACGTTTGGAAGAGCAAAAAACGCCCAGATTTGGTATTGGACAGTAAAATCCAATGGGGGATCCATAGATATGAACCTTGGGGCGAATTTGAGAGTATTAGATACCCCGAAATCCATTGGAAAACCCAGTTTTGATAGCCCAGAAACTCAGTGACGGGATGGAGTTATTTGTGATAGAATTCTGAGAAGTCCAAGTGTAAACGATTGAGCAGAGGTTGGGTTTGCTTGATAAACCCAGTGAAGGATGAAATCTCATGGAATTAGCAGCTGGACCTTTCTATGCCCACCCTGAATAGCACTGGAGGGAAGGGATGCCTGAGGGACTGTGTAGTAGAGAAGGGGACCTTCCTTGTGTTGGGTGAGGTAGGTATTGTGGGTGCCATGACTGTTGAATTCATTTGAGATGCCTGTAGCTCTGTGGTTGAGCTCACTGGCTTAGCATTTCCCTCCTCTATCTTCTTATATGCTTGATAAACCCAACTGAGTGTTGGCTTAGTATAGTGGTTGAGTGAAACCATGGCTGTGAGTGAGCCCAGCTAGTTCCTCCTTAGTGGATACACAACCCAGCTCGGGGGTGATCTCTCAGCTGAAAGAATACAAGCTGGACAGAGATCTATGGTTGGGTGGAATGTTTCTCTCACATATCCAGCTGTTTGGACAACTTCATCTTCAAGATAAGTGTTCTTTGTGTTTAAATTATATGCATTCTGTGTGTTGCAATGTGTTAAATTCTGAATGTTAATTGTTTATGTTAATGAAATGAAATATGAAATCTGTGAATGGCATGAGAATGGGATTGGTTCCATGTGTGAATGATTCATCATTTGCCTGAGTTAAATATGCTGATGCATTCCATTCTAGCTATGTGTTAATACGTTTAATTCCGCTGTGTAAATTAATTGTGCATCTTATTTTAAATGGAAAAATTTTATCATTATGGGTTGATGGAAGGGGACGTGACAGAGCTTCACCCAACCAAATAGTTTGATCCAAAGCTCTAAACTTTGATTTTTCCAAGGTGCTTCCAGCTATGGTCACAGATTTCAAAAATTCCCATTTTTGCAGAAGCCTTAATTTTTCACCTTTCCGATCAAAGTCCCGAACAAGGGTTTGATCAAGCCCGGCCTTCTTCCCAACCAAAAAATTCGATCTTGGTCTTTAAATTTTGATTTTTATGAGGAGCATCCAGCCGTGGTCTCCGATACAAAAATTCCAACATTCTCTGAAACCCTAAATTCCCGGAGCCATGAATGAAGGTGCTCAAAATCCAATTCTGATTTTATAGAAATATGCACCTAATTGTTTCTGGTGTAACTCCTAAATTTCAGATCTACAATGTCTGAAAATTCTTTTTGTGGTAGCCTGGCCTGTTATCTTTCAAACCCCACAGGTCTGACCTCAAATGGATTCTCTGAGAGAGAGTTATGCCAAGTGTCGCAACGTGACCTGTTTATGGGATAAAAACGGAGAGCGAACTTGTACGGAGTGCCATGTGTCACTAGTTCACTTTCGGCCTCTGAACCTTCAGAATGTGAAAGTACAGTCCTTTCCCTACCTGTCACCTTTTACTAAATTTCATTTGGAGCTTCCTAGCCCAATTTGTGACCTTTTTTCCTAGGTCACTTGTTTATGACTAAGATCTGGAAGAGATAGAAACCCTAGATTGTACAGATCATAAAACACAAAGTATAACAAATTAGAGGTTTTCCTTTGGACACAAGGTACATGGGGATATTATATTCGACCTGTAAGATTTTCAGATCCTGAAACCTCTCCGAAATGGATTTATAGCAAAAGTGCTATGATGACTGGTTTTGCTATATCAAGCCCTAGCTTCACAAGTGCAACAAGTGTCATAAATGCCATACCATGCCTTCTTTCAGGCTAGCTCTAATACCATGTTATTTTTCAGAATTTACTTCAATCTGATCTAGGATCTTAACTGAGAGAATAAAATGTACAGCATATCTACAGCATATCAATCATGGACACAATAATGCAAGCACACAAGAGACACCGAGTTTCACCGGGGAAAACCAAGAAGGTGAAAAACCCCACAACTTCCTCAGAGATAGATAGAGCAATGATACAACCCAAGCATAAGAGATAGTATTCTCCTAGCAGCTACTCCTCCTTCCTCACATGTGCGCCACTCTCCAATGAGTGTGTGAGAGAATAATAGAAATGATCAAATAAAGTGCCTCCCGCACTCTATTTATACTTGACTTGACTTGCCTAATAACTTTTACTAGGTCGGCCTTAACTTAACCACATAACATAATGCTGACAAGGCCAACCCCCAATAGGGTGGTCTAATAACCCTTTGACCCACATGAATTATACAGGGCCGACCCCACCAAGGTGGTCTAATAACCCATCAAGTATAAGTTACGACACTTACAATATAAATGACAACACTTCCGTATAGAGGAATAATAACATATCTATAGGAATACAAACACTTCCGTATAGAGGAATAATAACATCTCTATAGGAATACAATATACATATATGAAATACATTCTGAAGTTACAAATACATCAACATATTATAGGAAACATCTACACCCAGGTAAGTATCTTTACGTATTTATTTTCTTGTAAATTAAAATAGTTTATTATTACATGTTACTGAAGATTACTTTAACATAGTGACCATCTGGTAGTGTTAAAGGTGAGAAGTTGAATTTGAATTTGAATTTTTATTTTTTGTATTAAGTAGTTAAGACTTGTCGTGTCAGACAAAATTGTTGGTGATCAGATATGTGTTGGTAAATATTTTTAAGAGGGGTGGAACTCCTCGATTGAACTTGTGAGGAAAATTATTTTGGAGAATAAGTTTCTTGACTATGGGACAACAACAAATATCTATTCAACAACATATGCGATATTCTTGGCACTAGGTGGGAAAATAATTATACACCTTCAATTACCAAGTACTATAGTGATGAGTGACTTAATGAAAAGCATGCAATTTCCATCATTTAATAGGATATATTAGGACAAAGCCATCCTTGAGAGGTGGAGAATGGATTTGTAGAGTTTTCCACTAAAATTGAGAGATTTAGATGTTACAACATGACAGCGACATGGGATTAAGAAGGTATATGATTAATGGGCAACACATGGGGTAGCATACACTCTTTTAAAATAAGTCATCACAAGGCTCCTTTCGTAGGTTAGATCAATATCCCTTTGTTACAAGAGGAATTGGTGCACATATGAGAACATGAACACTTTGAAAAACAACCATCTTGAATAGTCAAGAGAAGAGAGAAGAGGTATTCACGTATGTTCACATAAACCTTTATCTTATATATAGGACAAGGGAAGAGTGGTCAAAGGAAAGGACATAGATGGAGGTATTTCCTATCAATATGGGTTTGGATAATATATTTAAGTTGGATTTGGGAAACTTGGATCTTGCTGCACCATTCCTATAACCAATCACTTTTGATGATGGTGATCTGATTGGGGATCCCTCAAAATAGTTATATGCAAATATTGGACTGGATACAAGGAGGTGAAGGAGGAGGAAGGAGAGCACTATGGTAGTGCTAGTGGTGGTGATCCAAATGAATTTGATTATGAGATGTATAGGAGGATCATTAATCAACTATGAGTTTCTTCTACATTTTTTTTCTTTGGAATACCCATCCATTGTATCAACTTATCTAAGAAGACCATGCTTGATTACAAAACTACCCATGTGTTTCCAACATTCAATGAGTTCATCCTTTTCCTTAAGAATATTTTAGTTTAAATTTTGAATAAGATTATACAAGTTTCACAACATTATATAAAATATTGTTTTTGAAGATTTGTGAACACTTATTAACCACCTCAAAGATCTTAGTTTTGAAAGTCATAAAAACTTTTAGAAGTTTTCCATAATGGTTAATTATTTTTATTTTATATTATTATTGCTAAATATAAATATCTTACTAAATGTGAGTGTAATTCAATGACTCGGGTGATGAACCCAAACTGATGGGATGAGAGAGACTTCAGGGCCATGACAAAAAATTTAGTTATATGGTGTGATATGGAACTCAAGACCCAAAGGAGCAATAAAAGACAACTCATAATTGCATGAATTTCTACTCCTAAGAAAGATAAAGTGATCCTCTTCTTAATCACTTGAATGCCTACATTTTGAGAAAGGGAATGCGGTACAAGTCACCTTATAAAAGGCGCTACACGTCACCTTTTAAGAGGCGCTATGCCTTGAGGTCCTATATAAATTTTTTTCCCATGGTGCAGGTAGAACCAAACAGGTATTTGTCAGATCTGTCTTACTCGAGCGAGGGGAGTTTAGGAAGGCTAGAGGAAAGTGAGACATCCAGTAGGTCTACAAGCATTTTATCAACTAGATGTCAAAAGATCAGAATAAAATTCCATAAACACATGGAATTTTTTCTCGCTGAAGGGGGGTCATGTTCCTATGATGATGAGACAATATGCGACATCGAGGTGCCCTTGAGGTACAAACATATAGTGAAACAATGGGTACCGAAGGATCTTCCTCAACTGAACACAGATTTTTGTGTGAACGAGAGGATATATCGAATTGCACCATCGTCATTACATGGTTTGGGGTTGTTTTGCATGGATGGCATAAAGGTCGGTTGTGGCAGATGTACATAATTGATGGAGTATGTTGGACCCTATTACAACTACAAATATGGGATGCGCCTGGTCCAATATACACAAAGTATGTGTAGATATGGATTTCCAGCAAACTATTTACAATTGAAAGACAAAGATCAAAATAAAGGAGCAACGTTGTAC
Source organism: Larix kaempferi (assembly GCA_027924585.1). Lineage (NCBI taxonomy): Eukaryota > Viridiplantae > Streptophyta > Pinopsida > Pinales > Pinaceae > Larix > Larix kaempferi. The sequence continues at coordinate 5,639,759 of BSBM01000826.1, read as the reverse complement.
ATTGACGGAAGGCCAAAGGCCACAAGGAATATTGCGGGGTTTATAAACAGTACACAACCAGGGTCTACAATTAAGCAACCCAACTTCGAATTTGAGGGGTGTGAAGGAAACCATGTTTTTGTATGTGTCATTAAATCAAAATCTGCAGGGGAAGAGTTGCTTATTAATTACAATTTGAATCGAGTAGATACAAACATGGTTACTGTGGGAGTGGTACATCTAACAATTTACCCAACCTTTTATTAATGAATTTAACATCTTAAGGATTTTTCGTTAGTTTATTTCATTTAAATTTTCTATATTTACTTCGCAGGCTAGTGTTGGCTTGGTTTTGCAACCAAGCTTAGTGCAATGGGCACCTGCTAACTAGTAGCAGCAGTTTCAATAGAAATAAACAACAAACTAATCTAAACTGTATCAATCATGGATCTATGTGAAGTAAATAAGCAAATAATGGAAATATTATAGAAAGCAAAAACAATTGACAATATGTAAAAGAAACGATTTTGTATTAAGAATAGGGGCAAGCAAGTGCTTGCAATGGTAATACCTCCAAGTGGTGAAGATTGTTGAGCAACTTCCAAGGTGAGTAGCTCCAAGCTCCAAAGGTCTCCTCTCCAAGATAGCTACGATGGTCAAAAGCTCAAGGGAGATTTTGACAGCATGAGGATAGGAAGATGGATGGATGGATAGTGAGGAGCCCCTACCACCTTTTTATAGTTTTTGGTGGTAGGGAATACCATTATGGTTTTGAGGAAACCAATGGTATTGACCAACATGGTTTAGGTACCTTTTACCTCCTTTTTTCTTTTTTGAATATTTTGAATATTTTTATTCTCTTTTTAATATTTTTGGGAATTATGGACCCTTTTTGAGGGTTTTTTATGCTTTTTGAGGAAAAATATTCATTTTGAATGGAAAAAGGGGTGTATTAAGGTCTTTTGGTGACCTTTTGGTGGCTTTAGAGGCTCAAATGATGGAAAAGTGGACAAATGGGTCATGTGAATAAGGAAATGAGCTAGTGAGCACTTTTTGGGTGTTAACAGATTGCCCCCTGATGTGTGAGGGCAGGAGCTCATCGTATGGCCGATAGACATCATAGTTCTTTTGTCTTTTTTCTGGGGTTTGGGGAGGAGAAGAGACTGATTGGAGACTGTATCCACAGCCCTTGGAAGCTGCAAAAATAAACAATATTACATGGCCTCAATATGAATGAGGGACAATCTCTGATAATGGACGAGGTGGGCATACCCATGCTCGTATCAAGACATATACATAACAATTAGTCCCAAGAAGGGGGACCTGAAAAAAATATAAAAAATCTGATGGTACATCATAATTTTCCAAAGGGGACATCATTTTGGGATGTACTCATGATCATAACATGACTGATCTCAATAATTGATACACTGGAAAGCAGCAATCGTTCTGAAATAATGTCTCAGAAGGGTTAATGAACTGCTGAAACTGAAGGTGTCCAACATCTGTAGGGACTCAATGACTGTGAGTCATCTCTGAGAAGTACATGTAACTGTATACTCAAGGGAGTATAAAACTGGGGTACATCTGAATACTGTCGCCATGCTCAACCCGGATATCTATAAAAAATGTAACTATTTGTATCCATAGGTAGACTCTCAAAAGTGGAAGTCGGGTGGTATCCAGGGTCTTGAACAAATAACTGAAGGGACCCATACCCTATGCGAGTCTCAACGATGCGATCAAGGTGTTGAAGTCGAGCATGTGAGAAACAACCATTTGGAGAGGCACTAAGGACTCTTCTCGAAATGATTCGTAGGCACTCATCATAAATGGTGATGATTCCAAGACACAGGGACCTCTAGGTCTATCCTCTGGAATAAATTTGGTTGTCGTCGATAGAGGGAGACCAGCAACTAACAAGGCAATGATGTTTCCTTGATAGGAGCGCGAGGTGTAGAACTGAAGTGTGGTAGTACTGATGGTAGGACTGACATACTTGTGGGGATGGGAAGTAACTGGGGTTATATAGTGGGAAGACTCAAACTTCCTTTGTTCAGAGCATGATGACATGGTTGACCTGGCAGCGTAGGGAACTGACTTGTAGGTGCGGGGATCATAGCTTTTAGGGACTGAAAGGTATGTATTGACTCTGGGGGGTCAAGCTGATGGGTGTTGTCGAGGGATTCTCAGGGTGACATACTGCAGAATACTCTGAACAAAGGCGACCAAAATGTGGAAGCTGCCAGATGAGTAGACGTGATTTGTTGTGGCGCCAAGAGGCACCATTGGGTCCTTCTTTGTAGTTTTAATGAGCTCCAAGAAGGGATAAAAGTGTGCTCTGAAATGGTATTGTCCTTTGGATTTTGTGAGCCCAGGACTGTTCATGCTCATTGGTGTTTTCATTTTTAAGGAGTCTGAAAACGATAAGAAGACTCTGTAGTGGTTGTGAGTATCGTCCTGTGGGTTTTACGAGCCCAGGATGGTGATTGCTCGTGGTCGCTTTCATGTTTAGAGAGTTTGAAAGCGGTAAGTGGACTCCATTGGCGTTCTTTTTTGTAAGTTAGTCTCCAAGGCTCGAAAAAGCATAAAATGATGCAAATGGAGAACTCTTCTAGCCGATGTGACTAGAGTATTTCTTTTTCGTAATTAGTCTACATGGTCCAGAAAAGGGGTAAACTTATACCAGGTAGACGCCCTTTCAGATACGTTTAGCGACCATGAAAGGAAGCAAGGTTGCTCGGTGATCTTTTCATTTTTTTAGGAGTGAGAAAAGAGCTTAACAGAAACTCCCTAAGTGCCTTTTTCGTAAAAGGGATTGCTCGACCCGAAAAAGGGATAAAATTATACCAAACAAAAAGGGATTGATGAGAGCGAGAAAAGGTCTCAAGCATCATCATGAGTGCGGAAAACTGAATCCGGTCACATAAAGATTGTCAAAAAGGGGCAACGGCCAATGTGGCACACAAACAGAGGTGATGGGTGGGCATTTTGAAAAAGTGCCCAAAAAATATGGGCGTGAGAGTGAGAAATGATCTCAAGCATCATCACGAGCACAGAAAACTGAATCCAACGATATAAGACTCGTCAAAAACGGGTGACGGCCGGTGTGGCACGCAAACTGAGGCGATGAGGTGGCATGGGAAAAATGCCCAAAATATCTAGGCGTGAGAGTGAGAAATGAACTCAAGCATCATCACGAGCGCGGAAAACTGAATCCGGCGATATAAGACATGTCAAAAACGGACGACGACCGATGTGGCACGCAAACCGTGTTAATGGGTGGCACGTTGAAAAAATGCCCGAAAATTATGGGGTGAGAGCGAGAAATGATCTCAAGCATCATCACGAATGCGGAAAACTGAATCCGACGATATAAGAATCATCAAAAATGGACGACGACCGATGTGGCACGCCAACCGAGGCGACGAGGGGGCATGGAAAAAATGCCTGAAAAATCTGGGCGTGAGAGCGAGAAATGATCTCAAGCATCATCACGAGCGCAGAAAACTGAATCCGACGATATAAGACTCATAAAAAACGGACGACGGCCGATGTGGCACGCCAACCGAGGCGACGAGGGGGCATGGAAAAAATGCCCGAAAAATCTAGGCGTGAGAGCGAGAAATGATCTCAAGCGTCATCACAAGCGCGGAAATATGAATCCGGCGGTGCAAATGGTGCAAAAAATGGAGGTCATAAGGTCTTCAGAATGGTCAAAGCAAATAACTAGATTAAAAAATGGCTACAAATAAAGGTGAGCCCACCAAGCCAAGGATGCAGTGGTGGGGAGAAATGATGACCCACGGGGGGAGAATACTTGGTGTATCAAATCAAATCGAATATACAAGTGATATGTGACCTCAAAAATGGTTGAGATCACGCATGTGAAGAAGTCAGCAGGGTTAATGACCTGCCCCCATGCTATGTGCATGGGGTTTGTGATTATGGATCACATATGTGTTGGTTTGAACGATGGGCTCATTGAGGTGTTGAGATAGAGATGATGGGGAAGGTTCAAAATGATTGATCATGCCCCCTATCCCGGGGTCGAGGTAATCTATTATGCCCCCTAACTCAGAGGTGTCAATGTGGTGCGGATGTTGTCTCAGAGAGAGATCAATAGGGCTTTGAGCAACTGCTGGCGGGGTGTTATACCATGAGGCTGTGGTTCGTGGTGGCATACTGAAGTGATGATATGATGATGGGGGATTCCCCTTGTGGGGTGGATGCCCCCAGTATCTCCGATGAGAATCACAATGATGATGAGTAGGCAAGGTTTTGGGCCTGCCCCCATGTTGTGGACATGTGGTTTCCTCGTCGATTTGAAAGGGTTGAACATGTGTGTCAAAGGGATCAATGGAAGGGGCCGATCGGACAGAGGTGTATCCAGTGGAAATCGTGTAAATGGTGTTAATTTCTTCCGAGGAGGAAGATGGTGGGGGATGAATTTCCTCAATGAGAGGAGGGGATATCTCTAGGTCGACGTTGTTCATCTCGTATAAGGCTACTCTATAATCTGGGAGATCAGGGCAGTGGTGTGAATAATGGCCATAAATGCCGCATATCGCACAAGGGTGGTTAGTGCGGAGCATTTTGTCGCGAGGTTGAGGAGGTGGCTCAAGTCTTACCACTGGAATTCCGGTGTCGTCATCCAACATATTCATGTGTTCCGGGAGTGTAGGTAACTGTGGACATTGATGAGTGGCATGGCCTACGTCGTCACACAACGAGCACTTAGGGGGAATACGAATAGCTGGGGGGTTTTTATCTACCTTGGGGGTTGCTGGGGGGGTGCAAGTTATGGGTCCAGTGTTATAAGTTGGTGGGCCTCTGCCCCCAGTGTTTCGAAGTGGTGGGGGAGTATAATTGGATGTTGATGCGGTGGTCGCTATTGGAGGTGGTCGATTCTGGATGTTTGCTACACCAAGGGGTGGACGGTTAGAAGTATTGATGGGTTGCACCGGTTGTAAAATGACATTCGGTGTCGGAGGAGAGGTTGGGGCAGGTAGGTACCACACAGGTAGTCCTAATGTTAATCCTGGGAGATTAAGTGTAGCCATGACTGGTGTGCTGATGGCGCCTAAAGGGGGAAATAAAAATGGGATAGTATGAATTGGTGTGGCTCCTACGTGAGCTGGCACTGAGGGTGGTTGCGGGAGTAAAGGGGGTTGTTGGTTTGGTACCTGTGTGTTATGCGAGAGGGTGCACAAATTAGATATCTCGGTTATCTTCAAAGGGGGTTGGATGGATTGGAATGTGGAAGTCATAGGTGATTCTGAGTATAATCCGGGTCTGACTGTGGAGACGAACGATGTAGGTGCATTCTGAACTGGTTGTTCAATCATAGGGAGAACATTTGTAGGTGCAATGGGAGCGTATGGGTTTCGACGCGTTTGGAGATTCATGTCGGACGATGACATCATAAGGAGATAATGAGTATTTGAATCCATTGGTTGGTTTGTGTGTGCAGCATATGTGATTTGCTGTTGTGGTGCTGTGGTTCCTTGAGGAGGATCCAAAAGATGAGTGTTCACCACTCCTTGTGTGGGAAAAGGATTCTGCAGCACCATGGGTTGTGGTTGAGGAGGTGGTGGTGGTTATGCCGCATGCCCTTGGCGTTGGGCGTCATCAGACCACAGTTGGCGTGCTCGCTCCAAATGGGGGCAAGTGTGTGTATAATGGTCGTATACCCCGCATATGGAACATGGGTGGTTTGTTCGTAAATTGGGGTTCTTACCCTGTTTCGGTGGTTGATCAGGGTTTTGGTTGGCGGGGGTAGCATTGTTGTTGTTTGGAGGATAAGTCTAAGCAATTGGAGGTTGTGGTGCAGCAAGCACTACCTGTGGTGGGAAATAAGCCGTTGGGGCTTGTGAGTGAACAGGAGCATGTGTGGCCTGCTGATGGTAATACGTAGGGGGTGCAACCAGAGGTGGATAGGCTGAAGATGCATGACCATAACACTGTGGTGGACATGGGGGTCCATGAGTGTGGTGGGGGTGGGCCATGGGAGAATACGAAGTTGTAGCTCCAGAGTGAGATGTGGCCTGCGAAAGATCGGGGTCGTTATTATTGCACATAATGGAAAATGGTTGGTTGTGGGACGCAACTTGTCCAATGATGCCATCGACGACGTGGGATGCCCCCAGTGCATCAGTCTGGGAGGAACCACCGCGAGGAGCGTCAGGTAAAATGGTATACAGGTAGCCACACTGGGCGTAGATCGGATCAAACTGTTGGGCTTTTAGAATGGCTTCTTCTTCCGACTGGGGTCATTCAGAAGCTACATCCTTTGCTATGAGGGGTAGGAGTGATTTGAGAAACCAATCCAAAAATATACGGTCGTTCAGTTTTATCTTGCAGAGGCTACGGCGCTTACGCCACTCATGGATTTGGTCGGTGATGTGGGTAGTTGTGTTTTGTCTACAAGACAACAGTATTTCAAATCCTGCATCATAGCGTACAGGTAGCTGAAAAAACTGAAGGAAAGTGGAGGCGAGGGACGTAAATGTATGGTGAGTCCCATGTGGTTGTTCAATGTACCACTTGGCTGCAGAGCCAGTGAACGTTCATTGCAACAGTCTTAGTCTAATGGAGTCATCCACTGTGGAGTTAGATGAACACCATAGGTGAAATGACATTATGTGGTTTTGGGGATCTTCCCCAGGTTTTCCTTCAAACTTCGGGATGTTCGAGGGAAGCTTTGTGGGCATGGGGGGCCAAGTGGGGTCATGTCTAATAGGATCATTAGTTAGTCTTGCCAAGTCTGGCAAATTCAAACTTGCCAAAAATGGTAGACTAGCCGAGGGGTGTGATGTAGTGGCTGGGACATAACTGTTCATGGTGGCATTATGTGGTGGTCCAGTATGCCCTAAGGGTATGCTAGGTATTGAAGGTATGTGTCCTCCAATTGCTGTGGTTTGGTATGGGCCAGCGTTTCCAAGTGCAACATGGGTTACACTAGGGTTAGGAATAGTACCAGGAATTCCTGGGATCTGGGTTGTGGTAATGAGAGGGGGTGTGACCCCTATATTTGGCATACCCATAATAGGAGGTAGTCCTGTGTTGGGAATTCCTAAAGGTGGAGTGTCCCCCATATTAGGCATACCTAGAGGGGTGGTTGTTGCCATGGATGGCACCGCAGTAGAAGGGTTTGTGGATGTATCTCCAATGGTACTGGTAAAAAGTGGGTCGTATTGAGTTCCAGCCATGAGGTTGGTTGGTAATAATTCAGTAGGGTTTTCGGATTCAGCCTCAGAATCAGATGTGAAGTGAGGCGTGTTAGAATCGGATGACTGTATGTTTGGACGATGACGTGTCAAGTCAAGGGATAAGGCTCGACGTCGGTGACGTGGAGAGCCAAGTAGACTGAACTCTGGGGGTTCACCCTAAAGACGACGAGATCATCTAAAATTCTCAATGGTGAAAAATATGGTTTTTGTTTAAAAAATTTCAGTGTAAGGTGATGATGTAAAAAACTCGTAACCCTAATGCAACAATGAGTGCAAAAAGGGGAGTGAAAATAAAGGCTCTCAGGCCAAAAAAAATCAACCTCAAAAAGCACTTATTATAGCAGCTGTGCTATAATAAGTGGAGGGATGCAACAAAAATGGTCAGAATACCAACAGTCAAACAACTTCTAGAAAAAAGAGGTGCTACTAGACCAAAGGTGGATTATATCATGCAAACACCTAACTAGAAGTATTGTGAGTCAACAAACGATATTCTCTGCAAGGTGATGAAATCCAAGTCAGACAATATTGAGTGTTGAATCAACGGCTAGATATCCCCCTACTGGGAGGGACACCGGGTAATCAATCCTAAAGAATGGCAACTAGGATACTCCGTTCATGACACGTTCAGAAAAGGTGAATCTGCCGTTTGGTCCTTTTACCGCAATACCCCCATACAGGGATATCCTGAGAACTGCGAATGGTAGCCTTCGGTTATTGAATGGATTTCGGTATTCCACTCAGGCTTCCGGAACCATCCTCGCGACTTCAACCCTCCTAGGGGAGAGGCCCTCTGATAAACTGGTTGTGACCGTGCCAAAAAATACTAAGAGATTTTGGTTCCCTAATGGACAACAGCTATGTCTCAAATGTAATAACTGAGGGGTGTTATTGGAACACCTATCCCCTCAATTCTACCTAACTACAAATTTCTTTTAAGTGCTCCCCAAGTGGGGTTTAAAGTTGGTTGAATTTAGGGTCAATTTTAAGGCTCAGTTTAAATTATGTGTCAGAGTGGGTGCAAGTGTGGTTTTTAACTGAAATTGAAATGTAAATGCTTTGAAACAACTATTCAAAAATAATGGATCTTTGAAATAGGAAAGCAAATAATATGAATACTTCAAGAAATAAATGGTTTTCTTTAAAAAATTGCTTGGGCAAAGTATCGAGGAAGTAAACAGTAAAATCTAGATCTAGATAAAATGCAAATAAATCTTTCTTTCAATTTCTAAAATTTTTGTAAAAAGACTTTTTAAAGGAGCATTCTAAATAGTAAAAGATTTCTATGGCTGTAAAAATGCAGAAAAATTAATGCTGGAAAATATGGGCCAAAATGGGTGAACTGAAGTGATAAATAACACTAAAATAAAAGATTAGATAAATTTCTATGAAAAATTTCTTAAATCTAATAGGATATATGGATTCCTTGATCAAAAACACCCAATTTGAAAAAAAAAATCGTTTCAAACGGAGTTCGGGAGAGGGAGATATGGTCGTTTGAAAGTTGGGTCGCGCTGTCAGAAAATTACATCGCGGGTTTCGGGCTAAAAGTCACGATGTGCATCGCAGCTTTCGGGTGCACAGTCGCGATGTGCAGCGCGGAAAAGGGCCGCGAAGCCGCGATGTGCAGCGCGGAAAAGGGCCGCGAAGCCGCGATGTGCAGCGCGGGAAAGGGCCGCGAGGTCGCGATGAGCCGCGCGGAAAAAGGCCGCGAAGCCACGGCGTGCAGCGCGGAAAAAGGCCGCGAGGTCACGATGAGCCGCGCGACTGTCGGGCGAAAAGGCAGGAGGCAAAAGCCAAAAAACAGACGCCGAAAAATGAACCCGAAAATGGAAATTTCAGGCTGTTAATGGCAATAGAAAGAGCCAAGATCTAGAACAGCAATGGATCTGCTGTCTAGGATGGCAGATCTATGAATTAAACTGACTAAAACTAACAAAAACTAAGATCTAAAGCAAATAATTGAGATCTAAGTATTCGAAGCCAGCGGAGTCGCCAAAAACTGTTGGCTTGGTTTTGCAACCAAGCTTAGTGCAATGGGCACCTGCTAACTAGTAGCAGCAGTTTCAATAGAAATAAACAACAAACTAATCTAAACTATATCAATCATGGATCTATGTGAAGTAAATAAGCAAATAATGGAAATATTATAGAAAGCAAAAACAATTGACAATATGTAAAAGAAACGATTTTGTATTAAGAATAGCGGCAAGCAAGTGCTTGCAATGGTAATACCTCCAAGTGGTGAAGATTGTTGAGAAACTTCCAAGGTGAGTAGCTCCAAGCTCCAAAGGTCTCCTCTCCAAGATAGCTACAATGGTCAAAAGCTCAAGGGAGATTTTGACAGCATGAGGATAGGAAGATGGATGGATGGATAGTGAGGAGCCCCTACCACCTTTTTATAGTTTTTGGTAGTGGGGAATACCATTATGGTTTTGAGGAAACCAATGGTATTGACCAACATGGTTTAGGTACCTTTTACCTCCTTTTTCCTTTTTTGAATATTTTGAATATTTTTATTCCCTTTTTAATATTTTTGGGAATTATGGACCCTTTTTTAGGGTTTTTTATGCTTTTTGAGGAAAAATATTCATTTTGAATGGAAAAAGGGGTGTATTAAGGTCTTTTGGTGACCTTTTGGTGGCTTTAGAGGCTCAAATGATGGAAAAGTGGACAAATGGGTCATGTGAATAAGGAAATGAGCTAGTGAGCACTTTTTGAGCATTGCCCACCTTTTTGAGCCATGCACAAACCAGAAAGCATTGGAGAAGAAGAGACCTTTGGAGCTTGGAGCTGCTCACCCTTGGAGCTACTCAACAACCTTCACCATTTGGAGGTATTATCATTGCAAGCACTTGCTTGCCCCCATTTTCAATACAAAGTTATTTTTTCTATTTCTTGTTCTTGTTTTCAATTCAAAAGTTTATTATGATATGCACATGCTAGTTTAGTTTTAGTTTTAGATTTACAATTGTTTTTGCTTTAATATTTGAGACTACTGCTACTAGTTAGCAGGTGCCCATAGCACTAAGCTTGGTTGCAAAACCAAGCCAACAGCTAGTGATCGGGGAAAATCCTGGCCAGCAGATGGTCAGAGGAGTACAACTTCCTTGAGGGAGCAGGTATACATATTTGTAATAGTAAAAATATAATAAGAAAAAAGAGTTTTTTTTGCTTTGTTTTTTCATTAGTATATTAGTTTGGTTTATATAATGTTATCTATATTTGATGCAGTACGTTGATCGGGAAATCCACCCGGCTGTTGTTCAGATGATAGCAGCCTTGGGGCAATAGGTAAACCTGATTGTAATTGTACAATTTAAATATGTCAAAATGTTTTCTCATTATATTAATGTTTCAGTGAGCATTTTGGTTTCGTTTAGGTAATTTTCTCTATGTTTTTTATGCAGATCGGTTCTGTAAGGGGCATAGTAGATCATAACAGACCTGCCTCGAGGCAACAGGTATACATCTTTGTAATAGTAATAATATAATATGAAGAATAATTTTTTTTGGTGTGTTTTTTCATGAGTATATTCATTTGGTTTATATAATGTTATCTATATTTGATGCAGAGTGTTGATCGGGGAAGCCACCCTGCTGTTGATCAGACGACAACAACCTCGGAGCAATAGGTAAACTTGATTGTAATTGTACAATTTAAATACGTCAAAATGTTTTCTCATTATATTAATGTTTCAGTGAGTATTTTGGTTTCGTTTAAGTAATCTTCTCTATGTTTTTGATGCAGGCCGGTTCTGTAAGGGGCACAATAGATCATACCAGACCTGCCTCGAGGCAACATGTATACATCTTTGTAATAGTAAAAATATAATATGAAGAATAGTTTTTTTTGGTGTGTTTTTTCATGAGTATATTTGTTTGGTTTATATAATGTTATCTATATTTGATGCAGAGTGTTGATCAGGGAAGCCACCCCGTTGTTGATCAAACGACAGCAGCCTCGGGGCAACAGGTAAACCTGATTGTAATTGTACAATTTAAATACGTCAAAATGTTTTGTTATTATATTATTTCATTGAGTATTTTGGATTCGTTTAGGTGATTTATTCTATGTAAGGGGCACCTCCCTATTAGTAGATCAGGGTAGGTCACCTATAACCATTGATTCTATGAGTGGATCACGATCCTTGAGGCAGCAGGTATACTTCATTGGAATTGTACCAATATAATATGTAGCATAATGTTTATTTTGTTATGTATTTTTCGTGTGTATACTGGTTTCATTATGATAATGTTTTCTACTTCTTTTTTGTAGGGGTCAGATGATTGGGGCAAGTCCCCAGTTGTGGATCAGACGACACCATCATCCAGGCATCAGGTAAACCTAGTTGTAATTTTAGGAATCTATCATGATAGATATGTTTTGTTAATATAATTTTAGGAATCTATCATGATAGAACTCAGTGGTGTTTTATATATTTTTGTTGCAGACCAATGAATCGCTGTATGAAACAACATCACAGCAATCAATAGATTTTGAAGTGGATGAGATGTTTGCCGATGCTGACATAATTGGTTCATATCTAAACTCGGTTAAGGTGATAGAGAAGACCTTGGCAAAAATTAGTGCGGATATCATTCGTCTGCTATTCCAAATTCTGCAGACAGACGAGATTCAAGCCAAGATTGATGCGTTGAATAAGAGATCTCAAGCCTTGCAAGTAAGTTGCGGAATCTTGAATCATAATATAAATTCATTTATAACTTTATAATTTTGACTTTTATATGATAGTGAAATTATAAAATGTGGTTTGTATTTACATAATTTTATGGGACCACACACTAGTGGTCAAGGCGATGTTGGCCCCAGTGATGCTCATGGAGAGGCGTCACATCATGAGCAAACAACTCCACGTGCATCGAATCATTCACCATTGTTGTCGACTGAACAGTTGGCAACACGTTCCGCAATACCCCAGATGCCAGTTGTGAGTGCACTGGCCACTAGTGACCGACGCACACCAGATCGTCCAGAAGTAGGCATCGACACCGAGCTTCCTAGTATTGATATTGTCGAAGCTGCATTTCCTGTATCTTCCCATGTCACTAGCACGGGAACAATTGAGGCAACATTTTTGGTGGACAAAGATCCTAGGTAATTATACGTTGATCAAGTTAGTGTTTATAATTTGATTGTAATATACCGATAAAACATTTTTTTTCAACTAATTATGATCATGGCATGATCGTTTTGCGGGAAATGATGTTTTTTATAAACATCTGAATGATTTGTCCTTGGAGATATTCGGGTCCACCATCCGCACAAGGTGGGATAGACAAACAAAAAATTTAAAATATGAGCTCACTAATCAATTGGTTGGCCTGTTCGGAAAGGAGACCTTCGATCGAGCATTGGTCCTGAAAAAGGTTGGACAACATATGAAGATTGTCCGAGACCAATGTAGGGTTAACCTAGAAAGGAAACCTAGGTATGAGCGCCCTCCGATGATTCCAGCAAGAGAGTGGAAAGCTCTAGTGGAAGATGGAAAGGAGAGGGCTCTAAGAAAAGAAGGAAAGCTAACACCAGGCACAGGGAGGTATGCAATAATTTCCACAATGTAATTCTAAACCTTATTATTATTCATTTTTATATCGAATTTGGAACATCTAACGTATTTCAACACTGCATAGGCTGTCAGACACATCAAAGGCCACAAAGGAAAGACTGGAAAAAAATGGTCAGCACAAGCTTGGGCCTGGTGGTTATTCAAATTTGGCGGCACAAATTGTAAGTTTCGAAAAACCAATAATGCATACAAATAATAAATTGCAAATTATTTTTTCTTTTATTGCACCGCAAAATGTGAATTAACGACGTTATGCAAATACGTCGGCCAACCGATTCAAAGAAGTGCTCACTGAGGAAGACTTGAAGCTTGGCTTCCAACACGGCTTTGAAGCTATTGTTGAACACCGAAAAAGCTTGTCTAGGAAAACAAAGTCTTCTGGTACTGATCCATATGGTGCACAAGTATATAAAATCTATATAGTTTAATGAAGATTTATTACTTGTGCAATTTATTCGTTATAAATAATTGACATAAAATATTGACTTTGTTTTGAGCAGGAAAGCAATGATCCCCTTAATGTCGAGGAGGGACAACAATAAATCGAAGATCATGCTTTGAATCCAAGTAATGAATTTATTCATATGGTACAATTTTATATATAGCATTGCATATGGTGAACATTAATTGTACTTCTCCATATTTCAACTGCAGAACATGTAGAGGGTCACACTGTACAGGTTGAGCCTGGACAGGAATATGAAGAACATGATGTGGCCACAACAGGTAAAAAAACACTTTTGTAATTTTTTTTAAATGAAATACTTTTCATTACAATAGCAAAATATATCTATGCAACATTTTCACATTATTGCAGCAAATCTGAACCCCTTTCCGCAAAATCCACGTTGCAAGCACTCTACGATGCAGACATCACGACAAGTTGATGAAGCACCAAGAACTAAAGGACAAGTTCCAGAAGATGAGATTCGTGTTGATTATGTAAAGAGAAAAATAATTAAGAAGAAGTGACCGAAAAAATATTGTCTAATTATTTGTGATAATATTATGTCGTCCATGATTTTTGGCCTAATGAATGAATGAATGGTTTAATGATTCAGTGTAGTAAATTGTTACCTTTATTGAATGTTAGCTTTTGTTGAATGAATGTGTTCACTGAATGAATGAATGGTTTATTTAATGTTATCTTTTATTGACTGAATGAAACAATGGTTTAATGAATGTTAGCCTTTATTGAATGAATGGTAGATTTTTGTTTATGATTAAATATGCATGAATTTGCACGTAATTTTTTTTTTCAAGTACATGCATTGGGTATGGGGAATTGAGAGTGATTTGAGGGGGGGAAGGGGCCATAAGAGCTTCCACCTTCACGTGGTTGGCCCTGTTCAGTAGAGAATATTAAATTATTCTTGAAACAGAGAGGATCTCAATGAATGTCTAAGGTGATGCCTTTCTACAACCCACTCACGTGTCATCTAAATTTTGAAAATTTCTTGGAGCTTGTTGTGATGTTTGGTTGCTCCTCATAACCAATTTCAAGTTTCCACAACTTCAAAGGTTGAGTAAATGATGCACTGGAACCAATATCCTTACCCTTCTCTTTAATTTCCTTGGAATCTCCTTGAGAATATTTGAATGAGATATGTCTCAAATCCTCTAGATCATTTGCATCCTCTCCATTATGTCCAATCTTCCTGCAATAGAGAATATATCTCGTCTCTTTTTCCACTACTCATTTAATGATTATTTAGAATCAATATCAAAGGTATGGATGCTCTTGAAATTTACCAACCCATCAGCAGTAGGATTAGTTAATAAGTTATTTTTCCACTTGTCAAATTATAAATTTGATCCATAACATACTTCTCCAAGGAATTTGTAGTAGACTCATTGTATGAAATCCCTTAAATATTTTAGGTTTCCGTGGTTTGCAATTTTACGATAGGCTTCCGGATAATCTACGGTCGGCATTTTAGTTGTCGACGTTTCAAATCCCAAGATGGATTCATCATCAAGACAGAATATGGATAGATAAGTTGTTGTTCAGGTGTATAAATAGCCAGATAGAGATGCCCAATCTTTCTCTTTCCCACCTGCCCTTCTCCTTCATCTTCCAACGGTTCTCCAAACCTGGTTAATGATTATTAAAAATCCTCCAATAATGATCTTCTAGGGATTGTATTACCCTATCACCATGAACTTAAAAAGTCATAGTATTATCCCATTGGTCACACCTTTTCCCACATTCTCTTTAATCAATGCTAAGAATTAGGGGGAGTTGATTGCCAATTTGGGAGGTTTGTGGGTGGAAGCAATAGTAGGTGGCCTAAATATCAAACCTGGGACAATTCTGGGGACAATTTGGAAAAACTTGGGCATGATTCATCCTTTCTTTGACCTCCAAGTAGTTTCAAACAACAATTTATCCACAATCTGGACATGAACAACAATAAGGAAAAACAACTAATTTATCCTTTGTGCATGAGATAGACCTAATATAGTAGAAATCCTAAGCATGTCTTGAACTCTTAACAATAATAAAGGGTACTTTTGGGTATTTTTGTGCCCCGTAACCTGTTCACTTTAAATTTTTGGCATCAAAGTAGCATGAGAACAATGACGCAATTTCCCAAATATGTTTCAAGGCAGTCGTATATTTGCAAATAACATTTGAAGAGGGTTTATTTCTATTTGGAAGACCCTATTTGATGTTGGAGGAGTCTTAGGCACCATTTGGAGGGTTCGCTCATTCATCTAATTCAACAATGGTTCGCTTAATTCTTAGGAAGAAAATGATCATCGTGACCTTAAATTGATCGATCTAGGATATCTTATTACTGCCGGTGAACCAATCACTTCCAAAATATTCACATAGAAGAATGTAAAGTTCAAAATCCCTTCAACTTCCGAAACATGGAAACCATTCTTAAGGTATAACTAAATAAGTTTAGTTAAGGCTTGTGCCTCAACTTTTTTTTTAGTCTCCCTTCAAATGAAGTTGAAGTAGACATAGAGAATTCTACCCTATTGATTTCTTAGGACACCTCCAGCTCTTACCAAACCCAAATGGCCTCTAACTGCCCCATAGAAACTCAACTTGATCCAGTCATTCTTAGGAGGGGCCCAAGTTACTATATCGATTATTTAGGTACCTTGAATTTGTTGTTCATTATAGAAAAATGAATTTTGAAACTTATTACTATGTGAATTTTGTTTTGATTTTTGTTTCCAATATGAAATATTATAAGATGAATATTATAAAGTTAATGCTAGTTTGAGAAGAAAATGTAATAATTTATAAAAATATATTTAATACAATCATGTAGTGTAGGTGTCACTTTTGTTGAATTTGTATAGTTGTTCATTTCCTATTGCAGGCATGATCATGGGAGCATCAATTTCGTCAGTGTGGTACAACTTAAGGGTCAACTAATTAAGGGTTAAGCATCCAACAAGAGATGTGTTGTAACAAATAATTAATAATACATTAATATTAATAATAAGTAGGAGTAATAGTTAATGAGAGGATGCGTCCCCTCAAATAGGCCATGCCCAAGCTACTATAAAAGCAGGCCAACAATTGTATATTTATCATCTCCTCAATCTATAAATTTATATATCATTTTTATGTCTACGGATATGTGGGTTATTTCAAAAATTATGGATTCATTCCGAGTTTATTGAGAATATCCAACTATGGATATTACATTGGTATTAGAGCTTGTTGATTCCAGCTTGTGGCCAAATAGTCAAAGTTTCTTTGAGATTTAGGTTTTTAACCTTACATTAGGCTTTTAGCCATCCTTATTGAAGAAAAAAAAAATTATTAAAAGAGAGAAAAAAAAGAGAAGGGAATAAAAGGGAAGTTAAAAAAAAGAGAGAGAACAAGAAAGAAGACCACATAAAAAAGGAGAAGAATAAAAAAAGACACAACATAGGTTTTATTTAACCAACCTTAGTTTTATAAAACCACACATTGCCTTGGTTTTATAAAACCATCACGTGGTTTTATGAAACCGGCCTTGGTTTTATAAAACTAGCCTTGGTTTTATAAAGAAACCATCATTTATAATAAATCATACCTTAATTAGGATGAGTTTAGTTATTATATGACTATAGTAATGGAATGACATCTCTAGAGGAAACCCTAAGGGATGAAGGTGATGGCGATTAGGGCATGAGCGGTGTGCATAGGCAACTGTGCAACTCGCTGCAGGCGGCAGCAGGCCATCTGTCATGTCAATGATGCTGCACAGTTTCCAAGGTGGTCCAAGGTGGTCTACAGGGCTGTTTTGCTACGACAGTTTACCATTATTTACAACTGCACATATATTGGGAAAATAATGCCGAGGCAGACAAGGCCTCAAAGGAAGGGCTGCTGTTGGGGGTTGGAATATGGAAAATTACTGAAAATTTAGATGGTGTGGGATGACATTATTTCCATAGACCGTTCATAGATTGAAGAACGAGACAGCCCATAACTGCTCTTCTATGATGACATAGTATATTGCACTTGTGAACATCTAGATGGTTATCAGTATATTTTTTTGTTTAACACAGACTCTTCGACTCTTAAAATCCTGTACAGGCAGGTTCTTTATTTATGTAAAAAGACATTATAGTTTAGAACACAGGCACTTGATTTTTGTAAAAAGACTAAACTGTTTTGAACACAGTGATAATGCATGTCAATGTATAAGATGTTAATGCTCACGTAGTGAGAACATCAATGTTTATTTCAGTTCTAAGCATGAAGCTAGACTTAGTAGTTCTCCATACCACTCTATATGAGTGAGACGATCAATGTAATTTCGTACTCTTAAGGATGAAATGAAATTACGCTTTTTTTTCCAGGAAAAAAAAATATGACTATAGTAATAATAATCCATTTTTATTATAGTTATTATATAACTATAGTAATAATAAAACATTCTTTTTTTTGAGAGATCAAGTTATGGTCTGGATATCCTGAGATATGATATCATCAATCATTGTACTATTTGATTCAAGAGAATAACAATAGTACGATTTTTTTCGGCTGGAAAAAATAATAAAACATATTATTATTATCTCAAGGGCTTGAACTCTTCGTAATCCAACTAAAATTTAGTTTTTTGGAAGAAAAAAAAACTATATATATATATATATATATATATATATATATATATATATATATATATATATATATATAGTTTATAAAACATTAATATAATAATATTATTAATTAATTAATTAATTAATAATTATCATTATAAATAAATAAAAATAAATAAATAATTATTATTTTTGGAAAAAAAAGGTTATTTGACCTGATAAGAAAAAAAATATAGTCAAAGAAGGTTCTTCCAAGAGAGACATATTGGGAAGTATTACAGTTTCTGTATCTACTTATTGTCAAAGAAAAAGAAAAAGAAGTCAAACTATTTATCGTCGAAAAAGAAGTCAAGGAAGACTAGTCAAAGAGTTCAAAGACCTTCTATCATCGAAAAAGTCGAAGACAATTTATCGTTGAAGAAGCCAGAGTCTATCTATTGCTAAAGGAATCAAAGTCAAAAGAAGACCAAGTCAAAAAAAAGAAAATGAGAAATCAATCAAGAAGACCAAGTTATCATCCAAGCCAAGAATTATGGCGAATTTTAAAGCAGAATTGCAGTCCGGACTAAAAGAAGCATTTGACATGATGAAGCGGGATATGTCTTAAGAGATTAATATAACAAGAGAATCATTATCTAAAAATCCATATTGATAGATTATCTACGCAAATTGAGGAATTAAAAAATGAAAACGATTTCGATCAGCGATTGAAAAAGCAAGATATAAAGAAAGAAATAAACGATTACAAAGCAGAAATAATACGCTTGAACAAAATCGTTTGCAACAAGAATGAAGAACTGGCACAAATACAAAAGAAATTATAGGATCAAGAATCAGTGGTCGACCAGTATCGACAACAGATTAAATTTCTTCAACAACAAAATGATGAGTCTAAAAAGACTCATAAGTCAGAGATCGCAAAGAGTAATAAAGCACTAGCCAACAATTCCGAAGAGATTTTCAGATTAAGAAATCATAACAAGACACTAGTCACAAAAATTAAGAAGTTGAAAAATAGTCGAAAGACAGAACAATCTACATAAGACATTGAAGGAAAACTTCTAGACAAGCAGGAAGAAAATAACTGCATCAGAAGTCATAACAAAGATCTTAAGGAACAACTTAAGAAGTCTGAAGATGAAAGAAAATCGCAAGTAGAATTAATTAAAAAGTGTCAAAATGATAACATGCAGTTAGAAAAAAAGTTGACAAAGATACAGAATGAAACCTTTAAACATCAAGGGATGAAAATACAACTTCCATCTCAGAGCAACGAAGCAAAAGAACAGACAGCAAGGTCTCCTTATCGTCACCCAAATTATAAACGTCATTTTGACCAATGACAGGTTCAAAATGAACATACACAGAGGAATTACGATGTCAAACAAGCAAGAACATCGAATCAATACACTAAGCATCAAACAAATAGTTACGTCCCACAAAGCGATCAAATATCTCCGATAAAAATAGATCTCGGATGGACCACATTAGAGACGATGTGACAGTTCTCCCTTGGAATTTGTAACATGTATCGCCTCATTTCATCAAGTATCACAAATACAAAAAAAAAGATCTAGAGATGACGATTCAAGATAAAAGAAGACATAACCCTTGTCTTCAATAAGATTTGAGGACAAAGCTTCCCTTAAGGGGAAGGCAATGTAACAAATAATTAATAATACATTAATATTAATAATAAGTAGGAGTAATTTTTAATGAGAGGATGCGTCCCCTCAAATAGGCCATGCCCAAGCTACTAGAAAAGCGGGCCAACAATTGTATATTTATCATATCCTCAATCTATAAATTTATATATCATTTTTATATCTACGGATATGTGGGTTATTTCAGAAATTATGGATCCATTCCGAGTTTATTGAGAATATCCAACTATGGATATTACATGTGCCAATTATTGACTATGATCTTGCACTTTTTTTCCAACCCATGTTAATGATGGGTATTACCGTTGCAGTGACTCTAAGTGTGATATTTCGATAATGGTTGATAACGGTGTTTATCATTTTCCTTTTCATAGGTATTTTGATAGAAATGGAGAAATTTCTATTTTAATGAGTCAAGAAAATATCTTATGCATTTGATCCACTTTACTAATTCTTTTGTTGTATATCATTGTGTGATTGTGATAGGGACTTCATCGAGGTCCTTTTTTAAGGGTACATAGAAATGTGGAAGAAAGAGACAAACATTAAGGTAATATTGTTATAGGTCAAATTTGCACTTCTCCATCCGTGATCACCTTGAGCTGTCGATCACACAAAAGGACAACTTGGATTGAAGAGCAGGATGACCTTAGATGAGACTTTGACCTGACTCACCTTCCTGCAAGCTGACAAAACCCTAAAAATAGCATATTTTGGCATGGGCGCTACTCTTCTTAAGCAAACCAACGCATATGCCCTACTCTATAAGCTATGTGGTAGTGCACATCTCCTGGTATGCACTACTCTACTTCAATAAACTAGCGCACATCATTAAAAAGTGGCAAACGCTAGTTCTTAAACATTGTAGTTGCATGTTGAGCGCTACTCCACTATGAAATAGTCGCGCACATCTTAAAATATGATCAAAAAAATATTAATTTGACGAATTGGGATTAGTTGTAGTTGGTTTCCCAACTTCCCCTTCAACCACCTCTCGACCTGAACTACCTACCTTGTCCTATAAATACAAGGAGGATTGAAGAGAGGGGTTAGACATGAGAGCCATAGAGAGACTCTTCTTATATGAGAAGCTTGTATTGAAGGTGGTTATGCTGGAGAAACTTTGAATTCAAAGAGGAGCAGGAGCCTAGGATCAGGTTACATGAGCATGCTGCAAAGTCAGGTATACTTTGTATTACTCATCTGTTTTTGACAATAAAAGGTTGAAACATCTTTCTCGTCCCAAATCAAATGCTTAATGGACTATGTATTTGTTTGGATCAATGTTGGTTAATGCTTGATGTTTGAATTACTGTTCAATTCCATCATTATTATATTGGCCAAGATACGCTGAGAAAGGTCTTTGTGTTGCAGGTTTATCGGACGGGAGATCGAGTGGAGGATCGAGCGCAAGGTTGGACAAAAGATAGGATCAAACTTCGTTCATAAGGTATGTCCTCAAGGTCTCTGATCTATTTCCCTTTATAAACGTTTCTGTAATGCAATCACTATGTTTACCTGTCACTCCCTTACGTTGATAGTGTCTATTTCCTCACTATAGGGTAGTATTTCCCGCCAACAGACTGGCGACTCCACTGGGGAGGTTGTTTTTTCTGCTCTAGGAAACCCTTCTTGTTGTCTTTTCAGTACTTATTAACCCTTTTAATCTTCTGAGAAGCCCTGTAGGTTGCCCCTACCTGCTTCCCTTTGTTTGACTCAGTGTTTTTACACCTATGCAAAGTTAGTTTTTTTACTTTTTAAGACCTGTGCGCTACTCTACTGTACATACAGTGGCTCATATGCGCCAGTTTTCCTCTGCACAATAGCGCACACATCCCCAAATGCACTAGTTTTCCTACTACACAGTAGGGCACATTCCTGTAGCTCTCTGTTTGAAGCAGGGTTGAGTTTTATTACCTGTTTGGGTGGGTTTCTAACTTCATTTTTGGTCTTCTTGACTGGTTTTTGAGGTCTGTAATCCTTCATTGAGCCTCATTAGCCTCTTTTGAGTCCTTTAGGTCATCTTTTGGTCACTTTTTTACTTTCGAAGTGTTTGGTTCATTTGTGACTCTTTTTGGGAGACTGTACATTGTTCCTTAGTGAACACAGTTGCTCATCCATACCTTAGTAGTGTGTTGCTGACCTACAAACCTTTTTGCTTAGCATTTGTTGTTTGTTGCAACACTTGTATGCTCTTTGGGTGTCTCATCCGTTGTTTTAGGGTTTGACCCATTTTTTTTTAGTTTTTGGGGTGTCTTCCAAAACTTTTTGAGTCCCAACATTTCTTGACCTCGCTGTCATTTCCAGTATCAAGTGAGTTTGAAGTACTTTAGTTTGATTCACCTTTGAGTCATTGTGTTAGTAAGGTCGTATTTAGTTCGCTTGCCTACCTACTACTTGGCTTGGTGTTCTTGTTAGGGTTTGGTGCTTTGGAGCATTCTTTTAAGTTTGATTTCCAATTTTAAGCATCTTTCCTCCTTGTTTTCTTCACACTTTGTTTCCAAGTTCAAGAGCTTTTTCCTTTGAAAACACTTGTAGGACAAGTCTTTGTCGGATCATTCATTCGATTGTTGTGAACTTTAGAGTTATTTTTCCATACTTTCACATCTTTTGTAGGTATTACTTGCTTCCGCTTTCAAGTTCTTTTTCGTTCATATATAACCGAAAAAGCAAAATAAGTTTGGTAGCTTAGAATAGTGAGGCTTATAATTTATGCAGAATAGCATAGTTTATTTTGTTCAGAATTTGAAAAGAAAACTTTGTTTAGGTTTGCTTAATCTTCATTTTGGAAAGAATATAAAATGAAAATAAAAAGTCTTTTTGTTGTTGAAATTTGTTTCATTTCATGCACTTTACTTTCTGTTGCAACCACACCACACAATGCACTGCCCCACTGAGTAAAAAGTAACCTTAAAAAGAATCTTAATAAAATCAATTAGAAATGATTTTCTTTCTAGGGATACACGACACCAACAAGCCTAGGCTAGAGTTTCGAGCTTAAAACACCTTAAACTGCTTGAAGCTTGTTTCATTACTCAAAAATCGTAGTGCGACTGTCATATAGGTAAACCCATATATATCAAATATTCCTGGGAAACTCTATTGAAACCAGAGCTAAGCACGAGGCCGTGGAACATCGAAATCGTTGAGGATACCTCCCTCACATTCCTTTTGACCATAAACCAGGGTCGATTCGCGTACGTGCGTCCATCCAGACTTTGGGCTTTGTTACCCTGCCCATGCGTTTTGATCAGGCTAACGACTGTCCCCCCAGGATATTTCGTATGTATGGTAGCCTTAATATCTGACCATAGGATCATACACAGGTGACAGCGGAGAGTATATCTGTTGTACCTAGGATAGACATGGGAGGAAATCCCTTGCAAGTATTTGGGAGGGCGGTTGGGTGATTCCAGCGCTTGCACCCTTAGTCATTGTATTGTGGACCCCGGGTAGCTGTTCTTCATCCTTCATTGATCTGTTCTGGGCCCTCATCATCCTAGACTCTTCTCTAGGAGGCATCTTGTTTGCCTGGTTTGTATACTTAGGATTTTTTTAGTAGTGTGTTGTTTTCCCCTTAGTCTTAATGGCCACTAGGTTTTTACTTAGTTTTATTTTGATATATAATTGTGGAAGACCAACAGCTTCGTAGGTCTAGAAGGTTGCAAAACCTTTTCCCACTTAGAGTGGAACCACTACCGCCACCAAGACGACAGAGGATAGACTCCAGTGGTCCTTTTGAAACTACTCGTGAAATAGAGGTTCCTGAGGAACCACAACCTGGGACTCCAGATCAGCAAGCTTTTAATACAGTTGAGATTGAGGATCTCACTTCTGGTGAGTTTAATACTCCTTTTAATCCTCCTCTGACTAATATTAATAATCCACTTCTGTTACCCGTTGGTTTCCAGCAACCCGATTATAGCGCATATATTTTTACACCTGGGCATTTTATGACTAACCCGGGAGGCGAATAGGGAGTTCCACAGACTCCCACAATAGGTATGCATACAAATACTGTAAATCCTTCTTCCACTGCTACACCGAGTTCGGCACAGCCAACTTCTCTTTCGACTCCGTCCTTCAGCTTTAATACCGGTACCTTAGCATTAGAGGAAATTTGGGGTCTAAAATGGGCCTTATAAGAAAACATGTCATGGATGAGCTTGAGATGAGTAAGATATTTTAAACCAATAGAATTTTAGTATTTTGGTCAACCGTCATGGTTGAGTTGGACAATAACTAACTACATATAAAACTCACCTTGGTTAAGATTTTGAAAAGTTCATCTCGAAATATGATAAATATACTTGAAATAATAAATATAGAGTATTTTATAATATCACTACTTCTAATTTCTTTAAAATATAAATTTCACATTAGTTAAAAATATAGTGGAGCAATTTTGAAATAATAAATATAGAGTATTTTATATTATCACTACTTCTAAATTCTTTAAAATATAAATCTCATATTAATTAATATGGTAGTGGATTAATATTGAAATAATAAAAACATTTATATAACTAATCTCTTAAAAATATAAATAAATAAATTTAAAAAATGTCATAAATAAAAGAAAAATAGGAGAGAGATAAAATAATATTTCACTATTTTTGCGATAACTTTCTCATCCGAATTCAGAATTTGACATTTTTGGTACCGTTGGAAAGGTCTCGTCCAGAACTTTCCAACGGTACCAAAAACATCAAATTCCTATTTTGGGGGAGAAAGTTATCACAAAAATAGTGAAATATTATTTTATCTCTCTCCTATTTCGGAGGAGAAAGTTATTTTTGTGATAACTCTCTCCTCTGAACTTGGAATTTGACGTTTTTGGTATCGTTGGAAAGGTCTCATTGAGACCTTTCCAACGGTACCAAAAACATCAATTTTTGAGTTTAGAGGAGAGAGTTATCGCAAAAATAGTGAAATATTATTTTATCTCTCTCTTATTTTTCTTTTATTTATGACATTTAAAAAAAAAAAAAAAAATTATTTTTAAGAGATTAGTTATATAAATGTTTTTATTATTTCAAAATTACCCCACTAGCATTTAAAAGACTTCAAAGTAGTGATCATATAAAATAAAAATAGTGATTGTTTATTTTTAGTATTATTGTAGTTATATTTTTTCATTATAATTTTATTTATTTTTTAGTTTTAAATTTTATTAAATATATAACAAGAAGTAGCGGTACATTTATTAGAAAATTTACCACTATATCATTTATTGTGTATGCAAAAGAATCTAAACATTTCATTATTATTTTCAATCATCATCTCTTAACTCTACACAAACCCAACATACTTGTCAACTACCATTAATGAGATATTATAGGTTGACCTTCACTAGATAACACCTTTAACTTAGTGTGACATGGCATATTTGTAGTGTGATGTGGTTTTTTTTTTTATTTTCCTTAAGAGGCCCATTTTAGACCCCAAATTTCCTCTAATGGCATGCCGAGTTCAACAACTGTGGTATCCGCCTCTACACCCACTTTTGGACCCAGTAGTACAGTGAATCTTGTTCCACCTCTTGCAACTCAACAGCCATATCATATACCTAGTACTTGGATTTTCACACCAAATGTAGGGCCAAACGTCTCTCCAACAATGCCTTTCATGAGTACCATGAATGCACCGTCCACCTTGACTACCCCTGGTTTTAATACCTTTGCAGGTTACAATATCAATCAAAATAATGTACCTGCAAGAAACACCCCTTTTTCTTTGTTTTCTGGAGGAGGGGGTAACATCCTTAATCAACAATATGGCGGGGATAACACCCAGCCACAGTGGACAAACGTTCAGAGTGCTAACCCACTTTCATTTGGGTGGGGAAATTTCAACAACACTTTCACACAATAGAAGATGGCTGGGGGAAACCCCTACCAGTAGATGGTTGGGGGCAACCCCTACCAGCAGTTTACGGGTCAAACTATGGTTGGTTCCCCCTTTATGACCCCAACTTATCAAATGTCATATTGTAGACCTCGTTTACCATTTCTGGAAACTCTGAATTTGCCAGAACTTTCCAAGTTGACGAATGATCCGGTGTACCATAACGCTACATGGCCACCAGTTCCTACCAAGTTACCTTCGGACATTCCAAAATTTGAAGGAAAAACCATTGAAGACCCTGGTGATCATGTCACCACTTTCCATTTATGGTGTTCTTCGAACTCGTTGAACGAAGATTCCGTTAGGTTGAGACTTTTCCAAAGAACCTTAACCGGTGCTGCAGCCAAATGGTACATTGAGTTACCTGCAGCCACGTTTATTAATTTTTGGGATCTTGCGACCATTTTTCTGAACCACTTCCAGCTTCCTGTTCAGTATGATGTCGGGACAGATCTTTTGTCTACATTTAGACAGAATAAGGCCACTCACTTATCTAATCACATTCAGGAGTGGCGAAGACGGAAGAGGCTCATTAAAGCCAATATACCTCCAGAATTTCTTCTCGAGTGGTATCTGAAATCACTCCTTCCTTACATTTCTAAGGAAGTAGCTACTTCTGGAGTGTCTACAGAAGAAGAAGCCATCTTACGAACCCAATAGCTACACCTCGTTTATGCACAATCTGGGTTACTTTATGAGATTATACCAGACGCACCGCGATCAAACACTGATCTTGGTAGACCTAAACCTGGACCACATGCTGACGGGATAGTGGGTTCAGTAGATTCTGTAGCTTTCGAAGCATTGACTAAGCAGGTTCATGCCTTATCCGTCAAACAATCGACTGCAGAACCGACCTCCGTCACAACCTCTCCTTCTACTTTTGAATCTGTAAACCAGGTTCAGAACAATCAAAAGGGCCCTCGGCAGCCCAATAACAAAAAGAAGGGAAGAAAGGAGAGGGGAACCAGCAAAAGCCCAAGAACAAAGAGAATGTCGAGGAGGGTAACAAAGAAAAGAAGAAGGTTAAGTTCCCTTGTAAGCTTTGCAAGCAGGATCACCTCACTCACCAATGCCCTCTACTCGAAGAAGCCTAGAAGTTGCTTCAAGAAAAGAAACCTGCCGTACTTAAAGATCCATTTCCTAAGGGGAAGGGTTCAGCTTCTGGCACCTCCAAATCTGGGGGCACTACTCATGCTTCAGTTGATCAAACTTTCATTAATATGGTTAGCGCGGATGCACTTTTGCAAATGCGAGCAAGAAATTATACCCCGGATGCATAGAACAAAGATAAAGAGATTCCAAAATCTTCCATTCCTCTCCACATACCTATGGACCCATAACCCAAGATCCCGAAAGGTGTCTTGAAACGGGCATCGCACAATCCCAACGCATGAGCTGCTGCCAACTACAATGTGGTTGAAGATCTAGCCCAGACCCCTTGTGCTATGTCCACCTTAGAAGTTTTGCAAAGTTGTCCGTTACAACGAAATGCACTTCTGGCAGCAATTGGAAGTATGGAATCATCCAACATGACTGCGCACTTTGATATGTCTGATATAAAATATCAGTTTCCGTATCACGTTTCCCTACAGATAGAAGTGGTTCTTGGTCCTATGACCATTAGACGGGATATCATAGATGAGGGCACGTCGACGTGATTGATGTCCATTTCTTTCTGGAAAGCTTTGGGTTCTCCCGAGCTAGCCCCCTCTAACACGCTGCTTACTGCCTTCGATGGCAGGACTTTCCATCCACATGGAGTTCTACCATCGTTTGAAATTACAGTTGCTGTAGAGATTGAAGTTCTGGATGCTCCGCTTGATTACAATATGTTATTAGGTAGGAGTTGGACATATGCCATGCGAGCCATTGCATCGGCAATTTTTTTAGTTGTTATGTTCCCCCACGAAGGCAAGATCGTCATGGTTGATCAACTTTCGTTCTCTCGGAAAAACAACCAGACTTCATCGGATACCACTATTCCTTTAGTTGATCAATCTGCCCCAGTAAGTGACAGTTTAGGAGCAGGGATTTACGGGTCATTAATAGGCACTTTTGACCTTCCCTCTCTGGTTCTTTTCATGTGTTCTGATGTAGGCACTTCTACTGAAACTTTCACGATTGGTCTTAGGACTGATCCGTGGATCCTTCCTACTGTATCAGAACCTTCAGCGCCTTTAACCGTTGCAGAGATAGCGTACATGGAAGCACAACATGCTGCAATGGAACATATCGTGACTCCGCCAGTCTCTACTGAGTCCGATATGGACTATGCTCCTGCATGGTCATTGAATTCTACCCACTCTTTCAACTGTTTAGACATGGTCTTACCGTCTGATGAAGCCATTTTGGAAGCCATGATGGGCCTGGACCAGCCATGGGAACATATGCATCACAGGTCTTACCTGCTTCCAAACTTAGACAGGATAGAGAGAGGAGAATTCTCTATGAGACCCGGTGGATTTGTTGATTTGTCATCTTTTCCTTCTACTTCAAGACCTGTTTACGCTGAAGGAAATATGGCTAATATATCAAGAACAATCCCGATTAACATTTCCACCAAACCCGGGGTCATGGAAAACATTTTTATTGGTGCAGACTGTTCTCCAGAAGAGATCGCTCTGTATACCAAGCTTTTTAAAGAATTCCGCGACATTTTTTCCTGTTCTTATGAGGAGATGCCGAGTATCGATCCAGCCATAGTTGAGCATGTCATCACTACATACCCTAATGCAAAACCTGTGAGACAGAAGCTTCGTCCTGTGAATCCTCGAAAAGCGGCCTCCATTAAGGCGGAGGTTGAAAAGTTGCTTAGATCCGGATTTATCTACCCGATTGAAATGACGGAATGGCTTTCAAACCCCGTTTCGGTTGATAAAAAGCAAGGTACCATTCGAGTTTGTACTAATTTCCAGGACTTGAATAAAGCTTGTCTGAAAGATAACTATCCCACACCATTTATCGACCAAATCATATATGCCTGTGCGGGACACGAGATGTTTTCTTTCATGGATGGATTTTCAGGATATAATCAAATCCAAATCAAACCCGAAGATCAACACAAAACAGCTTTCATTTTTCCGTGGGGAACCTTTGCATATCGGAAGATGCCGTTTGGCTTAAAGAATGCTGGAGCTACCTTCCAGTGAGCTATGAGTTTCGCTTTTCACGATATCAAACACATAGTTGAACCTTACTTAGATGACCTCCCGGCACGATCTCAAAAGAGACGAGATCATCCAGCTCATTTGATACTTGTGTTTGAAAGATGCAGACAATATAAGATTCGATTGAATCCAAATAAATGTGTATTCTGCGTCGAATCAGGACATTTACTAGGTTTTATTGTATCTAGTTGTGGTATAATGGTCGACCCATTAAAAGTTGAGGCGATTGTAAATCTGCCTCCTCCTTGCACCTTGCGACAACTCCAAAGTCTGCAAGGCATGTCTAACTTCTTGCGATGCTTTATCATAAACTATGCTAAGATCACAAAAGGTTTTATGAGACTGCTTAAACAAGATACCTACTTCTTGTGGGATGAGGCTGCTCAAGCATCATTTGAGGCCTTGAAAAAGGCACTACTTTCAGCCCCCTTGTTGAGCCCGCCGGACTATGCAAAAGATTTTCTTTTATATCTGGCGGCGTCTCTTAATACAATTGGCATAGTACTAGTTCAAGAGGACGACACACTCCAAGAGCATGTTGTTTCCTATCTTTCTCGTGCATTGATAGCTCCTGAGGTTAAATATTTGCATGTTGAGAAGTTAGCACTTGTTGTGATCTATGCGGTACAGAGGCTTCGTCATTACATACTTTTACGAACAACTACTTTGATAGCAGAAGTCAATCCTTTTCAGTACGTTCTCACTCGACGCATCATCGGTGGGAAGTACAATAAATGGATTGTAATCTTACAAGAGTTCGATTTGGTCTTTCAACTGGCCAAGTCGAAGAAATCACTAGTGTTCGCTGAGTTAATCTCAGAGTTTTCGAGTGACTTAGAGCATATTGAGGAAGAATCATCATTCCCGTATGAACATATCTTCCTTATTGCTTCCTCTGACCCATGGTACGGGGATATATTAGTATATCTCCAGACTTTCAGGTGTCCTACCACTTTTTCTAGAGAAGAACGACGCAAACTGAAAAGTCATGCGAAAAAATATCTCATCATCTCTAATACTTTGTACAGATGTGGGGTAGATTCCATCTTACGACGTTGTTTGACTTTGGAAGAAGCAAAATCAATATTGAATGATGCCCACAGTGGAGCCTTTGGGGGTCATCTTTCTGGGTTGGCAACAGCACAGAAAATACTGCGTGCTAGGTATTTTTGGCCCACAATCTTTAAAGATTGTGTGGAAGTTGTGAAACGCTGTCGTCCGTGTCAGTTTTTCACTAGGAAAATGAGAGCACATCCAGCTCCTCTTCATCCTATGATTACAGCAGGTCCCTTCACAAAATGGGGGGTTGATTATATGACTTGCAATCCAGTTTCGGCTGGAGGACATCATTATATCATCGTTGTCGTTGACTACTTCACCAAGTGGGCCGAGGCAATGCCTACTGTCAAGGCAGATGGGGAAACTGCCGCTTATTTTGTATTCAATCAGATTATTGCAAGGTTCGGCATACCCAAAGAGATTGTGACTGATCACGAAAATCATTTCCAAAATAGCATGATGATCGATCTGTACACAATGTTAGGTTTTCGGAAAGAACATTCGTCTTCATATTATCCACAGGCGAATGGACAAGTCGAGGCAGTTAACAAAACTTTATAGGTAATTCGGCAAAGAACTGTTAATGCCAGTCGAAATAACTGGCACATCATGCTATACCCTACTCTTTGGGCTTACCGAGCGAATGTAAAGACTGCTACCGGGTTCTCTCCCTTCCAGCTTGTGCATGGGATAGAAGCAGTTGTTTCGATTGAATGCGAGATTCCTTCGTTAAAACTGGTTGTTCAATTACTACCGGATACTTCAGCACTGGAAGAACGTTTGTTGCATTTAGAGCATCTAGATGAGCAGCGCCGCGACGCGCTCACAGCAAACGAAGTTCACAAGAAATGAGTCAAAGGACAATATGACAAGTCTGTCAAACCTAGGGTGTTCCTTGAAGGAGATCTTGTTCTACTTTGGGATCAGGACAAGGAACCTCTAGGACCTGGCAAGTTCAAGTCCATGTGGCTTGGGCCTTACATAATCTCTAAAGTACTGAAGAAGGGTTCTTATGAGCTAGTAGACTACGAGGGCCATAAGTTGCCTGAGCCTAGAAATGGGCTCTACCTGAAGAAGTACTACGCCTAGGAAGTTGTGCTTTTTCTTGTAACATAGCTGTATATTTTGTAGAGCTAGTTTTTGCTTGTGTTTGCTTAGTTAACCTTATGTGTGTCTTCATTTTGTGTATCAGATGTCGACTGAACATTTCTTAGGATTTGCTGATGGCGCCAGTCGCCACACCCGACAGTTGGCTTCAACAGCTTGGGTCATTTACTCACCAGCTGGCCAACTGGTCTCTTCGGGGGGGGTTTTTTGGGTCCCACTACAAACAATGTAGCTGAATACAGTGCGGTCATAGAACTTCTCCAAGATGCTCTTACTCATGGAATTTCACATTTGGAGGTAAGACATGATTCGCAACTAGTTGTATTTCAGTTAACGGTTGTTTACCAAATTAGAGATCCGGTGTTGCTACGACAGTTTTTGCGAGTTAGATTATTGGAAAGACATTTTGATTCTATTATATATCAACACATTCCAAGAAATTTAAATGCATTAGCTGATTCATTTGAAAATTATGTTTTAGATTGGCATTTGTATCATACACTTCCATAAACAACATTTCACACATAAAGTTCAAACACATACACTTGTAAATAACCGATACTATATATATATTCGATACTGTATTAAAAAATATATGAGTTTTGGATCACAAATCTATCACAAAGTACAAAACTGCGCTCGGTGGCCTAAAAAATATACATAAAGTATCCATCTCATATGGAGAAGGAGGGTCCTCATCATCATCTACTGCATCCCGATAACATATGACCAACCTAGCTATCTTCCGCAACACCCTAAGCCATGCTGGGGGCACCCCAACTACATCTTCCTACATATCAATAGGTATCTGATCCATGCGGCATGCAGGAACATCATGAGTCAACCGACTCACTTTTCGCTCTATGGTCCCTAACATAGCATAAGCTGCACCAACATCTGCTGGCCTCACGAAGATAGTAGGATGTCCCTTGGGACGAACAGGCCCAATATCTGCATATGACACTTGTTTAGTACTTCAAAATTCATTTATAAAAATCAAATACTTGAAAATTTGAAAAAATTAAATAATTCTCAAAATTAAAAACATACCAATATCTCCCAGGCTCCACCTAGAGGAAGTACCAGCTTTGGATCATGGTGGAAGTCCAATCCAGCATACGGAAACTGCTCGAATGTCGGCACCTGTCTCTCCCGCCACCCCCAGAAATCTTCAGTATGATAACAAAAGTGACTTTCACCACCACCCTGGCGGAGAAATATGTCACCCCAACGGCCCAATATTGGCTCACGAGGGTTAGCTGGAGGTAGAGGCATTCCCAAGCTAAGAGCAGGTACCCTCTCAAAGAATAAGGTACATAAAATGCTGCCGTATCCAAATTTCTTCATTCTCCTAGACTTACAACCCGTGAGTTGAAGCTTCATATTTGCCAATAAACTAGTGCACCAATCGTACACATGTCCCTGCAAGCATCTAACACCAATATGCATGGAATGCCTCGAAGCTAGGTGTTGTGTGGCACTTCCCGACATCCGGTTCAACATACTCACAATAACCTTTAGAGGGAGGCTTTCAATGGTATAAATTAGGATTTGACTTCCTGATTTCTCATCCCCTGCCACATAGTATGGATTCAAATATTCTTGCACCGATGTAGCACCCACATTACGAGAAGATCCGTTCAAGTTTACCGCATCTCGCCTCCTAGAGAGTCTGTTAATAAAGTATATGTCGTCAACAGTAAGGTACTGTTATCACATATATAGTAGCCGGGCTACCATACATTATTTTTCTGATGCCAGTACACTATTCAGCCAGTTCCCTTACATTTGAGATGCTGAGATGAGCGTCTATATTGGATCACTATCAGATTGTGGACAACAGTATATATTCCCCATGCCATGACTGAGTCTCAGGACACTCAGAGAGATGACCGATGTAGCCATTATACCATTGGTACAGAGCAGTCAGTAGTGCCCAGAGTTACAGCAGCATTTTCAGAGGATAGATGATGGTACAGGTTGATGAGCATTCAGGTATATGACTCAGCAGGTATATCATTGTGTTATGGTTATATTGCTTTTATACTTATTCTTATAGCATGTCTTAGCACTTAGTGTCATGATCTGGCGATCATATAGATATGTGGACCTGATTGATCTTATTATATATATTATATTGTCCCTACTCAGACTTAGAAGTTCACTATTCATACTCATTGGTTTTACCCTCCTTAGGGAGAATAGAGGTGATCATTCCACCATGCTTTGGCTTGCTAGTGGTGGCTCCATTATTCATTGTCTTCGTCCATCCATTACCTACCTTTTAGTTTATCACCCTGACTTACTACTTGACTAGTGGCATGGAGGACTTTTCCCCACTGTAGCCTCTGTATTGGATGAGCTTCCCTGTTTATTGTGTCTCGGCTCTGAGTTGGTGACAAAACTTACCTATGGTGATTTGGAGTTCCTTGGAATTACCCCTAGTCACTAAAGTTGTGTTGGCTAAACCTAAAACTTTTAGTGCTGCCATGAATACAAAATCTGGAAAATGAAATGCTATATCTTGTATGAAAAGCCCATTCATGCAATGTGTTTCTAAACACACATGAATGAAAGGCATGCCAAATGAAAATGGCCATGAAAATAAAATGTTATATCTTTTGGAAATGTAAATACCTAGGTAAACAAGTTGTCCATGACACACCTAGAAGTGCTCAGGTAAACAAGTGCCTTAAAAAAACACCTACAGCAGAAAGCCTAAAATAAATGAAAATCTATGCAATGTGTTTATAAACACACATAGACCAAGGCTATGGAAACTTCAGGCCCAAAAAGCAATGGAACTTAAATGCTTTATCAAAATTATTGCTGGCCTCATTTGTATTATGGATTGTGCGCATCTGTTAAAGGTGAATAAATCCTCTTTGAACAACTCATCCATTTGTGAGACACCGCCATTCCCTGTGTTGTTGCTCATTCAGTATATACTACAGTGTGCATTCCCTTTCCCTTTGCCAAAGTGTCACAAATTTAAGTCATTCAAGTCATCCCTTAGCCTAGCCAGTTATTTTAGCCTTCACCCTTCACTAGCAAATTGATCACAACTATGAAGTGAGTATGATCTTGAAAGTCTAATCTGAGTAATAATAATAATTAATGACATTATATATTTGGATTTAGATCGCCAGTAATGATTGTGTTACAATTGTTATTTGAATAAGTTGTAGAGCATGCATTAACCTTTGACACTTTGCAGCAGCTTCCAGTGATGGTCTGAGTTATATTTGGTCATGTTGACTTGGCTAGACCAAGGTCAACCATAGGACATGAGATGGTTGGACCTTATGATGATATGGATAGATGATATATGGTCTATGTACACATACATGATGATTCTATACAGCAGCTACAGGGTTATGATGATGATTCATGGTTTACAACAGTATTTGATCATTTACAGATCATTATTATTTAGCCTGTTCCGGTATATTGGATATATATTTTGATCATGCAGAGACTCATAGGGTGTATGAGTACACATCTTGGATGGATTTGGACCTTCTGAGTCCAATGAGACATTTGTTTTTTAGTTACGGGCACTTACAATGATGATTGAGCCTCAATAGGCTATCCCAGTGCAGTTTTGGTCTATCGGAGGCTCTGTCAGATCAGATGTGATTTTTATCCGGTTGACCTAGGGCTCTGTGCTTGGAGGGGGTGGTCTAGCCACTTGTTTTTACCATATTACCCCCCTCCCAGACACACTGGTTCCCTCACCTTGACAGCGCAGGCACTCCAGGAGGCAGTTTGGGGCAATTTCACGCTTCCTGAGGCATTTCAGGATTGGTAGAAATGGCTATTGAGGAAATCGATTTGGGCTACTGAGGCAATTTTATGGCATGGGATGATTAGTGATGATAGATCGATGTCTTCCACACCTCCTCCAGCAGTTCAGCTTCATCGGGGCCCGCATCCATCACTTATGGCACTTTCTGATGATTTTTGAGGTCTTTTGAGGCCTACGATTTGACCATGGAGGCACGATTTGGTATATTGATGATTATTTTATGATTATTGTGCTATGGGGATTGACCAAGGGTGGCTAAAATTACCCCTTGGACCCACCATAAGCTTCCTATTATATTTTGTCATCATGATTTGGTGGGATTCCCCTCTTCTAGGGCGATTTTGTCCACCCATATTATATTTTATTAGTGATCCATGTATTTTATTGTTGAGCTCATCTCAACCATTGATTAGACATTTGTATCTTTTAATCTTAGCCACTCATTCAAAAAGTGGTTAGGATTTTGATGCCTCTCCTTCCTATTTAAAGGAGAGAGCTTCTCATTTGTAAGGGGTCTTTGGCTCTTGGATTATTGGTATAGAAAAACTTTCTTGTGGAAATTCTTGTGGTCTCCTTTGCATCTGGTGTTCTTAAATGGTGATTGGAAAGTCTATTGCAACCTAGCATTTGGAATTTGTGGTAAGATCTATCTATTTTGGAAATCATTATCTTGTCTACAGGAGGGCGACTTCAACAAGGGCGATTTTGCAAGGCTTCTTCAAATCGGCTTTCTTGGCATTTGCTTGTATCAGGGGGTTATCATTAGCATCATTGTGATCTATGCTATCTTTCTGTTACTTCTCTTGTGGCATTAGTCTTATCTCTTGATTACATCAAATCTGATATTGTTGACGTTTGTTGTGCAGGAGAGTGGGCGCATTGGCTTCTTGGACTAAATCGATTGCATAGAAAACTACCTCAAAGCTTATCAAATTGATCGGGTTTGCATAGATCATCCTCATCAAGGCATCTACAAGGTTACCCAGGTAAGATCCATAGGTTTGTTTCTCTTATCTTGATCCAATCCATTGACATAGCTCATAAATTGATAAAACCCTAATTTCTTCAAAACCCTCATTTTACATTTTCTCAGATCTACTAAGATCTAGTGGCTTCTTGGGTAAGATATTGAAAACCCACCTCTATAGTATCCACGGCATCCCGGATCTATAGTTTGGTGAGGATTGGCTTCCATTTGACTCTCTTCCCAAGCCAACCTAGCTTCTCCAAGCAAGGGCGCACTTCTTGGTGAGGGTGAGTTGACTTAGATCTAGTATGTGGGTAGGTGAGATCCCGCTTGATTCATGATCTACACATCCTATAACCTACCCCCAGATTGTCACTTTTCTGATTTCTACCTTGTGGGCCCTATTCCACATTTTAAGGGATTTAATCCCCATTTTGGACCACTTGGTATCTTTAAACTCAGATCTAGTAAGATCTAGCCGTCGGATTGCCTTGAAATTGTAGATCCACACTCCTACTTGATTAACCTACTCGGATCTAAAGTTTGGATGCCATCGGACTTGTCTTGACCCACTTAACCCACATTTTAGCCTCCTTGGGTAAAGTCGCACCACCTTGGAGAAGGGAGTTGTCCCACTTCTAGGACGTGGGTACTTGAGATTTCAGTGGATTTGGAACGGGAATAATTCAAAACCTAGGTCTAGTAGGTCACCTTGTCAAATCTTGCCTTGGGGATAGCATTCCTTGTTTTAAGGGATTGTGGTCCACTTAGGTCAAACCTAGATCTAGACCTATTCACCCATCAAGACTTTAATTGCCCACTTGTCTCATGCAATAGGAGTCCTTAACCACAAGCTAACCTTATTTTGACTCCATTATCCCAATTCCCAAGGCACTGGTTTCTCTCCAAGTCAATTCAACTTTCCTAGATTGTTGGATTAACTTGTGGTTTGACCTTAGTGTGGTGAACTAAACCCTTGATGGCATCATGTATCATGATCAAGCTTGTCACTTGTACTAGTTAGCCCCAATTCAACCCCTAAACTACCCTGCATTGGACACGGTTCCCAAGGCAGTGGATTTTCTCACATTGAACTAGTACTTTAATCCTGGATCCTATTTCACAAATCATAAGTCACTTTCACATTAATAATGAACCAAAGCTATACTCATTGAACCCCTCACTTGTCTTGTGACTTCATCCTAAGGTCTAGGATAAACCATACACCTTTCTTCACTTAGAATTAATTTGATTTGGTGTCTTGGTTTTGATCTCTCCTGTCGGGAGTAGATCGGGTCTCCCCCTTTGTTGTATGGGCTAGATAACATAAAGTGAAGGTTGCCTCGACTAGCGTGAGAACCATATATTGGAGGTCGAGGTGATCGTGGTTGCACCTTTTGAGTTTCCCTTTCCTATTGCCATCCATGAGTGGATACATCCATAGGGGTAACTACAGTTTGGGTGATAACAGGTCCATGGTTTGTCCCCAGATATCAAATGCATTGGCATCTACATCCCAGTATTGAAAGAGTCTTTGAAGCAATCGATTGAGTGCCCTCATGTTCACGGTTCGATAAAACTTTAACAAACCACATCTTCGGAGTGCATGGAGAGTGGCTGGGTCTTGCATTTCCACCCTATCCATCTCCTCATGTTCTCTCTCCCTCCAAATAAGCACCATCCTGCCACAAAAATGTCAATTTTTAGCATCTCGGCACTTTTTTCTTCATGTTCAGGGGTGTGCGCTATTGTATAAGCCACACAGTCACACATGGGCGCTACTGTGTAGAGGCAAACTAGCGCATACCTCCAGTATGCGCTACTTTTCCTACTGCAGAGTAGCGCACACGTTTCTCACGATGTGAGCATGGCTTTAAAAATGATTTTAAGCTCAAAAATTGACAAATAACCAATGGAAATGCAAGTTAGGATGAATTCAACTTACTTGGTGGAGGCAAAATGTTGATTGGTTGCTTGAGTCGATCGCCACGGAGGATTGAAATACAAGGGTTTGCTCCAATTTTTCTTGCCCTACAAAACCAAAATGAAATTTGAGTTTTAATTTTGAAATTAAATATATGAATTTGTTTTTAAATTTTTACCCACTTTGGTAAAATCTCTATAGTTGCAAATTCGACCAATTTGTTCTATTTAATCAATTAATAGCTACACATGGTACTATGATAATTTCACCCAATGGTTCTCATTTTTTCACTAAAATTTTGTAGGATCAATCCTTTAAGACTAATTTTCTTGATGATAGACCTTTTCAACTAGCTCATAGTTAAAATTTACATATCATTTAAGATTTTTTGTCGCGATTACTAACATATTTGTTGAAGTCCTAGTTTTGGCAGATCATGAGTCGTGATCCTAGAAGTTGTCATTTAAGTCATTTTAAGCTCTTGTTTGGACTATTTAAACCTAAACAAGATCGCCAAGCAAACTTGTCCTCTTCAAGCTCATTAAAGTAATTGAAGGCTCATCCACTCAAGTATAGAATTACCCCTTTTCCGAGCCTTGGTGGAAAAAATACGGAAAAGGTATACTCTAGGTATACTTCTGTATGCGCTAGAAGAGTTCTTCTTCCATTGTTTTATACTTTTTCGGGGGAGGAGACTAACTTTACGAAAAATGACTTTTCGGAGCCTTTCTTTAGGGTTTTCAGGCTCTCTAAACATGAAAACACCAAGCGAGCATTCACCTACTCGGGCTCGATGTGAAATCCACGAGATGGTTGATAGAGGACTGTTTAAGTTTTTCAACTCTATAAACAAGAAAACACCGCCGAGCACAGACCAATCCGGGCTCAATATAAAATCCACGAATAGGTGTAAAGAGGATTGTTTAAGTTTTTCAGACTCTATAAATAGGAAAACACCGACGAGCATTAATCTACTTGGGCTTGATATTAAAATCCATGAGTAGGTGTATGGAGTTATTGTTTAAGTTTTTCAAACTCCTTAAAATTGAAAACACCGGCGAGCAGGAACAGATCTCGGCTCGATATTAAAATCCAGAGATCAATAATATAGATTAATCTTCTATCTCTTCTTCGAACTCTATAAACAATGAAAAAGGTCCTGAGTCTTCCTCCCATGGGCTCGTTAAACTTTTTACATGGTTGGATCTATTGAGTTTTCATTCTTTCTTGGACTCATTAAAACAACAAGAAATATATTATTTTATCTAAAAAGAATAAGGGATGAGAAATATGTATCATATATTCAGTTTCAAAGGCAGTTCAGTTAGTTCTATCCTTGAAAACAGCACCTACTTGAGTCTATCATGTCGGTTGGGTTTAGTTTTTGACCTTAGGGTGAACCTAATCTCCAAGTTGTTTACTCCCCCGGTTGGTTATTCTTCCAACCATATGGAGGGTCTGCTAATGTCTCCTACATTACAGGCTTATTTCATTTTCCCCATTTTGTTGAAAACTACCTAAGTCACTTTGTGTCGTGCTCATTGTTCAAGGATATAATCTGTGTCAGCCATTCTGCAGTTTACCTTGACCTCATATGTCGGCCATCCTAGTGTCAGTCTTGTTACATATATTACTCCATATCAGCTCATACCAGTTGAGTGTTCCTCGTGTTGGATGATGGAGGATGCCTTAAGGCCTCCCTTCCAATGGACTTCTTCCCATCGACATCAACTCATTTTACTCTGGGAATGAAGTTCAGAGTTTCGGTTAGTACCTTGGAGATTGCAGTCACCAGTGGCAATTTTCCTCGCTGTTGAATTATGAGAATACATCAATGTCTCCTATTCGATAGGATCCTCAAGTGTTCGACTCCAAATCCACTTATTCACACTTGTTGGATCGTATTAGGTACCTTGGGCCCCATTATCATTATCGGTGGAATCCCTCACGTTTGTTAACAGTATACATCAATGACCAGTAATCAAACTATACTCCCCATGTTCGACTTTCAGCTCACTTATTCACATGGTTAGGTTTTGTACCTTGGGTTGTTTTGGATGAAGACCTTGGGATGTTGATGACATTACCTCATTATGTTATCACCCAAGTTGCGCAAGATTGAGCCTCACTTATATTCAGCTCTCCATGAGACATAGATCCAGTTTGTTGTTATGGATATGATCTCTCAGTTTGACATGGATCCACGCTTGTATTTCAAGTGGCCATGCTATATATACATCTCCTCGTTATGTATCGGAGATCATGTTGTATCACACTGCACATCTATATGATGTCAAGAATGTAATTGTTCGTTGACCTTGATCTTTCTTTCAGGTGTTTTTGTGACTTGGTCCTGCGGTTTCTTGCTCCTCCTCTGGCTTTGGATTATAATGTATTTCGGCCATCGTTTCCCTCTAACCTCACACATTAGGGGGCATCTGTTATAGGTCAAATCTGCACTTCTCCGTCTGTGATAACCTTGAGCTGTCGATCACACAAAAGGACAACTTGGATTGAAGAGCAGGATGACCTCAGATGAGACTTTGACCTGACTCACCTTCCTGCAAGCTGACAAAACCCTAAAAATATCATATTTTGGCATGGGCGCTACTCTTCTTAAGCAAACCAACGCATATGCCCTACTCTATAAGCTATGTGGTAGTGCACATCTCCTGGTATGCACTACTCTACTTCAATAAACTAGTGCACATCATTAAAAAGTGGCAAACGCTAGTTCTTAAACACTGTAGTTGCATGTTGAGCGCTACTCCACTGTGAAATAGTCGCGCACATCTTAAAATATGATCAAAAAAATATTAATTTGACGAATTGGGATTAGTTGCAGTTGGTTTCCCAACTTCCCCTTCAACCACCTCTCGACCTGAACTACCTACCTTGTCCTATAAATACAAGGAGGATTGAAGAGAGGGGTTAGACATGAGAGCCATAGAGAGACTCTTCTTATATGAGAAGCTTGTATTGAAGGTGGTTATGCTGGAGAAACTTTGAATTCAAAGAGGAGCAGGAGCCTAGGATCAGGTTACATGAGCATCCTGCAAAGTCAGGTATACTTTGTATTACTCATCTGTTTTTGACAATAAAAGGTTGAAACATCTTTCTCATCCTAAATCAAATGCTTAATGGACTATGTATTTGTTTGGATCAATGTTGGTTAATGCTTGATGTTTGAATTACTGTTCAATTCCATCATTATTATATTGGCCAAGATACGCTGAGAAAGGTCTTTGTGTTGCAGGTTTATCGGACGGGAGATCGAGTGGAGGATCGAGCGCAAGGTTGGACAAAAGCTAGGATCAAGCTTCGTTCATAAGGTATGTCCTCAAGGTCTCTGATCTATTTCCCTTTATAAACGTTTCTGTAATGCAATCACTATGTTTACCTGTCACCCCCTTATGTTGATAATGTTTATTTCCTCACTATAGGGTAGTATTTCCCACCAACAAATATTTAATGATAATATTATTTCTTTATTGATTTTTGTTATTATCTAGTCTGTTAGTATGATATAAAAACTCTTTTTTATTATATATTTTACCTTCTTCCTTTTGTTTGCAGAATAAGGAGACCATACTGGCTACCCATGGTGAGATCTTACAATATAATAGTGTTAATTTTTT
Organism: Larix kaempferi; assembly: GCA_027924585.1. Classification (NCBI taxonomy): domain Eukaryota; kingdom Viridiplantae; phylum Streptophyta; class Pinopsida; order Pinales; family Pinaceae; genus Larix; species Larix kaempferi. The sequence continues at coordinate 5,598,655 of BSBM01000826.1, read as the reverse complement.
AATTGGAAGGATGTGTATCATGATTATATATTATAAATTTGGTTTTGTTGATGGTATTCCAGATGTGGATTATGAAGCTCATCCAAGTGATCATGAAGGAAGAAATGGAACATTAGTGAGTATGGAATTTGTTCTTTTTATACGTGCTTAGTTTTAACTGGTAAAAAAAAGTATGTGGTTGTATTTTAGGTCAAGGAGAAGACAATGTCGTGTGCAATTAGTAGCATCTTACAAATTTTTTGTAGTTCCCACCATACAATTTAACTCATCATTTCAACCTTGTTTATGTGATGATTGATTTACTATCATATACTACTTGAAAACAAGAACCTACTAATATTATACCTTGTGCATATCAAAATAATACGTCTTCTTAATCAGGTAAATAAGAAAACGTCAAATAGTATTGCACTATGCAAAACTCCAATTCTCAACCAAGGAAGTCATGTTTCCCAATTCATAGTTGGAACACTTCCTACTGATTGACCATAAAGGACAATATCCTCCTCTTTTACTTAATATTTCTTTTCAAGACATCAATATGTAGCTTCAATGTCTAGATACATATTATATTAATAGGGTTGTTTTAGGGACAAACAATAATGCTTCTTACATCAATAGCATGATTAGAAAAAAATTCACCTTGTGTTAAATGCCATACTTGGCATGCTAGTTGTTAATTGTGGCCATAAATATTAGATATTCATAGATGAAAAAAACTAAAGCCATTGCATAGGTGAAGCATTCACCTTTGAATTACAAAGGTCACACCTTCCCATTGGATTGTCCATAACCAAAAATAGGCATACCTTATAAACCAAGAACCTAGTACTTACACTAGCCAAAGGCTTGCTCTCAATTTCAAACACTAGAACCACTTGGTATCTATAAATGAAAACATGACCTTGACAACAAAAAACAAAAAATCTTAATGAGTGAAGCACAAGCAAAATAAGATGATGTGTACCTAAGAATTGGATATGTGTACCTTACATTTGGATGATGCATGCATGGCTAAGTGCCTTGTGAGGTTCAAAGAATAATTGTTGGAAGGGCAAGTCTGAAAATTCCAACAAGTGTTTTTCAAGTTGTTGGGCCATAATCTTCGATGCCACTTAAAGAAAAAGAAGGTGTTGTAGGGAACAACATTCTATAGGGAGGATGAGACATAGTATCATCTATCCTCCATAAACTTGGAACATAAGACACTTAAGGCACATAATACAAGGAAACATGAAACACAGGGTAATGACACTTGGAATTCCAATCAAATATTATATTGTATGACTCTCCCCTACTTCCCATGTCGGTGGTTTCCTTAGGGATGATTAGTTGTAAGTAAGAATATAGTGACAGATCTTTGAGTAGTCAAAATAGGCCATGAATAAAGCCTCTTTTATGCCTTGGTGGGAATCAATCTACTAGTTGCATAGTAGATGAAGTTTGGGGACTCAATATGGTCAACCATGGTAAACATTGATCAACAATGGTAAAAAATGGTCAACTATGTTCAACCATGGTCAATATAGTCAATGCGAATGAAGGGTGAAAGGCTTAACTATGATTATTGTGGTAGGAGACTTGTTGGTCATAGTAATAGTGAGCTATGTGATTAAAAATGGATTAATGGATAAGTGATTATTACATCAATGAATTAGAAGGCTAGCGATTAGTGGGTCAATGTTGATAATATGGTCAACCATGATGAATATGGTTTAGATAGCCAATATGACCAACCATGGTCAACATGTTAAATGGTGATCAACCAATATCAATGAGGGTCAACATGTTCAATGTTGATCAACCATTATCAATGAGGATTAATATATTTAATGATGGTTGAGGGTTCATAAGTTACTAGGATTAATGGATCGAGGGATTAGTGGTTAAGTTGGTGGGTCAAGGGTAGGTGGTATCTAGTTGTGTCATTGGACATATATTGTTTAATAATAGTTTCAACTTGAAAGGTTACAATAATAAAGTATCGAAATCCATAATTCACTTTAATTATCGACCAAGCATGTGCAAACTTTATAGATGTTGTGCACTATGTATGCAAAACACGAGGATTTAATGCACTAAGAAACAAGTTTCCAACTACTTATGTGTTGATAGAAGAAATAAACTTGTCCCTATTCAACTTGGCTCTTCTATCATGAGTCATAAATATAGTGAATTAATTTTGATCCTTCACTAGAAGATCCTAAATAGCTCGATAAGTCAAATCCATGAATTCTATAAATTTTTCTACCTAACTGACTCTTACTCAGGTGCAACTGATTCTAGAGATAAATTTCTAACTTCTCCTACTATACCTAATCTAGGATCCATATGAGATTTGGAATTTAAAAATATCTAAGTTAATTATTGTCACTTGGATTGAAAACTTATCTAATCATCTTCATAAATTGAGATGACACTATCCCACAATCATCTCCCTTTATTGATAGATCAATGTTACTTCTACTTTTTATAGGTAAAGTGGTTACATGGAATTGAACCTCTTCTTGGTGGAAAACACATGAAGTCAATTCCCATGATTAATAAACTAAACACTATACCATACCCTAGGATTTAACAATATACTAAGTTTTTGTTGTTTTTTTAAAATACAAAACCTTTGTCGGATATCCGACCATCACTCCCAAACAATCCGACGAATTTGCCATACCACCGACGGCTTAAGGCATCGAATATCAGACTTTTAACAATGCAAAGGATGTCGGATATCCGACTTACCATTACAAACAATCCGATGTCTTTTTCATACCACCGAAGGCTAAAGGCGTCGAAAATCGGACTTTTAACAATGCAACGGCCGTCAGATATCCGACTTACCCTTACAAAGAATCTGACGCCTTTGTTATACCACCGACGGCTAAAGGCGTCGGTATTTGATGTCAACAACGTCGGATATCCGACGGGTATTATGTCGGATCACCAACCTCTTATAAGGTGATACCTGTCGGATCTCCGATGGGTATGGTAAAAGAAAAAATTTCGGATATCCAACGTCTTATAAAGAGATAACGGTCGGATATCCGATTGGAGGTTGTCGGATATCCGACTGGAGGATGTCGGATATCTGACATCCTATTTTAAAGTCGGATATCCACCGACGTGCAACTGATGTTAAAAAAATATGGTGCTTGTCGGATGGTCGCAACATGATGATGAAAATCGGATATCTATGTCGTCGTATTTTGGGTTAAAAAATGCTAGTGCCTATCAAATATTCGTTAGTGATCCTGCAAATGTTTAGCTGTCATTCATTGAAAAAAATTTAAATTTCCTTGTCTAGTTCATTGGCTATGCATCTACTTTACATGATAGAGGATTAACAATAAACTAAGGGTATTATTTTACTATGACAAATCATTTGTTGAACTAAGTGGAATGACAGAATCACTAAATCATAACTTTTCTATAGTCATAACAATTTGTTATGTGACTATGACAAGCCATTTGTTGAAGTAAGTGGAATGACATAATCGCTAAATCATAACTTTGTTATTCTATGTTTTGAGAAAAGACCACTATAAGATCTATGTTGGAACATTAAACCATCTAGACCTTAGGTAAATTAATCATTTAATTAATTTACTTAGTGTTTAGAACCTTGTTCCAAGTTTATTTGGCATAATATAGCAACCTAGCATCTAGTCTAGTGACTTAGGTCCACCTTATCCACTTTTTGACCATCTTACACTAGTGATGCACCCTCATACTTTCTTTTAGAGCTTTTATGAGATAATGCGCCCTAGATAGCTTTATTCTACTTTTATGAGACAAAGACTGCTTTTAGCAACTTTTCTCTTGGATTGAGTTGCCAAAACTGCGCTAGGGTGTCTTTAGGCAAGTTGTTAGATTTTTCCACCAACCAATTCCATTTTTTTATCCAAAAAATCCATCCTCTTGATGATTTTATGTCACTCATGGTCCACCAAGCATCCAATTTCCCATTCGTGACCACTTGCATAGAGTTGGTTTTAGCTTATTGTCTAGATTGAGGTTTTAGTGCTAAATAAGCATGTTTTTTCAGCGAGCCTCTCGAATTGCCTCTAATGCATTCAGATTCTCTCTATAAGATGTACTATTTTTGTATTCTTATTATTGAATACCAATCACAATGTAATGGACATTAACATAATTACATTCTACATGTTTCTACTGATGGAATATTGGTCAATACTGAATCAGTATTGATAATTTTTTCTTTTTAATCGCTTATTTAACTTTTGATCAAAAACATGGAAACAACTGAAATACGGATTTATCATGGAATCCCAAATGGGTAAACCACCAAAGCTTTTCTATTATCTGCAAAAAAAATTTACAAGTTACAATAGAATTCGATCGGCACCAACCAATCAGGATGCACCACAGCCTTGATTCACCAGCACCAACTGGTAGGAGGCTACGACCCCCTGTTTAGTCAGCTACGACTGACAAGGAAGCAACAACTCCCTTTCGCAGGCACCAACCTTCCCTAGCACCACCCTGCCACCCTTAAGATATTAATTCTTCACAAGCTTATAGGACTGCTTCTCTTCCTTTGGCCTAAATTCTTCTTCAAGTACTGATATGAAGAATTGAGAGATGCTATTATTCACTTTATGATGTCATCATATATATTCTTCCTCTTTCAACCTATTCATGAAACATTATGTCTCTTCATGAATTTACACCTTTTGATAACTAATTTATAATCCAACTTAGTTATAACACAATTGTATATATATATATATATATTTATAACACTATTCTTTAACAAAATATCCGATTTGTCATATTTAGAGGTCTCGCTATCTTTTGATAGTCCACCTAAACTTCTTCTCAAACTTTAGAGGTATGTAATCTATTACACCAACTATAGTGGTCCTGCCAAACCTTCGATAGCTATCTGCCAAACTTCAAGCATTTTTAGCACTAGCGCTTAGCTATTAAAAATTAAAACAATAGCATTCACTCATGGCGCATAACTAACCTTCACGGCCAAAGGCTTATCACATCCACCACAAAGGTTTTCATAATATGGATTGGTTGATTGCGATGCCACTAGGAAGCCGACACGTCAACGTTCATTGAAATCCCAAGGGTTTATCAACTACCTCACAATTCTGGCTGCAACAAGACATATACACCGTTTGATCGTCGTTTGATGACCGTGAGCATGCTCCACCATTTGATTTTTTACAATAACTTCGGGACCGTCGGATCACTATCCACCTCATCCTTGCATATTTTGATACATCATTGCCATATAAATGTCCACCTCGACAACGCTTACATCCTCGTCAATGCCTCATGTCTGCCACGTTACTTTCCATTCACTATCCACATCCACAAATTCCTTGTCATCGTCCATGCAGAAGAAAACATGTGTAGCAAAAGGATAGGGGGCCTGACAGGTCGTCCCGAACGTCGAGCTGGTGATCTTCTTGTGGAGTCTAAACACCCAGCGCCCCCGCCTATCCTTTGCACTACGCGTCAAATGAGTTAGTGAAGACTGGTGTTTATAAATCCATAAGATCCTCATTTCACTGTCAATGTGGGACTAAATCCCAAACAAAACAAATCACAACCATTGATTTGATAATCCAATGGCTGCTAAGTCTCCACCATGTAATTTCTTCCTACCAGTTGGCGTTTTTGTGTAGTGAATTCTGAGAGACATCCATGGTTTTAGAATCGGCTTTGAACGTTGTCACAATCGTTGATTTGATGATCCAACGGCTGCTGAGGCTCCACCATGTAATTTCTTCCTACCAGTTGCGCGCGTTTTTGTGCAGTGAATTCCGAGAGACATCCATGGTTTTAGAATTGGCTTTGAACACTGTCTAACTTAGATTTATCCTTTTGTCGGCTGCTCTGTATGGTGTAAGATATTCCCCATTGATCAAGACACATTGTAGGAGATTCCACAAGAACACTGAAACCCTCCACAATCGCTCTTGGCATGCTTCCAAAATCGTGGCTCACTCCACAATGGGTTGGTCCCTTAAATCGTGGCTCACTCCACATCGTCATTTGCCATCACATTGCACTGATCCCTCTAAACTTGTTTCAATGTTCAAATTCCCATATCGTGGGCATCTCCAATAGTGGTCAACCAAATCTTGAAATAAAGCCCGTTGTTGATCGTCCACCTCATTACGTTCAATAATTCTCTCCAAAGTGTCTTCTGTCAAATTGTCCGTGTTCCAATTCTGGTGGTGGCATCTCTTAATCTTCCAATTTTGTCCATCCAATATGGGGGTAACTCATCACAAGCAAGAATGTTGTCTAAACTGCCTTCTATCCAGCGGCCACTCCCACATTCCACTGGGTATTTTCCCTTCTTCCACTCCCATGTTCTGTGTGCTCTTCCATGATATTGTTCCAAAAGTTTAGTTGCACAACCATTAGCATGATCATAAACATCAGATTCCTTTTCCTTTTGAAATTCGTAATTTCTATGATTAAAGCTATTATCTTCATGATTCATCATATCTATAATATGAGTATTATATGCTGATTCCTTGTGTTCCTCTTTTATTTTGAGAGATGAACTGTCTTTCCACTGAAACTCTTCTATTCTTCTTTGTACAGAAGATAGGGAGTCGAGTTTTGATTTTTTCTTGTTTTCATTTCCTTCAGAGTTCTCGAGGGCCGCTTGAGATTTGGTGTTGTCATGAATGTCATCAACCTCACCAACATTTTCCATCTCCTCACACCCTTTGTTTTGTGCCTTCTTGGCCTTTGACTCCATGAAATATTTACTGCTTCCAACATCATTACCTGCACAAGATTCTACTCTGCCATTACTAGTGTAGGTTATTTGAATGTCATCACCCCGATTGCCATCAATGACAATTATGCATCATTTGTTACTGCCATATTGACAACAATCTCCCCCTTTGGCATTGATGGCAATATCACTCTAATTTCTCCCCCTTTGACATCAAGGGAAAAGGGATAATAATCTCCCCCTGACAGCAATCACTGTCTCCTCCTATCCAAATTCATCATATTTTTTTAATTTGGAGAGGGAATTACACCCATCTTTTGCCTAAGATGCTCAAACACATCTCTGTTCAAAGGCTTAGTAAATATGTCTGCCACTTGTTCCTGTGTCGGAATATATTCAAGTCCGATATTCTTGTTTGCAACTTGCTCTCTCAAATAGTGATATTTTATAGGAATATGTTTTGCCTTGGAGTGTTGAACGGGTTTTTTGGACAAACTTATGGCACTAGTGTTGTCACAATGGATGATAGTGGGTTCTTCAAACACAACCTTAATATCTTGTAGGGTTTGTTTCATCCATTCGACCTGTGTGCAGCAGCACTCTGCTGCTGCAATGTACTCTGCTTCAGTGGTGGATAGGGAGATTGAGGTCTGTTTTTTACTTATCCAAGAGACAAGTGATTCTCCCAAGAAAAAGGCTCCTCCACTTGTGCTCTTCCTATCATCTACACATCCAACCCAGTCTGCATCTGAATAGGATTTTAGGGAGAATGTGTTCTTGCTAGGGTACCATAATCCAAGATCTATGGTTCCTTTTAAATACCTGAAGATTCTTTTTACAACTTGAACATGGCTCTCTTTTGGTGCAGCTTGAAATCTAGCCACCATTCCAACAGCTTGCTTGACATCTGGTCTGGAGGATGTTACATATAGTATACTCCCAATCATGGATCTATAATGTTTTGGATCTACATCCTTGGATTCATCTTCTTTGCTTAATTTGCAGCCTACTGTCATAGGTGTACAAACAGGCTTGTAGTCCTCTAGCTGAAATCTCTTCAACATATCTTTAATATACTTGGACTGATGAATAAAGATTCCCTTTTTGCACTGTACTATTTGCAATCCTAGAAAGAAATTCATTTCACCAAGCAAAGACATTTCAAATTCTTGCTGCATTCTCTTAGCAAAATCCTCACTCAACTTTTCATCATCACTCCCGAATATAATATCATCAACATACACTTCTACAATGATCAGGATATCATCAATAATTTTACAATAGAGATTACAATCTGCTGATCCTCTTTTGAAGCCTTGTGTTTGCAGATATGAGTCCAACCTTGCATACCATGCTTTGGGTGCTTGTTTTAACCCATATAGTGCTTTCTTTAGTTTACAGACATAATCTGTTTTATCAAATAATTGAAATCCTTCTGGCTGCTCAATATACACTTCTTCTTCTAAGTTTCCATTGAGAAAAGCTGACTTGACATCCATCTGATATACCTTAAATTTTTTGTAACTGGCAAAAGCTAAGAACATCCTAATTGCCTCTAATCTGGCCGCAGGTGCAAAGGTTTCTTCAAAATCTACTCCTTCAACCTGAGCATATCCTTTGCATACTAATCTGGCTTTGTTCCTAATTACTTGCCCATCTTCATTTACTTTGTTTTTAAACACCCATTTAGTTCCAATAACATTCTTATTTTTTGGTCTTGGAACCAATTCCCAAGTTTTATTTTTTTCAATTTGGTTCAATTCTTCATTCATAGCTTTGACCCAATTCTCATCTTTTCATGCCTCTTTAATTGAGCTGGGCTCAATACATGACAGTAGTGCTATCTCTGTTTGATACACAAATTTTCTTCTTGTTTGTACTCCTGCATCTTTATCTCCAATGATCTGGTCTTCAGGATGATTTTCTTGAATTATTCTGGAGGGTGTCTTGGTGTCTCTTCTAGGGGATTCTTCTTTTTCTTCTTGAGTATCTATTTCATCTTTTTGTATGTCTTATTTTTCTTCTACATCTGTTTGTGTATCAACTGGATCCTCATCACCCTCACTTTCATCATTGAGTATACTTTCTTGATGTTTAAACTTCTTTGTTTTCAAATCATCTACCTTAACATCAACACTCTCTATAATCTTATGTAATCTAATATTATAGCATATGTATGCTTTCTTGGTAGAAGCATATCCAAGGAAGATACCTTCATCAGATCTAGTATCAAATTTTCCAAGATCTTCATCGAGTCTTTTGATGTAACATTTACTACCAAAAACCTTGAATTACTTTACAGAAGGAACTCTCCCAAACCATAACTCATAAGGAGTCTTGTTACTATTAGTCATGAGCTGTCCTCTATTCAAAATGTGCATTGGTGTGCTTACAACTTCTCTCCAATACCCATCAGACAACTTTGCTTCATTGAGCATAGTTCTTGCAGCCTCCTGGACTGTTCGATTCCTTCTCTCAACAATCCCATTTTGTTGAGGTGTTCTGGCAGCTGAGAATTGTCTCTTAATTCCATGATTTTCACATAAGAGATCAAACTCCTTTGAGGTGAACTCACCACCATTGTCTGATCTAAGACATTTATTTTTGCCTCTGTTTCATTTTCAACAAGATTTTTAAAAACTTTGAACTTGTTAAATGCTTTTGATTTTTCCTTGAGAAAAAATACCCAAGCCATTCTAGTAAAATCATCAATGAATAGCATAAAATAGGACTCTCCTTGAAACTTTTGGTTCTTGTAGGCCCACAGAGGTCAGTGTGAACCATCTCTAAAGGTTTTGAGGTTGAATATTCTTTTGTCCTAAACCTTATTCTAGTTTGTTTCCCTAGTTGACAATGTCTACATATGGGATTTGAAGGTTTTGTAATCTTTGGCAAGTTTCTTACTGCCCCAAGGTTACTGACTTTTACTAAATTGTCAAAATTAATGTGTCCCAACCTCCTATTCCATAGCCAACTTTCATCCACTAAATTCATATGACATTCCTCATCCAGTTTTGTATTTAGTATGTATACATTCTCAGGAGTTCTAGATGCAGTACCAACCAATTTTCCAGAGTCATTTCTCCTAATCTCAGGAGTTCTAGATGTAGTACCAACCAATTTTCTAGAGTCCTTTCTCCTAATCTCACATTTCTTGGAATCAAAGCTACAAATGTGTCCCTGATCACAGGTTTGGCTGACACTTAGTAAGCTAGGTTTCAGATTTTCAACCAGTAATACATTCTTGGCTTTGGCCTTTCCCACATTCACAGTTCCTTTCCCAAGAATGTTACCTGAAGCATTGTCACCAAATGTAACTCTCCCCTTATGTTTCTTTAAGTTCAAAAACTTGTCCTTATCTCCTATCATGTGCTTTGAACACCCACTGTCAACATACCAGGGATCTCCTTTATCTTGGACTTTTAAGGCAATAAGACATTTCTCTTCTGATGTCTTCTCTCTCCAAAGCTTCTTTTGCTCTTTAATGTCCTTTGGCCTTTCTGATATTTCCATTAATGTACAGTTTCTTGCTTTATGCCCATATTTATGACAGTTGAAGCATTCTAAATATTTTTCTTGTAGAGGTGTAAATGAGTTATAATTTCTACTCTTTGCTTGACTAACTGTTTGATTGTTTTTGAAGTTATAATTTTTACCGTTCAATCTTTTCTTCTCATATGCTCTACAATTCACAGCTTTGTGTCCAAAGTTGGAGCATGCAAAACAATATCCAAGAAAAATATAAGGATATCTGTTTTGATAAATCTTCTTTGGAGTTGTCTTGAGTTCCTTCTTGATGGGTGGAAGTGGTCTTCTAGAGTTATGAGCATTCCTTGTCTTTTCTTCTTCTTCCTTCTTGATTGTACTACGAAGAGTTGCTGCATAAGATTTTGGTCCAACTTTATTTTCTTTTTTAGAATAACCTAATCGATTTTTGTTACTCGTATTTCTTTGTGCAGTTATAATTTCATCTAATATTTTAGAACTGTTTTCATATTTGTTTTGAACAAATTTTGTATCGAGTTCTTTCCTTAAGTGAATTAATTCTGCTTCCATTTTTTCACAAATTAATTGTTTTTCTCTAAGAGATTCCTCTATCTTCTCTTCTATCCTATTTGCTTCTTGAATTTTCTGTTTCAGATTGCTCATGATTTTCTTCATCTCCTTTTCTTTTTGTTCATGCTCTTCCTACTGTTCAACTATAACCCTTTTCAACTATCTATATTTATTTTTGTATCTTTTCATTCCATTCAAAGCACTAAATAGTTATTTTTCCAGGTTAACCTATGTTTCATCTTCTGACTCTTTTTCATGCTTACTTTCTTCTGGATCACTAGATTCTTCAATACCTAGAAAGAGGACCTCATCATCACTGTCACTCGCCTCAGATGAACTATTGTCTTCTTCTTCTTCTTTTGAATAGTAGTTCTTTTTGTATTTTTTTCTTATAGTCGAATTTTCCTTTTTTCTTGTATTGTTTACTCTTGTCATCTTCATCCTTAGAGTCTTTCTTGGGATAAGGACACTTGGATTGAAAGTGCCCAATTTTTCCATAGTTAAAACATTTGAAGGGAAGCTTGCCTTTATACTTTCCTGACCCCTTCTGAAGTTTCTTGATAAAATTGGCTTCTTCCACATCATGTTCTTCATTGTGGTCGATCTGATTTTTTTGCTTTTGATTCTTTATTTTCTTGGTCACTTTGAAGGCTGCTTCTCCTTTTGAAGTATTATTGTGTCCCGTTCTCATCTCATATGTAGTGATAATCCCATGTAGTTGATCCATTGTCAAGAGATCAAGATCATCTTGTTCCTCTAAGGTGGGTATTTTTGAGTCATACTTCATGGGCAGTGTCCTTAGCACTTTTTTAACCACTTCTTTTTCTTTTAATTTTCCTCCAAGGCCTCTAATGGCATTGACTACCTCATCTATTCTTAGAAAGTATTCCCCAACATTCTCTTCCTCCTTCATTTTAAGACTCTCAAACTGCCCCCTATATGTCTGAAGCTTGGATTCTTTGACTTTAGATTCACCTTCATAGATAATATTTAACGTATCCCAGGCTTGCTCGGCAGTCTTGCATCTCATAACTTTTGTAAAAACAGTGTTTGTCAATCCACTCAAGATTGCATTTAGGGCTTTGGCATTACTCTCATATTCACTTAGTTCCTTTGGATTTGTAGGTGCTTGGTCTCATATCTTACACACCTCTTGAGTTGCTTCCCACACCTTCCATCCAAGGGACATCAGATGGCACCTCATCCTCACACTCCAGTATGCATAATTTTCTCATGTAAAGAGTGGGGGTTTGTTAGTGGCTAACCCATTTTGTTGATCCATAGTGGTCTTTGAATAAGATCTTCCTTCTGGTGGTTAAACCGTGGTGAAGGAACCTTGCTCTGATACCAATTGATGGAATATTGGTCAATACTGAGAGGGGGGGGTGAATCAGTATTGATAATTTTTTCATTTTAACTACTTATTTAACTTTTGATCAAAAACATGCAAACAACTGAAACAGGGATTTATCGTGGAACCCCAAATGGGTAAACCACCAAAGCTTTTCTATTATCTGCAAAATTGTTTTTACAAGTTCCAATAGAATTCGATTAGCACCAATCAATCAGGATGCACCCACACCCTTGATTCACCAGCACCAACTGGTAGGAGGCTACGACCCCCTGTTTAGTCAGCTATGACTGACAAGGAAGCAACAACTCCCTTTTGCAGGCACCAACTTGCCCTAGCACCACCCTACCACCCTTAAGATATCAATTCTTCACAAGCTTCTAGGACTGCTTCTCTTCCTTTGGCCTAACTTCTTCTTCAAGTACTGATATGAAGAATTGAGAGACGCTATTATTCACTTTATGATGTCATCATATATATGCTTCCTCTTTCCACCTATTGATGAAACATTATGTCTCTTCATGAATTTACACCTTTTGATAACTAATTTATAATCCAACTTAGTTATAACACAATTGTATATATATATATGTAATATATATTTTTATAACACTATTCTTTAACAAAATATCCGATTTTTCATATTTAGACGTCTCGCTATATTTTGATAGTCCACCTAAACTTCTGCTCAAACTTTAGAGGTATGTAATCTATTACACCAACTATAGTGGTCCTACCAAACCTTCGATAGTTATTTGCCAAACTTCAAGCGTTTTTAACACTAGCGCTTAGCTATTAAAAATAAAAACAATAGCACTCACTCCTGGCGCATAACTAACCTTCACAACCAAAGGCTTATCACATCCACCACAAAGGTTTTCATAATATGGACTGGTTGATTAGGATGCCACTAGGAAGCCGACACGTCAACGTTCATCGAAATCCCAAGGGTTTATCAACTACCTCACAAGTCTGGCTGCAACAAGACATATACACCGTTCGATCGTCGTTTGATGATCGTGAGCATGCTCCACCGTTCGATTTTTTACAATAAATTAGGGACCGTCGGATCACTATCCACCTCATCCATACATATTTCGATACATCATTGCCATAAATTGTCCACCTCGACAATGCTTACATCCTCGTCAATGCCTCGTGTCTGCTACGTTAATGTTCATTCACTATCCATGTCCACGACTCCCTTGTCATCGTCCATGCAAAATAAAACACGTGTAGCAAAAGCATAGGGGGCCCGACAGGTCGTCCCGGGTGTCGATCTGGTGATCTTCTCGTGGAGTCCAAACACCTAGCCCCCACGCCTATCCTTTGCACTATGCGTCAAATGAGTTAGTGAAGACCGGTGTTTATAAAGCCATAAGATCCTCATTTCACTGTCAATGTGGGACTAAATCCCAAACAAAACAAATCAAAACCATTGATTTGATAATCCAACGGCTACTGAGTCTTCACCATGTAATTTCTTCCTACCAGTTGCGCGTTTTTGTGCAGTGAATTCCGAGAGACATCCATGGTTTCAGAATCGGCTTTGAACGTTGTCTAACTTAGATTTATCCTTTTGTTGGCTGCTCTGTATCGTGTAAGATATCCCCATTTATCAAGACTATATCAGGACACATTGTAGGAGATTCCATAAGAACATTGAAACTCTCCACAATCACTCTCGGCCTGCTTCCAAAATTGTGGCTCACTCCACAATGGGTCGGTCCCTTAAATCGTGGCTCACTCCACAATGGGTCGGTCCCTTAAATCGTGGCTCACTCCACATCGGCATTTGCCATCACATTACGCCAATCCCTCTAAACTTGTTTCAGTGTTCAAATTCCCATATCGTAGGCATCTCCAATAGTGGCCAATCAAATCTTGAAATAAAGCCCATTGTTGATCGTCCACCTCATTACGTTCAATAATTCTCTCCAAAGTGTCTTCTGTCAAATTGTCCATGTTCCAATTCTAGTGGTGGCATCTCTTAATCTTCCAATTCTATCCATCCAATCTGGGGGTAACTCATCATGACCAAGAATGCTGTCTAAATTGCCTTCTATCTAGCGGCCACTCCCACGTTCCACTGGGTATTTTCCCTTCTTCCACTCCCATGTTCTCTGTGCTCTTCCATGATTATGTTCCAAAAGTTTAGTTGCGCGACCATTAGCATGATCATAAACATCAGATTCCTTTTCCTTTTGAAATTCGTAATTTCTATGATTAAAGCTATTATCTTCATGATTCATCATATCTGCAATATGTCTATTATATGCGGATTCCTTGTGTTCCTCTTTGATTTTGAGAGATGAACTGTCTTTCCACTGAAACTCTTCTATTCTTCTTTGTACAGAATATAGGGAGTCAAGTTTTGATTTTTTCTTGTTTTCATTTCCTTCAGGGTTCTCGAGGGTCGCTTGAGATTTGGTGTTGTCATGAATGTCATCAACCTCACCAACATTTTCCATCTCCTCACACCCTTTTTTGTGCCTTCTTGGCCTTTGACTCCATGAAAGATTTACTGCTTCCAGCATCATTACCTCCACAAGATTCTGCTCTTCCATTACTAGTGTAGGGTATTTGAATGTCATCACCCTGATTGCCATCAATGACAATTCTGCATCATCTGCTACTGCCATATTGCCAACATCTACATCTATATTTATTCACAACTTTGCTAGTCTCTGATGAATTCTTAGTGAAGACTTCTTTGGATCTTATCTTTGGCTTGTTTTGAATTCTAATAAGCTTATAGGAACTTTGTTCCATTGTATCTCTCGATTGGTAATGATTTCTATCCAAAAACATAATCCTTCTGGATAAACAGTCCACAATAGTGAGGAAACTGGGAATTTTTGGGCATTCAAATATAAAGAGATAATCAAGATATATCTGGCGAATTTTGGATTCTTTAGCTCCTAGTCCTATGTTTGTGAAATTAGAAATGGTTTGGTTCCTTTATATAATAGACAAGGAATTTTTTGGATTAAGTTGAAGGTCCTCTTGATGATATATATGCAACCGCAATTAGAAAATGTGATCCCAAGGGACCACTGATGGTATATGTTTTGAAAATAATTCCATCCCCAGAAAAAAGGATGTTTATTTGCCTTTGGTCATGTTTTTTTTGGGAGAGTGGAAACATGTATGAAGGTAAGGATCATGGGAAAAAAACTAAGTAATGAGATGCAATTCAAACTCAAGGTAGATGAACCCATTCCATTTCCGAGGAATTTTGTTGAAAACTACAAAACCAAACTTCAGTTGAACGTAGAGATAAGGAAGATTGCCATAAATATTGAAGTACCTATTGTTGGCAAATTCAAAATCCATGCTGCACCTGAAAGCATGTTTGATGCTCTAGGTATGAACATCAATGTTGAATATTCTACAGGTATGGCATTGAAAGATCCAACTGCTCAGAAGAAAATGTATGAAAAATACATAATGTTCAAAATTTCAATGGATTTGAATCTACAACTTTGGGAAGAAATGATTGAAAATAGTAACAAACAAACATTGTTGGGTGATGAGGGTTCTTCTTAGGAGATGAGAGGTAAATGCTATGAATTATACATGTTGAAACAAGAAGCAAAGTTGAGGGACGAAAAGTACTCAAAAAGGTTGGAGAAGGAAGCAAAATTTAAGTTGATGGAGAAATTCCTGTAGAAGAATAAAGCAGACATTGAAGGGAAGAAAAATCATGCTATCCATGCCATCACTCTAACCCAAAATCCAATGGTTAGAGAGGAGGAAAATAATGATTTAATCAAGGAATACACAAGTAACACACTCAAAGTAAGAAATTGGCTTTTAGGAATTTTGCTCTTGATTTAGTGGTTTATCCTCCGTCTTCTAAGGACATGCCAAGGAAAACATGACCATCCAAACCAATGCCTCGCGTCACTACTACTGATCCAAATTCTATGTATTCAAATGAGAAAAGGAATCAATCTAGTATGGCTAAAAATCAATTAGCTATATCCATTCCCAGCTTTACAGATCTAAAAGGGGAAAATACAAACTTTCCCTAGAAAAATATGGTTTTGGTTTTACTTCAATTTATCAAAATCCTGGATCTCTTTCTTATGCACAGTAGCAAAATAAGAAAAAAAATTGCAATCATTCTAATTCTCTTGTATGGGTTGATTGCTCTCTATCTCCAAATAATATGAATGAGAAGAAATTATGCAACAAAGATATGATGAAAATCTATGCCAGTGTGAGTGAATTGAAGTGTTTGTTCGGACCCAGGTATGAAATTGGTATACTAATCCCATTGAAGGCTTCCAAATCCAACAAAAATAGTAGCTTTGTCAAGCGTAGAACTCTTCTCACAACAAGTAAAGAAACAAGATCAAGCATTGGACCTGGCAATACCAAGACAAAAGTTTCTCCTCTAAAGAACACGGAGGATACAAATATAGACAAATAGGGTAGTAGTTTCCAATCATCAAATGCTATAGAGATAGAAAAGGAATTATATGGGTAAGCAAAATAGGCTGAACATATAATATGTTCAATGTCATTCACATACAACCCCAAATGACCATGTAGAAAAAAGAGGATTTATGACACTAGATTCATCTCCATTGAAAATGCCATTGTTTCCCAAATATGAAAAGTAAAGATAAAAAAAGGGCTTTTTACTAAGGGCTCTGAGTTTCAAGATTAACATGCATAAGCTAAATTTTCACATAAAATCAGGAAGCCAATCTACAATTCTATAAGGGGAAAATGAGATTTTGACTCTAAAGCTACAGAATTCATCGCTCGCCTCTTCAAGAGCCTCCAAATTCTATCCACCGCACTTGTATCCATGGAAGCACTAGAAAATATATACCCAAATTCCAAACCCTCAATAATTTTTAATGGGCATCACAATTTCCTCAACTGGCATCAATGGTGACCAAATAAATGCCCCAAAAATGCCTCCTAGACCCAATTAACAATGATTTGCCTCTCAAAACCAACCAAACCCTCCTCACTTCCCGCGAAAGGAAAATATTTGTCGCCAATGGGCTTGATTGGCTATCTAGGTTGTTTGAGGAAGAAATCCCCTCCATGAATGAGAACGCCTCAAGAAGAGTTCAACCATGAATTGTTTTAGGTTGGTGGACATCAGTTCGAAGTGATAATGGGGTGTTTTTGGTCATAATGCCAAATCCTCATTGTCAATTTACATGTCGTGTACTAATGTAAAATTTCATATACTTTTACATTATGTGTATTACTTTTACATAACGTGTATTTATGCATAATTTTACACATATACATTTTCAATGTCACGGGTTCAAGCACCAAGAACCACTATATAGCCACTATACCTATATGGGTACGACCTCTATATATATGTTGGGATGGTTGTTGGCCCCTCTATGGACAATACCAACCCACTCCATATCAAATGGAACAAGAGATTAATTGAGGGAGGAGGAGTGGGATAGGTGAGGACCCAAACTATATGATGTGAGGTCTACTTCAGGGGGGCTGTTACACACACAATTCTTGAATCTACACATGATGAATCCACTTGCTCATCCAGCACTATCCATGTTAATCATAAACCATGACCTCCAACCCTTATTATAATGACCTCCAACTATATTGTTAATCATAAATCATGACCTCCAACTATATTGTTAATGTTAACATAAGGGTGTATAACTATATTGTTCATAGACTTATATGACCTCCAACTATGTTGATAAACCATGACCTCAACTTTGTTAAATTGGAACTTTAACCATGACATAAACTTGAAATTTCACTATCATTAAGTTAATACAACTTATAATAATTCATTAATAATGTTAATATATCCATCACATAAGTCATGTTAGCAATGTTAAAATATCCATGGCATAGGTCATGTGACCTAAGCAGATTAATATACTAGAAAGTTAAATTCAACATTTAAAATCCTATTAATTTTTCTTGTAATTGTTATTTAGTCACTATCTCTAGACTAAATTAGTCGTTTAAGTTAGTAATTTTTAGTTGTGTCACTTACTATCTAGGAGTTTTTTTCATCCCAGGACTAAATTAGTCATTTCAGTTTGTCATTTTTAGCTATGTCATTGAAAATTGCTCAAATTTGGTAATATTTAGCTTATAAAAACTATCGTGACCAACGTTTTTGGTCGCGTAGTCATAAATTTTCCAAATTGTACTAGTGGAATCTACCTCTTTATGCCAATTCCTTAGATCTAATATGTGTCTCGTTGTGTCAATTGCATAAGTGTCTCTAGTTGATATCATGCCCTAGCTTTAATTTTTTATCTCTTCTTATCAATGTTCCCATCTAATGCGGGCATTAATAACACCATAGTGACATTGTCCCATCTCCTACATAAAGCACTTAAGTATATTTATTTAAGTCTTTAATTT
Organism: Larix kaempferi; assembly: GCA_027924585.1. Classification (NCBI taxonomy): domain Eukaryota; kingdom Viridiplantae; phylum Streptophyta; class Pinopsida; order Pinales; family Pinaceae; genus Larix; species Larix kaempferi. Next base: position 5,580,125 of record BSBM01000826.1, on the reverse strand, counting down.
TAAGAGAGTGTTATGCAACAAATTTCCAAAAGGAGCATGAAAAGAGTAGAAATAGATCAGAAAGAGTACTCCACGACTTTAGTGAAGAAAATAGATGAATCGCAAGCCTCTTTGAGGGGGAAACCACCTTATACAATGTACTAAGTACACAATACAAGACAAGACAAGATTCTCCAAATGAAAAGGTCTCATTCCTATATATAGGAGACTAAGAGGTACAATTCCAACTAACTGACCCAAGCTGACATAACTAATATAACCATACTAATGACAATTACAACTAATGGACCAAAACTGACATCAAAACTAATGTAATGCACCACAATATACAAGGAAATGTGGCCACATTTAGGTATTAACATGCCCCTCCCCTTCAGACAAGTGTTGTCCTCAATGCTTGATTATTTATGGATGCCTCGGTATGAAGGACTCATCTTCCCATGTCGAATATGAATAAAAATGACAAAATCATGAAGTTTCTGGTTCACACATTTCGTCAAACACTTTCAACAACTAAGTTTTTGAAAAAAAGAACCACTTGCAATACTTTGAAATTAAAAACACCATGTTAAAATCTCTTCAAACCCATGAAACTAAACAATCACCTTGAACACAGTTATTTTTGGTCAATCTTGACCAAGGCAAAACCCCAACCTAGGGAAAACCCTAAGAGAGAGAAACTTTATTAAGGGCTCTTGAAATTAATTACAACTTCACTTTAATTTCTTCCTGAGAGAAACACAAACCAAACATACCAGAATTAAAGCATGTTGCTATACATTTCATTAACAACAATTTTTCTCAATTTTTGTGCTATTGTGTGGCCCCCCTTTCACACGTGCCACTGTACCAACTGTATGGTCCAAAACCAAACTGTAATAAATGCTCTAATGCCTCAAAATTTGTGCCAATCTGTAGCAAATTTCACCCACGTGCCAATAATAAATGTTGGACTGTACTAACAGTCTTTACCTTGGAAATTGTGCCACTATGATAGCATTTAATGTTGTATGAACTGTGCATTTAATGCGGCCATATTTCTTGGAAAACGTGCTGGGAAGTCTTCCCTATTATCCTTGGGAATCAAGCCTCTTCTTGCCTTGGGAATCGAGCCCTTTCTCTCCTTGAAGAAAAATATGCCCTACACTCTTTCTTTTCTCTTCTTGGTGTTGCATCTCTCCTTTGTCCCTTCTCATTGTTTTATACTTTAATGGCTAGGATTAGATTACAAGATCTAGGGTCAATATTAGATGAATAAAAGACCAATTATTAAATACATCACTTAAGTGAGATCCACAATTATAAACTACATTTTTTTTTCTTTATTTACATAATGTCTCTTTTTACATAAATACAACATAAGGAACAAAAGGACATTTATGTTCCCCTCATCACAAACACCAAAACTATGAGGGAGGACCTTCAAAGTTAACTTTTCAACACTCCCTCCTAACGAGGGAGGTCCTTCTGGCATCATCTGAATCTCCATCTCTGATTCCTAAATCAACTCCATCCTACTCTAGAATGTGTCTCGGAGACATGTGCTCGAACCTAAACTGGAACTCTGATGGTTTAGACTCCACCTGAGCCTCATAAACCTGCTCATCATCACTGCGTTGAATCAATATCCTACCAGTGCTTTGAAGATATCCACTTTCTTCATCAGAAGAAATATAAATAATGGGTTGATCAGCTGCAACTCCTGCCCCATCCAAGATTACCCTCTACGCCCTAGCTTCAAGAGCATCATGCTCTTCAAGCTCAAACTTATTAGTGGGATTCGTCACGGTACTATTGCAAACTTCCATATATTCCATTCTTTTAGTATTGTGGTTATTCTTACCTTCCATGGTATATAGTTGGATACACCATCCAACCTGTCCTCAAACCATATACTCATCATTGGGAAATCACTCACAACCAGAACTCTGAAAGACAACCACAACTTTCTTCTGCCCTACTTTAAAAAGAATAATGTGAACAATCTTGCTTACTTCCTAGTTCAGTATCGCTCTGATACCATGAATAAAAATGACAAAATCATGAATTTTTTTATTCACACATTTCGTCAAACACTTTCAACTACTAGGTTTTTAATTAAAGAACCACTTGCAATACTTTTAAATTAAAAACACCATGTTAAAATCTCTTCAAAACCATGAAACTGAACAATCACGTTGAACACAGTTATTTTTGTTCAATCTTGACCAGGGAAAAACCCCAACTTGGGGAAAACCCCAAGAGAGAAAAACTTTATTAAGGGCTCTTGAAATTAATTAAAACTTCACTTTTATTTCTTCCTAAGAGAAACACAAACCAAACATACCAGAATTAAAGCATGTTATTGTACCTTTCATTAACAACGGTCTCTCTCGATTTTCGTACTGTTGTATGGCCTCCCTTTCACTGGGAATCGAGCCTCTTCTTGCCTTGGGAACCAATCCCTTTCTCTCCTTGAAGAAAAAATGCCCTACACTCTCTCTTTTCTCTTCTTGGTGGTGCATATCTCCTTTGTCCCTTCTTATTGTTTTATACTTTAATTTTCTCCAACTTACCCTAACTACCATGAACTACCTCATCAATGGATAGGATTAGATTACAAGATCTAGGGTCAATATTAGATGCACTTTTTAATAATAAAAGACTAATTATTAACTACATCACTTAAGTGAGACCCAAAATTACAAAGTACAAAACTTTTCTTTATTTACATAATGTCTCTTTTTACATAAATACAACATAAGGAAGAAAAAGGACCTTTATGTCCCCCTCATCACACACACACCAAAACTATGAGGGAGGACCTTCAGAGTTAACTTTTTCAACAAAATATTCAACTGGTAAGTTCTTCCACTTGATGAGGTACTTAGTAATAGCCCTATTTTGTAGTTGTTTGGTCCTTGTTTCAATGATTTGTTCAGGTTCCAATATGACTTTTACTTCTTCATCAAGCTTCGACAATATTGTTTAAATTGGGATCTTGTCTCCTATTAACTTCTTTAAGCAAGAAACATGGAAAACTGGATGTACTCTTGAAGATGAAGGGAGCTCCCATTTGTAAGCCATACTACCAATCTTTTGCAACACTTTATAATTAGGACCATAATACTTTGGTGCTAATTTATTGTCCTTATATAGTTGCTTGAGGGACATCTGCTTGTAAGGTTGTAGCCTCAAAAATACCCAATCCCCTTCTTTAAAACTCCTTTCACTGCGATGTTGATTAGCCTGTTGTTTCATCTTGTTTTTTGACATAGCCAGGTTGTCCTTAAATATCCGAAGAACTTCTTGTTGGTGCTCTATGTGATATTCCATGACCTGAAATTTAGATTTTCCTTTTAAGGGAGATGTGATAGATGGAGGCTAGCACCCATAAATTTCCATAAATGGAGACACTTTTGATGATGTATGGAAGGAATTATTGTACCACCATTCTGCCAAAGACAACCATTTCACCCATTGTGTTTGTTTATCAGATACAAGGCAACAAAGATAGCCTTCCAAACATTTGTTCACTATCTTAACTTTCCCATCAGATTGAGGATACTAAAATAAATTGTGAGCCAATTGGGTACCCAAACAAGAAAATAATTCAGTCCAAAATTTTCCAGTAAAAATTGGATCTCTATCACTTACAATAATCTTCATATTTCCATATAACTTCTGATCAGTTTCCATAAAGTATGCAGCTACTGTACTTGCATTAAAAGGGTGAGAGACTTCACAAAAATGTGCATACTTTGTGAGGCTATCAAGAATCACCATAATAATATTCTTTCCTTCTGAGTTGGGTAGACCTGTGATAAAATCCATTGAGACTTTCTCCCAGTGTTGGCAATGTATTTCTAATGGTTGTAGAAGCCCTGAGGTCTTAAATGTTTCACCCTTATTTTGTTGGCAAACCAAACATTCAGCCACGAATCTTTGAACATTAGATTTAAGACATTTCCAAAAAATTCCTTCTTGAGTTGTGGTAAGTTTTCAGGAATCCATAGTTCCCACCTATAGGAGAGGTGTGTAATTATGAGAGGACCTTTTGTTCGAGTTAGGAGTTTTTGAATAAATATAAGCAATCCTTATACCATAGTGAATCATTTTTCCACACAAAAGTATATGATACATTGGGATCGTTCTATAGCTTTTGAATGAGATTCCACACATATAGGTCATTTTTCAATTCTTCTCTGTCTGCTACTACCTAATCTGGTTGTATAATTGAAATTGCACAAAGTAATGCCCGAACATATTCATCTTTTCTGGAGAGCGCATCTGCCACCACATTTTGTTTCCCTTTTCGATGGATGATTTCAAATTCATATCCCAACATCTTGGTAACCCATTTTTGTTTCCCTTCTAAAGTTAGTCTCTGTTCCATGAAGTATTTAAGACTATAATGATCTATTTTGACCTTGAAGTGCCTACCTATCAGGTAAGGACGCCATTTCTTAAGAGCATGTAGTATTTCCAACATTTCCTTCTCATAAATGGGCTTTTGTAAGTTCTTCCCCTTGATTGGATGACTTGTGAAAGAAAGTGGGTGTCCTTCGTGCATTAGAACACAACAATGCCATTTCCTGAAGCGTCACATTCCAGAATAAAGGTTTTTTTGAAGTATGGTATGGCCAAAAAAAGAGCTTTACACATTGCCTCTTTAATTTGTTCAAAAGCTGGAGTTTCCTATGGAGTCTAAGAAAATGCATCTTTATTCAATAATGTTGTTAGAGGTGCTGCTATTATTCCATAGTTTCGAACAAAATTCCGGTAGTACCCTCTCAGACCTAAGAATCCTCAAAGATTCTTCAGGGTTTTGGGAATTGGTCAGTCTATCATGGCTTTGATTTTTTTATGGTCTACCTTGACACCTTCATGAGATACAATATGACCCAAATACTCTACCTACTTCACCCTAAATAAACATTTGGAAGGTTTTGCATATAGTTGTTTCTCTTTTAGTAGTTGTAGTACACCATCAACATGTTGAACATGTTCTTACCAAGACTTGCTACAGATTAGTATATCATCATAGAGTACTAGCACAAATTTCCTAAGGAAAGACTTGAAAATGGAATTCATCAAATCTTGAAATGTATAAGGCGCATTCATGAGACCAAATGGCATGACCAAAAATTCATAATGACCTTCATGATTTCTCAATGTTTTTTTTGGGATTTCTTCATCCTTCATTCTAACCTGATGATACCTAGAACAAAGATCCAAATTTGTGAAGACAACTACTCCATGTAATTCATCTAACAATTCATCAATGTAAGGAATGGGAAACTCATAATTAATGGTGATCTTGTTGAGCTCTCTGTAATTTGGACACATATGCCATGATCCATTCGACTTGTGTAACAATACCATTGGTGCAGAGAAAGAACTTTGGCTAGGTCTAATTATTGCAACCTCTAACATTTCTTCATCCATATGCTCAATTTCACTCTTCTGGCCATATGGGTATTTGTAAGGTATGATGTTAGGAGGAACACTTCCTGGAATTAAGTGAATGGCATGATCAAAATCTCAAACAGGTGGAAGACCTTTTGGAATATCTTCAAATACCTTGGAATGCTTATTAATGACCCTTTGGAGATCTAGGGAAATAGGACACTTAGATGTTTGAACATCTAATGAGCATAATTATGTAATTACACCTTGATGTCCATTTTTCATCAAATTTTTCATACCATTAGAGATTATCACCCTGCTTGGTTTCCATGTGACACCATTTAACACGTATTCTTTTCCTTCCCAAAACATTTCATGAAAAGATTCTGAAAATTAAAATCCATTGTTCCCAATGATTGTAACCATTGAACTCCTAAGAAAACATCAACACCACCCACTGGAATAGAAATTATTGGAATATTCAATACATATTCCCCCATAGTAATATTAATATTATGACATTTCCCTGAGCAATTGATAGTTCCTCCATCTGCAATCATTACTTGAAACTCTGGTGTTGGATATACAAAGTAATTGAGAACTTTGGCTAATTTACAATGAATGAAATTATGAGTACTACCAGAATCAATAAACATTGCTACCTTTTTCTTTTGGATATATCCTTCGATTTTGAGAGTTTGAGGAGTGCTAATCTTAGCCAATTGTTGACCAATGCGACCTCGGTCGACAGGGGTTCGCCTCATTATTGACACATACCGCAGTCTCCCTGGGCACCGTCCCGGGCAGGTTTGAGCCCGCCCAGCAACACCCGCAGAGCGGATGAGGTCTCACCCGAGGCATCCAGGAATATCAGACGGAACCATGTTTCCACCGAGGGAGGAGGAGAGTTGTGGCTGCACGAACTAGCTCTATTGCAGTACTTAACCAAAAACTTTAAGCATTCAACGTGGAATTATAACATATTACTTAATCGCAGCATTTATCATCACGGCAATAGTAAGCAGATGTTGCATCAATAAAATATAACAACATTCATATATCGCAACATTGCACAAAGATCGTACCAAAACATCATCATTGTATTACTGTCGCAGTCGTATACCAGAAGCAAAACATAGATCTCCGTACACATACATCTCCTTGTCTCTCGCCTACTACTCTTTTATTCCTCTCCTCTATCTAACACTTACAACTCTCATCTATTTATAAGCTTCTGCCATTAAAATGTTTGTCCACTTACTAATGACTTCCTAACCGACACTATGGACAAATGACCCAATATCTAACTGACTCGGTCCAAATGACCCAAAAACCCGCATACCACAGTACAATTGACTCAACATTACATAACATGTGGTCCAAGTGACCCCAAAACCCTCCAACTGCAGTATACTTAAACACAAAATAATCCTTTCGTGCCCTCATCTGATGTGTCGCAGCGTCGGCAGTACTGCAACATTTCCTCATCAAACCGCCTGCCAACACCAATGCATGACATGATATGGTGGTATTAATCTCTTTGAAAGTAGTATCTTCTATTTATTCATCTTGAGATGGTGCCTATTCTTTTGGTTCTTCCTCTTCACAATATATGTAGAAATAATTTCTTCTCACCACACTTATGTCCCTTACTATACTTGCTATCACAATTAAATCATAGGCCTTTTTCTCTTCTTTCATATAGATGCTAAGGTTTCAAAATTTGAGATGGGTTAGAAGAATGGACATTATTCTCTCTATATGTGTTGGTTGTGGTTTTTCTAGTAGCCATCGCCATATTTTTACCTTCATCCTTCCTTACCACCATGAAATCCTTCTCTAAGGATGGTGGTTAAAAGAGATGCACCTCATGTTGAATGTTATCCTTCAAGGTTCCAATAAATAAATCCAACAAATTATCTTCTGAAATGTTCTTCACTCAAATACTTAGCTTCTGAAACTGCTTGATGTGCTCTGTAACTGGACATTTTTTCCTAAGATTTATTAACTAGCTAAAGAAGGTGTTTCTATTAATATCCCCATAATGTGCAATCAATTCTTCTTTGAATATAGACCAATATATAATAGATTCCTTTTTTCAGTCACAAATCCATTCGTACCATACAAATTGATCAAGCTCTAAATATAATGATGCAATAGTTACCTTTTGCAAAGTTGGAACCTGGTGTAGATCAAGGAATTGACCCATCTATAATATCCATGTTAAGGGATCATTGCCATCAAACTTTCTCATGTCAATACTGAGAAGTTGGGTACCTCTTGGTGACCATCCCTGATAACTTCCAGTATGGGAATGCTTATTATCCTTGTCCTCCTAAGTACCTTGGAACACATCATCACCCGTGGGGAGAGTATCCTTTGAATTTTGGATGAGCTTAGAAATATTTTTCATATTTTCGTCCATATTTCCATTATAATTATCCTCTAGATTAAGTAAATTGACCATTTTCACACACCCTTTCATATTTTCCTCCAACTTGGACATTCGAAAAGATCGGTCTTCCATTTTATCGTATGTATGCGATGAATCCTTAGTTGGTTTGAGTGGAGTATTATTTTTTCCACTACCTTTGGGCACATTCTGAACAATAAAAATATATATCAGTACCCTAGGGTTTACCTCGATTAGATCCTTATACTAAATATTATTCCAATTTAAAATGGTGTACAACCCTGATTTGAAGACTACGTTTCTAGCCGACATTCAAACTAATATATATCTGCAAATTTGGACCCTATGATTCTGAAAATCCTTCCTGAAGTAGCCTAATATCTCCTCTCTGCAATGCCATGGGTCTGACCTAATTTCGACGTTCCAGTAAAAGGATATGGAAAATATACCAACGCTTGTTATTTTCAATCCTTTCAGAAGAGATAAATTGTATGAACTGCCACGTGTCGAATATTTCCTATCCAAGTCTGGAAATGCTACCACTAATACCTTGATCTATCTTATTTATGATTCAAAAGTTCTCACTCAATTTGGATCATGCATGCCCCAGATATAACACTTTTACCTAGCACACCTATTTGAGACTAGTTTTTGGACTAGTCAAAAACCCTAACTTCAAATGCGAATAAATCCGAATGTGTAAGGGGCCATGATCTGAAAATTATACTATAGATAGTTAGGCATGTTTACTAGATGGGTTCCAAGCCCCGTTGTTTGAAACCTTGTAAAAAAAAATTATATCAAAAATGCCAAGATGACTCGTTTTGAAGCACCCAAACCCAAGGAAAGAGCTCTGATACCAAATGTTATGCAACAAATTTTCAAAAAGAGAATGGAAAAAGAATAAATATATTAGAAAGAGTAATCCATTAATTTAATGAATAAAATATATGAATAGCAATCCTCTTCGAAGGGGAAACCTCCTTATACAATGTACTAAGTACACAAGACAAGACAAGATACTCCAAATGAAAATGTCTCCTTCCTATATATAGGAGACTAAGAGGTACAATTCCAACTAACTGACCCAATCTGGTGTAACTAATATAACCATACTAATGAAAATTACAACTAATGGACCAAATTCGACATCCAAACTAATGTAATGCACCACAATATAGGGGGAAATGTGCCCACATTTAGGGATTAACATAGAGATACTACATAAACAATGTGTTATACTTTGCCAATTGTTGACTTTTATTGGAGGAATGACCTTGCCACTCCACTAGATACAACTTTCTGGTAATAACTTGCCAATCCCTGATACCAGGCTACCAGAAACTAGATTATCCAAAGTTGGAGCATTGAACGAGGACGGATATGAATTGAGAAAATTATTAATAAAGATTGATGCCAAAAGGCATTGAAACGGAACACTCAATAGAAGATAGGGAGAGAGTGAACTCAGAGCCCAACAAAAGGATATCCTATGGTGGGTCCAAGCTAGCTAGTAACAAAAAAGATGACTAGGTTGAATATAGCTAGTAGTCCTAGGAAAGACCTAGAAATAACTAATATCTTATTCTCTTCACCTACATTTATCAACCAACCAAAGGTCCATGCTATACTTACTAATATGCACATGAGAGAAAATAAAGTAGAGACTTTTTCCAAAGATCCATTAATATCAAGAGGGGGAGCATCACCTCGCAACTAGTAAGACTCCCATTTCAAGATGTCACTATATCCTAAGGGGGTATATGGAGTGATATCCCCCATATATTTAACATTGCAAAAAATTTATCAGTGTGCCTTTATTTTCTTGGAGGTCAAGTAGCTCATTTTAATAATGTAGTACATGAAATAAATCTATATTTTTGTCAAAATACTTAACCACTTAATGAATTCTTCTTACCAGTTGAGCTAACAAAGAGCAATTTGATAATGTTTTCCTCATACAACTTTAAGAATAATAATGGAATTTCCTACAACAATTATTTCCTTTGTTTGTTGGGATGTGAGAAGAAGAATCCCTTTGTAAATAGCTTGGGCCTCAACTTCATTGTTCATGGTTATCATAATTCCCCAAGTAATCTTAATTTCCTGATTTCTTTTGGATTCAAATATGATTCTCCCTTCTCCTATTACCCTATGACTTATTCAAGTTGTAAAAACACAATTACACTTATTCAAGTTGTAAAAACACAATTACCTTTGGTTCCATATATGTGATGTAGTGGCTACAAAACCACCCAAGACCAGGAGTCTACAAAAAGGAACACATATTAGAGAAATAAAACCAAACTGTTGTAAAATATTATATTTATGGTTATTAATGAGCTGATCAATCAAAACAATGTCAATCTAAGCAAATACAAGTGCTTGGTAAAAAGATTAAAAAAAAAGGACAATAATGCAAGAACATGACATGAATATCTCCTTAAAGAAAGGAATAAATGCTAACTAAGTTTAACTATGTAAGTGTATGTGCTTGAAAGAATTAAAGCAAACACAACATGCAAGGCAACAATAGTACTAAAGCAAATGCATTAAAGTGAGCAAGCGCATGCATACATGCACCAAAATTCAACAAAATATTAAGTTTATTTTAAATTGTTTTACTAAGAGGGTGTATGGCACATTGTCTAAGAACTTTGTGGGCATCTTTCATATTAGATACTAAACCATACATTTGTTTTACAACGGGTTTGGTTTGCGAGTTTACGTAAAATTCAACAAAATCATTTGTATTTAAAAAGATTTTGAAATATATTAAAAGTTGCATTATCAAAGAAGTATCTAAAAAGATTTTGAAGTATACGAAATTGTGTTTCTTTAGTATGTTTTTGTATTTATGTAAACAATTGTTGCAATATATTTTAGACATAGATTGATTCAACGATTCATCTTCTACTCATTGATTTGACATTTTATTAATGGTTCATTATCTTTATTTAAAAAGCATAGATAATCATTTGTTAATGATTAATTGTGAAAACTCATATATAAAATATCTTTCTTTTAAATTAATATATTGCCTCAAGATCAGTTTGTTTCCATTTTTAAAAGTTTTAACCATGTAATACATTGTTTTAATAATTTTTGATATGTTTATACGATAAAAGTTATCTTAATGTTTGACTTGCATAGAATACTCTATTTTAATATGACATGTTAATGATAGAGATTCTACATTAAAATAATCGTTTCATAAAATCTCATCCAACGAAAAAACAAAATGCTAAAATTGAATTTTGTTTAAAAAGTTATAAAACAATCATCAAGAACAAAGCCTTTCTTTTCTTCAAAGGCCTTTATTCAAAGGGGAAGAAGCTCATCCAAATGCCTTCAATTCTCTGTATGAATGCATCCCATAAATTATTACTTACGAAGATAATGAAATACTATGTAAACCAATCCAAGAGTCGGAGATCCATGAAGCTATTTGGTCTCTTCATCCAAACAAAGCGCATGGCCTAATCAATTTTCCTATAAGTTTTCTTAGAAGATGTTGGAACATAATAAAGAAGGATTTATTCATAATTTTGGATTGGATAGGAGGCATGGGAAGAATCAGAGGAGCAACGAATTCCACCTTCATAGCTCTAATCCCCAAAGAGAATCAACCAACTTCAATAGATAGATTTAGACCCATCTATTTGTGCAACTCCTCTTACAAGATGCTGACAAAAATTCTAGCTCAAAGAATGAAGATATTACTTCCAAAGTTGATTTCTTCCAATTAGGGAGGGTTCATTGCAGGAAGGAAAATATTCGACAACATTCTTATGGTACATGAGGTTATACACACCAATATGAACATGAAGGAATGTAGAATTGCTACAAAGCTATATTTAGCCAACGCTTTTGATAGAGTGAGGCATCATTTCCTTTTTCAAGGGAAAAGCACACCGCACAGTCAATTAAGAATTAACTGCGTAGTAGATATTTATTTTTATTATCAAACTTGGCGGAAACCCCAACTTTTAATTTCGTAGAGATTAACTTCACAGAACTTGGATTCGCACTAAATTTACTTCGCACTTATGCGAAGCTTACACTCATGTGGAACTCTTAACTTGTGCGAAATACCTAACTTTGTAGACTTCTTTACTTGAAAATATTTTTACTCCGCGTAACTTCTCAACTTTACGGAATACTTTGACCTTCGACAAACTCACTCTTAAGCAAACTTTATATAAAGATATTTCTTGCTAAAACATAAGAACCGAAACATTTAAGTGAAACTTATGTCGAAGTTACTCGCGTTAAACTATAAATTTTACCACCATGAAATATATATGGAAATCTTGGTTTCTTTTACGGACAGTAAATGTAAACAACATTTACACAGGTGAATATGAAGAAGATGTGCGGCATGCCTTAACCAACATTCTTGAGAATGAACACAAATAACTATAGACTTATATATTACCGTGGTAAAACAAACAACATTGCCACACTTACTAAGAGATGAGTTTTACTTCAATCTTTCACCATTTTACAGAGCTTGGGCTCATAATACATTTCAAGACCAATTTCTTCTTCTTCTTTCACTCCTACATCTCTGCTTAATCCTATGAGAGAGTTTTTCATTTATACACAAACTTAAGATCACTTCGCCTAGAAGCTATTGAACTCCATTAAAGACTGTAATTAATTTCTACCTATTTGACTTGCCGAATACAAACGCAGCTGAATAAATACTATGAAGTGTGCATGAAGCCTTCTGACAGACTGTCTGACTGTCTAACATATCTATGACTTATGCGGACTGACAAAACGTCTGTCAGTGTGACTAACAGAACCAACGCGAACTAAATGAGCATTCAGCTCGTAATTACATTTCTCCAACACTTTTCTCAGTCTTGGATAAATTCAATCTTTCTCCCACCTTTGTTAAATGGATTAAAGATTGCATTGGATAGTCGTGGATTTCTCCCCTTGTAAATGGTCATCCAACCCATTTCTTTAGTGCTTCAAGAGGATTAATGCAGGGTTTCCCCTTATCTCCCTTTGTGTACATAATAGTATCTGAATCCCTCAGGAGAAAGCTAAACCTTCAAAGAGATGAAGGACGCATTTCTATTATTTCCATAGGTCAAGGAGTGCATCCCGTGAATCATGCCCAATTCGGAGAAGACACAATTCTCCTTGGAAGTTCCTCAAATCAAATTGCGAGCAATTTCAAAAGAACTATTGATCAATTCCTCAATGACTTAGGGGGATTAGCCAACATTAAAAAAAAACAATATTTACGGTTGGAACTACTCTCCTCTCCTACTTAGCTCTATCTCTTAGATTCTTGGATTCAAAGTGAAAATAGATTGGTCTTCATTCAGGTATTTAAGTGTTCCAATCTCCTTAAAAGGTCTAAAATAAATGGATTGGCAAGTCATAATTCACAAGATCAAATATAAACTTCAATTGTGGGGGATCAAATGGATGAATCTCATTGGTAAAATAACTCTTCTTAAATCGGTTCTTTCCTCTCTTCCAATATTTGTATGCTCTGTTTTCTTGTCCCCCGCAAGTTTCATGAATAACATAAGTAAATAATTAAGAAGATTCTTATGGCAAGGAGGCCGAACAACCACCAAGAAATTTCACTCAATGAAGTGGGAGACGATAAGAGACTTGAAAGAAAGGGGAGGATTAGGCATTAGAGAACCCAATATAATGAACATCACGTTAGGAGATGAAATTCTCTAGAGGTTGATCTTTGAAGAGAAGGAATGGTGGAAAGAAATACTAAGGAAAAAGTATATAAAGCATCCTTGGCAGAGATGTTTAGACTCAGATCTTTCATGGAAAGGACCTAACATCTGTAATCTATGTAATCAATTGCAGGAATAATAAGGTATCATATCTATTGGATTCCAGGAAATGGAAAACGAATTCAAATGTGTATAGACAACATCTAGGTACAGTCGCCTCTTTTTCCCTTTGTACAGCTCACTGACATAAAATATTGGCTCGTTTCCAATGGATATATATCTCTATATGATTTGTCAGAAAGGGTGGAGAATGGTGAGATTGGGAGAATGTGAAGATTCCAGTCCATTTAGGTCGGGATTTTAACAATCTTCTTAAAAATATTAAAAATAAATCTCCCACCCATCAAAGAGATAGATATTGTAGAGGCTAAGGAGAGCTAGGGAAATATACAGTCAAGGAAGGGTACATAATCCTCATGGGAAATCTTCAACAACCGCCTTTCTCCATAATTTGGAAAAGGATATGGTCCCCAGACAATCTTCCAAAAATCAATGTGTTTCTTGGATATTGGCCCACAATCAAATATTAATAGTGGAAAACCTCAGAAGATGAGGAATAGAACGACTATCTTGGTGTGTATTATCCAAAAATGTTGAAGAATCCATAAAGCATCTCTTCTTGGATTGCAAGTTTGTGCAGTCAGTTTGGAAAAAATTGACTAAGAACTTGAACAACTCAATTCAACTCCGTTCCCATATTTTGGAATTTTTCAGAAAATGGAAAGAGCTCTTCCATAGCTATCTTCAAAACAATCCCACTCTTCAAAAAAATTTGAACTGTCTTCCAAAAACCTTGTGTTGGCAGGTTTGGTTAGCTCGCAAGAAAGTGATATTTGAAGTGAAAAAATAGATCCAAGTATAATATCCATAGGAGTCTCAAATCTCATGCTGGATATTATGCATTCACTCAGGAAGAATTCCCAGCCAATGAGCCCCTTTCATCCAATGATGTGAATTGGATCATGCACTTTCGTCCTAAGAGATCACTTCAGTCCAAATATTCATAGAAGTGGTAATCTAACTAGGAACTAGATATGGACAAACAAGAATTTGAAGAATGGAGGAAAAACCAAATAAGCTTTTATTTGTTCTTTGATGGAGCCTCAAAGGGAAATCTAGGGGTGGCAGAAGCGAGAGGGGTCATCATGGACTCAGAAGGGAAAATTGTGAAATCCTATGATGGGGGTTAGGGAGAAAAACAAATAATTAGGTAGAATGGTTGGCTCTTCTTCAAGGATTGGAAAGATCGACAAACCTAAACATCTCAAAGCTCCTCATATTTGGTGATTCAAGGTTTTTTATTCACAAAATGTGAAGTGACAATAAGGAAAACCCCTCCTTCTATGGAAGAATTCAAAAATAGGTTCAGAACCTCCTTCCCCCAAATTCAATCTTCTTCGACATAAAAAGAGAAAACAATGGTTTGGCAGACAATATGGTGAACATGGAACAAGGCTAGAGCAAGGACTGATAACCTTTGACAGTCTCTCTTTGGTTAGAAAGTGGATTCCATGAAAAGCATTAAGAAGGAAGTGGAAAACTAGGCAGAACCCAAGGCATCAAAAAGATGGTTAAGGATCAAAGGAAATATCAAAACAATGTTGTGGACCTAGGGATAAATCAAGGACTAAAAATGGAATATGAGGGTAATACTTTTCACTCTATCTCTTGCCTTCGTAGGAGAGTAACTTGGCACTCCCCATAAGGCTCTTTCCTTGAAATCATTCACGTGATCTAGGAAAGTGGCAAGATGCGGGAAATGGTATGTGGTGAAGTTAATGGGATCAATGCTCAAGGTGATTTTGGCATTAAGGCCATCGTATCAATGTTATCCTCCTTCTTTTGCTTGGTTCAGACTCACACAAGCTAGTTTTTGTCTTTTAAGAAGGATTTGTGTTGGATAATTTCAATGGAGGAAGGTGAGTCTTAGGGAATTCCACAGCCAAATCCATGCTCAATAGAATAAATCCTCTACCAAGACCTCTACACCCTCGAATTGTAATTTCAATGTGGAATAATCCCTCCTGCTTCTTTCATTCCGCAAAAGGTGGACTCGAATCTGAACATGATCCTCAGAAAAACCCTGTGAATTTCTTTTGGGATTCTTTCCTTGGATATCCTGTTAGGTCTGGAGTTTAGGGACGATGTAGACTTCCTCTTGGATGAAGTGTTTCCTCCTCTGTTGTTTTAGGAGATTTCGTGCCCTCATGGAGAGAAATGTACACGAGATTTAAAGGATATCTGGAAGATTTCAAATGGATATTCTGGGTTGTTCATGAAGGGGTTGGGGAGTGCACCAGAAAATTGCCACTTTAAGGGAGGAAGCACACTACAATAGCCACAACATAGCTTGTTTGGAGTCAAGAATAGACAATTTAGACAGCAATATGCATGAGCAGATTGCTCAATGGATGAAGTCAAAAAATATATTAGAGTAGTTGGTGAAGTTGAACCACTGCAGCCACTGTCAAGCTTCCCTATCATAAGAGGCCAAACCCGTGGATGAAGTCTTAGTTATCCAGTCTCTTCGACGGCAACACTAACATGAATAAAATTTCTTAGAAGTTTTGATGATCTTATTTAAATCCTTTAGTAGTTTTTTTTTGTATTATGCTTTGTAAGCAGATTATTAAAATTTTCAGCACTCATGCAATAGAGGCAGATGAGGAAGTAGTAGGAATTATTTTCCCCTCAGTAGATAGTTATATGGAAAATAATCTACAAGAAACTATTAGAATTTTTTTGAATGTAAATCTTTGTAAAGAATAGTTGTGCTCAACCATTTAATACAAAATATTTTCAGTTTATGTTCAAAAAAAACTAAGAAATACTAAACAACAACAAATATGCCAATTTTCACAATGTTAGTAGCAGCTGCAAGATAGTTCAACCTCACTTGAAGTGGTGCTTCTTCATCATTGAATTCACTAAGTGTTGACATAGCACATTTCCCCACTATATTTTCAATCCAGCTACTATGACCATGATATCTCCAATTATATAGAGAGTACCAATTAAAAGAAGCTCATCTTCATGAAATTACGAATATAACAAGTTAATATACATTTTTTTAATTCTCTTTTTGTTATGCACTCTACACCTATAAAAATATTTCGTCCTTTAAAGTTTGAAGTCTACAAGAAAGACTCAAGAGCAGACTATCACCCACTAGAAGGAACATGCCATGATAGATTGGGGAAGAACTATTTTGTATTTACAAGATTACAAAGAGCATGGCACATGGATCGAATTTAAATAAAGAAATCATACAAATTAGTAGTTATGATACTCCTAGAAATACAAAATGGTAGGTATGCTATTGAATTTCATGTCATATTACAGGATTTCATACTATGCTAAAAGGATGGAACTAATCTCTCAACATCAACAATCAACCACTCAAATTATTGAAAACAATTCACTTTATTAGATTTGTATTCTCTCACAACACGATCTCAGAGCTAGATTTCTCCCACTTCCCTTGTGCCATTCAAGTCTTGAGGAATGGTAAAGGCACACTTCATGGAAGAGAGAAAGAAGACTTCATGCAAATTAAAAATTCCTCTCCAATTGACATGAATTGTCAATCAAGTAGATGCCTAGTAAAACAAGGCTTGTACACAGTGTGATGTCTGCAGAGGCAAGTGCTCGTAGAAAAATATTCAACTTATGCACTGCAATTATTTTGGTTCATAAAAAGAGACATTTCGATGTCTCCGAAAAGGATGTTGCATATAGACTAAGAGAATCTATTCAAACAAATTTACAAGAGACATATCAGGTCATAGTGGAATTAAATTTGAAAATAGCCATCAATACTAGCGATATTTTTCAATTGGTCCTAATACATAGCATACAAAAAAATTATAGGTTCTTTATACTCATCCAATCTTTCATAAGGTGGGATGGATGTCATTCTTCGACAGGCTTCGTGGGTACAACAACAGAATTGCCATAGATTTCGACCACCAATTTCACAAAAAATACTACTACAATATGGAGATTAAATTTGGAGGTCACTGAAGAATTAATTTATACAGCAACAGGCCTACTCATCTTAGACATCACATACCCCATTATGCGTTCATATCCTTGGAGCCTCTCTTCTCACTCTCGTCACGAGCTCATTAACCAAGTGGAGTGCCTCTTCGTGCGACATTGCACAACCCTACTGAAATCGAATTTATGTATATATTTCTACGTGGTGATTGTGGGCCAAGGGGGAATTGAAAAGTATATATGTAACAACCATTACTATCTTGGCTCTTACCTATGTAGCAACACCCATCTAGCCATGATTTTGAGACCCTTTCACAGATTCTTGGAACCAAACCTTGACAAAACTCATCCTGCTTTGTACATTTTGATTTAAGAGAATAGGATGGTGAAGAGAGCAAGTATCTCAATCCTTTCATGGATTTTAGCTTGTGGAAAAAGGGAAAAATCGATTTACCTTAACAGAATTTACCTTAGAAAATTTTCCCTTAGATCGAGGCAACCAATTGGTAGGGAATAAACAAAAAAAATGAATGGAATCATAAAAAAGAAGAAAATATTTCCTCCTTACATTGAGGGAAGTTTCCATGCATTCATATTAGGAAACTTTTTTATTTTTTGGTAAAAAAATTTTATCTTAATTTAATCATATTTGAAATAAATTCATATAAAAATTTAAAAAAATAACCGAGAGATTATGTTTCTTAAGGAAAACGAACGGCTCCCAGGATCCCCATTCCAAGTTGGTGGTTTGACTGGAGTTTCAAGGCCAAAGTTGATTTGGCCCAATCTGGGCCAGAAAATTGGGATATAATTCCATCCAACACCCAAAAATCACGACCCTGTTCCATGCCTTGGAAATTGTTAAGGCTCAAAGGAGGGAAATATACTCGTAAATCTTTCCAGACACATTCCATGGATATCGATTTTTCGGAATTGTTCCATACCGTTAGAAGCAACTGGAAATAATTTAACTCCCATATCCTCTCTAATTTATAAGAAACTGAAAACCTTGAACGAAAAATATGTTGTTCCTTTAAAGTGGGCGAGCTTCGCCTCTTGTTTGAGTTATTTCAGTAACTTTGTTTTATAAGTTGTCATACCCAGACTATCCTGCTTTCTTCCCACTACATAGAAGTGAGAATTTGAGCTATGCTTTCATTCTATGACATTCTATGAAATGATTAATGTCTCACAAGGCCCTATAGGGCGGTACAAATCCGTCCATTGTGATACATATATTGGATAAGTGATAACCTTCACTTCTATATATCACGAAATACTTACTGGTCGAGTTCTCAAACTTTAGATAAAGCTTCTCCACTTCGTCTAAGTTGACTTTTTTACAGTGTGTGAGTCTCCTAATATATCTGTCACACGAATCGATGTACCTAGACCAACAAGAGCATTAGACAGGATTCTGTTTTTGGCGTTCGAATGCAAATAGATCCTCTCATAGGTTGTATGCCTACAAAGACAATCTACAATGCATGCCTTGTCATTATATATAACATAGAATAAAGAAGATAAGGCAACTTTTTTATACTTTTCATTATAAATTTTCCTTTATAAATAAAATTTTATGGACTTGTATTAATTTGCTTTACAATAAATAATATTTTACAAAGTTTTTTTATTCTTTAAAAAAATTAATATTAAATTAATTATTTTAAATATTAAAAAAATATTTTACAAATAAAAATTATATATTTTAAAAAATTAAAA
This sequence comes from Larix kaempferi, assembly GCA_027924585.1. Taxonomy (NCBI): domain Eukaryota; kingdom Viridiplantae; phylum Streptophyta; class Pinopsida; order Pinales; family Pinaceae; genus Larix; species Larix kaempferi. The sequence continues at coordinate 5,560,823 of BSBM01000826.1, read as the reverse complement.
GTTATATATCTAATAAGAATTTTATAGAAAAATCCTAATTTTTCTTAACTTAAAAGAATAAAAATCAAAATGATCCACATCATATCCATTTTTTTTTGAACAAACAAAGCAAAGGAATTTAAATGCATTACGTCTTCCCCCACATTTTTTTTGCGGACGAGTCCTCTATAATATCCATGAGAAGGTTGGCGGATCATCGTAAACACACAAATCGAACACTAAGAGTCCCAAATAGGGCGAACACTAAGAGTCCCAAAGAGGACCAAAGGCTGGGATGCCCGCAGCTTTGCATCCGTTAACAACATCCCTGCTTCCGCTCGGATTGCTCGTGACTATCACCACTTCAGCCCCCCACCTTCTCACTGCTTCAACTGTCATCTCCGGAACATTTGGTCGACCCGACACCGCTGTGTCGTGGATTATCACCTTCTCCGAAGGGTAATTCTTCATCTTTCTCACAATCTCATCCCCGAAATTCTGTTCAATTCCTTTGGCCACCCAGATCACATATACATCGGCAGGGCAAGTCTGCAGCATAAAGGAGAGGAAGACGCAGATGCCGGAACCCGTTGCCACAACCACCACTCTTTTATACATGTTTATCAGATAAGGCAACCCTGCAAATCGAAGGCCACGGACCCACAGGTGTGTGGGAGGGTCCGATACAAGTCCTCGGGTGAAGTCCCCAACGGCGCCAGCCAATATCATGTGTTCTTCCTTCCCGTCGGAAATGATCCCAAACGCATGCCATTCCGACAGAGGCGATCGGCTGATTCTGCCCAGGACCCCTGATTCCATTCCTCCGGGGAATTTGATCAGGCTAGCGTGATTCGAAGGTGCCGACACTTTCACCGGAACTCTTCTCAAACAAAGCCATGGAAAGATTATAATCAACGTTATCGTTATAGTGAACCAGAATTCCTGCTTCCTCACAAGACTCGAACCACGAACGTTATACGATCTGTCCAGTGGATTGTAGCTTGCAGTGAGTATGACGAAGGCCCAGAGCATAGCGAGTGCAGCCCAGCCGGCGAAGCGGTGAAATCGTTCGAAGAGATTATGGTGCAAGTGACGGACTAGAGGAAATGCTGCCAGTGAAGTTATGAGCAACAAGCCCAGAATGCTAGATGCAACGCCTATAATCTCATCGGAACTGCTCTCACGATGGGAAAGCGTTTGGAGCAACGAGTAAATGAGCCACATTATGGACGAAACCCCGCAGCCGCTGTGTATTCCTCCCACACACTGAAGAAACGACGTGGCGGCCGTCTTTACGGCGAGTGGAACCCATGACCACCTGCCCAGTAGCTTCACTGTGAGCCAGAAGACGCATCTAAGAAAAGCCTCGCTTCGGCAGAGCACCGAGGCTAGAATGTTCCCGATGGAGAACACAGCGGCTTTTTCTTTAGCGTAAGAGAAGTGCCCAGTGGCTGCCGCAAGCAATCCAACTAAATTCACCGCGAGACACGTGACGAAGAGGCGCTTATAGACAGTAAAGAGGCCTTGATCTAACAATATCACTGACAGGCGCGATTCCTGGCCAGGCTTTGCTGTGGACGCTTTCTTGGATTCAGCCTGCAAGCTGCTGCTTTTCAAGAAACTCGCACGTTTAGATAGCTGTATCAGGTCCTCTATGTCAGCTGGGAGATCTTCATCATATTCCTCCTCCTCGTCAGTGTCAGCTAGATCACAGAAATGGCTGCTGGAACGGCTGTAGGTTCTTGCTGAATTGAAGTGGGATGATAATACAGGAGCCAATTTTGAAACAGAGAGCGTCGAGAGACGACGCCAGGAGTACCAAGCCCGGGGAGGAGGAGCAGCGCCTATGGCTACGTTGGCAGTTTCAGAAACAAAGTTGTTCCTATTAGTGTGGATTTCAAAAGAAACCCCGCGACAGCTAGAGAATCTCGACAGTTCGGCCATTACTAAGGAAGCGAAGCTCGTCGATTGATTGTAAATATCACGACACAGAGAGACGGAAGTTAATGAATTTGATACATATAAAGCCTGAATGGATACTGAATTGAATTCTTGGGTACTTCGTATTTATAGCCGCTCATGCATGCCAAAGCTAAAATAAATTATTAGTTTCTTGAGCAATTATAAAGCCATGTGTTAGTGATTGGCACCAAGAGAGAGATTGAATTTCTTGCAGACAATTAAGCTTTGACTTTGATTCGATTCATTCAAATGATACTCATCTTGAAGAGAAAGTGATTGATTGGAATCATTATTTAATTAGTCTCAATGGCTCTAAAATCGAATCTCATGATCTGATCACGATCGCAAAACTAGGGAATTCAACGAAATAGTTAATTAAATTGTTAATATAATCAGAATTGCGTGAATGACAGAGGGACTGTATCCACCGAGTCGAGACCTGAACATGTGAAAATTCTTAGCCGTTCAATCTTTCAGACTTCAACGTAATTTCCGTCCATGGATTCATATTTTCGAGCTAATGTACTTTTTAAGGCGATCTATTCCGTTTTGATTTCTTAAGTAATAGACAAACGTTGCTTAAATATTAAATAATAAATAATTTATAATAAAACGTTGGCATCCCATGGCCAAGTTGATGTGATGCCAATTCCAAATACTAAGATTGCTAATAAACAAACATTTAACACATGTGACAAGACTCTAATTAGAACGTGGCCAAATAAAGTCAATGCTAAACCTAATGCTGGTTACTCAAATCGCTCTACATATGAGACATTTACAAATCAATAATCAATGATGGTAAGAAGTGTCCTTTTGCTCCAATTTTGAAAATGTTAAAACTTTGAGGAAATGAAAATTTGGTTATTTGAAAAAAAACACAATGAAAATTATCAATAACTAATATTAATATGAGAAATAATAAAGTTGTTTCATAAACAAATTCGTTATCAATAACTAATATTAATCTGAGAAATAATAAATGATGACTGAAACTAGCTTCTTTCTCTAGCAGACCTATAATATGTTAGTATTCCGGCAGATGCTACCCTTTCTTTATCCCACCCATAACCGATCATGATAGATAAACTATTAATAAGTCTAAAGTTATAGGTTTTAATAAAGACTACAAACTATTTTGGGCGTTACCACCTTTTTATATTCTACTTGGTTTCCGCCTGAGATTCAAACTAGTAAACTGATAGAGTATGAAAGGAGTTACTATAAAATATAAGAGTTCTTATAATTAAAGTTCTTAAGCTAAGTCTAGTTATCATATCTTCCTTATCTGGCAAGTTCCTATTGTTCCATCTTTATTTGACTAATATACCATATACCGCTTAATGTTATACCTGCCATTTGGAATATATCATTGAGGAATAGGTTAGTCAATTTCCTCCTACAAAAAGAACATTAAATGAAACTGCTTCGAGCCCGAGAGGTGATCATGGGCAGTCAATTCCATTTAGATTTTTCAGTTGCCCTCTCAGAGAACACGGTGTCTTCTTTTGTATCCAAAAGTAATCGACGTAGCACTTGTACAAGAGCAAATCTATGTTCAGCGCAACTGTGGAACTAATCGTGAGAGTTGTAGATTATGTAAATTATGGAGTAAATTTATGGTCTGATGGATATCAACCAAACTAGTTTGTGTAAATTCACCAATTTAATTTTCTACTTTCTCGTCGAGCCGAACTAAAGCTGAAAATGGCCCAAATATTTTTATTTGAAAACAAACACACCTCATGGCCATCTAGATGTACGAGGCCATCAAAAACCTATGATGATAATAAAATTTAATGAGTATGATTTTCTTAATTAAGATAAAAATTTTGAAATAGAACATTTTGAAAAGTGCATATGGTTGATATACGAAATTAAAAATAAGTGGATATAAGCAGATAAAAAATAACACGTTGCTCAGTTGGACAGCGTGGTAGCTCTCTCACAGCGGAGTCTCGTTTCATGAAGATACCTTCTATTCATCAGAGATCATTGACATCTGTCCCTTACATTCTTAGACTCATACACATGTTCTTTACACCACGAAATGTCATTCTCAACTCCCGGCTCACTCTTAAATACCACCATATGTTCTTTACACTATAGTCATTATATCTAATAATTTCAACATGCATATTCAATCAATGTGGAATTCATAAATGATCAAAACTTAAAATGTAAATTTATTACTAAAAATGAAAACCAATTAGGAGGGATTTGTCTGCCAACGGGCCAGAGACTTCAGCCTTGTTAAAACCTAAGCTACTTATTCAAAGCTCAAACTTGCACCTTTGTATTATGAGAGCGAAACGAGGGCAACACAAAGTCAAGGTTGGTATTAAATAATCAAAGATAATTGGGCCAATATGATTAGCCTCTGCATGCCAGGCAAGTGGGGAATGAGGTAGAGAATAATAATTTTTACATGGACGGTGAGATGGCCACTTGGCGCTACATCTGTCCCAGCATTGGAAAACCTCAACCCCAAGTTCTTACCATTGGGGCCAGCCAGTGCTCATTTCTTGGAAAAGGTTATCGCAACCCAGAATTTAAGACTCATTAATCCCATCTTTGTTCACTGTACAAATACTGGAAATCCCTTCTATGCAATTGTCCATAGGATTGATGTAGGGATGATGATAGATTTTGATCCCTTGATGACTGAGGTGAGAGGGATTTCTCGGCTGCAGTCACTTCCCGGTGGTGATATCGGCCTGCTGTCACCTATGTGATACTGTTGTGGGGAATGTGATACTTCCTCACCACACCACAGGTAAATCGCAAACTCATACAAACAACTCTTGCACACAAAGACTACAGGTTAATTTTACTTGATGAATATTAGGAGTATAAGTTTGTTCAAGGAGACCACCACACCACAGGTAAATCGCAGACTCATAAAAACAACTCTTGCACACAAAGACTACAGGTTAACTTTACTTGATGAATATTATGAGTATAAGTTTGTTCAAGGAGAGCAATTCATCTAATGATGAATGTGCAACTTATCAATTTTCTCTCACTAACACAGAGTTGGTTGCGTGTTCGATGCCTTCCCATTTTCAATTACTAACATAGAGTTGGTTGGATGTTCGATGCCTTCCCATTTTATTTGGATTGGATTGATGATGAGAGAGGAGCCATGAGAAGCCAAGCATGGATGCCCTATTTATGAATGTTGGGAGATTGTTGGTTGTCGGTTTGATTTAGAGTATGCGAATGAGAATTTATAGACTTATTTCACTTGGCGGGTACACCGTGATGCCTTTTTTGGAGGATAATTTATACACTTTTTTCACGGTCATGATACTTTCAGTGTCTTTATATTTTTTCTACTTCTTGTGCAACCCAGCAAATGCCAAAAGAGAAAACATGAAGCACTTACATCAGCATTTTCTTGGTCATCTTTCCAATGACTGTATTTTAGCTTCTTATGCCTTTTTTTTTCTTGTGGCAGGGCTGATGATTGCTGGGAGGATTGGCGATGCCTCGGAGGATAAAACTCATCAGTACCAGTACCATATCAAAGAAACAATTGTAATCTCACTATTACACATAGGGGGTATTAAGACAATATTTGTGTAAATTGTCTCAACTTAAGACAAAAAAAAAAATTGTGTATTGTCTTAAATATTGTCTTTAAGCGAGTGTCTTAAACTATTGTCTTAAATTTAAGACAATAGTTTAAGACAATAATTAAAGACAATAGTTTTGTCTTAAACTATTGTCTTAAATTTAAGACAATAATTTAAGACACTCCCTTAAAGACAATATTTGAGACAATACAAAATTTTTTTTTGTCTTAAAGTTGAGACAATTTACACAAATATTGTCTTAATACCTCCTCTATGTCGTAGTGATAGAATGCAGATATTTATGATAGAGCGCGGTGGAATCGAACCACCAATCTTCTGCATTATAATGCAGATGCTCTACCATTGAGCTAGTACCCTACAACTTCGTATACAAGAAGAATATTTGTATTTTTTGAGAGTATTATAATATGCTCTACAATTGAGCTAGTACCCTTACTCTAATTTTCTTGAATTTCATTTTTCTATTGCTCTTCCATTAAATATCATCTTCATGATCAACGAACATAAATAGATAATATTTGTTGCTAGAGACTTCCACAGTGTGTCATTATGTTTGAGAAAGCTTTCAAAGTGTGTCAATATGTTTGAGAAAGCTTTCAGATTCACTATGTTATAAGATTTTTTATCGAGTTTTAACATCAATCATAAACATTCCATGATATTTAGGATCATGATATTGAGGATAAAGTAAAGATAAAACCATGAAAAGCAAGCTAGCGAATATGCAATCAAAAGACTTGCTTATTTCTTGGTTGCAGTTCTTTCAAGACTTTCTTTGCATCTTCACCAGCTTGCTTTTCATTACCATATCCTTAATTTATCTTGCTTTTAATTACCATATCCTTAATTGATCTTGATGATGGACCACGCTGGTCGTATCCCAATCTATCTAAAAAACCTTATGACAATATAAATTTGGAGTTATATCATTCAAACAGGGTTATTCATCTCGATTTATCCTAACAATTTTTTTGGATGAGCGATCTAATGACCTACCCTCACTGATCTCGAGAAGCGCTAGAATTATATAAGTGGCAAAAAAGTTTGCGTACTGATCTCCTTTAAACCAGGCGACCAGTAAGGAACATAACCAAAATGCAAAATTTTAACGAGTGTCAGAAGGTCGAGTGAACACACCAATGAAAGGAATTTCTAACCCATGTTACATTCAAATACATTTCATAAATTATATATATATATAAAATCCAGTTTGGACACATAAGTAAGGATTTTCCGACCAATGTTATGCCCCTGGAATGGTTGTTGTCTAATCATAAAAAAAGGTGTTTTTTTCTTATAAATTTTGTTTTAGATAAGGGTGACAAGTAACTAGAGATGTGCCTAATTCACATCGCTAATTCATTGTGAGGTAAAATTACATTCAATTAATTCCGCCCAACAAGAACTTGTGTCAGATATAGTTTGGTAGGCTTTGAAGATTATACTCCCTTCCTCATGAAAGGGCCATAAGAGCATCATGGGACTCAGGTCTTTGAAGTTTTCTATAAAGTTTGGTTAGCTGAACCTTTTCTTGAATAGTCAGAGTTCAAGACCATCAAGCTATTAACCATAGATGTTCAACAAAGTAAATTAGTTATTTGTGAAATTGAATTAGTATACTTAAAATTAATTAGTTTGTGATAAAGTAATGATTGTTATAATAAGTTCTTGGATATCAAAGTATGGTAACAATCATTATTCTAGTTCTTGGATATCAAAATAGGGATGATTGTTATAATAAGTTCTTGGATATCAAAGTATGGTAACAATCATTATTCTAGTTCTTGGATATCAAAATAGGGTAACAATCATTATTCTAGTTTTTGGATATCAAAGTATGGTAACAATCATTATTCTGGTGTAAACTGATTAATAATAGCCTTAAAAATAATTTAATAATATACATATATATAGTTAGTGTGAATGCTATCGACGAAAATTAGCAGGTCAAGGGGCTCGCCCGAAATGGGATATTTTGAGGCCACCTGGTTGAGGGGAATGGTGCAGTCAAAACTGGTTGAGAGGAATGGTGAAGTCCGTTCTGATCACAGGGATGGGGATAAAATGTACTCAAATTACCATTTTATTGACTGTGTTTTAAGTCGAATTTGATGAATAACTTGACTCAAATCAGAGTTCTTCAACAGTCTCAGGTTTATCAATGGAGGAACTCTTATTTGGACACTGTTCCGCCTACGATATTTCACCAGATTCCGGAAAAGGAAATGGGGCGTTTTGAGGATACAGCTTTCTAATAGAAATATCTGTACGTTATGCTAAGTAGGGTATTCGTATGAAAGATTACCTGACAAATACAATATAAACAATACTTTCAGTTCAGTTTGGCTTACCCGTCCAAACCCCATTGGCCTCTCACTGTTCCTTTGAGCAGATTCTCTTCAGCACAAGTGGGAATGCCATTGATTGACTCTATTGTATGAACACATAAGGCTACTTACATGTCCATCTTGAACACAGCTCTTGAAAGGCGGTTGATAAGTATCCTCCTATCTTGTTGTGTGACCTATACTAATCAAACAATATCCAAAGAAATATAATAAGCCACCTTGGATCCAACTTCAGTTAACAAAAACTAAAAGATAATCGTGGAAATTAGTTAAAGCAGGTATATGAACTGTAAAATATACCTCGGCGTCAAAGCAGTGTAATGTTTCCAGCAGGAGGAAACCTTGAGTTTGTCATCAGTATCACCGGGCACTTCTTGAAGACCTTTGACATAGTTAACAACGTACAACCAATGGATCTTCCCCTAGTGTTTCTTGGCCACGACCCCATCTTGGATCTCTAAACACGTTCACATTGGGGCTCCAATATGTCGGAGCTGTATAAGGGCTAACTAAAACGCCCCCATACTGGTTGGAATCAGAGAGAGGAATTTTTGTCAAAATTATAGTTTGGATTTTGGAGTGTTCAGATCTCAATTTTGATGATCTGGATAGTTTTAAAATTGGGTAATTAATCCAGAACAAACAATCCCAATTGCTGAAACTATAGAAATTTTCAGCAATAATTTTTACCAATTTATATTCCAAAATCGCCAAAAAAACTGGACGTTTTGGTTGTTGTTTATCCTAGGCCCAATATGTTAAACCAGCCAACCCTACGTTGTGCATTGTTTGCTTCTGTAGATACCGCCTGCTTTAATACATCATGAAATAATAATTAGTTCACGATGAAATAAAGGAATAGAATTATTGAAGCATAGCTTATAAAAGTAGAGTTAATCCGCAAAAGATCTTTTTTTCTTCTTATCAGTTTGATAAATTTGCTATGAATAAGGATATTATTAGGTATTATCACAAATCCATCATGATCCAATTTGTAACAATGTATTAGGTGTTTTTGCTCAGTTTTGAATCCAAAATTTAAAATGATTTAAACTCTGATTACGAAGAAGTTTGCATCTTAGGCTATGCTGTCATTGAGTATTTATCAGAATTGGAAAAATTACAAGACTTGCCTGTCCAATCTTGTACCACAGACTTGCATTGAAAGATCGTAAAGGACTGCGAGGCTACCTGATGCCAATAGATCCCTTATAACTGTAATTAAGCGATATAGTAGGACTAAGACCCGTGAACATTAGAGCCAGCCGGAAATTGGGACACTCTTATTAATTAAGGGATAACTTGCTCAGCGTTTACGAGGGGATTTAATTTATGGATGGCTTTCAACTCGACCTCCTTAGATTCAATAGTTGTTGGTTAATTAATGAGAGCAGATAGAGATAGAGAGGCTAGGTGCAAATAAATTCAAAGTGGATGGAGTCCATCGTGAGCCTTGAATCACATCCATGTTTTTAGTTGTTTTGTTTGGACATAATTTAAAAAGTTGTCTCATTGGGTGGGATGTTTCCTTGGTCAAAAAAGCATTTTGATAGTTGAGATGAACCCAAAAATCTGGATAAATAGACTTGAGGAAAGCTTGTAACACCAGGCATAGTTGTACTGAATTTAACGTCGGGACCCACGATGGAGACTCCATGTAAGGCTTCAGACCACCATTCATAACTGGGAATTCCCAATCTGGACACACCAGGAGCTGCATCGACAAGCTGCTGCACTTTCTCTGAAATACTAAGTCTTGCCACGAGGTCTTATAGTGTCTTTCTCAACGATTTCATGCTATAAATATACAATTTCTTCATCTAGCTCAACCGTATACCAACGATATTTTACTATCATAAATTTATACTCATTCTATATATATTACTTTAAGTAATATCCCACCCTATTTAACTTTTGTTTAGACAACTCAATGCTCAAAAAATTCAAACTCTTTTCTTACGCATTTCAACATAAACAGGATATGTTAAAGTTATGATATTCTATTATACAAGTCTCTATACTCATTTTTCCTATCCATTATGATTTATAATCCACCATTATAACCTTATAACCTTGACATAATTCCATTTTCTCCTTATTTAAACCCTTTTCTACTCATTCATATAATACAACTTAATTGGTTTAATAACGAATATAGCCTTCTGTACATGTTTATACACACCAAATAGAATTCGAAAAAGTGGTCGCATTTCTTCTTAATAAAACTTAACTATTCCTTACTCCTTCATCGGAAAACACGTAACAAATCCGTTTGACTAGTCTGTAATAACCGTCAGTGGGTTTGATGAGCTAAATCCACATTGGGCGAACGATTCCACAAGCCATGAAAAAAGGTTCGATTATATCGTAGTTGGGGCGATAAGGAGATCAAGACAGAAGTAACTGGGGTGTAAATTTATCAAGGAGAAATCAGATCAAACTCACAAGCTGGAAAGAGCAGATCAAACTCACAAGCTGGAAAGAGCAGAAACTACGGTCTGTCAATTAGTCATTTTAAAGAGCTCAAAGAATGATACAAGGATTTTGTTTTAAAGGGAAGGATGGGAACAACGGTTTGACTGAAGAGCTGTCAAGTATGGAAACATTGGAAACCCATCACAAAACCAGAGTCAGTGCTTCCACTTAAGTGTGTAACGCGCTGCTCCAAAAACACCCTACAAGCATGAAATACTCAGTTCGAATGAGCCGACTAGTAGTTAGGGTAAAAAAACAGAAAAACAATGATTCTGTAACAAGTCAATCAACAGGGTTGCAAATCTAACCAGACCGCAATCGATAAAAAGAAAGAAAAACTCCACAGGTGGTTTGTCCAGGCTCATTCAAGTGAGCCACACAACGTAACACAGCACAGTTTTCCTAGTTCTGATTCTTCCACTTCCACAGATAGTTTAAGAGTTAATACCCAGAGATTGGTTCCATTCGAACCCGAGTTTGATGTAGTTACAATCAAAACTGTAGGCAGGTAGACGAAAGTTAAGTAACTAATATTAATCGGAACCCGGTGGAAGTCTTTCACTGGTTTCGACCTATTACGCTTATTTTCAAATACAAGAGTATATACGTTATTCACATTATATACGTGATAAGGTAGTTATTGCTTTGTGCGTTCCAAATCTGGTCTGGTTTGTACATTAAATCTGGTTAATCAGTTAACACCAGGGCAGCTTTTCGCTTCTAAATAAATTACATAGGTCTTAAAAACAGAGTTCTTTCATGAAGGAAAGTTTATGCATTGTTTTAAAATAAACAGAGTTCTCTTAAATCTTTTAGTCGAATAGCGATTTCATTTATAAAATTATCTTCCTATCACATTATTTATACAGAGTTTTATTGTTCCAAAGCATAAAATGAGATAAAAGACAAGGTGTTCAGAACTAAACCGAATCCATGTATATAAAAAATACTCTCGATGCATAAGGACAAAGGTTAGGTATGCACCTCAATTCACAGATCTGTTCAGTTTATGAGCTTTCCCAACCACAGGTATGGCTATCACCTTCAGCTTTGATACAAGCACCTCGGCCTTCACCACCACCTTCAACTCCCACTCACCTCACTGATTTACACTGATCTATGCAAGCACCTCAAGCTGAATAAGATGAGTTAGATAACTACCTTATAGTATAAATATAAAATTTAAATCTTAAAATGTTACTAAAATTTAAGATAAAAATGAAATTTCAAGTGGAATAATAGTATATATTATTGCTTTTGTAAATAAATATAAACTTAAATCACATAAAATAATAATAATTAATAATAATTTTGCAAAGAAAAATAAAGTAAAATCTGGACAAACAATTAGGAGAACCACTTGGCTAACTACAGCTTCCATTGGCTTTCACGAGAGCGTGAATCCAAAATGAGAGGCGCAAGGCAGCAGCTTAAAATTGCTCTTCAGTAGACCACAAAATCAGCAGCAGGATAACGATTTCACCTGGAAATTTCACACCCACCAAGAAACTCACACCAATAACGATGAGATAAAGCTTGACAAATGCCTAATGGTTAGGGCAAGCCTAGAGCTGTTGACGAGTCCTCGTATTCATCCATTTGCAGCCCTTATCAATGTAACCAGACTAGCCAATCCATCTACGCGGGGCTTTTATGGTGCAATGAAAAACTCAAACTGCTGATAGATTTAAAAAACGCTTTGTCATCAAAGAATGACAGATGCTCGAATGGACTTGTCTCAAAAGATGGCGGGTGACGTGGTATGTTCAATAAGTTGCCGTCAAAATCTTCGTTACAGTTGTCTAAGTAATGAATCCTAATCCCATTCAAATGGTGCGACTTTGCCTATTCCTCATAGTCCACTCAATCTCTCTTAAGGCTATATAAAGTTTCAACTAACCCTGCATCCCAGTGAAAAATTAAAAAATATCCATGTAACTAAAGAAAGTTATTTTTTAAATATTAAAACGAGAAATGAGCCTTGAGCCTTGCATGCACGCTTTATTTATTTTTTAAATATTAAAACGAGAATTGAGTCTTGAGCCTTGCATGCATGCAGGCTGCATGTGGGCGACGTGTATACATCTGGGCGAAGAGGGAATTGTGAATACGTGTATACATCTAGGCGAAGAGGGAATTGTGAATAGGTCTCAAATCCTATAAAATTTCATTCCTGCATTTTCAGTAGTCTTCCAGAGACTGTTTTTATTTGCTCGATGTATTTGCGGGTCATCCTCAAACTCCCTGGAATCCCCCTCTATAAGAATTTTATTGAGGCTCTCTTCCATTGATTTCAACGTAAAACAACAGGTAACCTCCCCTAGATCACATAAATGTTGGGGAATATTGGTCAGCTCTGTTGGTAGCTCTGTTGGTCGTTCAGGGAGTATAGAAACGATTTTCTGGACAACCTCTACAGGAATTTGTTGATGGGTTGGCAATTGTTTTTACCGGCCATAAAGTCAGAAACCCTAACGGAAGTGGGTCGGTTCAGCGGTGAAATATGCTTGGTTACTCCATTCGTTACTCCATTCGTATGGGAGGGAGGGCACGAAACTGGTTATTCTATCAGTTACAATAACTGTGTTCTATATAATACCTTAGTCATATTTCTGCTTTGCATAGAGGCTTCTATCTATGCTAATAGCCATGGATTGTTATGGCCATTGTAGGATTTAATGCTCAGCCAACTGATTGCTCTTTTTTTAAATTGGATTTGTCTTATTGTTTACAGCTTGGTGATAGTCATTTTCAGGCTTTTGCATAGGCATTTTAGCAATAATTTTCAACCACTGTATTTTAGTTTCTTATGCCTTATTTTTTTTGCTTGTGGCAGGGCTTGATGATTGCTCGGAGGAATGGCAATGCTTGGGAGGATACAACTCATCATCAGTATCATAACAGTATGCATTCCTCATTGAGGCGTTTTCGGTCGAGCTTCTCCAGTGCGTGGGTGAACTGACAGATTTTGGTCTGCACAACCCCTCAATCTTCACCTAAATTGTAGGTACTTCCATAATCCTTATGTTTTGCATCCAAAATTTTGAGCAATGGCTATGTGTAACAAGAATTTTGGAGAGAAATGTTCAATTGTATAGTGTTTTGTATTTGGGTACTGTTCTTTCTTGCATTGCAGTAAGTCTAAATAACATCCTAATTAAACACACAAAGAAAATTAATTCTATAGAATGACATAGACACCTTAACAGGTAATTTCTTTACCTTTCATTATTATTGGTAAAATCCAAGCAGAGTTACATATAGAAGGGAATAATGTATTTGTGTTCTCGCTTCTGTATTCTAGCAAAATGTCCAGAAAGTCTTCCGTCTTGCCACAACTGTCCTCAGTTCTGCCCTCTCTTTTAGTCTGGAGGTGAGCCTCCACAGATCTATCCAATAGCCCAAATACAATGCCTTCATCGCAGAAATAGAAAGTAATCAACTAGGTTAGGCTTTCCTCCTGTTACCATCAATTTGGTGACCATTTCCTTGAATTCTTCGGCGGCCTGAGAGTCTCTTCCGAACATGTTTTGAGAAAAAATCAAGTTTCCCAACAGATTCAAGCTTGTAAGAAACACTGTGTGCCCGATATTCACACCCTTGGCCTTGTAGAATCCTCAAAAATAGATTGAATGGTGGAAAAGACTTGATCTCTTCTCAGATGCCACAAAGCCTCCAGTCTCTTGATGTGAAGATCGGTGTTGCAGAATCTTCAAAGCATATGCCAACCAGGCCCGCAGTTCATTCATGCCAAGGAAGAGTCGCTCTAGTAGAAGGACTTGGCTGCTTCTATGACGGTGCGTCCAGAAAATACTCGGTCCAGAAGGAGGAAGATTATCCGGAAGCATTCAAAATTCTTGAGATGCTTCTTTGACAGTTGGGAAGCATCCAGAATTCTGAGTTGTTTCTTTGTCAATTCTCCACCTGTTTCTTTGTCAATTCAGGCCCATAATGCCCTTAATTGTAACCAAACGCACCAACTACATATATGACAGATTAATTATTGCATGAATTTAATGGTTGGTCATATCACGTCACAATTTTCAAAGATCAATTAATTGTAATCTATAAGTGGTATGCTCTCATTTTTTTTAATTTTTTTTAATTTTGTCAAATCTATATGTGGTATGCTCTTATTTTTTTTATTTTTTTTATTTTTATAATTGGATAATTATTTTGCACACTAGGAAAATTAGTCAAATCTTTGTAATGCACTAATCAAAAAATAAATAATCTTTAAAAAAAAATATTTTTTTTTTAATTTAGAGAAATCATTTTAATACCAAAAATCCAGAAAACTTTATCTAACATTAGATTAAAAAAAAAAACCAGTCAACGGAGCATGGCTATAATCCCTACGGAGCACGGACTAATAATAATCGCTGCGGACTAATAATCGCTGAGGAGCACGGGCTAATAATAAAGTTGTTTCATAAACAAATTCGTTAAGATGTTATTTTAACTAAAAAAAATTCACAAATAAATTTATATTTAGGAAATGTTATAATTAATTAAAGTTATAATTATTGTGTTTAATATTTTAATATGAATAACTAGAAGATGGTTTTTTTTTTAATATGATATTTTAACTTATTTTAATTATAAAATATTAAATAAAATTTTATATTTTATATATATATGAAAAAGTTTAAAAAGTGTACACTCTTACTTGGTTTATTGGTTAAAAATGTGTAAGTTAAATTATAGAAAGTTAAGGAAGTTAATAGGTTTTTTTCGAGCGAAGTTTATAGGTTATGTATATGTTTAATCAAGTAAATATTTGTGTAGAAAAAATGTAATAATTTTATAATTAATTATAAATATTTATGAAATCATTTTAATTTGGAATTAAATCTATTTAGATACAATTTTTTTTCAATTTTTTTAATTTAAAAATGTTTAAACTTAGAAAAATCTAATCTCTCAACACATGAAAAATCAAAATTTTAAAATAAACTTAAAATGAATATTTATTATACAATTTAATATTCAAATTTTTTTCAATAAAATCAAATATTCAAACTTAAATCTTAAAAAAATCATACAATTTTACAGATTTTGCAATTTTAAATATATTGCTATGGTTATATATATATAATACATTGAAAAATACAATATCTCTTGCTAAACATACTTTACAATTTTGAATTTGCAAAAGTGTCATCGCTAACAAGGATGTAAATTTAGACCTAAACTTAGTGATTTCTCCACTTTTTCCATTAAACCACAAACTTACATCAAGAACAAGGTTAAGTTGTTAGCATCTTAGTCTTCTAAAACACATAAAAAAACAAGGTTAAGTTGTTAGCATCTTAGTCTTCTCAAACACATAAAAACTTTTTAAACATGAAAAAGAATCCAATATACTTGGTAATTTTTACATTGATTAATAACATGTTCCAAATGAAAAGTTTGAAACAAAATTTACCAACGAATGGAATTTGTATGCTATTCCATGCAATGCAATCAAACTCTCAACAAGTATGCATTTTAATTGTACGAATCTTGTAGTTTCTTTCCTCAACCAGGTTGCCTCGAATTGTTAAACCATGTCAGCGATGGTCCCTTTTGTTTCCATTCATTTAACAATGATGTGCATTTTTAATTTTCCATGGTACAAAGTTAGGATTAAAAGAAAATGGTGGTCATATTGGATTGAGACAGCAAAGAAGTGTTGGTTTAATAATGTCGAATTGCTATATTTAGACTATTAAGTAATCGTGTAGGTGGAGATCCGTTGTGATCCACTTTCCTAGGAATCTGTTAACAGCTCACGAAGCTTATAAATTGTAATCACTATTTCATAATAAACAACAGTTTGTTAGTGTTATGTTCTATATTCATTTTGTAAATTGGTATCAGAGCTCAGGGTGAGCTGTGTGGAGGAGTGGCTATTAATTCCCTCTGATTTTCATGTGGCTGTTAATGCCAATGCTCAACATTTGTTGAAGTCATTACTGTCTCATATATTTTGAGTGCTACTGCGTGTAGAAGAGGAAGCTGTTGCCTGCATTGGAGTCCACCTGCGATCGTGTGGAGGAGCCTGCGTTGCTGAAGGAACAGCTGATTGGGGAGATCGCACTGAGAGCTGTTGTGTTGTGTGGAGAGCTGCATCGCGAGTGAAGCCAGAGCACGCCGAGAGAGAGGGCCATTCGTGAATTCGTGGAGGAGCCACCGTGCCACCATTCGAGAGGAGCCTGCGTTGATGTGTAGAAGAGCCCATCGTGCTTCTACCGTTAAGGAGCCCTGAGTGAAAGGCAGGCGCGGTAATACTGCAGTACCGCGGGTCCTCACTGTGTCAAGGCGCGGGTCCTCACTGTGTCAAGGCGCGGTAGTTCACCAAGAAGATTGCCGCGGCCAGATCAGAGACGCGATACATTTTCAGTTTTCTTAAATAAAATTGCAGCAAGAGAATTTTTCAAAGTACTGCGTTTTGAATTTTTGAGAGTTCTGCGCATGATTCCCACCACAAATTCGCTTAAGCGGAGTTGTATTTCCTGTGTTTTGGGTTGCTTGTTTCGATCTGTGAGTCTATTGGCATTTCTCTAAGGTTATCAACAGAAGAAGGGAGTCGCTGGAGAAAAGAGGTATTTTTCCAAACAAAGGTATTTTTTTATTGAATTTGTCTATCAGTAGCCATGACAAATTCTTTTCCCAAAAATTACCTGAATGAAGCTTCTAAGCTTGACGGGGACAATTATCTTGACTGGAAGTTCAAGATATTAACTATGCTTGAGGCCCTAAATGTCTGGACTATAGTCAAAGGAGATGAAGCAAAGCCCACAGGTGCTACTCTTGCAGACTGGGAGAAACGAGAGATGAAGGCAAAGGTACTGTTGCGGCTGTCTGTCAAAGACAACATCATCCCGCACATCAGAGATTGTACAACTTCCAAGGAGACATGGGACATTCTGAAAGGTTTGTATGAAACTACAAACTCCAATAGACTGTTGTTTCTGAAAACTAAGTTATTGTCTATAAAAATGGCTGCAAATGAGAATATCACCAGCTATGTTTCCCAGATTAAGGATTTAAGTGATCAATTAAAAGCAATTGGTGATACTGTTTCAAATACTGACATGGTAACGATTACATTAAAGGGTTTAATTAGAGATTATCATGTTTTTATTTCAAGTTTGGGAGGTAGAGAAACACCACCAACATTTAATGAGTTAACAGGGATTCTTCTCCAAGAAAAAGAGAGGATGAAATTATTTGAGATGGACTCTCAATCTTCAGAAGTGGCATTAATGGCGAAAGGGAAACAGCATTAATGGCGAAAGGGAAACAGCCCTACAGGGGCAAGACATGGGACAGAAACAAGACAAGCAAGTTTCAGCCAAGAAACAGAGGTATGACTCACTCAAAATATGATTCTCATGATAAGAAAAATGATAGTTGTTTTTACTGTGGGAAACCTGGACATCATGCTAAAGATTGTTATAAAAGGAAAGCTGATGAATCCAAACAAAAATTTAGAAAACATAATGGAAATTATGTGACAACTGACACATCCAATGAAGGTTTTAAGAATTTAAAGTTGTTTATTTCAGAAGTTGCATTGTCTGCAGAAATTGATGATGAAAATGCATGGTTCATAGATTCAGGTGCCTCAGCCCATATGTCTTGTGTCAAAGAATGGTTTGATGAATATCATGAGAAAACAGATGAGACACACATATATCTAGGAGATAATAGATCTCATAAGATTCAGGGTTATGGAGTGATAAGTGTAAAATTACCTAATGGCCAAAACAAACAGATTTAGGATGTGTTGTATGTTCTAGGCATAAAAAAGAACTTGATTTATGTTTCCACTGTAACTGATCAAAATCTGAATGTAGAATTTATGCAGTCTCACTGTCTTGTGAAGGATATTCAGAATCGTTATAATGTCATAGCCACAGGGACAAGAATTGGAGGACTGTATAAGCTTGATGTCACAAAGCCCACTCATCAAGCATTGAAATCTACTACAATGACTACAAAAGAGCTATGGCATCGCAGGTATGGGAATCTTAATCAAAATGACTTAGTACTACTTCAGAAGAAATTAATGGTTGAGGGGCTTCGTGTTTTGAAACATCAGCATATAGAATGTGAAGCTTGTGCACTAGGTAAACAACATAGGGAAGAATTTTCAGTGCATAAAGAGAAGAAACCAAGAGAATTACTTGAATTAATACATATTGATGTATGTGGTCCCATGCAAACCTTATCACTTGGTGGTACAAGCTACTTTCTCATCTTTGTTGATGACAAATCAAGATTTACTTGGATTTATTTTATAAGGAAAAAGAGTGATGTATTTGAATACTTTAAAGAATTCAAAACTATGGTGGAAAAGCAGATAGGTAAATGCATCAAGATACTCAGATCTGATCAAGGTGGACAATACACCTCAGGACCTTTTGAGAGCTACTGCAAGAACAATGGGATCAGTCAGAAATTCACAGTGCCTTCTACACCACAGCGAAACGGTGTAGCTGAAAGGAAGAACGGGACATTAGTGGAATGTGCTCGCAGCATGTTAAAAGGTAAAAATATCTCTAATGGTTTCTGGGCAGAAGCCATTAACACCGTTGTTTATTTAAAGAATAGCAGTCCAACTAAGATTCTAGATTCAAAAACGCCTTATGAAGCTCTTTATGGCTACAAACCTGAAGTTGGTCATTTAAAAGTATTTGGTTCAAAGGCATTTGCTCATATTCCCAAAGATGAGAGAAGAAAACTGGATGCAAAATCTGTTAAGTGTACTTTTCTTGGTTATTATGATGAACATAAGGCATACAAATTGTTTGATCTTAATTCACATAAGCTCATAGCAAGCAGAGATGTGATTTTTTATGAGACTACATATGAAGAAGTAAGTAAGTATGATGTCTGGCATAATCCTTATGACAATGATGTTCAAGTGAAAATTGATATAGGTATTGAACAGGAACAGGAAAAGGAACAGGTACAACAACAAGGTGAAAGCAACGTAGTGACTCCAACAACTCCTACGCCTCAGAGAAGAAGAGATGAAAGTGCAGAAAGTGGTGGATCGCTGAGGAGGTCTACAAGAACAATTCAGATACCCTCCAGGTATAAAGACTATGCTTTGATGACTCAAGTAATGAATGTTGTAGAACCTACTTCTTATGAACAAGGCAAAACTTGTAAGGACTGGAATAATGCAATGAATGAAGAATATGACTCAATAATGAAGAATGACACTTGGGAATTAACTGAGCTACCTGAAAACAAAGTTCCTATAGGATGTAAATGGTTGTATAAAACCAAGTTTAATGCAGATGGAAGTGTTGACAAATATAAGGCCAGATTAGTTGCAAAAGGGTATTCACAAAAGGAAGGAATTGATTATGAAGACACCTTTGCACCTGTAGCTAAGTTAAATACAATTAGATTCATGATTGCATTAGCTACAAAATACAATTGGAAATTTCATCGGTTAGATGTTAAGTCTGCATTTCTGAATGGTGATTTAAAAAAAGAAGTTTATTTGGTTCAGCCTAAAGGATTTATAAAGAAAGGGGAAGAAGATCTTGTCTGTAAACTCAAGAAAGCATTATATGGTTTAAAACAAGCACCTGGATCTTGGTATATTAAGATAGATTCGTTCTTTTCCCATAAAGGTTTTGTGAAAAACAAAAAGGATCCAAATCTGTATGTTAAAAAGGATGAAAATGGAAATGTTGCTTTAATATCCTTATATGTTGATGATTTGATTATCACTGGTAGTGCTACTCATTTGATTGAAGATATTAAGATTCAGTTAGCACAGATATTTGAGATGAAGGATCTTGGTGAAATACATTATTGTTTAGGTCTGGAAATATGGAGAGAAGGAAATAAAACAATTGTCACTCAAAGCAAATACTCAAGGGAGATTCTAGAAAGATTCAATATGAGTGATAGCAAGGCAGTATCAACACCTTTGGAACAGAATGTTAAGTTATCTAGTCTTGATGAAACTAAAGAGGCAAATGGTGTTCTGTATCGCTAGTTGGTGGGAAGTTTAAACTATCTTACCACTACCAGACCAGACTTAGCATATTATGTCAGCATCCTGAGTCAGTTCATGGCTAAACCTCTGGAAAGCCACTAGATAGCTGCAAAGAAAGTCCTTCGATATCTGAAAGGAACTGTTAATTTTGGTATTTTGTATATTGATAATTGTGATGTTGAGTTGACAGGTTACTCTGATTCAGATTGGGCTGGAAATCCAGATGACAGGAAATCAACCTCAGGATATGCATTCAACATAGGCACTGGCGTCATATCATGGAGTAGTAAGAAATAGCCAACTGTTTATTTATCATCAACATAAGTTGAATACAAAGCTCTATGTAATGCTACTTGTGAAGCTGTTTGGTTAAGGAGGATTCTTGAAGACATTGGCAACAAGCAAATGAAGCCAATTGTTCTCAAATGTGACAATCAAAGCTCTATTAAATTGGCATACAATCCAATGTATCATGCCATAACCAAGCATATTGAAATTCAACACCATTTTGTAAGAGAAAAGATACAAGAGAAAGAAATTAACTTGATCTATTGTAATACCACTGAGAATGTGGCTGACATCTTTACCAAGCCTCTTGGAAAGATGAGTTTTGAAATATGTAGGAATCAGTTAGGTGTGGTAGAGAATCCATTTCTCCATTAAGGGGGAGTGTTGGTTTAATTATGTCGAATTGCTATATTTAGACTGTTAAGTAATCATGTAAGTGGAGATCCGTTGTGATCCACTTTCCTGGGAATCTGTTAACAGCTCACGAAGCTTATAAATTGTAATCACTATTTCATAATAAACAACAGTTTGTTAGTGTTATGTTCTATATTCATTTTGTAAATAGAGAGAGACAATACATAGTCAAAAGTAAGTTCAATTTAAATATTAATGAGAAATAGTGACCAAACTTGGCCAATGGGGCTGTAAAAAGTACAAATATAATCTAAAGTGAGCATTGGGAATGCTGAAGTATCTCCCAAAGCAATAGAGTAAACCAAATAGAAGGTGAGTGCCAAAGCAACTCTAAGAAGTTGGTGATAATTTTTCCTGCTATCCAGTTGTGGGGGTGTTATGGAGTCTGCGCTGCTGACCTTATGATAAAGGTTTAAAATTTTTAAATAAAATTATTAAATATTGACAAGATAAAAGAATTGCTTTTAAGGTGTTTACATGGTAAAGTAGTTTATTTCATTATTTGGAAAACCGGAGGTAATGTATTTCTTGAAGAACCGAGTCCATAATATAAAAGAAACACCAACAATGTATTCAGAAACTCAAAAACAAAAATAATTTAAGCTTCATTAAACAAGCTCCATTTTGTGTACATTGTTTAAACAAACTATAGCACATGGTTTAAAAGGAAAAATATGTACACTTGAGATATGTAACTCAAAATATACATGTTTACCTAAAAAATATTACACAAGGAATTTAACATTCGAGAATACAAAGAAGAGCAATTTATTCCAAATGTGAACTTGGATTGTTGTATGTATGTACTAGCAGTCCTGCACAAGGTCCTGAAAATGCTTCATTATGAAAAACGGTCTGTGGCTTGGCAGTAATTTTAGACAACCAATAACTAGCTCTAAAATTGATACTGAGGCTACTAACGTAGGAGAGCATATAGGTTTGATGTCGATTTACCAAAAAAAACACACAAGTTTGGGAGTTTTTCCAATATCTGGGCCACCTTAGGTGTAATGGTCTTCATGTCTGTTCTCAACTTTATTAGAGGATCACTTTCTCTGTTTTGATGTGCACTCATCCTGGACAATGGGTTTGTGGAGTTTTGGTGCCAGAATAAGGTAAGAAAAAAGTATGTTGACCCATCCATTTCACTTGCAAATTGGATTGTATGCCATCCACCAATTCCAAAAATGTCATCTTCTGGAACCAAAGTTTCGTGTGTGTACCTGTCACATTAAAGAGAGGAAGAATTTATATTGATGTCCACAAATGACCAGATTAGGTCAATGGATCTCAAAAGTACATCATTGTCCATGCGGCAGATGCCTGAGGAAATAATATCACAATGCATAAGATAATATAGGCATCTAGTCTACAATGATCATTGAATTGCCTACAAAAGGAGAACTACGTTTGACAAAATACTAATCTAAATTTACCTGAATAAGTTCAACATAGAATGAAGACATTTTTTTCCAGTGATAGAATGGAGACAATTATGCTGGTCTTCTTAATGAGGTCTTTGTATATTGACTAATCTATTGTGTTGATAAGGAAATGATCGGAATAAAAAAAATTATCAACTGTTTTATGCACAATGTTATGCTTTCTTTTTAGTTCCTTCATTGTGACATGCCTTACAGTAGTCATGAGATGCCATAGTCATTCATAAGAAAATAAATATGCCCATATCATCTAGGACACAAATAATAAGTAACAAATGTGAATATGATACAATGAATGGTTGTATGCACTCAAGAAGATAGTCATATATAGAGTACCTTTTTTTTCTGGAAAACATGTATGTCTAACTCCAAGGGATCCACATGGATTTGACCTCGTGACATCCTTGGCCAATTTGGCTCTGACATGGCAAGTCAAACCACTTGAACTAACCCTCAAGGCTCGTAGATATTGTACCCATGAAACACAGCTATGCCAATAGATATGACCCTTCTTAATAGATATAGTATAGTTAATACAGATTAGATATATAACATTCATATAGTTAACAGGGATGTCATTTTGTCGAGCACAAAGATGCTTCCAATGTGTTTATGGCATCCTTCCATTGAGGTATTTCCTGCAACAAAGATACAAGAAAGTACATGTCACATTAGGTATATAACATTATTATAGTTAACAGGAATGTCATTTTGTGGAAGGAACAAGGATGCTTCCAGTGTGTTTCTGGCATCCTTCCTGTGTTTGTGGCATCCTTCCATTCAGGCATTTTCTGCAACAAAGATACAAGAACATTCCACATACATTTGGAATTTCACATCAGACAAGCAGTACAGTATTCTTTTTTGGAAAATGCATCTTATATTTCATCACTAAACCATAAGAAATACACCAAGAATCATACATCATTGAACTAAGCTATGTTCTGCAGACCACCCTTTCCTATAAAGGAAACAAGGGTCAGCATATGCACCTTGGCCCCAATTTCAAGGGAGTTTCTAAAAATGTCAATTCTAGCTGAGAACTAGGTTGCGAACACTAATATAAACAGTGTGATCTCTTCCAAATGAAAGAGAGTATAGTATCCACATTAAATATGGCTGACAATGCCATTTCCGTGACAAGAGAGGCCTGTCAATATTATGGCAGTGCAAACAATTTTCCTGGATGGTGTGAGCATCCATCCACCTCGAAGAATGATCCTTTTCCAATGAATAAAGGCAAAAAGAGACTGGTGACTGGATGAAGAATGATCCTTTTCCAATGAATAAAGGCAAAAAGAGACTGGTGACTGGATGATTGTTGTGTGATTTTCCTAGAAGACATTTTATAAGAACGGTAGAACAAAAATACAGACACAACCCAAAATGTAAATAAATGGTCTGGATAAACTCAAACACTCATTTCTATGCTGATGTAATATTTAGGATTCAAGTTCAATATTGGTCGAGAGGATAATGAATGAGCCCATTAACCAAGCATGTTCTTTTGACACATGCCAGTCAAAAATATGTACTGTTAATAAAATGTTAAGTGTGAATGGGTTGTGACAACAGTGACTACTCACTTTTCAACTGAAAAACAACAGCGACTACACAAGGTAATACTAAACAAACAAGGTTTTTGAGTTGTTCATTCATGGGGATTGAGAGATTCCAAACACCCAATAGACAGAAACTTGTTGGTTTTCAGCTTTAAAAAACTAAAGATGGCAGAGGTGTGAAATGACAATCTCTCACTCGGCAGAGGAACCAAAACGTCAACGGATTTAAACTGATGCTATCAAATCACAGCACCCACAGGAAATCACTAGATATCCCAGGTGATTGACGGGATTCTGACTGAGACGAAGGTAAGCAGGGCTCCCTCTGTCCAACTCATTCATCTCATACACATACAAGTTTACAACTCATGCACAGATTCTCCTTCAACAAACAAGAGGGTTCCATGGTTTCATGTAATGCAACAGATGGTTCCATGGTTTCATGTAAAATAGTATATAATTATTTAAATGCTGAGTGTATTTAATGGTTAAAAATATGTATTTTGCAGTTATTGTTTGTTAGGCTAAGTCAAACATCGCCATCACAACTATATTCTTTTATATATTGCCCTTGTTATTGTATCTTTGAGTGTCCAAAAAAGTTGTTCTCTTTATAACATTTTTTAATGCTAAAAAGAGTAAATGACTGAAAAACATTTTCTTAGATCAATCCTAATTTAAAAAATCAAAAATATCTTTTAAGTTAAAAAAAAATTCATCTCAGAAACACTAAAAATTTGAAAAAATAAAACATATCTCCAAATCATTCCAACCAGACTTAAAATGTACCATACCACCTTGTTAATGGAAAATTTAACTTACTGAGAATTCTATGAGTGCAAAAATAATGATAGTCCAGAAGCGAGAAGCGAGTAATGAAAGCATCTGAAAGGAAAGTTCCAACCAGAGAAATAAGCATGCCAGTGCCAATGAAGTTAGTCACTATATTTGCAGACTTGGCCAATGAAAAATGCATGTAATGGAAGAGGTACAACAGGAGGTTATTCCCCACAGCCACAAGTGCTACGCTCTCCAATGCTACAACCCCTGCAAATTGGTCATAAAAATATATATATCAAATGAAATTCAAGGGAGAGAGAACATGAGAACATGAAATATAATTTACAGAGATTCACCGAGAATAAATGCTCCAGCTTTGTTTCCTCCATGTTGAAGTTTGTTAACAGCTGGGAGGCCTCTCCAATCTGTATATCCCTCCATAGTAAATCATTTGAGTACTCGGTTGATTGGTAGTGTTAGGTCGCAGGCCATTCTTTGCACGTTATAAAAAGATGAGCTTCGTCATTGCTTGCATCAAAAGTTGCATGAAAGAAGCGTGCTCACAGCGTTTTTGTTCTACTCAGTAATTCTCTGGAACTGAGAATGGAAAAGATGGATAAGTAGGTGAATTGGAACGAAAAGAAACTCACGCTTGGGTGATGATAGAATGTAATGGAATGCAATGAAGCAACTAATGATGGAGCAAACTTCCATTTTTATCTTGCTGATCTATTAATGGCAGAGGTGAAAACTTTAAAGTTTTCTTCAAATTGGCCAGACGAGGATTAAATTGAAGTCATTTGTATGGTATGGTTTTTGTTAAAATGAGTTTGAAGTCCCAATTATTCAAGTATTACATCTTGAAAAAACAATTAATATGTCACGTTAAAAATAGTACTAATCAGTTAGCAACGTGTATGTTCTTTTAATTATTATTGTATTTAGTGTTTTTGTGTGTTTTTAATTTAATTCTTAAGAAGAATAGTGTGTAACTTACATAGAATCATCTAAATTATTATAGACTTTGGTATGTATTTGGTATGTATTTAGTTACAATATAGAGGTTAAATGGTTGGTAGATTTGGAATGTGTAAGTGGTCCAAACATGGATAGCATTAACAATGACCTGATGGTATGTATTTAGCTACACTATAGAGGTTTAATGGTAGTTAGCTTTGGAATGTGTAAGTGGTCCAAACATGGATAGCATTAACAATGATTTGAAGAAACAAAGGATAAATTTATGAAGTGCTTTTGGGTGTTTGATTATGGGCTTGTTATGGTTTTGAAAAGATCATGAGACATGAGGAGTAGTCGTTTATTTGGGGTGTTAACAACTTTGGAATAAACAATGACCATGTTTCTAGAAAACGATCATAGTTGCAAAACACCTTCCTTTACTCTAGGAGATAAATCTTTCTTACTAATTTTTCATTCTCTAAGCCACTCTCTCCAACATAAGATTCTTCTTTTTCCATAAATAAATATCCTTTTATCTTGAAGGTTAAATTCCCCTTCCTAAACCCAAATTATGTGTTTGTGTAATTTGAGTTATCATTGTTTTAGTAGTTGATAACACATTTTAAACAACTTTTTCATTTCAATTAGGCCTCACCCGCAATGTATCATTATCTCAAATCCATATCCTTATTTGTTGGTATGAATAAGTGATTGAACACAAACATGTACATAAGCTATGACTACTAACCCCTTCTGCACTCTAACACAGAGGTGTGGAGCACATGCTGCACTATCCAAGGAGTAGTTCTCCAAAATTTGCACCCACTTACAACTAGGGATGCTAACGGTCACTTAAAACCGTCATGGAATGTGAACCATCTTTGTAATTGAGTCTTTGCACAACATCTAAATGGTTGCCAATGATCATCCAAAAGCATTGTGGGAAGCCAACCCTTTTTGTAATAGAATATTGGTTCATTTGTATATACAATTGTACATACATAAATATTTATGTTAACATTAATTTTAAAGTCAACTTTGCTTAAAATTCAACTATGGATTGAAGTCAACCATGTCCAAACAATGTTCAACACTTTTAAGTAAGGTTAACCTTGCTCAAATAATGATCGACCATGGTGTAATATTATCAAACTTAACTTAAAGTCAACAATGCCTACACAATGGTCACCTATGGTTCAAAGTTAACCTTGCTTAAAAGTCAACTATGGATTGTAGTCAACTCTGGTTCAAATTCAACACGACTTAAAAGTCAACTATGGATCGAAGTCAACCATGGTTCAAAGTCAATCTTGCTTTAAAGTCAACTATGGAATGAATTCAACATTGCCTAAAAGTCAACTGTGGATTGAAGTTGAAGTCAACCATGCTTCAAATTCAACCTTTCTTAAAATTCAACTATGGATGGAAGGAAACTATGGTTCAAAGTCCACCATGGATTCAAAGTCAACCATGGTTCAACATCAACCTTACTTAAAAGTCAACTATGGATTGAGGTCAACCTCGCTTAAAATTCAACTATGCTTCAAAGTCAATCAACCACATTTCAAAATGTGGTTTTGGATTGAAGTCAATTATGGTTCAATGTCAACGTTCGATTGAAGTTAATCATAGATTAAGGTTAACTATGGATTGAAGCCAACCATGGATTGAAGTCATTAATATTAATATTATTAATTGATTGAAGCCATCAATATAAATATTATTAATAGATTTAAGTCAACCTTTGATTCAACCTTGAATTGAAGTCGCCAATGGATTAAGGTCAACCTTGATTAAAAGTTAACTATGGTTTGAAGTAACCTTGGGTTGAAGTCAACTCTGGATTGATGTTGACCATGAATTGAAGTCAACATTGAATTAAATTCGACCATTGATTTAAGTCGGCCTTGGATTGAAGCCTTCCTTGGATTTAATCCAACCTTGAGTAAAAATCAACTATGGATTGAAGTCAACCTTGGATTAAAGTCTATCTCGGATTAAAGTCTATTATGGACTGAAGTCAATCATGGATTGAAGTCAACCTTGGACTCAAGTCAACCTTGCTTAAAGTTCACTTATAGATTGAAGTCAACTATGGATTGGAGTCAACCTTATATTGAAGTCGACCTTCAATTGAAGTCAACTTTACTTAAAATTCAACTATGTCCATTGAATAAAACCTTGATTAAAAGTGAACTAGGGATTGAAGTCATCCATAGTTCAAATTCAATCAACCACTTTTTAAAATGTGGTTATGGATTAAAGTAAAAAATGGTTCACAGTCAACATTCAAACCATAGTTGACTTTAAGTCAAGGTTGACTTCAATCCAAGGTTAACTTCAAGCCAAGCTAGACTACAATCTAAGTAGACTTCAATCCAAGCTTGAGTTCAATTCTAGGTTGAATTCAATCCAAGGTTGACTTCAATCCATGTGCGACTTCAATCCAAGGTTGACATGAATACAAGGTTTACTTCAATCCATGGGTTGAAATCAACCATGGATTGAAGTTAAGCTTGGATTAAAGTCAACCTTGATTAAAAGTCAATTATGGTTTGAATTCAACTATGGTTTGAAGTCAACCTTAGATTGATGTTAACTTAGATTGAAGTCATCATTCGATTCAAGTCAACCTTCGATCCAAGTCAACTATGGATTGAAGTCAATTATGAATTGTAGTCAACCATGGATTGAAGTCAACCATAGATTTAAGTCCACCGTGGATTGAAGTCTACCTTGGATTGAATTATGCTTGGATTGAAGTCAACATTGGATTAAAGTCAACCTTTCTTAAAAGTCAATTGTGGATTTTAGTCAAATATGGATTGAAGTAAACCTTGATAAACAATCAATTATGGATTGATGTCAACTTTGCTTAATAGTTAACTATCGATCGAAGTCAACCATTATTTAAAGTCAGTCAACCACTTTACAAAATGTGGCAGTGTGTTGAAGTCAACCATGGTTCAAAGTCAACCTTAAATCGAAGTCAACCATGGATTGAATTCATTAGGTTCAAAGTCAACCTTAAATCGAAGTCAACCATGGATTGAATTCATTAATGTTGATATTATTAATGGATTGAAGTCATCATTGGATTAAATTCAACCATGGATTGAAGCCAACTATGGATTGAATTCAACCATTAATTGAAGCCAAATATGGATTGAATTCAACCATTAATTGAAGTCATTAATGTTAATATTATTAATGGATTGAAGTCAACCATTGGAATGAAGTCAACATTTTATCAAAGTCGCTTATGGCATGAAGTCAACCTTGGATTGAATTCAACGATGGATTGAAGTCAACCATGGATTAAATTCAACCTTGAATTGAAGTTAGCATTATATTAAATTCATCCTTGGATTGAAGTCAACCATGGATTAAATTCAACCTTGAATTGAAGTTAGCATTATATTAAATTCATCCTTGGATTGAAGTCATCATTGCTTAAAATTCAACTATGGATTGAAGTCAACAATGGATTGAAGTCAAATATGGATTGAATTCAAACGTAGATTGAAGTCAACCTTAGATTGAAGTCAACCATGGATTGAATTCAACCTTGGATTGAACTTAAGTATGGATTGAAGTCAACCATGGATTTAAGTCAACGATGGACTGAAGTCAACTATGGATTGAAGTCAACCATGGATTGGAGTCAACCTTGGATTGAAGTTGACCTTGGATTGAATTCAACCTTACTTAAAATTCAACTATGGATTGAAGTCAACCTTTCTTAAAAGTAAACTACGGATTTAAATCAACCATGGTTCAAAGTCAATCAACCACTTTTAAAAATGTGGTTGGGGATTGAAGTCAACTATGGTTCAAAGTCAACCTTCAAACCATAGTTGATCTAAAAAGTAAGGTTGACTTCAATCCATGGGTTGAAGTCAACCTTGAATTGTAGTCAATGTTCATTAAAATTTAATTATGGTTTGAAGAAAACCTTGAATTGAAGTCAACCTTAGATTGAATTCAATTATGGATTGAAGTCGAACTTGAATTGAATTCAACCTTGGGTTGAAGTTGACCTTTATTAAAAGTCAACTGTGGATTGAAGTCGACCTTGGATTGAATTCAAACTTGGGTTGAAGTTGACCTTGCTTAAAAGTCAACTATGGATTGAAGTCAACCTTGGATTGAAGTTAACTATGGATTGAATTCAACCTTGGATTTAATTCAACAATGAATCGAAACCAACCATGGATTAATGTCAACCTTGGATTGAATTCAACCTTGGATTGAAGTCAACTATGGATTGAAATCAACCTCGCTTGTAATTCAACTATGGATTGAAGTGAAATATGGATTGAAGGAAACCTTGCTTAAAAGTCAACTATAGATTGAAGTCAACCTTGCTTAAAATCTAGCTATGGATTGAAGTCAACATTATTTAAAATTCAACTATGGATTGAATTCAACCATGATTCAAAGTCAATCAACCACTTTGAAAAATGTGGTTGTGGATTCAAGTCAACCATTAGTTGAATTCAACCATAGTCAACAATGGTTAACCAAAGTCAACCAAATGCAACCATGGTCAACCATGGCCAACCATCGTCTACCATGGGCAACCATAGTCGACCATATTGAATTAGTCAACCACAGTTAACCGTCGTTAACCATAGTCAATGAAAGTCACCCATATTCAACAAAATACAACCATAGTAAAAAAGGGTCAACCATGGCCAACTAAAGCTAACCATAGTCAACCATTGCCACCAAAGTTAACCATAGTTAACCATGGTTAGCCAAAGTCAATCATAGTCAAGCATGGTTGACCATGGTCAACCAAAGTCAACCAAATTCAACCATTGCAGACCATAGCCAACCATGGTAGACCATAGTCAACCATGGTCAATGATAATCAACCATCATCAACTAAAGTCAACCATATGGTTGACCATGGTTGCCTTTGGTTGATTGTGTTTAACCATGGTTGGTTAATAATAATAAAAACAATAATAATATGAATAATAATAATGGTCAACCATAGTGAACAATGGTTTACGAAAGTCAACTAAATTCAACTATGGTCAACCATGGCCAACCATAGTCACCATGGGAAACCATAGTGAATTAGTCAACTATAGTTAATCGTCGTTAACCATAGTCAACCAAAGTCAACCATATTCAACCTAAGACGACTAGAGTCAACCATGGCCAACTAAAGTTAACCATAGTCAACCATGGCCAACTAAAGGTAACCATAGTCAAGCATGGTCAACCATAGCCAACCATGGTTAACAAAAGTCAATCATTGTGAAGAATGGTCAACCAAAGTCAACCATGGTTAAATATAGTCAACCATCATCAACCATATGGTTGACCATGGTTGGTTAATGTCACTTCCCCTTCCATTAATCCAATGCAAGGGAGGGAACATGACTGTAACATGGGTGTCTAATTTTTCTCCAAAGCCATAATGGTAAAAATTTTGCCATTTAAATCAAATGCACAATTAAATTACACAGCGGAATTAAAATACATAATTGCACACACACAACAAACATACATCAGCATATTTATCGCAAGCAAATGATGAATCAACATGCAGAAAATCAATCCCCTTCTCATGCTATGCACAGACTTCGTATGAATTCCATTAACATGAATAATTATCATTCAAAATTAACACATTGCAAAACACAGAATGCATATAATTTGAACCACAGAGAACACTTATCTTGAGATGAAGTTGTCCAAACAACTGGCTATGTGAGAAACATTCCACCGGACCATAGATCTCTGTCCAACCTATATTCTTTCAGCTGAGAGATCACCCATGAGCTGGGTTGTGTATCCACTAAGGAGGAACTAGATGGGCTCACTCACAGTCATAGTTTCACTCAAACAGTCATGTTAATCCAACACATAGTTGGGTTTATCAAGCATGCAATAGGAAAAGGAGGAGGATGCTAAGCCAATGAGCTCAACCACAGAGCTACAGACATCTCAAGCTAAATTCAAGCAATCCAATCCTCTGTTCAAACATCCACACTTGGATTTCTCACCATTCTGTCAATGAATAACTCAATCCCGTCACTGGTTTTCTGGGTTATCAAAACTGAGTTTTTCAATGGATTTCGGGGTAGCTAATGCTCCCAAATTCGCCCCAAGGTTCATACTTATGGATCCCCCATTGGATTTCACTGTCAAATACTAACTCTGGGCATTTTTGGCTCTTCAAAACGTGGGTTCTTTCAAAGTTGCGATTTCTAATTTTCTTCACTGCTGGTAATTCGTCCTGGATGAAAACTGATGCTGGTTGTTCCACATTGGAATGGGAATGAGGAAGAAGGAACTCCCATGAGGTAGAGTGACTTGTGGTACAAGAAAACAGAGCCCATACTTTGCCATACGAATTTTTGGGCTGCCCATGCTCCATTGAAGCCATGGACTGTTTTCTTCAACCACTTCCTTACAACAGAATTAAATGCCAGTAAGGTAAGTCAAATGGGTTCTCAAGATGACATTTGAAAACCTAAGGTTCAATCCCACAACCCCCTCACCACTCCCTAGTGGATACACATGGCCCCTTCTCATTCGTTGCTCCCATAGCCAGTTTTGATATTTATTGCAATATCAAATATTTACATCCATTTACAATATTCCATGGCTTAATAGCACATGGGTAGCAAAATATCAAATGCTTGCCCTTTTAAATAAAATTCGAGCTTCCACTAGCGGAGCCTTGGCCTTGAGCTCCACACTAGGTAAACATACATCGCATGTATACAATATTTACATTAAAAGCTAATATATTATAAGGATCAAAATGGGGTATTACAATCCCCTCCCCCTTAGAATAACACCGTCATCGGTGTTCCAAGACTTAGGAATACATATACAATTTACACATCCAAAATTTTCAAAATTTTTGCAGATCTGCCCTGCGTTCTATTCTTTACTTTGAACTTTCAGGACCAAGTCTCTTAGATTCCACAAACTGCTCCTGCTGGTTCTGACCTTTCAGCTCATCCACAAATCTGAAAACTTTATGTCTGCTACCCTCTTGATGTCCCCTTGTTGGGCAGTTGCAGAGACAATGATGCCCTCCACATTTCCAACATTTCATTGGCTATTTCATCTTTACTTGCTCAATTTTCTTTGAGTCTTCATGCCTGGAACGTTTCTTAATGGGTCGATTGGATGAATGCCTCATCATTGATCCACTTTCATTTCCCTTACAGATTGCTCTCATAATGCTTTTTACCTCCCTTTGCAGACAAATAGAGTCCTGCAAAACCTTGTGGTTCATCTCATTCTGTTGCTTTTGTAGCTTGAGTAGTTCTCTAAGATTTTCTTGGATCTTGGCAATTGTTTGAATGAGATTTCCAGCCAAGTCCAATAGCCTTTGGTCTGCTGCCATGGTCAAGATGCACAACTGGCTTTCACTTTGCTCACAAGCAGCACTTGCTTTGCAACAATTGTAATAAATTAGCTTCACTTTCTCACCTGTGAAATACATCATGGCAATTTCTGTTAGGCCAACCATAATACAAACATTTAAAATCAGTCCATTAATTGCCTAATTGACATGGGTAGTCCATGCTTTATCCATGAGACTTTCACACTTTCCATGCTTTCCCAACATACTCATGAATTCCTTCATGTTCATCCATTCACAAGAAATTCATTAATTCAGCATTCACAATTATGTTAAGCAATTAACACAATCATTTCAAATCATGACATGCATCAAACAATTTTATGTTTTTATAAATGCATCAATAAAAAGGAAAGAGAGAGCGGTAAGAGTTTTCTCCTCTTAGTCTTGTTCCATTCAAGAACCCACACAACCACTGTGGTTTTCATGCTTCTAGCCTCTTTCACTTCAACGTGAATGCTTGACCTGCTCTTCTTGGCTATGACACTTAGTGTCTATGGTCTATTCTAGACCTCTCAACCATGGAGTCCCTCCACATGGTTTGTCTACAACTCTTGGCTGCTAGGACTCACACAGTTCCACTAGAACCACCTTTCATTACTGCTCATGCTGAGCTCTTTAGGATGATTACATGTCCACATGCATCCCTAGGATGCCTTCATAGTCCTTGCTTCCAACAATACCTACACTCAAATATTGAATCAATTTACATGTTTAGTTTATTTTCATAGGATTTATCTTTAAACAAGAGTTTAGGAAATCATAACCAAATCATATACGCATGTATATTCATAAGCAAGAAATTACAAGATAACCAAATACTTATCTGCATTGGATGTCTTCACTTTATTCCATAGGGTCCTTCTTTGTTTTACGAGCCTTGGGATCGCCTATGGACTTGGATATTTGGCCAGCGCGCAAGCTGCCCCTCAACATCAAATAATCTTGTATGTTTGGCCAGCACGCAGCCTGCTCCACAACATCAAATAGTCAATGCTCAACCAGTCACTCTCTGGATTTACCAAGCAATTTATAGTTCTTTCAGGGTCCTTGCATCCTATATTATGCATTTCCAACTAAGAAACAACAGTGTATCAGCTTAGCTGTTAGAAGAATTATACCTGAAATCTTTATTATTCCAATCAATAAATAAATGGAAATGAATACTTATCTATATTATGTGTTTCCTCTCTAGTCCACGGGGTCCTGCTTTTCTTTACAAGCCTTGGGATCCTCCTATGGACTGGGATGTTTGTCCAGCACGCAGGCTGCTCCAAAACATCAAATAATTAATGCCCAACTAGTACACCTTCATGCCGACCGAATTTACCAAGCATTTGGTGGTGCCCAACCAGTCCCATACCTGGTTGGCCCTCTCCATTGCCGAGCCAGCACATCCGTCTGGGTCATCGGCCAATGGAAGGTAATTGCGCCACCGACCATTATAGGTCAAGGCTCTACTACTCTGCCTTAGGATTGCATCAGCCTTTCACA
This sequence comes from Larix kaempferi, assembly GCA_027924585.1. Taxonomy (NCBI): domain Eukaryota; kingdom Viridiplantae; phylum Streptophyta; class Pinopsida; order Pinales; family Pinaceae; genus Larix; species Larix kaempferi. The sequence continues at coordinate 5,526,112 of BSBM01000826.1, read as the reverse complement.
TGTGTCACAATCCCTCAATGCGCATAGCAATTCTTCACCCACACAAGGGTGGCACTCCTTCTCTTGTGCAAACCAGCGGTTCCCTTTAGGAACTCTTTAGGTGACTTTCTTGAGTACATTTTCTTCACTTTTCCCTTTAATGTGCAGCACCAAATTTCATATGTATAAGCTGACAACACAAAATGGATAAGCAAGCTCATCAGCATTGCTGCTCTAAAACTGTAAACATATTTCATAACATTCACTATCCAACATTGAAACACCAGGAATGCGTCCATTCCCTTAGGGTGTAGTCAATGTTGACAATCCTATCATAACCCAACATCGAAAAAGTGTGCACCCCTTTTCTGATGTGAGCCATGTAGGCCCTACTCATATTCAAGCAGTCTGCCATAATGGAAATAAAATCAAAACATGCTCTGCATATTAACTCCAATAATTAGACATGCATGTATATATATATATATATATATATATATATATATATATATATATCTCATTCAGGGTTTACATAACACTTATCCATTTTGTAGATGTAATTTCTCTTCATTAATGAGGAATGGAGGCTCCTTTTCTGAGTTGACAGACCATCGGTTTGCCATCCCAACTCCTTTTGATTTTACATAACCCTCATATGTCTTACTGACATAATCTTTACCATTTCACTCATATTGTTTACCAATCATGCAGTGTATGTAGGACACTATCAAAATATCCAATGGCGTTTCACCTGAAACCCATTTCCAAGATATGGGATCCTTCCCAAGAAATTTGGCTTCTGCAGGCCCTCTCTCATGGTCTTACTGCAATGTGCCTTCCTGACACACTTATTAAATAGCCAAACAGTCAACAACATTTAACAATACAATTCAAATCTGATTGTTCCATAACCAATCAATAGCACAAATAATTAAATTCAATATGAATTTTCAACGCTGTCTACTACAGAAATTGATTTTCTTAACCATGAGGCTATCCTCATATTGCTTGGCTCTTGTAAGTGGCATCATTTTGTCCATTATGGATTTATGTTTGCTACCATACATGGACATCCACCTGCAACATGTCCTCCTGACACAATTTTACATAAGCCAAACAGTCATTAGCAATTATTAGCAAAATTTCAAATCTGAAAATTTACAAATCTGAGATTTACAATTGTTATTTCTAACAGAACTTAGAGTTCTTAACCATGAGATTCCTTCTCATAAGCTCTAATCAATTTTTATTTTTATTTTTTCTTCAAATATGTTCCCTACAGAAATTAGATTTGCAACCATGATATTATTCTCATAAACTTAAATCAGGATATTTTCAAATTTGTTTCATGCATAAGTTAAATTTCACAACCAGGAGAATCTTCTCATAACCTTTGGCTTTTGCACATGGTAGATTCCAGCCTTCATCATGGACTTACCCACATTGCCATGCCTAGAACAATCTACCTGAAATCTGAAACTTCAATTAGCCAAACACTTTGTAAGTCTCTGTGCATATAATATTTTTATTGCAGCCTTTACAAGAGTCACTAAAGTGATATTCAGAATTATAACACTCCATAATTCAAATGCTCTCAACTATTAATATTTCAGATGCAATGAAATGTATAGGCTTGTGTTATATGCACCCGGAGCACAATAAAATTACAAAACACCATCACACCATCCATGCAATCAACTTAAAGCTTTTAAATGCTCATTAATTCATAGCCATATCATTTATACAACTCTGTCCTTCCAACAAAGCACTCTGGAAGCTTGTCAATCATGACTACCTTCATGCAATTCTTCCCCCATATTCATAGCAGCTCTTAAAATTATCTCAAAATTATCATTAATTCATCATTTCATCTATTGCTCAATTGTAATGAAACGTATACATATATCACAATCATGCATGCACACAATACATCTCCCCAGGTGTAACTATCCATATGCATGCATATTCACAACATTTACTCAAGTTTTTCATATGCATTCACTCAATGCTTAACTACAAGATTTATAAAATCTCTTAATGCACATCCACTCAATGCCACCTTGCATTGTTTCACGAGTACTATGCATTCAAGCATATTATGAATTAATCATGACTATCTCATATAACATGCATTACCATAATCAGGACCACCAGTTCTCACTTGCTTTGGTTATTAAGCTCATAACCAACATACACACGGCATGATATATTTTATATGAGTGCAATCTAAATTTCTAAACAGTCACATGGTATGAGGCCTCTCGCCTTCACTACTCCATGATTACTAAATATGGTTCAAGGGATTCTTACCCAATCCCCTTTCAACACCTATGAAATCATCATAAGTAAACCATTACCTACATGGATCCCATTTACACCTTTGATGTTACCTGATCCGTTGACCTCTTACAGAGGATTATAGAATCATTCCACCAATCTCTTGATCATGGATTTGCTGCCCTAGTTTTTTCTTCATAAGGTGGTTGGCCATATGCAACAACATCATCAACACATTTAGCCATGCTTCTGTTGTCTTTGGTCCTGCAACCAATACCAACACCAATAGTGATTATCAACCACAATATTTTCCATTAGTGGTTCATTGCATATGTAGAACCTTACTACTTTTACCAATATCTAATATTCCATGTGTGCACAAGCATCTGCTCATGCATTGTGCAATGTTTATTAATATGCCAGCCAATGCATATTCATGCCATCTCTCTAATCTCTGGCATTTTCAGCATTCTTATGTCATACTTTTCTACACATCAAGCTCACAAAATATAAATACAGTAGCAAAACAGGGTTAAGGGATTCTCCCTTTTCAATCCTTCATCATGGCATGCAATTCCTCTTCCACGTCATAGCTGGTATGATTTCATTCCTTCTAGCAAACACACAAGGAATCATTAGATATGATTTAATCACCAAGCATCAATTCAATACATATACTTATGCATAATATTCTAACTTGCTACTTTTCAGGCATGCAATTCTAGAAATTGTCCATATTGACAACAATTTTGTCAAAACAACCACTGGCACTTTTCTGCTCCGTGTAACTATGAAGTATGATAACCTCATTCAAATTCTAGTCATGCACCACTGTTCCCTACTAGATAAGCTTTCCAATGCCTATCCACTTACTCCATTCTGACTTCGGATGTGGAAACTACGTTATTTCAAAAATGACAACTTTCACCACAATTCTGTACATTTTTACACAGTTGTAAAATATCATAAACTGCCAACTTTAGCCACCCGTGGGAGAAAATCTATGAAGAATCACGAAAACTTTTCTACCGAGAGAAGTTAGTCCATATAGCAAGGAACACTCAGCAACTCGCGGATCTCTGTTCCGATGCTCCATTCATCTTCCATAAAATTCTGGGTTTGACTACTTTTCACTTTTCACATTTTTCCAAAATTCTCAATTTTTGGCCAAAAATGGCTATTTCCCAAACGGTGCATTTCTGGGAAATCTTTGTCTAATAGAATATGTCTGGTTTAATGAGAATATGAAATGTCGAGTTCAGTAAATTTCTTGATTCCGAATTATAGGGTCACTTTCATCCACTGCAAGCTTCTCAAAATCTACAAAAAGTGGCCCAGAATAGTGCTTTTTGACCTTCTTGCACACCTCGACTCCACATCCTTTGGATTTTGGCTCCAAAACTCCGAATTTAACACCGTTCCTGCTCCATGACCGCCCCATATCATTTTTGGCTCAATCCGACCTTCCGTCAAGCGTCGGGACACCGATTTGTAAAAGCCAATAATTCTAATTTTATGCCAAATCGGAGAATAATGGGCTCAGGATCTTCACTGGTTCATTCATGGCCTCCGTCAATGGCCTCAAAATGCCCCATAACTAATCAAATTCCGACCTCACAAGCTCTTGTAATCCAAAAATCAATTTTTGGGCTCTATACTTTCTTTTTTTTTTAATACCCGAATCACACAACCGGCAACCCAAAACCCGAAATGCGGGATCGGGACGCCAAGTCCACGGGGGATTCAATAGAAGACAATATAATACCACGTTCATTCATATTGCGGTATTAAATATTCATGAAAACCTAAAAATTATATTGGTTATATATTAAGGGGCAATGGGTTTTTTTTATTTAATGTAACAATAAAAAAATACTCTGGGGTCTTTTTTATATAGGAGGGCTAACAAATATCCGCCAAATGGAGATGGCGGGATCACGGCCGGATTAGAAATCAGGTTGAGGCAAGGCTCAGGCTTACCAGTACGCAGGGAAATCGCGTCTTGAGGCATGCTTGAGGCGAGAGGGTTTCATGGTGAAGTGAGTTTCCAGTCGATCATAGTCGAGAGACAGTGGTCATTGACAGCCAATTGTTACCAATAGCACTCAGCCAGTTGTTACCAATAGCCTTAGGAGGCTCTAAGCCTCCAGGGCCTGTTGTAGGCCCTCAATAGGCCTTAGGGGCTTGAATACCCAACCACTCGTGCCTATTACAGGCCTTAGGAGGTTTATTCAGCCTCCTAGAGCTTGTTACAAGCCCTAGGGGCTTGGATACCTAGCCCACAACAGGCTTAGTCAGCGATTGGGGAACTGCAACATGAAATCTAAATGTTGTACTATGTACATTGGCTCTAGTGACATACAAGAAATGATCTCCTATCTCTTCATTAGACCATTAGATGTTGGAAATCATAATGATATGTGGTTGAGTAATTGCATTGTGGGTGAAATAATGTGCATCCACAATATACATCGAAAGAAGCAAGGTGCATTGTAGAATGCATGTGGAGTCATAAGAGGGATATCATATCAATATACTAGGTATAAATATAAAGGGGTATAAAAAATGTTAATGAAAAAATTGATATATACAATATCTAGTGAAAATAGGGGTTTTTTTAAATTGGCAAGGCATATTGGGAGAGGGTTAAAAAAAATTATTTTGGAAGGTATTTTCCAATATTTAGTGAAACTGGGGGTATTGTTTCATATGCCACAAACGAGCGTGTTATGATAGCGTTTTATTGAGTGAAGCCCTCGTGTCCAAGTCGCAGTCCTGGAAATGTGACCATCCCGCAACCCACAACCCTAAACCCGAAATGCGGGATCAAGAAGCCGAGTCGCGGTCCTGGAAATGTGACCAACCTGCAACCCGCAACCCGAAACGTGAAATGCGGGATCGGGAAGCCAAGTCGTGATCCCGGAAATGTGACCATCCCGCAACCTGCAACCCACAACCCGCAACCCGAAATGCGGGATCGGGAAGCCAAGTCGCGGTCCCGGAAATGTGACATCCCTCAACCCGTAACCCGCAACCCGAAACCCGAAATGCGGGATCGGGAAGCCAAGTCGCGGTCCCGGAAATGTGACCATCCCGCAACCCGAAACCCGAAATGCGAGATCGGGAAACCAAGTCGCGGTCCCAGAAATGTGACCATCCCACAACCCGAAATACAGGTTCGGGATTTCAGAAATCCAAACACAATTTTTGAGAATTTGCGTTCTCGAAACCCGACATCCTGAAACTGCGAAAACACCTGTGTTTCCTGTAACTTCCAGGGTTCATAACTCCCTCGTCCCTTATCCAAATGGGACGAGTCTGGTACCTTTGGAAATTCGTTGGAGAGCTCTATCCAATGGTGTGATCCTCTCCCACACCTGAGAATTCTAACCCTGTCATTTTTCCAATCAAAAATGCCACCCCAACTTCACCAATACTGCATTAAAACCATTATGTTACTTGCCTGTAACTCAGAGTTTGGCCCAAGCAGCCCCAGTGCTGCAATTTGGGCTCTGATACCACTCTGTCACGTCCCCTTCCATCAATCCAATGCAAAGGAGGGAACATGACTGTAACATGGGGTGTCTAATTTTTTCCCAAAGCCATAATGGTAAAAATTTTGCCATTTAAATAAAATGCATAATTAAATTACACAGCAAAATTAAAATACATAATTGCACACACACAACAGACATACATCAGCATATTTATCGCAAGCAAATGATGAATTAACATGCAGATAATTAATCCCCTTCTCATGCTATGTACAGACTTCGTATGAATTTCATTAACATGAATAATTATCATTCAAAATTAACACATTGCAAAACACAGAATGCATATAATTTGAACAACAAAGAACACTTATCTTGAGATGAAGCTGTCCAAACAACTGGCTATGTGAGAGCAACGTTCCACCCAAAGATAGATCTCTATCCAACATGTATTCTTTTAGCTAAGAGATCACCCCCGAGCTGGGTTGTGTATCCACTAAGGAGGAACTAGATGGGCTCACTCATAGTCATAGTTTCACTCAAACAGTCATGCTAATGCAACACACAGTTGGGTTTATCAAGCATGCAATAGGAAAAGGAAGAGGATGCTAAGCCAATGAGCTCAACCACAAAGCTACAGACATCTCAAGCTAAATTCAAGCAATCAAATCCTCTGTTCAAACATCCACACTTGGATTTCTCACCATTCTGTCAACGAATAACTCAATCCCGTCACTGGTTTTCTGGGCTATCAAAACTAGGTTTTCCAATGGATTTTGGGATAGCTAATGCTCCCAAATCCACCCCAAGGTTCATACCTATGGATCCCCCATTGGATTTCACTGTCAAATACTAACTCTGGGTGTTTTTTTCTCTTCAAAACGTGGGTTCTTTCAAAGTTGCGATTTCTGGTTTTCTTCACTGCTGGTAATTCATCCTGGGTGAAAACTGATGCTGGTTGTTCCACACTGGAATGGGAATGAAGAAGAAGAAACTCCCATGAGGTAGAGTAACTTGTGGTACAAGAAAACGGAGCCCATACTCTGCCATACGAATTTCTGGGCTACCCATGCTCCATTGAAGCCATGGACTGTTTTCTTCAACCACTTCCTTACAACAGAATTAAATGCTAGTAAGGTAAGTCAAATGGGTTCTCAAGATGACATTTGAAAACCTAAGGTTCAATCCCATAACCCCCTCACCACTCCCTAGTGGATACACATGGTTCATTCTCATTCGTTGCTCCCATAGCCAGTTTTGGTATTTATTGCAATATCAAATATTTACATCCATTTACAATATTCCATGGCTTAATAACACATGGGTAGCAAAATATCAAATGCTTTCCCTTTTAAATAAAATTCAAGCTTCCACTAGCGGGGCCTTGGCCTTGAGTTCCACCCTAGGAAAACATACATCACATGTATACAATATTTACATTAAAGGCTAATATATTCTAAGGATCAAAATGGAGTATTACAGTTAATAATAACGATATGATTTTAAAGTCAACCCTTGTGTCACCCATAATCAAGTTAACAAATCAATGATAGTAAACCATATGATATTAATATAAACCAAAGCAAGTCAAATTCAACCATTCCCAACCACCATCAACCATAGATAACCATGGTCATTCAGAGACAACTATCATCAACCATGGTCAAGCACACTAAACCATAGTTAATTAGTCACCCATAGTTAACTATGGTCAACCATAGCCTACCAAAGACAACCAAACTCAACCATAGTTAACCAAATTCAACCATATCCAACCAAAGTTAAAAGTTAAATAAGTTTAATGAATGGTCAGTTGTGGCAAAAAAACATCAACCATGGTCAACAATAGTCAACCATAGACAAAAGTTAAACAAGGTCAACTGATAGTCAATTACGACAAAACAAAGTTACCCTTAGCCAACCATGTGCAATCGTAGTCAACCATAGTTGATTAGTCAGCCAAAGTCAACCATAGTTAAACAAAGTCAACCATGGTCAACCACAATTAATCAAAGTCAATTATGGTCAACCAAAGTCAACCGTAGTTGAACATGGTCAAGCATGGTCATCCATAATCAAATAAAGTCAACCATAGTTAAACAACGTACACCTTAGTCAACAAATGAAGACAAGCATGGTCAACCAAGGCCAACCAAAGTCAACCATAGTCAACCATATTGAACCATATTTACTTTATTTTTTATGTCATAATCAACCATAGTAAAAAATGATGGTTGACCAGGGTTGAATATCAATGGTTGGTCAACCAAAGTAAACCATGGCAAAGCAAAAGTCAACCATATTCATAAATGTTGACTTTGGTTGGATTGACTTGACCATTATTTTTCTTTACTTACATTTATTTAATTAATTTTAATATCAATTATTTTCTTCTTGATTTATATTTAATATTAATTATTTCAATTATTTTTAATATTAGTTATTTTATTTTTCAAATTCATTGCAAGTATTCTATATCACATGGTATACAATTGGTGACGAAGATAACTTAGGGTTTGATGGTATGGCGGCGAGGGTCTGAGCGTGACTGTGGCGTCAGCCATGCCCACGGCAAACGGCAGCAGGCCGTCAGCGGAGTCAGTCGATGGCACGGATCCCCTGGCAGTATTGTTTCGGGCTCAAGGTCACGTTTAGCTGGGGGTAACAGTGGTAAGTAATTTTTTACTATTTTTTTTAACTCTCTTTCCCCGGCGGTAGTTTCTCGAACCTCGCGGTTATGGAGCCATTGGATGTAGTGGATTATAGTAGCGACACACTGCATCCTAGAGACATCTGGAGCTCGCCACCTGGCGATACTCAGTTTTTGAGGGGCGATGGTGGTTTTGGCAGTGGTAGTGCAGCGGATTTCCAGCTGAATGAAGGTCTGTTTTCCTCTGCTGAGAGGGCCTCTCTGGTTTATTCTCTGGCGCCTTCCCTTTTGGCTTCTCCACTCTGGGACAGGAGCGGTGAAGGCTTTGCATCGACGAGTAGGGCTGACTCTATCTGGGGTGTAGCGATCCCGCACCAACCCTCTCCGGAATTGGTAAGCGCGGGATTAGGAGACCTCCTTGATTTCTTGCTCTCCTCGAATGGCTCCCATGAATCTCCGGTGAGGGAGTTGAGTGGTGTGTCAAACGCTAAGGAAGTTTTACAGGGTTTTCACGACAGCGGGGCCTCGCAGGGAGGTGACTGTGCTACGGATTTGGACTGGGCCGAACATAGGGGCTTCTCTAGCCCGGATGGTGTCTTGGTAGGGAAGGCTGTGGGCTGTGGTGCAGGATTTGAGGGTTCTATAAGCCCACGGGCGAAGACGCGTAGAAGGTGGCTCAAGAACTCGGGCAGAGCACTTAACTACGCCTTGGGGGAGGACATCGGTTTCCAGCAGATATTTGAAATGGTAAATTCTGTACTGGTGAGCAGAGTTTATGGCAGGGCTGTGAGTCTTAAATCTTTGATACAGTGGGCATCCAGTGTCTGGCTGGGTCATTGTGGGTATGTTCCACGGATAGTGGGACTCTCTGGAGGTTGGTTTGCTTTCCACTTTAACGCGGATGCACATGCTGCTTGGGCGCTCAGTCTGAACTGGTCTATCTTCAAGGCTCCACTACTTCTCAAGCCATGGAACCCAATGTTTGACGCGAGCCGTGAGAGATTGGATACCATCCCTCTTTGGGTTCGGCTTCCTGGGCTACCCTTGCAGTACTGGGTTGAAGATCATTTTAGGAGCATTGGCAATCTTTTGGGAAGCTATTTGGAAGCCGACTTCTCATTCCAAACAACTGCAGTGCAGAAGGTGGCCACTATCCTGGTTAGCATCAATGTTCGAGAGGGCTTATTTGAGAGTATGGATTTGAAATGGGGACCCTACTGCTTCACACAAACATTGGACTATGAAAATGTGTCGTTTCGATGCAGGAGATGCCATGCATATGGACACCCGGCCGTTGAATGCTCTCTGCCTGTACGTATGAAGATTGGCAAGAATTTGAAGAGGAGGCCTGTGGAGGAGGAGGCAGGGGTAAAAAGGGGTGAAGAAGAGCAGGGAGAGAAGGATTTGGAACAACCCTTGGAGGAGAATAATGTTAATGTTGTTATAGATGAGAACATTCATGAGAAGGATTTGGAAGCTGTGAACATTCTGGAGAAGGATAGCATTGTCCCTGAGCTGAACGTTTCTTCGGACATAGCAGAGATTGACCGATGCATTACAACAGACAAGACAACGGAGGCCTCCACGCTTTCTCTGGCTCGAGTCCCTGACACGGCAGCTGGTACTTCTTCTGCTCCTTCCAAAAACCCTTCCTTCAGTCTTTTTTTTAATAACTTTGTTCTTCCTGGTTTCGATTGGGTGGACGGCCTTAGGAATTTAAATATCTCTTCAAAGCCAATGGCTCTTCTACCCTCTTTTCTGGATGATGTCGGCTCTTCCCTTGTGACGAAAACCACCTGGGTTATATGCCCTTCCCTTGTTAATGTTGATGATTCTCCTATTTTAGTTCAAGTGATGGCTGAGACCTCTTCACCCACCGGCTCCTCGGAGTCTGGCTACTTCTTACGTTCCATGAACAAAGCCAAGGGAGGAGGGTTAGGGTTGGAAAAACCTAAAAAACCTAAAACCAGAGGAAGGAAGTCTTTCATCTCACAGGCCAAAACCAGAGCGCGTTCGGATCTTCGGAATGGTACACAACTTTCTATTGAAAGGGCACTTAGAGCAGTGAATGCCCACTTGGATGGGTTGTGATGAAGATTATGTCTTTTAACTGCCGAGGTCTTGTTGGTCCCTCCAAAAGACCAGCACTGCGATGGATGCTGCAACTTGAGCATCCTGATGTTCTTCTTTTACAAGAAACAATGTGTGGTGATGTTGAGGCTATTGACAGGCTCAAGGATTGGTTTCCTGAGTGGTGCTTTGAAGCATTGGATGCTAGGGGTCGATCCGGAGGATTGGCTATTGGATGGAAAGAGGCTAGGGTTTGTGTATCCTCCAGTTGGGGGATGCAGTCGGTCCTGGGAATTTCCTGCAAATTCTTGGATTTTGATCGTACCTTTACTATTGTTAATATTTATGGACCTTATTGTGAGAGGGAAATGTTTTGGAACTCACTTCTGAGGAGAAGCCAGCTCAGGGGGGATTCTGTGATTTTGGGGGGTGACCTTAATTTTTCATTGGGACATGCTGAGGTTTGGGGGTCGCACGCAAATGTGGACCCTCTAGCAAACTTTTTTGTCCGAAAGTTAATTGAAGGCAACTGGATTGATGTGAAACCTGTACTGCTGAAGCCAACTTGGAGGAATAAGAGAATTGGTCTGGATAGTGTGGCTAAGATAAGAGACTGGATCGTTTTCTACTTTCTGAGCATCTTGTGGAGGCATCCTTTTTTGTTCGACAATGGATTGGATCAGGGGGTAACTTTGACCATGAACCTATTTTCTTGGAGATGAAAGACGGCCCCAACAAACCTCCTGCTCCTATTAAATTCAACAAAGTCTGGCTGGATGACTCGACCTTCCTGGAACTGATTCAGCAACATTGGGTACCTTTTCATACTGAATCGATTCACTCTGCTGCCTTTCATTTTGCTGAAAATCTCAGAACTCTTAAGGAACCCATTAAATCATGGGCAGCTGAGAAGAGAAGGAGGGATGATAAGGCTCTTAATGATATTGAAGGCGAAATAGCCACTATTGCGGAAGAAGTGGGGGGTGGTTATAGCTCTCAACCGTCTAAGGACCGCTTAGTTCTCTTGGAAAATCAAAGGAACCACTTGCTTCTTCAGCTCGAGGAAACTTGGAGACTGAAAAGCCGTGCGATATGGTTGGAAAGCGGGGACGAGAATTCTAAATTCTTCCATGCTTATGCAAAAGGGAGGAGGTCTGCTAATGCCATTTGGAGTCTGGAGGATGCTGAAGGTAATTCTTGGTCAACTTTTGATGGGCTGGCTTCAGTGGGGGTTTCTCATTTCAGGGATCTATTCAAAGCCAATGAGGGTGTGAATATTGGAGAGGTGATACGGGTTGCCTAGCTTTTTCCCAGGTTTGTGGAAGCGGAGGATAATAGGAACTTGATGGCTCCCATTTCAGGGGAGGAATTAAAAAAGGTATTGGATAGCTTTCAGAAGGATAAGAGCCCTGGGCCCGATGGGTGGACGATCGAATTTTTCATTGCTCTCTTTGATATCATTGGGAATGATCTGCTAGAACTTGTGGAATACTCGCGAAGAACTGGTAGGGTGCCAGCCAGCATTAACTCCACATTCATTGCACTTATCCCTAAGGTGGACACTCCTTCTACTTTAAACAACTTTCGGCCTATCTCTTTGTGCAACTGTGTGTACAAGATAGTCACAAAGGTAATTGCTAGCAGACTAAAACCTATTCTATCCTCTCACATCTCTGAAGAGCAGTTTGGGTTTTTGGAAGGGCGCCAAATTCATGAGGCTATCGGCATTGCTCAGGAAGGGATGCACAGCATTAAGACTAAAAAACCGAAAGGAGCTATTCTCAAAATTGATCTGTCTAAAGCATTTGATAAGGTGAGCTGGATGTATATCCGACTCATGCTTACCCACTTAGGCTTTGAGATCGGCTTTATACGCTGGATAATGAGTTGTATTACCACTGTCTCCTTCTCAGTCTTAATGAATGGAGCAGCAACCCAGTTCTTTCATTCTGGTCGTGGATTACGACAGGGATGTCCTCTCTCTCCTCTTTTATTCTTGCTGGTGGCTGAGAGTCTGAGTAGAGCCATCAAGGAAGCCAAACGGGTTGGAGATTTCAAAGGGATTTTGGTAGCTCCTGGTCTTTCTCTAACTCATCTGCTTTTTGTGGACGATATTCTGATCTTCTGCTCTAGTTCTAGATTGGATGTTGTTCGGCTTAAAGAGATTCTGCAACTCTTCTCAACTGCTACTGGAATGGAGATTAATGAAGGGAAATCCACTCTTACTGTCTCTCATCTGAGGGAGGAGGATTATATTTTATATTCCACTTCATTTCCTTTCATGATCCTCAATCTTTCGGAAGGGTTAAAATACCTGGGTTTCAATTTGAATCCTAATGATTACTTAAAACAGGATTGGACCTGGTTGCTGGATAAACTGGAAAAGAGGTTGAAGTGTTGGAGTTTCAGGTGGCTCTCGCGTGCTGGGAGGCTTGTTCTTGTCAAGACGGTACTGGAAGCCATTCCGGTATATTGGATGTCACTTGCCTGGATACCTAAAGGGACTTTGGAAGCAGCAAGGAAGATTTGTTTTAATTTTCTGTGGAATGGAAAGGATGATGTTCATGTCACCCCTTGGGTGAGATGGGACAGAATTGCAGCTCCAAAAGCTTTGGGGGGATGGGGCCTCAAGAATATTTTTCATTTCTCTAAGGCTTTGGCTGCTAAGTGTGGTTGGCGTTTAATTAAGTCTGATGGATTTTGGGCTAAGGTTATGCTGCAGAAATATATTGAACCCGACACCGTGGAAGAGTGGATAAGATCTCCACACAAGCAACATTATGGTGGCTCTGTCATCTGGAAAGCTCTGGTGAACTCTTTTGATATCATTGAGCACAATCTCGCTTGGGATGTTGGCAATGGTCACAGGCTTCGGATCGGTCGCGACCCCTGGGTTGGATGCGAAGGCCAGCACATCCTGTCTGATGATTTGATGGAGGAGCTGAGGCAACAAGGCTTACTCTCACTCAGTCAGTTAGCGGATTTGGATAATATTTGGATGGGAAGACCTCTTTGGAGAAGGCCTGACTCATTCGGTTTAAGAGTGGAGCTCGTAGATGAATTAAGACTTTACTTTAGAGCACTCTGTAGGGATCAGGTTTTTTTTACTGACGTAGATGATACTCTTATCTGGGATGGAGATCCGACGGGAAACTACACACCTAGAAGTGGTTATCAGTGGATTAGTGAGAACTATGAGCAACGAGATCTGGTATGGTGGTGGAAAACGGTTTGGAAACTTCATTTCCCTCCCAAAGCCAGACTCTTCCTGTGGTGTACCTTGGCTAACCGGATTCCGACGTGGGAAAACTTGCAGAAGTGCAGTTTTCATGGGCCTAGTCGATGTTATTTGTGCAATCGATGTGAGGAAACTATTCCTCATCTGTTCCTGCAGTGCACTTTCACCATGGAGGTTTGGAACATTATTTCTTGAATCTTAAAAACACATCTTCCTTGGGCTGGAAACTCATTTGACGATGCATGGAGGAGATGGACTGATAATGTGGCATTGAAATCTTTTAAAGCTCTTCCTCCGGTGATGTTCTGGGGCATTTGGCTCATGCGCAACAGTGGGTTGTTTAAAGACAAACTGGGTACTCCGGCTCAAGTTGCAATTAACAACTGTGGGATCTTTCTTGCACTCAAACGAGCTCGGCGGCCATCCTCCCCCCGTAATATTCTACCTGTTGAAATTGATAGATCCCTGCCTTGGGGCTTCTTTGATGGGGCCTGTCAAAATGATATTTGTGGGGGAGGGGCTGTTCTTTACATCTCCCCCGTTCACTACTATGTGATGGCTTTCGGTTTTGGAAGGGGAACCAACAATTGGGCTGAGATACTAAGCCTCAAGATGTTGATTTCTTATGCTGTGGAACTTTCTATCCTGAAATTTAACGTTTTTGGAGACTCTTTGAATGTGGTAAATTGGGTTAATGGCACATATTTCTGCAGCAATCGGAGGATTGTTGTTGTTTTGGACCAAATTCAGAATGTCACTCTCACTCTGGAAACTTTTACTTGTAAGCACATCTTCCGTGAGAACAATGCTGAGGCGGATGCGGCCTCCAAGGAGGGACTCAACTTGGGGGTCGGCACTTGGAAAATTACTGAATTTCTGAATGGAAATGTGCATGACTTCTACCATAGACCATTTATAGAATGATCGGGACATTGGGTCCTTGGCTTCAGGTTCAGTCACAGGTGTTATATTTTGCGTAGACAGTTTTTTTTTTTTTTAGCTCTTGCAGTTTTGTACATAAAATAGAACATTTTGTATTCGACAATTCCAGTATTAAAAGACACCATCGAAGTATATACTTGAGTTTTGTAATTGATGTTATTTCTCACACAGTGAGAACATCGTAGTTTTTTTGGGCACACTACAGGGTGATTGTCACAGCTGTATTACACTCCACTCTAGATGAGTGAGCTGATCAATGTAATTTTGTACTCCATGGATGAAATGAAATTACGCTTTTTTTTCGAGGAAAAAAAAAAGTTATTTTATTTTTAATTTACATTTAATATCTATTATTTTACTTTTCTTTTTTTAATAACCATTATTTTACTTTTATTTAATATCAATTAATTATTTTATTCTGAATTTACCTTTAATATCAATTATTTTACTTATTTTCAATTTTTTTACATTTATTTAATTTTTTTTATTTAATATATTTTACTATTTTATTTTTTATATTACTTTTATTTATCTAAGTTTTTTTTTCCACTTATATTATTTTTTTTTAAAGAATTTTACTTTATTTATTTAATTAATTTAATTTACTTTATTTTTATTTAATTTAATTTATTTTTATTTCTTTATTTTACATTATTTTATTTCTTTATTTTATTTTATTTTTTATTCTATTTTATCTATTTATTTTACTTTACTTTATTTATTTATTTATTTTAATTTAATTTAATTTAATTTACTTTTATTTAATTTTTTTACTTTATTTACTTTACTTTATTTTTATTTAATTTATTTTTATTATATTTTTAATTTACTTTTATTTTACTTTATTTACAAATATCAATGCCAATATGGTAATCAAACACCTTATTACCATCATTCTTTCACATTACTTTTTTTTAATTTACTTTAGTTTATTATGTTGTCGACATCAAGTATTTCGTCTAGGGGAATTAGTCGGGGTGATTGTTCATCAATGGAGTCTGGGGCCAAGGTTGGAACCTTTGTTTTGGAAAAATTGGGTATTTATGAAATTGTTTGTGTGCTATTTTTTTGCATTCTAATTGGCACCGTGCACGGGGACACGTGCCTCGGCTCCTGTGCCCCAGGAGTCGGTGGCACGATGGCGTCATCGTGTCTTAAATGTTGGCACGGTCTGGGTTGTCCTCTTTTTGTGATGTTCTAGTTTCGTTTTTTGGTTTTCGATTCGCTCTTATTTGAGGCCGAGAGTTTCCACGCCATGGTTTTGCTGTGTGAGGGTTTTTCGTTGTGGGAGAGAGTTTTGCAGCTCGCTGGGTCATGCGCATGGTAGGCCTTTTCTGTCCAGACAATTGCATTGAAGTTCCACTCTGGTTTGGATATGGGTGTGGGCCTCGCTTCTTAGTCGATCGTTCCTATTTACGTCCTTTAGGGGTCTGTGTTAAATGCAGTTGACTTTCTGAGCTGACAGGCACCCTCTATATAGGAATGGGTTTTTTCTAAGGTTTCGTTTTGCGGATTTCTTGACGGTGTCTTCACCATCTTCATTTATTTTGGTATGGAAAACTCTCATCCATGGTGGGTCGGTTGTTGGTTATACTGCCTTGGTCTGTTCGTCTTTGTTTGCCATTTCAAGTTGTTTGGATTTGCACTTTGTTTGCACGATTTATGTTGCACATTTCTGGAGCTCTGCTTGTTGTTGTGGTTGTTATTCTCGGGGTTCATTTGCAGTTCCTGCTTTCCAGTCTACGCCCTTCGCATATTTGGCCGAAGTGCAATGGGCTGTGTCTTCTGCAATTTCATCGATAGGTTCTTTGGACAGGTACCTCTTGGAACTTTGTCTTGCGCTGCAAATTGCATTTCTGTTTCCATTTTGCTATATAGGAAAAAAAATCGATTTTGTTTTACTATATGTTTAATTAGTTCTAGAATTTTACAAATCTATGGTTTCCATTTCACAATCTGCCTCGAGAACATGTTGTTCAAAGGGTTGTACACGGCCTTTGAATGCACATCTTAAAGCCTTTGGACATAAATTTAGTTGGAAATGTGTATATGGTTTGTGGGTAAATTTCACACACAGTCACATAGCATCTAAGAAATTCGATGTAGCGGTAGTATGAGGAGGGTTGGGGTTTTCTGCAAAATGTCTTTGTTTTCGCTCGTAAATGAAGAGGGTCTGAAAATTGGAAATTTTTGTTATTTAATAATGTAAATATTTTTTTTTGATGAATTCTAAGTCTGTCCGCGTCGAGTTGTGAGGGCCCAAAGTCTTCAATCTTTTTTAGTGAAAAAAGGTTTACTGGGCTTTGTGCTTTCGGAGGTCTTCATTCAATGTTACAAAATCTGATTACAAAGTTTTGATTGATTAGTGAACACTGAATACTGTATTAATTAGACTTGTAAGGGGTTTCTTTATCACCGAATATGTCTTCTAGGGATTGTTTTTGGATGGTAAATAGATTTCGACTAGTAAGATGGTATTTTTTGTTGTTGTTCCGAAGCTTCTTCTTGTAAACAAATTCCTGTGAGGCCTTCGTTTGAATAAAATTTACTAAATTATTGTTATATACATATTGTCGTCTCATGTCAATCAACTTTTAATATATTCAAGGGATTTTACATGTAGTGTTGGCCCTTTTCTTGATGATTGGAGTTTTGTTTGATTAATGACTAGAAATTGTGCTCTGATAACATCTTGTTGTCCATTCTTACCAACCTCATTTGCTTATTCAATTTGGAGCATATGCATTTTGATTAACTTAATTTTCTTGTTTTCCGTCATCATTTAAAAAAATTGATATAATGCTTGTACTTCCAGTTTATCTTCTTTTAGTATTTTATTCAAAAGCCTTCCATTTTCCATAAATGACATATATATATTGATTTGATTTATATTTCAAACTTCAAATGCATATGTTGGGATGATTACAATGTGGAATCCCGTAATTAGAAAATCTATATTCCTTTTTTTTATTAAATTTCAAATGCATATGTTGGAATGATTATAACGTGGAATCCTTGTAATTACATATTTATGATATGCCAATATATGTACTCAATTTAGATTCCATTTCTCTTTCGTAAAATATTCTACAGTATCTCCTTTCTAAATTATTTAATAGGAATAAGAGATTTTTTTACCCTGCATGTATATGTTTTTTGCAAAACCATCCTGCACACATGCCCTTATCAATTCCAAATTGCACAACTCAATTTGCAGTATTTTCATTTTACGTTAGGGTTAAATCTGGAGAAATTAATTAGTCTCAGGAATTTGTTTATGCAAAGTGGTTTTCTATAATGCTGGGTTATAGGCCTTAAGAATGAAATATAGAGAATATAAGTACTTCATGCAAAAGTATAAGTACTTATTGTTAGATAATCAACACAATTGAATGCTGACTTAAAACTGTAGTAATCATGCAACATATATGAAATATGTCTTCTAAAAGAAGGGGGATACAAACTCAATGATCTTATTCTTCCTACATAATAGGCTAAGAGTCATTAAATGATTCCTCAATGAAATAAGATCATTTAAATTATTGCTAGTTAGTTCATTTTTGCCTGGTTCAATACACATTTCCACCAACTGCACCTGGATACGTTGTTACAACATGCTCCAACCACCTAGATGCAACATCTCTTTCTGCAATCAACCATCGCTCTTATACATTTTCAAAGTTGGGGACATTGCCACCTTGTGGCTCTTGTTTTAATATATTTTAATTTTTTTATTTAATTTTTTTTAAGTTGATATGCATTTCTTTTCATTTTTATTTCGAAATAACATTTTTATTAAAATTTTAATTTCGTTATTTCTTCGCGGGTTAGCTGTCTACTAACAACAACCACATTTTTAAATGTGGTTGATATACGTCGATCGGCGAACATCAACCACTTTTAAATATGTGGTCATGGTTGATATACGTCGATCGGCGAACATCAACCACTTTTAAAAATGTGTGGTCATGGTTGATATACGCCGATCGGCGAATATCAGCCACATTTAAAAATGTGGGTGATATTTGCGATCAGCGTATATCAACCATGACCACACATTTTTCATTTTTAAAAGTGGTTGATGTTCGCCGATCGACATATATCAACCACATTTAAAAATATGGTTGTTGCTAGTAAATAGTCAGCCCGACGAAGAAATAACGAAATTAAAATTTTAATAAAAATGTTATTTCAAAATAAAAATGAAAAGAAATGCATCTTAAGTTTACAAAATTTAAATAAAAATATTAAAACATATTAAAATAAACTAAAGTAAATTAAATATAAAATAAAAATAAAAATAAAGTAATATTAAAAATAAAAAAAAAATAGAATAATAGTAAAATAAGTGAAAATAAACTAAACTAAATTAAAAGTAAAGTAAATTAACAAGAGTTGCATGCAGTTTAGTCCCTGCCTTTTGTAAAAAAAAATTAAAAAGTAAAAAAAAAAAAAAAAAAAAAATGATTGAATATCATTCATTTTTTTAAACATAAATTCTTTAAAAAAAATCATTGACACATAATTGGTACATTACTGCATGATTGACATCATTACAAGTATATCAATCATTTCCATTCTAAATGTATGTCACAATCTTACAAAGACTGATAGTTAAATGTACTATAGAAAATAACATAATTATATGGTATGATGTACCATGGCTATGTGAAGTTTTATACATCATTACATGGTGATGTGCCATAGATATTATAAAATACAAAATGAAAAACAAGTAATGTTTTAATGTTTTAAAGCTAAGATCCTCTTTGGAATAATCTTCATAAAATAATGCAAAATATTTCCATATGCAGAGACAAATTACTCATAATGCTTTTATGCTAAGCTGCTCCCCAAAATGCAAAATGAGTACGAACTATCATCACAACAAATTTCAAATTCATTCAAAATTGATGTTTAGGATTTTGCCAAGAAGATTTTAAAGTTTTAAGGTCTCCATGTTTTGAAACTTAGATGTAAGTTTAAGTTTATTCTATGAGATTTATTTTCAAATTTAGAAATGTTGTGTGAAACTAAGTTGTCTTATGTTTCCAATCAACAATTTAAGTATAAATTTAGGGAAAAAAAAATAAATAGTACAATTACAATTCACACGAGATATGTTATAAAAACCAATTTAATTTTTTTAATTACATTTAAAAAGGACATCGCAACATTTCACACAACATGTTACATATGATCCAATATTAATCTTCATTTCCTTTTGCAAATATGTAATATTCATATGTATGAACAAATAACACATTACTCATAATACCGTCATCAATAAATCTGAGAACATTGTTAAAATGTCTCATTCAATATTTATATGAGAATAGCCTAAGATAACTGCCCATCCATTCGTTCTCTCTAGTGCTGCATTCTTCATTGTTCAAAGTGATGATTATTACTCAATGGAGCTAAAAGCTACTATAATTTCAAACATATAAAGACATGAAACATAATATATATATATATATATATATATTCATTCTCAGAATTTCAAATATTACTCAATATTATTATTACTATCAATGTGCTCAACGGATTATGTACTTAATAGCGACTGCACATTGTGCTAAGGTATTAGTTTTCCTCAACTATGACTACATATGTTTAGTAGCTTCAATAATGGTGTTTCCCTTAGGAACCACTAATTTTAAATTTCCATGGTAATTGACTAGAGTACACTATGCTTCTCTTTTACAAATGGGTTCATCTGGCTAGGTACTATTGAACATTTTGACACTTTCTTTATTTATAACCATAAAACTCAATCATATTTAATTCAATTTATATGTTATATTTGCATCATAATACATTTAGTATATCTCTACCATTTCTAATCAACACTTAATTACATTCCATCCACATATATATATAATATTTCACTTATGCATATTAATTACAACATGCTATATATATTCCTAACTTCAAATAACAATATTCTTTTTTTAGAGATGTATGTATACACATTATTTTTACACCCTACACATTATTTTTACACCCTTAATGTGTTAATTCCTTTCTATGTGTCCATATAAATTAGCGATTTATGTTTATATTGATTTTAAAGACATATTCATGAAACTTAAACATAAAAATTCATGTGCATATCACATGAGTCTTATCACATAAGAAGAACATGACAAAATTTGCATACCATGCGTATGATACAGGCTGGGAATATAGGAGACTTGAGGAAGGAAATACATTCGTTGTAGAGTAGGGCAGTAAATTATATTATACTTGGCTAACAGTGAAAGTAATGTATATTATAGCCCTACAGTCTTGGGACAGACTACTGCTTGCCTAACCGTCATTCTCGATAGCGGATAGCACAGACCTAATTCTCAGTGATAAAGTTGTGCAAGAAGTTCAGTTTTCCCATTATATATATAAAAGAATCCTCACATATTCATTATAGATAACATTCATTTTCATATATAAAAGTTAATGGCTAGAATTATTATCTATCCATTATAAATTAATTTATGCCATATATAAACATATATATTTATGTAAATGGCTCCCTCAAGCCTTAACACATCAACCATTATCTCATAATTAAATAATACTTTATGAATATTATATTCTCTAATTTCATTCCTCCAAAATGGATGGAATATTAACTTGACTAACCTCAAGTGACAACTTAATGTGATTGTATTCAACGAACGGATTCATGATTGAATTGGATAAAACGTCATTAAATTGAAACATATTCTCTTTAATAGATCTAATAATGTAAAGAATTAGTTTAGAGGTCATAAAGTAGTTTTATTATATCAATAAAGGTAGTTCTGTAGTGCTATAAACTCATTGATAGAGTCGATTTAGTCTAAGTATTTTATTCAACCAATAAAAATAAAATTGTATTAACCAGTCCAGAAGTTTGTTATCCTTTTTTATTACAACCCGGAATTTTATACAAATTAATTGAAAGTACCCGTGGCCAATTGAAACTGACTAACAAACCAATTTTCCATTTCTGTAATTGCTAACAGAAAAAGAAAAACAGAACTTTAAACCAAAAAAAATTACATACCTCAGAGACTCTTCTTTCTATAGCTGCCTCTAAACATTGGATCACGCGCTGCCTCTTTGCTTCTGAGTTAACTGGGATCGTTTTCCTTCTTTCATATCTGCAATGTGCTCCTCAGTTTCATTTCCACATCTTGTGGGCACAGTTATTGCAAGGATTGTGAATCTGGGTGTTGCATGGTGGATGTTGGAATCCATAGAGAACATATGTGATGGGGATGCTTTACCACCTGACAGCCCTTGGAAATGTCCAAAGTACAGGGTAACATTTGATTTGTCTGTCATTTGGGGTCTTGTCGGTCCAAAGCGCCTGTTTAGACAACATGGCCTCTACAGAAATTTGGTCTGGCTTTTCCCTGTGTCGGTTTGGATTCTGAGCAAGCTGTTCCCCAAGCGAAAATGGATAAAAAATATAAACATACTGGTCATTTCATATGGGTTTGTTGGAATGCCACCTGCTACTCTGCAAACATTGCTTCTTGGATCATAACATGTATTGTCTTCAATTATTTTGTATTCCGCTACAGGAAGAAATGGTGGCAGCGATACAATTACGTTCTATCTGCGATTCTGCAGCCCTAGATGTTGGTACAGCCTTTATGGGTGTGCTGCTATATTTCACACTTGGCATGGAGAATAGGAATTTAGGGTGGTGGGGAACAGATCTGGACCACTGTCCTCTTTCTTGCTCTTGCTTGCTCAGATGGTAATATAAAAGGCAATTGTATAAACAATATAGAACAGAAAAATTATGGGTTGGGCTTACTGTGTAGCTGTAGCAATGTCTAATCAAGAAGGTAAGATGCCAAGACTGATCCGTCTGTGAGCCTGGAATAGTTGATACCACCACAAAACTCTTATTCTAACCCAAAGAATTCTCAAATCAAGAAGGTAGGTTGCCAAGACTAATCGGTCTGTGAGCCTGGAATATTTGATACCACCACAAAACTCTTACTCTAACCCAAAGAATTCTCAAAACCCTGGCTTAGCTCTCGGTGTTGTCGCCTTGGTTGGACTGCCATGCATTAAAGCCTTTGCCACGCACCTGCCTTGGACTGCCATGCATTAAGCCACAAGCCTTTGCCACGCACCTGCATTGGACTGCCATGCATTAAGCCACCCACCTGTTTCGAACATCTCTCCACTTGGAACATCTCTGTTGCAATGAATGATTGTTGGATAGAAATTAAGGTTTACAACTAAGTTTGTGAAGTATTTTTTATATATTTATATTTTGTACTAATCTCCGGCAATGATAAAATTAGTCATTCATACCCTATAATCCAATAGAATTGTTACACATTTGAAAATAATTATTATTAAAAAAATTAACAAATTGTTATTTTCCATAAACATTAGCTATTTATATAGTGATTTTCTGTGACTTTACAAATTATTACACCGAGGCGGAACATATAGTCTCTACTAGAATAAAAATAAATTAAATAAAAGTAAAGTAAAAAAATAAATTAAATTAAATAAATAAAGTAGAGTAAAATAAAGAAATAAATTAAAATAAAAAATAAACTAAAATAAATAAATACAAATAAATTAAATTAAATTAAATTAAATTAAAATAAAGTAAAATAAATTAAATTAAATTAAATAAAGAAATAAAATTAAAGTAAAAAATAAATATAAGTGAAAAAAATAGTAAAATATATTAAATAAAAATAAAAATAAAAAAATGTAAAAAAATTAAAGATAAGTAAAATAATTGATATTAAAGGTAAATTCAGAATAAAATAATTAATTGATATTAAAGAAAAGTAAAATACTTGTTATTAAAAAAAGAAAAGTAAAATAATAGATATTAAATGTAAATTAAAAATAAAATAATTGATATTAAAAATAATTGAAATAAATAATATTAAAAATAAATCAAGAAGAAGATAATTGATATTAAAATTAATTAAATAAATGTAAGTAAAGAAAAATAATGGTAAGGTAACCCAACCAAAGTCAACTCAACAACATTTAAAAGTGGTTGATATTTGTCGATCACCGTATATCAACCATGACCACACATTTAAAAGTGGTTGATATTCTTCGATCGGTGAATATCAGCCACTTTTAAATGTGGTTGATATTCAACCACTACATTTTTAAATGTGGTTGATATTCATCGATCAGCGTATATCAACCATAACCACACATTTTTAAAAGTGGTTGATGTTCGTCGATCGACATATATCAACCACATTTAAAAATATGATTGTTGCTAGTAGACAGCCGACCCGACGAAGAAATAACGAAATTAAAATTTTACTAGAAATGATATTTCGAAAAAAAAATGAAAAAAAATGCATCTTAAGTTTTAAAAAAAATTAAATAAAAAAATTAAAACATATTAAAATAAACTAAAGTAAATTAAATAAAATAAAGAAATAAAATAACATTAAAATAAATTAAATAAAAAAAATAAAGAAATAGAATAAAAGTAAAGTAAATAAAATTAAATTAAATTAAATTAAAAGTAAAGTAAATAAAAGTAAATAAAGTAAAATAAATTAAAAATAAAATAAAAATGACAATCATCTATCTTAGAGCAGCGTTCTTGGAGAAGCGAGTTTTTGCGAGGTTTCCTGGTTAGTTTTCCAGATCTCGGCTTAAGTTTTTCATCTATTGAGGTTTTCCCAGACCATCCCAAGGAGTAGAGGTATTCAACGGTGTTTAGTAGGATAATGAAGGCAAGGATTGGGGATTTGCACTGATCTGCGCCCCCGGTCTTGCCAGCATGGCTCTTGGTGGGTATCCTGATTCTTCTCTTCCTCCGCCTGAGATCCTAGCCTTCAGGAAGTTGGTTGCTGCTAGCAGTAAGAGAAAACAATGTGATTCTTCAATGAAGTTTGTCAGGAAACTGGATAACATCCCCACAGTTGCTTTACCGGAAGCAGAATCTTGTCGATCTGCCCTAAATTTAGCTGAGAGGGGTCTAATCAGACAGTTTACTGGCTTATGGCCCTCTCCCAAAGTTATTGAAGCATGGGTTCAACGAAATTGGAGATCACTTACTTCGGAAGGAATAAGAAGTTATTTGGTCGGTAAAGGATTCTTCGTATTTGTCTTTGACAATGTAGAAGATAGACACCTCATTTTTAGGAATGGTCCTTATTTTATGGGCCCTCGGGGCTTATATTTGAATAACTGGACTCATGATTTTGATCCATCTTAGGATGTGCCGTCGGCGGTTCTGGTTTGGGTGCGCCTTCCTCACCTGCCACTTCATTGTTGGAATCTGAAGGCCTTAGAATCAATAGGCAATACCCTGGGTACATACATTGATCAAGCAGAATGGAAGGATCAGTATTCTTGTGCAAGAATTTGTGTCAAGGTTGATTTGGAAATCGGTCTCCCAGAAGCCATTAAATTAACAATAGCTGACTGGACACATATCCAAGAATTGGATTATGAACAACTACTCTTCAAATGCATATCTTTCCATGGTTACGGTCATTTTTCTAGGAATTGTAAAAAGAGGAACGAAGAAGAGGTGGAAAAAACAAAAGGCGAGCAATGGTCTCAAGTACAGAAAACAACCAAGATAAATCAAAACAACAGTACAAAAGGGAAAGGGATATCGTTGGGTCCTAGTTCATCCTCCGCAAGGCAGCATCAAGGTGAAGGAAGCACAACCCTAACAATTCCAGCAGCTTTCAAAAATCCATTTGAAACTCTCAGCACTCCGGAAGACACCTCAAATTCAGTAATCATGGAGCCCAAACAGCAGAACATTTCCCTCGAAGGGGAAAAAGAAAAGACAGTCACACCCCAAATGCTTTCTGATTCCCCAGCAGGTGGTCTCTCCCCCCCTTCCTATGCATAAATTATAAGGAAGAAACCTCCAGAAAACTCTGGTTCTTCGGAAGATGAGACGTTTGAGAAGCCCTTGAAAAGAGCAGGTAGAAAATCTCTCAAAGATGCAAGAGAGGAAGAAGCGGAAAGGCAAAAAATGCAAGGTAATCAATCTACCATCGAAATGTCCATTGGCAGAAAAACCAAAGCAAGGCCCACTAAGCGAGGCCCTACCCCTCCTCTTCCTGGTAAATAATGCGATTAGTCTCTTGGAATTGCAGAGGCTTGGGAAATCCATTGAAGTCTGAAGCAGTTAAAGACCTTTTGAAAATTGAAACCCCTAAGATACTCTGCTCCAAGAGACTAAAATCGATGGTGTTGCCCTTATAGCTCTCAGCAATTAGAAGTGGAAGAAAAATGATGGAAAGGCCGTCAGTGCTAGGGGCACCTCAGGAGGGCTGGCAACCCTTTGGTCGGAAAACCAGTTTCACCTAAAAAAAAATTATGAGTCCCAGCATTGGATCTTCATCGAAATCAGCCATTCTTCAAGTAAGCTTACCATTGCACTTTTCAATCTTTATGTGTCAGTTCTCTACTCTGAGAAGAAAGAATGTTTGCATTCTTTATCAACTTTTCTAGAAACCCATCCTCTCAAGCATATCATTGTAGCAGGTGACTTAAATATAGTACTTGAAGATAAGGAAAAAAGAGGAGGCAATAACAATAGGGACCCATTGCAACCCATTGTAGAGGACCTAATTCAACAGTGGGACCTCTTTGATTTTAAGCCAAAGAAAGGATTCTATACATGGACAAATAATAGATTCAGGACAACGCACATCTCAGCCCGACTTGACATATTTCTAGTGCAGAGCACCCTTTTACTAGAAAACAAACTAATTTCCTAAAAAATTCTACCTAAGCTCACCTCGGATCATAAGCCCATCCTCCTTCTGCTGGAAGAGGAAGAAAACTTGGGCCCCATTCCTTTCAGATTCAGCCCTCTTTGGAATGAAAAGGTTGGATTTATGGAGACGGTTCAGAATGCATGGGCTAATCCTATCATAGGATCACCCAACTTTGTCTTGGAGCAGAAGCTTAAAGCAACTAAATACGCTCTGAAGGACTGGATTAAAAAGCCTATCAATACCCATGCTAGCAATAGAAAAGATATTGTTCAGAATTTATTAGATCTGCAAATGGATTTGGAAAGCAAAGTTATTAGCTTCTCAGATCTCGAGAAAGAACATGCTTCCCAACAATCCTCCTTTCGCTCCTTCCGACAGGAAGAAGAGTATTGGAAACTAAAGTCTCATAGTTTGTGGTTGAAATCGGGGGACCGCAACACCTCCTTCTTCCACAGACAATTCATAGCTCGTCTCTCTCGGAACCACGTCTCTGAAATAAACTCAGCAGAAGGGACTGTCCTTAAAGGCAAGGAGATTAAAGTGGCAGCAGAACTTCATTTTCAAAATCGTTTTAAAGAAGAAGGGCTAGGAAGTGAGGAGGCCACCATTGATTTCCTCTCAAACATCCCCTCTCTCGTCAGCAAAGAAGACAATATTTTCCTCATGAAACCATACACAGAGGAAGAAATCAGTAATGTCATATGGGACATGGAGCCTGACAAAGCACCAGGGCCAGATGGCTTTTCAATCCACTTTTACAGAATCTGCTGGACAATCATCAAGAAAAAATTGCTGAGAATGATCAAAGCTTCTCAGCAAAAGGCCAAAGTGGGATGCAGTATTAATTCCACCTTCCTTGCCTTAATTCCCAAAGAGGTGAATCCGGGCTCCTTTGACCAATTCAAGCCTATCTCTCTTTGCAACACCTCATACAAAATTATCTCCAAACTCTTGGCTAACAGCATCAAGCCTCTGTTAGAGAAACTCATCTCTCCCTTCCAGAGTGGCTTTGTCAAAGGGAGACATATTTTTGATAACGTTATTTTGGTTCAGGAAGCACTGCACTCTAGTCACCAACGGAAGGAGCAAGGGATGCTCATAAAGCTAGACATGGCCAATGATTTTGACCGGGTAAAACTTTATTTCATGTTCAAGGTTCTTCTTGCATTTGGATTTAGTATCGAATTTGTTAATTTGATTAAAGCTTGTATTGAAAAGTCGTGGATAGATCCATTAGTCAATGTCAGGCCGACAAATTACTTCCAAGCCACAAGAGGATTACGACAAGGCTGCCCTCTTTCCCCTTTTTTGTATATTCGCATGGCAGATTCTCTGAGTAGGAAGTTGATTGTGGAAAAGCATGTTGGGACTGCCTCGGGCATCAGGCCGTTGAAAGATCTGGACTCCATCAATCATGCTTTTTTTGCGGATGACTCTTTGTTGCTGGGAGGAGCATCGATTAAAATAGCAAAGGTCTATAAAGAAATTGTGAAAAAATTATGTATCATATCGAGAGTAAAGGTTAATAAAAGGAAAAGTTCAGTAAATGGATGGAATATGGACCATAATTCAATCCTAAGAATTTCCCAATTTACAGGGTTCATGGGCTATGCCAGTTGGGAAAAATTCACTTATCTTGGTCTTCCGCTTACTCTGGGAGCAAACAAGGCATCCCTCTGGCTAGGAATTCTCAATAAGATCAGATAAAAAATAGCAGCCTGGGGAGGACAGTGGCTAACTTACGCTGGAAAACTCATCCTGATCAAAACTATCTTATCCTCCATTCCAATTTATCAAGCATCCTTTCTTTTTTCCCCCAAGTTGATCACAACACATATATCTAAATTGATTAGGGAATTTTCGTGGAGAGGAGGCAAAGGTAATGATAAAAAGTTTCACTTAGTTAATTGGGAAATTATCAAGCGCCCTCTTATGGAAGGAGGCTTACAGGTTAGAGACCCAGCAATGGCCAATCTCGCTCTAGGAGGAAAAATTCTCTGGAAACTCTACTCTAATCGCAAGCATCCAGTTAGCCAAGTCTTGAGGGAGTCTCTCTTAGGAATTTACAGGCTGACCACACTCCTAAAGGCATGATGATATGGAATCTTTGCCGGCAAGGGATGAGTTTTTTTTCAAAACCTGTTATATCGAGTCCCTGGAAATGGAAGCAACAGTCGAATATGGGAAGATAGTATCCTGGGCCATCCTCCTCTTGCCCTCTCCACCGATCTCAACGAGCTTAGGTCATGGCTCTCCCAACGCGGATTGAATAAGTTGGCAGATATATCTGTTTGGGACTCTTTAGGGAATTGGAAGGTGTGGACTCTCCCTCGTCTGCCAACGAATCTACAGGATCAAATTTTTCTCTTTTATAAGGAGCTAACGGGCATGGCTCCTATCCATCGTCAATTGCCCGATAATTGGGGTTGGGCCAAGACTGGATTTTATACAGCAGCTATTGGTTACGCAGCTTTCCAGCCTCACCATCCGCCGATCCACTCTTCTTCTTTATGGACTCATGTGTGGGATTCTTATGGATTGCCCAAAGTCAATTTTTTCAATTGCGTTCTTGTCCATAGGAAAGTCTTAACTTGAGAAAATTTGTTGAAGAGAGGAATTATAGGACCTCATCGATGTCCATTGTGTTGCATGGTGTTAGAAACCTTGGAACACCTTTTCATGGACTGTCCATTCGCTCAAGCAGTCTGGTCTTTTTCCTTGCTCGGCCTCATTGTTTCTACTCCTTTTCAGGTCTATGTTTTCACATTCTTCTCTACTTGGAAAGCAAGGTACCCACACACATTAAGCAGTAAATCCACTTAGACCAGAATTTGGGAAGCTCTTCCAAAGTATGTTTGTTGGAAAATTTGGCTAGCGAGGAATAACCAAATTTTTAAAAATCTCAAGTCCTCTCCTTTGATCGTGGCAACAAAGGCTAAGGCTCTTCTAAAGGAGGCAACAGTCAATTACCCTTCCTTTTCCGATAACTCACTGCTCCCTGAAGAAAAAAATTGGATTCGCACATATTTGTTTAGGGATAGACAAAAGCTTACTTCCCACCCCTTCATCAATCCACAATGGAGACTTAGAGACTCGGATGCAGTATTTCAAGGATGGTGGAGAATTCAGGGTAAAGCCATGGTCTTCTTTGACGGGGCTTCGAAAGGAAATCCAGGGAATGCAGGAGCAGGAGGCGTTATCTTTTCACCAGATGGACATAAAAAAGATAGTGTTCACTGGGGTTTAGGAATTAGAACAAATAATCAGGCTGAAATTATGGGGATGCTAAAATCCTGTCAGATTGCCCAAGAAAATGGTTACAAAGAAATACAAGTTTTTGGAGATTCTGAAATCTTGATTAAGATGCTTAATATGGAGGATCAATTCAGCAATTCATTGCTCAATAAGACTTTGATAAGGCTGCGATATGTTCTCTGAGAATTCACTTCCTCCTCGTTCTTCCATATCATGAGAGGATCCAATAAAGAAGCTGATGAAAAAGCAAATAAGGGTTGCCTCCTATCTCAAGGAATGTACAGCAAGAATGATGATACACCATCCTAGACTCCTATACCACAGTTATGCTCTTGTAGTGATCAGTTGTCTCCTAAGTTTTAGATATGCTGTAATAGTGATAAGTAGATCTTCGAATAGTTGTAATCTGGGTTGATTGGCTGCGACCAACTGTTATTCTATTCAATAAAAATAATTGTTTCAATTAAAATAAATTAATTAATTAAAAGTAAAGTAAAGTAAAATAAATAAATTAAATTAAATTAAATAAATAAATAAAGTAGAGTAAAATAAATTAATAAAATAGAATAAAAAATAAACTAAAGAAATAAGATAAAATAAATAAATACAAATAAACTAAATTAAATTAAATAAAAATAAATTAAATTAAATTAAATTAAATTAAAGTAAAAAATAAATAAATAAATATAAGTGAAAAAAATTAGTAAAATATATTAAATAAAAATAAAAATAAATTAATTAAATAAATGTAAAAAAATAATGATAAATAAAATAATTGATATTAAAGGTAAATAAAACAATTAATTGATATTAAAGAAAAATAAAATATTTTTTATTAAAAAAAGAAAAGTAAAATAATAGATATTAAATGTAAATTAAAAATAAAATAACTGATATTAAAAATAATTGAAATAAATAATATTAAAAATAAATCAAGAAAGATAATTGATATTAAAATTAATTAAATAAATGTAAGTAAAGAAAAATAATGGTAAGGTAAATCAACTAAAGTCAACCCAACCACATTTAAGAGTGGTTGATATTCGTCGATCGACGTATATCAACCATGACCACACATTTAAAAGCGGTTGATATTCATCGATTTGTGTAAAACCGGTTGATATTCATCGATTTGTGTGGTCATGGTTGATATACGTCGATCGACGAATATCAACCACTTTTAAATCATGTGGTCATGGTTGATATATGTCGATCGGCGAATATCAACCACATGTTTAAATGTGGTTGATTGATATTCGTCAATCGACGAATATCAACCACATGTTTAAATGTGGTTGATATTTGTCGATCGACGAATATCAACCACATGTTTAAATGTGTGGTCATGGTTGATATACGTTGATCGACGAATATCAACCACTTTTAAATGTGTGTTCATGGTTGATATACGTCGATCGACGAATATCAACCACATTTAAAAATAGTTAATGTTTATTGCCAATAACTGTGAACCAGTTTGTTAAAGACATCATTTTCTTATTTTGGCGATATTGTTGTCCTTAATCAAGGTGTACAACCCTTCCTGACATAGTCTATGCAAATGTAAGACTATGCTAGAAATGATTTTTGTATAGGCTTCGTAGGATATTTCTTTAACCGCATGACAACATTCTTTTAACTGTGGATTGCACACACTACATTCAATAATATCGTCTTATGTTTCCAAAATGCATTCGACATAGTGCTCATGTTTTGTTGTCGTTTGTTGTTTGCAAACTGAATAGGTTGAAGAAGTTTGGATCATTGGACAATTGCACTTTCCTCTTATTTCTCGAAATGGAGGTGCAAAAGCATTCTTTGCTTTTAGCAGTCCTGCTATTTGCACAAGCAATAAGTGTTTCTTGGTTGTTTTATTTTTATTTTTGTTTCTGTTTCTTTCTTCTTTTTGACCCAAACACGAAACAGGGAAAGAACTTTCACAAATTAACCACAGATTCACTAATGGATTTACCTCAGTCTTTGGTAGTATCATGGAAAGCAAATTATGTTTTGTGAAATTATCATTAAGGACATCGATGAAAGATGTTGCAAATGGACGCAAGACATGACTTCCTTTCAGACCATTCCTAACACTACTCTTGAATAAGTACAGTGGTGCGATGTCAGTTGCCAACTATTCATGTATTTGTATGAACAAGTTCTTGTAGTGTTCATTAAGTTGAACCTGAAGTAGAATGCCACTTCGATTACTACGGTTGATTTTGTTAGACAACTGTGAACATAGAGGAGAAATTTCCATGTTCAAGTGGTACCAAATAGCTATAAACTACAAATGAATCAAGGAAGAATGGCTATGCTTATAAATGGGGTTACAGAACTTACTGTGGCATTGTCATTTGCAATGTCATCATGGAGTCACCCCCTGTCACACCAGCAATAAATTTAAAATGCATCAAAATGCCTATTAATATAACTATTTAAAATGCAGGCAGTGTCATTTCAGAAGCGCGACCTGAATGAATTGCTCACATATGTCACAAAACTAGTGTTGAATTATGCGTTCCAGCAGCAGCAGGAAGAACCCAATCCACAGACGCTATCAAAATAATACCCAGATATGCCTA
Source organism: Larix kaempferi (assembly GCA_027924585.1). NCBI lineage: Eukaryota > Viridiplantae > Streptophyta > Pinopsida > Pinales > Pinaceae > Larix > Larix kaempferi. The sequence goes on along the minus strand of BSBM01000826.1, from coordinate 5,493,875 downwards.
GACAACTTCAAATTCCAATTCACCACGATTGCAAACTAGGAATTTTGCAAGCGCTTTGCTTTTATTGCAAACATTGCAGGTTGTCTCTGCTAAACATGTAGATGTGGATGATGAATAGAAATGAAAGGATGTAGTTATAGGAAGATGCAGACGCAAACATAGTTACTGTTGTGCATAACCTTGAAGGAAGATGTAGACACATCGAGTTCCACATGTTGTTTCAATTCCAGAGAAAAAAATGATCACATTCACCATTAGATAAGCCCCCAACATCCCCTTTTTTATTTATTTTCACTCACTTGCATACACAACTGGTAAGGGAGTCAAAATCTATGGGTAGATTATGACGTGTGTAGCATTAATAAAGAAAACCCACACGTCGACTAGAAATAGAGCCTCTTCATTGATGTATCAATATCTAAACCATCAAGTTTCTTGTGTATATTTTAACATGTTATATGTCTGGCTGTAGAAAAAATTTATGTTCCCATTATTTTCAAAGGACCAAATGAAGCTTTTGTTGGCATGGGTGCTCAACATTCATAGTGTTATGTTGCATGCACATAAATGCTCCAGTCTTTAACATCATCCAAGTGTATAGAGTCCCCTATCCTAAAGAGAGCATTGGGTTGTGCAATTATGGACTCGAATGGCGTCCTGGGGCTTACTTTTTGAATCTCACCCCATTTTTCATGAGTAAGCATTCATAAAGAGTCTTGTTCTAGAGGAGATTTCCTGGCTCTACGCTCTATTCTTTCTTGCACCTTTGATTCATCATATGGCATGATCATTTTAATGAATAATGCAAAGGCTATTGCAAAGAAGACCATGGGCACTATTGCATTTTCCACAAATCTCAACATATTTCAATTTATCGGGAACAATGAGACTTGAATTTTGTAGAAAATGTTTGCAGACAAACTAGTTTGAAAGGTGTTTGAAAGATAACAAAACATTTCAATGCATTAAGATAACAAAGATAAGTTGCATGGTATCATGTCCAAGGATGAAAGTTTTGACTCCATATTCAACATAATATTCTCGTGGATGGATGAAAGTTCCAAATTGTCTTCTTCATATCTTCTCATGATGCACTTGGTTTTTGGGGAATGAAAACTCTTGTTTGAAGGCATTATGAAGAATACAAGTATTAAGGAGGATGCATGCTAAACCAATGGAAGGGATGCCATGGTTTGAAATAAGCAAGCCAATTAGATTGTGTACTCAAATATTGAAACAAACTCTCAAAAGGTTGAAAGAGGGTAATATGATTTCTTATTTTTTGGCACGACCAAGTAATCCCACATACAACGTCATATTCAATATTTCCATTACTTAAAATAACTTTTCATGTGAGACATATGTAGGTGAGTGTTATTATTTAGAGAGCTTTATTGTATGCAAATAGCCATTTTATATGTTATGAAGAGCTTTATGGTATGCAAATAGTCACTTTATATGTTATGAAGAGCTTTATGGTATGCAAATAGTAATTTTATATGTTATGAAGAGCCACTGAATTGTTCAAAGGACTTACTTGAAATTGAATAAGGAGCACTTAACTTGTCAAGTTATTGAGAAATAGTTGTTTTCTCAAATTTAAGAGTATGCCTTACATTGAAATGAGTTAATAGTTTTTTTTCTCAAATTTAAGAGTATGCTTTACATAGAAGAGATCAACTCATTGTAATCATTTCCAAGAGGAAGAAAACATTAGGGTGCATTTTTTGTAGTACCCAACACCCTCAGATTGTAAGCAAGCGAGCACGACAAAGCAAGTGAGCATAGAAGAATTCATGGCTAGAATAAAAAAATTGTATTCCTTATTGGACACATTGATTAATACAACTAATGGCACTTCAATGACAATAGACAAAAAAACTTTGAAGAATGTTCTTACTTTTTTGCGAGTCATGTAGAGAAAGGTAGACATGCTACAAATTCTATCAGAACTTCTTCATGATGAAATACAACTAATGAATCAACATTCGCTTCAACACTCTGAAGTACTCCTTATTTAGAACAACCCACTTTTTGAGGTCTATAAATATTCTAATCAACATTGAGCATAGGATCAACATAGTGATGCAGCTACAAATTCAGATGCAATTTCAAATAAATATGAAGTTATTCATGAACCTACATTTCAAGAGTTTTCTTTTGTGTTCACTGAAGAAAACATTTTTAATGGTGCAATAGATCAAACTTCATAGATAATGAATCAACCAATTCATAATCCTCTTTCTAAGCCCATCATTAAAACCTAAGAATAAGTGAGCTACAACAAGAATAGAACATGAGTTGGATATGATAAAGAAGTTACATTTAATATTCTTAATTATTCTTGACCAATCCAATTCCAAAGTGATGGATTCCTTCAAGAAGATTCAAATTCAACTCTAGTGCAAGTAAATCAATTTTCTGGTGTTTAACCACAATATCCTCCTCAAAAGATGCATAAGGAGACAAAGGAGCAATAATATTTTGAAACATTTTAGAAAAAATCCAATTGAAGGATCTCATTGTTGAATAGAGATTAGAGTCACGCGGAGACCTTATCTTCAATTCCCCCAACCGCCACCTTCTTTCTCATCTTCTAGAGAATTGGATAGAGAGGTGATGGCAAGGGTCCCTCCCTTGTAGGATTTTACAAATTTTCCTTCGCCACCTGCAGTGACCTACCCCAACCCAAAAACAAACATAGCGGCTGTAGTGTAACCTTGAAACAAGAGAGTAAACTTGCACAAATTGCGGGTAATATAATGGTGCGTCCAGTACATGGTCATATTTCTATAGGAAATCAAATTACACCAACTTCCAAGCAACACAACACTGCCAAACATGGACTCAAATAGTGTACTATAAGCACCAAGTGGACCAACATTAATACGAAAATTATAGCTCAGTACAAGTTTGAGTTTAGCTCTTTAATTACTCCTAAATAAGCAAATACATGTTTACCTTTTATACATAAAGCTATATCAAATTGAAAACAAAAGTAATTTGATCAATAAGTTTGAAGTTTGGAACTGACAATGGAGTTTTCGAAGGAACATGTATTCTACCCAATCATTTACATGCTTGTATGGCCTACAACTACTACCACCCTCTTCACTTTTTTAGAATGAAAACAATCAACAACAAATATGATAATATATACTAGTGTTATTTTTCATAATCAAAACAACCAACACTGTATAGTGTACACTCTACCAAGGTAAATATCGGGAGACATATATTTTTATATGAGACAAAGGCAAGCTCCATGATTCTAAGTGCATTCATAATTGTAGATATTCAAAGCAGGCTCAACTTTCCTTTCCTCAATTCATTTGTAGAAATTATTCCAATGCTGTTCATGAGCCTTAGAAACCATTTTCTATGACAATGACTCTCTCTCTTTTTAAATAGATGCCAATGTTGCTAAGTTATTTTAGTGTTTCGAAAACTATTAGGTCTTCAAACCCTGTCCTATGTTGGACATTAGTTGATTCAGGCCTTGATTTTGTCTCATCAAAGAAGTATAGTCACCTTACAATGCTTGTGTGGTTAGACCTTTGTTTTTAAGTTCCCCTGTTATGCCTATGCATTTTTTTTATTATTTAGAATTTTATTAAAAACAAGATTTAGATGTACAACAAGATCATGACCATCAACTAGAAAAAAAAATATTGCTATGTGTAGGGAAGCGAGGAATGTTATCCTACAATTTAAGGGTCCAACCAGGATTAGTAAATGGTTCACTTGGATTGGTCATACAAATTATATACACACCTGGATCTAGCCCTCTTAAGTTACCAACCTATGTTGTCATGGCATTTTATAATTACATTGGCCCTCCATGGGCCAATCTCAACCAAAGCATATACCAACTCCACCCATAAATTGAAGTAACAAGAAACAAATCCCCTTCAAGATGGCTAGGGGATTGACTATCCATAAATACCAAGAATTGACATTGACAAGGTCAACCATTGACATTGGTAACAATGAACGTCAATGATTGACCTTCACAACAATGTCATGTACTACAACATTAGAAGGTATCTGAATTACACCATCGTTCTCCTTCAAATGATATACAAAGATGAAAGACACTTCATATGTCTCACTTCGAAAAAAGCAACAAGAGACACACCTTCATTCTTTGTCCCTTTCACACTTAAAATTCTCCCCCTACCAAATGAAATACCAATGTATTTAGAGTCAAACTTGATCACTACCTTACCCTTTAATGTTTTATTCACATATGTATACTTTTTTGTATGACAAATTAATGTACAATTCATTTTACTTGCCATTGATTACATGTGTTTATATTTATTGCTTATTAGTACTTGCTACAATTTTTTCCTTCAATTTCATCTACTATCCCTACCATAAATTAGCTAGACTTGTTTTCAAACACATAAAATTATATTGTCTACGTACACACAACTTTCTCTCCTTTTACAACATATTGAATTTCTTGTCGATATTTTATTTCCCCCGCTTTGGGGGTATGCTAGTTTAATGTTTGTTATGTAATCATATACATATATTTTAATTTTGGAATTTTTTAAATACAAAATTTAATAAAAGAAAATTAATTTGTTCTATTCACGAGTGACTTCTCAAATCTACATGATATAATATTGATATGACATTCATTACTTTTTTTTAACAAAAACGGTTAATTAGCTTTGATTATATAGAAAAGTGGGGCTTACATAGCAAAAAAGAACATATTGCTCCCATAAAAGGAAACATCCATCACTCCAAGTTCATCATGTTCAAGCTTATAGCTATCATGGTATCTTTATGTTCTATGGAAACTGTAGCATCTAACGAACTGTCCTAGTAGGAAAATACAAAAGTAAAACATTACTACTAAGCTGCCTTATACAAAATCTGAGAGATGGAGCATTCTGGAAAATTGCCAAGTTTGCAGTTGAGTCCTATTCTATGAGTTTTAGCTACTCTATGCATATAACTTAGAAACAGTAATGTAAACACAACAGGACCAAAAAGAGAGGCCAACCGACGAGCTTCTATTGAAGTCCCATGTCCATAACAATGCCTGCAGAGACTACTGCCACATTCTTTTCAGAGCTGAGATCCACGAAATTCCCAGCATGAGCCATGAACTTCTTCATTTTTCCATTTTCTGCCAATGTCCTCCAATTCGCTGCTGGTGGCCTTAGACTTTCGAGCTTTGTGGGGACAGGAAAGCCATAGGGTCTCTTCACGGTGCTCGATTTTATTTGCCACAGAACTGTTTTGAGATTTCACCTCCGAATGTGTTGCAGACACCAACATGTAGAGATGGGACAGAGCCTTCTTATATTCCAGGTTTTCACTGCGTATCATTCAAACTTGCAGCTCCAGCTCCTGCAGACGGTCCAAGAATTCCACTTCAAACTTTGTAATGCTATGTTTCCCAGCCTGCCCATGAGAATTACCAACCCCTGCATGCCTTCTACAGGGACCAAGCCCAGGGAAGTTACTACCCTCCTTGCCCACCGAGTCTCCCCTCATTTCATCCATCGACTGGATACCCCTACTACAACAGCCATTAGGGCCTCTAACAGGCTTGCAGCACCTATCGCACCTCATGAACACGTCGCCCCCACCCTAAGGGTACCCGACAATGTGATGTTCCATATATATCCCAATATGGTGACCGTCAAAGCAAACACAGATTACAAAGACTAGCAAATTCGAGCAACTATAACCAACAAAGGAATGAATGTCGAGATGAGGCCTCCTGCCCTATTTTAAACCAAAGCCGCCAGCTCGCATGCTGACCAACTGGCATACTGGCCATATGGCATTAATGCGAGAAAGTTTGGGGATCCCTCAAGGATTGGGGTGGCCGTCAAAATGCCTTGGAGCATTTCCCAATAAAAGAATTTTTGAATTTCTATAGTTGTGAGCCAAAGAAGGATGGAGGGGCCAAAAAGAAAAAGGAAGAGCCCAAGCTCTATGGAGGAACCATAGGCTAGGGAATCCAAGAATTTTCGTGAATGACATTGTCGCAGTTTAGTAAGCCGTAGGAGAGCCCGACTCCTAATTTAACCATACCATCAACTTGCCCGTTTAGTCCTCTCAAAATATGTAGAAAGGTGATCTCTTGGAAGTCTTTTATAATGTTGATTAAGAGATGATGCATTTTTTAAGAGGGGTCTTTTATGCTAGCGACGATACGTTTGGCTTCTCTAATGACAATAAGGGAATCCCCAAGAACCATCAAGTTCTTAATTCCCATGTTTAAAGCAAACTCCAACCCTCTAATGAGGCCAAGCCATTTTGCTTCGTTGTTGGTCTTTCTTCCGATACCCCAAGCAAACTCTCTCTGTTTGTTCTCCTTGGAATAAAAAAATACTCCCCCCGCACCTGCCAACCCAGTTAAAATAGATTGTTTATGAGGCCTTTTAAAATCCTCAGGTACTTCCCCTCATTTCGAGGCTTAACCTAGTGGGGACATCAAGTGAGGCCCTGCATAGCCATCTGGGGATTTGACCCCAAGACCTTCTGCTTGCGATTACAACACTCAACCACTTGAGCCAACCAACCGGGCTGATATGGCGTTCATTACTAACCTTAAACCTTTATAGACATTGTTTTTTGTGTAAATATTGCATTTTAGTGTTTTTTTAAAAGATGGTCCATATTTTGTAATGTTGTACATAGAAGTTAAGTCAAGAATATGGAGAAGCACATTAGAATTTGTGATTAATTAGATGTTCTAATGGAGCTAACCATTCATGAATTATGGGTATAACAATTATGGAATCAAAGTGTATTTTATGTTGTAAATATTAGGTTGTATGGTCATAGAAGGGGAAGTTGTAATGATGCATAAAACTCAGTGGTGTTAAATTACAATTTATATGGGTTTTTATTGTCGTGACAATTTCAACAAGGCTAATTCAAATTAGCGGTTTCTTCTTATTGAAGCTAGAGATATGCAATAAATTGCTAACATAAGTGCTCACACTAATAACCCAACAAGATAATCAATAATGACTTCAGTGCTCTGACATAACTCGGAGAAATAACTGAGAATTCTCTAATGGTTAACCAATAACGCTCCGATGCTCGATGCCATGGAGAACGCTTAAACCTAACATCCAAAGGAGACCCATCTACCATACAAAGATCAAAGACCCATCTTCTGAGCATTAGAGAATGGTGAAACATAATTAAAAATAACTTCCGTGTGAAGAACCTGCAAGAATTAATTAATGAAAATACACGAGATATAAAAAATAACAGAACTCAGAATCGCTTTATTGATCGCAGGCCACTTCGAGGGGGAAACCTCCTTTGAGCAAGCTCAATACAAATAACTTCATGGTACCTTCATTGGCCTCAACACACACTTATATACTAAGTCTATTCCAATACTATGGGCCAATACCATGGGACATATAATACTACGGGACGACTTACAAAGCATATGCATCCAATACTATGCGTCGATACCATGGGCTAATACAAACTATGGATCAACAAATACTACGGGACGACTTACAAAGCATATGCGTCCAACAACAATATACTAACAAAGTAAAGAGAAGGGTTGACACGGGTTCCTGACATCCCCTCTCCCTTAGAGAAAGCTTTGTCCTCAAAGCTTTAGATGTGGAAATTGATGCAGAATCTGAAGGAGTGGTTCCCCTAGAGCATCCTCGGGTTGCATTCCGTGCCACTGAATGAATACCTTTGTGATAGATTGAGAGAGAAGTTGATGCCTTCTGAATTTCAGGGAGGATTGCATGTAAGGCTGTAGATGAAGAAGAACCATATCAGCTGCGTGAAAAGTGTGCTCAAAACAGTGCTGATCGGCTTGTTGTTTCAGTCGAATTCGTGCCATGTGAAGATTGTCTTGCAGAATAAGAAGAATCTGATCGCGGTTTCGAAGAACCGAGTCAATTGCATGAACTGGGGAACTGCTGAGGGTGTATGGAAGAATAACTGGTGGTGCCTGTCCATAGAATGCTTGATATGGTGTCATTTTAGATGTGGTATTGGACCACCGGAGTGCTTCAAGTAAATCCATAGAAATAGTTGTCCAAATTTGTGTAGGGATAGGCAAGGGTTCGAGCAGTCCTGAAAGGAGTGTCGGTTCACCCTTGTTGACCTGGTAAGTATGGCAGTCAGCCACCATATGTTGAATTGTCATTTTCAGTCCCTGCCAAAAGAAGTTACATTGTTCCCGGTCATACGTTTTGAGGAACCCAGAGTGCCCTGCCGATGGAGAAGCATGGAGTTCAGAGAATAGATAGCCCTATTGAACAGATTGCAACCAATTTGGAACAAGCAGAGAAATAGTTGTAAGAGAAACTGGGTCATCCAATGTGCGAGAAGGAGCATCTGCCACCAGATTGTCCTTACCCTTCTTGTAAGTGATCGCATAACCGAGGAGTTGGATAACCCATTTTAGGTGTGCTGGGGAGGAGACCTGTTGTTCTAGGAAATTTTGCAGACTTTGGAGATTAGTCTTGATGCAGAAATAATTCATTAATAGGTATGGCTACCACTTCTGTATTGCATGCAAAATAGTCATGATTTCCTTCTGAGATGTAGATGTGGCTAAATTCTTACCGGAAAGGTCTCTTGAAGGCGACAAGCCCACAGGTTCAGCAAAGACACTTGCATATCTATCCAAGGAAGTAGTGGAGACCGTTGATGGGTGCATCTGAATGGAGTGGAGATGAGCGATGAAACCATGTGAATTCTTCTTAAGGATCTTTTCCAGGCGATGTGAACTGATGATGCGGAGAGACCCTGGTTGTCAGCCCGTAAATTTGTGTTGTTTCCCATTGACTAAAAACTGCATCCAAAGTTCAGCAAAATCCCATAAGATGGGGCCAAGAGTGCGTAACCACTGAACGCCCAAAACCACATCACATCCGCCTAAGGACAAGGCAAACATGTCAGAGCACAGGTTATAATCTTCCAGAGTGATACGCACATTGTGACACTTCCCTTTGCAAGCTAAGGTGCCCCCATTGGCAACCATGACTTCAAAGTTGGAGCAAGGATGGACAAAACAATCAGCCTGTTTGGCGATCCGAGGGTCAATGAAGTTATGAGTGCTACTAGAATCAATGATTATTGTAAGAGGAAGCTTCTTGAAGTAACCCCTGACCTGCATTGTTTGGGGGGTGGTGATTCCAGCTAAAGCATGGAGAGATATCTCTGGGTGTTCTTCCTGAGACGGGGGTCAATAAGCGGCTCCTGAATGTCGACATGATCATCCATTGTATCTGGAGCTTCTTCACCAATTTTAGAGGTAGGCGGAGAATCCACATCCAAGAGATAGAGCTTTTGTTGAACACATCTATGTCCCCGAGTGAATTTCTCATCACAATTATAACAAAGCCATTTTTCTATGCGTGCTTGCATCTCTGTTTCAGACAAATGCTTGATAGGAGTTGGTCGAGGAGTTGGCGGGATGGGAGGTTGTTGAGAACCCATATTTCTGAAGGGAACAAAAGTGGGTTTGGAGCGTTGTTGGGCTGCAATATTGTCTTCTGCCAACTTAGCCAACCCCAGGGCTTTCATCATTGTGTTGGGACAAAACATTTTAACCTCTGAGCGGATTTCATCCTTAAGACTACTGATAAAACAACTCTTGTAGAATTCATCAGACAATCCTTCTGTGTGATTGGCTAGTTTCTCAAATTTTGTCTGATACTCTTTCACAGTGCCAATTTGGCGAAGTTTAGTGAGGGCTCCTGTGAAGTCATCAAAAGCACTACGACCAAATCGTTGCAAAAGGAGCTGGCAAAAATCTGGCCATTTTGGCTCTTCATGAGCCTTGATGTACCAACGATACCATTGAAGAGCTTCCCGTTCCAAATAAAAGGATGCAAGTGGAACTTTGTTGACATCAAAAGTATTATGCAGACTGAAATACTGTTATGCACGATAGATCCAGCCAGTCGGATCAGTACCATTGAAGCGAGGAAAATCAAGCTTTGAACCACGGAAATTGCTGGAAGAAGAGAACCCATTGTCTGATGAAGACTCGGACTGTCGTTTGTTGTTTATGGTTGAATGCTCAAGATGAGGCCTGTAAATTTTTCATCCAGATCCTGGAGTTTGGTTTGGATGGCTGTAAGTGCTTCCTCCATGGTTTTTGCTCCTGTGTGGGTGACAACCATAACCAGGAGTTTTTTTTTTTTTTGAATAGGTAGAAAAACAAAAACAGAAGCTTATTTAGTAAAGGGAAATTCAGATTTGGGAAAAACTCTGATGGGTAATTGGGGTTTGACTAGGTTTTGAACACTTTCGAATGGACAGGGAAGCAAAAAATGAGGATTTCAGAAGCGGGGTGAAAGAATGAGAAAATTGGTCAGAGAGGGACAAAGAAGCAAAAATAGGGAATGAACATGGTGGCAAAATTTGAAGGCAATTGGGTGAAAATTAAAGAAGTTATGACAAACCCTAAAATAAACAAATGTGGGATTTCTGGCTTTAGGAAGTGGAATTTGGGATAGGGTTCTTAGGAATGAAAGATGCAGAATGGGATGACAGGGGTGTCAAGGAAGTTTCAAGGGAAATAGAGTGAAAACAAAGGAGAATGGATCTGCTACGGCGCAGAAGGGATCGAAAACAGATGGATCTGTAACGACGCGGAAGGATCAGAAATAGATGGATCTGAAATGGCGTGGAAGGGATTGGGAACAAATAGATCTGAAACGACGCGGAAGGGATCGACAACAGATAGATCTGAAACGATGCGGAAGTGATCGGCAATAGTTCTGGACAGAGTAAATCTACGATTTATCAGTTAAAAATAGATATGGACCCCATATGCTTGACTTCCTAACGGTTCAGGGGATTCACTCGACCACCAATGCTGTCTGACGGCTTGCGTATTGGGGCAGTAACCCTCACTCCATGGCTTAGGTAAAACTGATAAACCGCTTTGCCACAAACGACAGCTTTTGGTTTACCTCACGGGTGGGAACTAGTCAATCAGGTAGGGGTCAGTGCCGTTTTCGCTGGCAGGTCCTCTCAATGGGCCAGCTACTTTGGGGTTACTGTGGTACTCCTCACAATGAGTTTTAGGGCTTATGCCCAAGTACTTCCCATAGTTAAATATACATGTATTATTCCCAGATCCGAACCTGCAACATATGCAAAAACAAAATTTGGCAGAAATTTCACCCAACGAGCCCAAGAAAGTGCTTTGATACCAGATGTGAAGAACCTGCAAGAATTAATTAATGAAAATACACTAGATAACAAAAATAACAGAACTCAGAATCGCTTTTATTGATCGCAGGCCACTTCGAGGGGACAACCTCCTTTGAGCAAGCTCAATACAAATAACTTCACGGTACCTTCATTGGCCTTAACACACACTTATATACTAAGTCTATGCCCAATACTATGGCTCAATACCATGGGAAATATAATACTACGGAATGACTTACAAGCATATGCATCCAATACTATGCGTCAATACCATGGGCTAATATAAACTATGGATCAACAAATACTACGGGACGACTTACAAAGCATATGCGTCCAACAACAATATACTAACAAAGTAAAGAGAAGGGTTGACACCTAATTCAAATTAGCGGTTTCTTCTTATTGAAGCTAGAGATATGCAATAAATTGCTAACATAAGTGCTCACACTAATAACCCAATAAGATAATCAATAATGACTTCAATGCTCTGACATAACTCGGAGAAATAACTGAGAATGCTCTAATGGTTAACCAATAACGCTCTGATGCTCGATGCCATGGAGAACGCTTAAACCTACAGCCAAAGGAGACCCATCTACCATACAAAGATCAAAGACCCATCTTCTGAGCTTTACAGAACGCCCAAACATCATTAAAAATAACTTCCGGTGCTTCTCTTCCTTCCATGCTTGACCTTAGATACAAAAAAATTAATATCAAGATTTCCTTCAATCTCATACTGCGATCCAAGCAGAGCCTTTTCTCCATCTCCATTGACATTTCCTGCAACATCTTGATAAACAACATGTTGGATGTTATTAGTGACTGGAGAATTCAACGCTCTATTTGAATTGAACAAGTCCATGATTCCCTTTTGGTCCTGCATTGATGATAAACCACTAGAATCACCCATTCTCTTCCATATTCCATCTAACTCACTCTCAACTACACATTCTAACCCATGAACTAAATTTTTTGAGCATCTCACATTCACAACCTAAAAATCCTAATCGCCACCACCATCCATTGCAATATGATCTTCATCACCATGTTCAATATGTTGTTGTAGATGACCTCAATCACCATGTTCCACTGCTTGACAAGGAATTTTCAATAACAAATCCCGATTATCAATCAAAGTCGAATCACAAGGAACTTCTCCATGGTTTTCCTCCACCATTGCATGCCCAAATCCTCTGTAGTCGCCAACCTACTATTTTCGAAAGAACTACTATCTAAGCCATTGTCAAACCCATGAACCATTTGCACAATCTCTCCAAGTGATTTCACAAAATTACCATGTCTTTGGCTATGACTTTGTGCTTTGACCCAGTGCCACATGTCATAGCATTCCACAACTTAATTTTTAGCATGACGTGGTTTCAAGAGCTTAATATTTAGCACAACGGAGGTTATGGCTTTGTGCCCCCAACTCTTACCAGTGTGAAATCCAATGGTCGAACAATACCGCTTCTTTTTCATCTTGTTTTAAATTTGATGAAAAAATAATTCACCTTTGTACTAGCTAAAAGGCTCTTGACTAGATGACTTTAATTTTGATCCCTGGACCGCACCATATAGAAGCCAACCTAATGGAAGACCACGCCATGCGATGCAATAGGGAGCAGGCTAATACCCCGCCGTTGTACCCACCGCTAACCACACGCCAAACCGTTGCCACCATCCATACACCGCAGACTGTAAAATGCCCAGGTCCACCAGCGCTAGAACAGGTGAACGAGTCAGCGATCGCGACCACACACCCAGCCACTGTCGTCGCCGCAACCACACCTCCGCATAACGCCGTCGTCTCAGCCAGCGAAGAGAGAAGGATACTGCGGCCACCATAGGGAAAGTACCGCCTCAAGAAACAGTTCGAACCATAGGAAACCTAATTAACAGAGAGAAACAGAAGCAGAAATGGTGTTTACGCCATCATTATTTACACAAATTTCTGCATATTCGACACTGCAACTCAACCATGTCCGCCTCCAAGTGATCCAAGGATGGAGAAAATCGGTGAGCTTCCCGAGCATCTTCTAGCAAAATCTACCTGTATTTCGAGATGAGAGCTTCCCGAGCATCTTCTATCAAAATCTACCTGTATTTCAAGTCGTCTCGATTAGCGTCTGACTGTACTTATGGACAATATCGAAATTATTTGTTGTGAACGACGGTGAAACCCCTTCTAGCCTCCCGAAGCTGCGGAGTAAAATGTGGACTGTGAGCTAGATGCCTATTTGGCGTAAACGTAATCTAGTATGGATGGACTGCTAATTCTGTACCGATGGGCGTCTTGCACATTTGGATGGCTGTGAACGTGCCCCACGCTGTATTGAGGCAGATTGGATGCCCATAATGGGCATCGTCAATATTTGCAGAGGTTGTCACAGTATGAAGGCCATGCTCAAACGTCTTGGGACGAAGCCTTTAGCTGTGGAAGTGGGCGAGCTTCGTAAGTATTTATCACTTAAAAACTGTACTGTATTCTTCGCACTTGTTTCCTTCGATTCCCAGCTTCGCTGCTTTACCTGTATGCCAATCTTTAACATTACATTCTTTATGGGTTGTTGGGCTAAGCGCCAATTTGTGGTCATGTGGGAAAACCCACCTCATCTATCTCATTCTCTCTGTTGAAATTAGGTGCAGGGTTTCGTAGGATTTGCTTTGAAGCAGGGACTGTTAAAAATGTTGGCCTCAATGCCAACCTTTGTGCAAAACATCAGAAAAATAAAGAGTAGGACGGCAGAAAACACCATTTTGACACTGAGAAGAAACTAGATTGTAGAGAAAGTGATGAAATAAGTTTGACATTATGAATATCGCATAAAATGATAGGAAAGGTAACCCAATGGTGGTTGGAATGGAACAAACAAAGTCGTGTTTTTTAGATATCTATTCACCACACCTTAAACAGAGGAACCAGAGAGAGAATGCCAGAGTAACATAGCATAGATGCAGACTTACTTAATCAATCAGGGTATATGATGATTAAGTGCAATGTTATCTGTGCATTCATTCAGTAGTCTTGCCTTCAAGAACATGATTAACAAAACCAATGTTGCAAACTTATGTACGGTCAAGGCTTTGAAAAATAGGAAAAATCTGGAAATTCTCCCAGCAATAAAAAGGGAAAAAATTACTGAGGAATAAAATATTTTTACTCGCAGATTAATTGGTGAATTACCAGGTGATTCTGGTAAAACTGAAGAAAACTCCCTCTAGAGACCCTCCTCGAATAGTCAACGCTTTAGGAGGAGAAAGATAATGAACAGATGGTTTACATTTAGCTGCCGAGGTGATTCTGGTAAAACTGAAGAACTTGATGCTTTTGATGAACCGAGCCAGTTCCCCTTTCTTGAGGTTGCTAGATTCTCTTCTATCTTTATTGACAGAGTTTCCTTCAGATTCTTCAGACCTTTCTCGCTTGGCTAAAATCCAAACCGTTTGTCGATTGCATCTATGCAAGAAATAAGGATGGTTGCAACTAGAGGTATAATGTCTTTATGCAACTTCTAAACTATGTGATCAAATCTCCCATTGAACTCTTTTTCATTTTTCTTTGCCCTATTCTAAGCAGCCAATAAAAACCTGTCATCCCTTCGTTATTCCTATCTCCCAAGAAAAACCCTTTCACATTCTTCTATTGCACTGATGCTGTTATCTGGCAGGTTTGGAAACCAATCAATAGCATCATCCTCTAGAGACAAGACAAATAACTTTAAAACAACATCAAGGGGCTTGATATCTGATGCTCAGATCACATCTTGAATGCATTTAGGTGGTCTCGTGATGAGACTACATTGTTTTCTTAGAATACAGGGAACTTATCTATGGCTCTATCTAGTATAGCATCAGGAGCCCAACAATAGCTGAAAGATCCAACAACTTGTAGTTATCATTTAACTAAGGTGTAGACATAGTGCTTGCTATAATAGATTACCCTAGATTACTAGAAAACAAGTACCTTATGTCGTCAATAAAAAAAAATGCTTGAGTATCTCAGTTTTGTGATGCTTTGGTTGAATTGTCCTAGTTCAGCGAACAAAGGATCAAGCTTTTGTGAGGAACCTCTTGTGGAGTATCTCTTCTTCAGATTTCCTTCAAGTGGGGTTGCTAGATGAGACTTTAGATTTAACTCTATCTCCTCTCATCCACTGTCTTGAAGCATAGTCTTCAAATTTTTAGGAAATGGACTGTATCCCTGACAACGGTGCCAATTTCTTATCTCCCAAACTTGTACTTAAAGTTATAAAGCCTTGAGAACAAGTGAAACCCTAGGGGAACTCAAAAAGATTGCCCAATGTCACCTTAGTGACACTTCCTCTTGCTTTAGGCTGGCTCTCCTCCGACACGAGGGAAACCCCAGGAAAGATTTATGAAATTCTTAGAGTTAAATGGGTGGAAGAATAGATCAGTGCTAATCTAGTTGGGTGATGGAGTCAGGATAAAGTTTTGAGAGGGTTCAGATAGAGATGGATAGTGGTGTAACTAGGCCACTATCAACATGCTCCAATTAACCATATAGCCTTCTTTAACATGCAGAAACGGAGAGAGGGCCTTTCCAAAGATGCACCTCTTCCACCATTACGAGTCAACAATAAAAATATATGCCTATGAACAAATAAATATAGCAGCAGCTTCTCAAAGAATAGAAATGGTAGCAGCAATCATATATTGAACAATAATCAACAACAAGATCTTTACAGCAGATTCATAAAGATAACTTCAGCAATCAAATTCAGCCATGAAAAGATAAAGAAGACGATGAACTTCATATGGAAAATGCCCTTAACTTTCCTTGCTCCAACCAGAATTTCGATTAAGCTCTTGGAACTTCTCCACCCTTTTTTCACACCCTTTGGTCTGTGAACTTACCACTATTTATATACATCAACCCTACTGTTAATTTTCTCTAAGCTCAGCTCTGATCTCTTGTTCCAATAAAAATAAAAATTTATTCTCAGATGCATACACGGAAAACAATAAAATTCCACGTCTGCTTTTATGAATAGAAATACACTGAGCTTATTAACAGTAAATTCATAGCAGAAATAGAAAATCAATCATACAAGTTGACACAGTAAATTTTGGGTAAACACCTCTGGAAAAACCCCAAGGGAAAACCAGCAAATAAGAGAGATTTCTTTAATTTTGTGCCCACAGAGAAATATGGAGATTTACAGCAGAATTTACAGCAATAAATGAACCTGTATGGTGCCTTGGGAATTGTGCCACTTCTTCCCAGCTCCTGAATGGTCTGTCCTGCAATTAATGCTCATGGCATCTGCAAATCTGCCCTACAATCTCTGCAAATTGTGCAGCCTCCCACACGTGCTATACAGCCTCACACGTGCTGCTGTACGGCCTGCAAATCCTTCTTGATTTGCATGCTGCTGCTGTGCAGAGGAATCGACCCTTCCTTCCTGCTGAAAACTTTTCTCTTGCTTCTCCTTAGCTGCCCAAGACTTCTTTCTCTCTCGCTCAATGTGTCATATCACTTCTTGTATCTTCCTTTTATTGACATTGGGATCTCCAAACTTCAAAGTACCTTAATTTCAATGGATGAGATTAGATCTCATCACATTGAAATCAATGGACAAGATTATAACTTATCCTAACTTGAGATCTTTTTCTAAAGTAAATAAATTAACTTTAGAAATATAAGCCTACATTAATTAAAAACTTAATTAATGTGCTTTTTCACTAGGAAATTACAAATATCACTTTTAACATGAAATTGAGAAGACGAAAAAGTAAACAGACATCTTTTGCATGCTTTGACACCAAGCCTATGCAGAAGCACTTGTTCGAGCTACAAAAATCAACACTCCCTCTTAGCAAGGAAGGTATTCTGCACCACCCCCAGCTTATGTCTCAAGTATACAAACTTGCCCTTCATCAAAGCCTTCGTGAGGATGTCTGCAACCTGCTCATCTATAGAAATGTACTGAAGCTTCACAACTCCTCTATGAACATTGTCTTGGATAAAGTGGTACTTGATCTCAATATGCTTCAACTTGTCATGGAGCACTAGATTCTTCGAGAGTTTAATGCAACTTTGATTATCATAATGAATGATGGTTAGTTGCAATTTCTTACCAAATAATCCAATGAGGAACTTGCAAAGCCATATGGCCTCACAACTCGCATGACTAGCTGCCATATATTCTGCCTTGGTAGAGCTCAATTCCACTGACTTCTACTTTGTTAGGAACCTGTGTCAACCCTTCTCTTTACTATGTTAGTATATTGTTGTTGGACGCATATGCTTTGTAAGTCGTCTCGTATTTGTTGATTCATAGTTTATATTATCCCATAGTATTGACCCATAGTATTGGACGCATATGCTTTGTAAGTCGTCCCGTAGTATTATATGTCCCATGGTTTTGACCCATAGTATTGGGCATAGACTTAGTATATAAGTGTGTGTTGAGGTCATTGAAGGCACCGTGAAGTAAATTGTATTGCGCTTGCTCAAAGGAGGTTGCCCCCTCGAAGTGGCTCGTGATCAATATAAAAGTGATTCTGAGTTCTATTATTTCTGATATCTCGTGTATTTGCATTAATTAATTATTGCAGGTTCTTCACATCTGGTATTAGAGCACTTTCTTGGGCTTGCTGGGTGAAATTTCTGCCAAATTTTTTTTCGCATCTGTTCTAGGTTCGGATTTGGGAATAATCCCTATCCGCTTAACTGTGGGAAGTACTTGGGCATAAGCCCTAAAACTCATTGTGAGGAGTACCACAGGAACCCCGAAGTAGCTGGCCCATTGAGAGGACCTGCTAGCGAAAAGGGCAACGACCCCTACCTAATTGACTAGTTCCCACCCGTGAGGTAAACCAAGAGCTGTAGTTTGTGGCAAAGCGGTTATCAGTTTTACCTGAGCCGTGGAGTGAGGGGTACTGCCCCAGTACACAAGCTGTCAGACAGCATTGGTGGCCGAGTGAAACCCCTGAACTATTAGGAAACCGCACATACCTGGGGTCCATATCTATTTTCAGCTGAACTATTGTCGATCACTGCTGCGTCGTTTCAGATCCAGCCGTTTCAGATCTATTTTAGATCCAGCCGTTCAGATCCATTCTGAAAGCCGTTCCAGATCCAGCCGTTTCAGATCTATTTTAGATCTAGCCGTTTTCAATCCATTCAGCGCTGTTTCAGATCCCTTTGTTTCTGCTCACTTCCAGGCCGTTGCAGATCTATCTGTTTTAGATCCCTTCTGAGCTGTAGCCGCTCCATTCTAATAAAAGAAAAAAAAAGAAAAGAAAAAAAAGAAAATAAAAAAAAGAGTATAAAATTCAGTTTTTTCTCCATATCTCCCTTGTTTCAACTCTGTTTTCCCTGAAACTTCACTGACATCCCTGCAATCCCATTTTGCATATTTCATTCCTGAACACCCTATCCCAAATTCCACTTCTGAAAGCCCGAAATCCCACATTTGTCTATTTTTAGGGTTTGCCATAACTTTTTCGGATTTCACCCAATCGCCTTCAAATTTTACCACCAAGTTCCTTTCCTAATTCTGCTTCTTTGTCCCTCTCTGCCAAATTTTCTCAGTCTTTCACCCCGCTTCTGAAATCCCCATTTTTTGCTTCCCTATCCATCAGAAAGTGTCTAAAACCTACTCAAACCCCAATTACCACTCCAAGTTTTTCCCAAATCCAAATTTTCCTTTACTAAAGAAGCTTTTGTTTGTGTTTTTCTATCCATTCCCCCACCAAAAAAAAAAAAAACAAATTTTCCTGGTTATGGTTGTCACCCGTGCAGGAGCAAAAACCATGGAGGAAGCATTTGCAGCCATCCAAACCAAACTCCAAGATCTGGATGAAAAATTTCTTAGCCTCCATCTTCAGCATTCAGCCATGAACAATAATCGACAGCAAGAATCTTCTGCAGCCAATGGGTTCTCTTCTTTCAACAATTTTCGTGGGCCGAAGCTTGATTTTCCTCGCTTCAATGGTACTGATCCGACTGGATGGATATACCGAGCAGAACAAAGTTTCAGTCTGCATAATACTTTTGATGTCCAGAAAGTTCCACTTGCATCCTTTCATTTGGAACAGGAAGCCCTTCAATGGTACCATTGGTACATCAAAGCTCATCCCGAGCCAAACTGGAGAGATTTTTGCTAACTCCTTTTGCCACGATTTGGTCCTAGTGCTTTTGATGACTTCACAGGAGCACTCACTAAACTTCACCAAATTGGCACAGTAAGAGAGTATCAGACAGAATTTGAGAACCTAGCCAATCACACAGAAGGATTGTCTGATGAATTCTACAGGAGTTGTTTTATCAGTGGTCTTAAGGATGAAATCCGCTCAGAGGTCAAAATGTTCTGTCCCAACACAATGATGGAAGTCCTAGGCTTGGCTAAGTTGGCAGAGGACAAGATCGCAGCTCAACAACGCTTCAAACCCACCTTTGTTCCCTTCAGAAATATGGGTTCCCAACAACCTCCCATCACGCCTGCTCCTCAACCAACTCCTATCAAGTATTTGTCTGAAACAGAGATGCAGGCACGCCGAGAAAAAGGGCTTTGTTATAATTGTGATGAGAAATTCACTCGGGGACATAGATGTGTTCAACAAAAGCTCTATCTCTTGGATGTGGATTTTCTGCCTGCCTCAGAACTTGATGAAGAAGCTCCAGATATAGTAGATGATCAGGTCGACATTCAAAACTCGCCTGTTGACACCCCATCTCAGGACGACCCACCCGAGATCTCACTCCATGCTGTAACCGGCGTCACCACCCCACAAATAATGCAAGTTAGGGGATACTTCAAGAAGCTCCCTCTCACCATACTCATTGATTCTGGTAGCACTCATAACTTCATTGACCCTCGGATCGCCAAATAGGCTGATTGTTTTGTCCCTCCTTGCTCCAACTTTGAAGTCATGGTTGCCAATGGAGGCACCTTACCTTGCAAGGGAAAGTGTCACAATGTGCGTATCTCTCTGGAAGATTATAACCTGCGCTCTGACATGTTTGCCTTGTCCTTAGGCGGATGTGATGTGGTTTTGGGCGTTCAATGGTTACGCACATTTGGCCCCATCTTATGGGATTTTGCTGAACTTTGGATGCAGTTTTCAGTCAACGGGACACAACACAAATTTACAGGCTAACAACCAGGGTCTCTCCGCATCATCAGTTCACATCGCCTGGAAAAGATCCTTGAGAAGAATTCACATGGTGTCATTGCTCATCTCCATTCCCTTCAGATGCACCCATCAACGGTCTCCACTACTTCCTTGGATAGATATGCAGGTGTCTTTGCTGAACCAATGAGCTTGCCGCCTTCAAGAGACCTTTCCGGTAAGAATTTAGTCGCATCTACCTCTCAGCAGGAACTGATGGCTATTTTGTATGCAGTACAGAAGTGGCAGCCATACCTATTAGGGAATTATTTCTGCATCAAGACTGATCTACAGAGTCTGGAAAATTTTCTGGAACAATGGGTCTCCTACCCAACACACCTGAAATGGGTTATCCAACTCATGGGTTATCCCTATGCGATCACTTACAAGAAGGGTAAGGACAATATGGTGGCAGATGCTCCTTCTCGCACAATTGATGACCCAGTTTCTCTTACAGCTCTTTCTCTGCTTGTTCCAAATTGGTTGCAATATGTTCAACAGGGCCATCTCTTCTATGAACTCCATGCTTCTTCATCAGCAGGGCACTCTTGGTTCTTCAAAATGTATGACCGGGAACAATGTAACTTCTTTTGGCAGGGACTGCAACTGACAATTCAACAGATGGTGGCTGAATGTGATACTTTCCAGGTCAACAAGGGTGAAACGACACTCCTTTCGGGATTTCTCAAACCCTTGCCCATCCCTACACAGCTTTGGCTAACTATTTCTATGGATTTCCTGGCAGCGCTCTGGTGGTACAATACCACATCTCAAAGGACACCATATGAAGCAGTCTATGGACAGACACCGCCAGTTCTTCTTCCATACACCCTTAGCAGCTCCCCAGTTCAAGAAATTGACTCGGTTCTTCGCAATCGCGATCAGATTCTTTTCATTCTGCAGGACAATCTTCACATGGCCAGAATTCGCCTGAAACAACAAGCCGATCAACACCGTTCTGAGCGCATTTTCCACGCAGCTAATAGGGTTCTTCTTCGTCTACAACCTTCCAAGCAATCCTCCCTGACACTCCAAAGGCGTCAGTGGCTCGAAATGCAACCCGAGGATGCTACCGGGGAACCACTCCTTCAGATTCTGCAGCAATTTCTCCAACCAAAGCTTTGAGGACAAAGCTTTTTCTGAGGGAGAGGGGATGTTAGGAACCCGTGTCAACCCTTCTCTTTACTATGTTAGTATATTGTTGTTGGACGCATATGCTTTGTAAGTCGTCCCGTAGTATTTGTTGATCCATAGTTTATATTATCCCATAGTATTGACCCATAGTATTGGACGCATATGCTTTGTAAGTCGTCCCGTAGTATTATATGTCCCATGGTTTTGACCCATAGTATTGGGCATAGACTTAGTATATAAGTGTGTGTTGAGGTCATTGAAGGCACCGTGAAGTTAATTGTATTGAGCTTGCTCAAAGGAGGTTGCCCCCTCGAAGTGTCCCGTGATCAATATAAAAGTGATTCTGAGTTCTATTATTTCTGATATCTCGTGTATTTGCATTAATTAATTATTGCAGGTTCTTCACATACTTCCTGCTGAACCGAGACACAACTCTTGACCCCAAGTTGAAAGAGCACCCCAAGGTGCTTTTCTTGTCAACTGCACTGTCAACCCAATCTAACTCTGTGTAACCCATCAATTTGACTCCATCCCCTTGAACATAGCTTAGTCCATAATCTACAGTACCTCGCAGGTACTTGAGCATATGTTTTGTTGCTACCCAGTGCACCCTCCTCGGCTCAACCATGAACTAACTAGGGGTGTTGAGAGCAAAATGGATATCCGGTCTAATGTTGACTAGATACATCAAAGAACCAATCAATTGTCGATACAAAGTGGGATCAACCAACTTAGACTTAGAAGCATCCAATTTCTTCAAGTGGGTTGTCATAGGTGTAGACATAGGCTTGCAGTCCGCCGTCTCAAATCTCCTCAAGATATCAACTGCATATTTTCCCTGTCCCAGGAAAATCTGGCTTGTCCAATGCCACACCTCCAATCCCAAAAAATAGTGCATCAACCCGATGTCCTTCATCTTGAACTCCGAAGCAAGATCTCGCTTGCACCCCTCGATGGATTTCTCTGACTCGGTAAGAAATAGGTCATCCACATATAAAACAGGAATGAGAGGATCCTTACCAACCAAAATGTAGTAAAGGTTGGGTTCCGCCTCACTCTTCATAAAGCCCATCTGCTGCAACTGCAAGTAGTTATCGATCCTCGAATACCAAGCTCTGGGAGCTTGCTTGAGCCCATACAATGCTTTCTTCAACCTGCATACATGAGACTCTCTCCCATGCACCTCAAAGCCCTGAGGCTGCTTGATTTGCACCTCCTCTTCAATGATCCCATTTAGAATGCGGTCTTTACATCCATCTGATGTATCCTCCACCCCATCTCTATTGCAATGGAAATGACTGCCCTGATAGAAGTATACTTGGCAACTGGTGTGAAGGTCTCAGCATAATCAACTCCCTCGATCTGTGAGAACCCTCTCGTCATAAACCTCGCTTTGTATTTCTCCACATTGCTATTTGCCACATGCTTGATCTTATGAATCCACTTCGAACTGATCACGAATTTCCCCTCTGGTCTCAACACTATATCCCATACATCATTCTTCATGATGGAGGCATATTCCTCCATCATGGCATCCCACCACACCTGACGCTTTGAGGCCTCCTCAAAGCTGGAGGGCTCAGAATCAATGATGTCACACATAAGTGCCATATAACTGGAATACTTCTGTGGTGGCCTACTGTCCCTGAAAGTCCTCCTAGGAGCCTCCACATGCTCCTGAGCTTCTTGCAAGGCCTGCTGAAGCTGTCTTGGCTTCGTCTTCCTTGAAGTGGCAGTGACCTCCTGTTTGGAAGGAGCCTCCTGCTCCTCCTCCTGATCTGAAGACTAAGGACTTGTAACCTATGATGTAGATCTCTCCTCAACCTTTGAAGCCTCCCACTCCTCTATCTCTGCTGGAGGTGAATCATGTGACCTCCTGAAGGTCCTATCCTCCTCGAACCTCACATCCCGCCTCATAACTGTTTTCCTCAGTGCATGAATATAGATCCGATAGGCCTTAGAAGTCTCACTGTACCCAACAAATATGCCTTTCTCTCTAGTGGGATCCAACTTCGTCCTCTTCTCTAAATGAACATGAGAATATACAAGGCACCCAAAAATCTGAAAGTGCCCAATCTCAGGTTTCTTTCCAGTGAAATCCTCCTCAAGGGTCTTGCTTCCCAACACCTTATGAGGACTCCTATTATGAGTGTAGACTGCAGTATTGTATGTCTCTCTCCAAAGGAACATCGATAGATCCTGGTCATGTAGCATAGCATTCACAACCCTGATGATGGCCTTGTTCTTCCTCTTTGCAACCCCATTCTGCTGTGGGTTGTAAGGTATTGTCAGCTCCTTCTTAATCCCTGCTTCCTTGTAGAAATCCTTGAAATTGTTACTTGTATACTCACCTCCATTGTTAGATCTCAATACCTTAATTTTCCTTCCTATTTGATTTTCCACAAGAGCCTTAAACTCTTGAATCCGACTGAAGACCTCATCCTTGGTCTTCATGAAGTAGATCCAGGTCTTCCTTGATAAATCTTCTATAAATGTAACGTAGTAATTGTATCCACTTAAGGACACAATTGACATCTATCCACACACATCTGAATGTATTAGATCCAAAATCCCTTTGGATCTGCTATCATTGCTCGAAAATGCAGTCTTGGTAGGCTTTCCAAGTGCACACCCCTTGCACTCACCTTGATGCTCCACACTGAACTCTGGTAAACCCGTGAAGGGAGATGAGACAGCCCAAAATAAAAAATGTAGAGATAAACCTGTGAGGGATCAAACCCGTGAGACTGGTTGTGGAAGGATGAACCTGAGAAGGAAGATCAACACGAGAGACAGCCCAAAATAAAACCGCAGAGATAAACCCGTGAAGGGATGAAGCACGTGAGACAGCCGTGAAGGAGAATTGAAGAGCGGCTGGAGCAAAAAAAAAATGCAGACTCGTGAAATCCGGAGAGGAGCAAACTCAAAATATTTACCCGAGAAGAAAAAACAAAAACGTAAGTGTGAGCCCGATAAGATATATGAAAGCATACGTTGAAAGATACTTATTATATATAGTGAGTTAAAAACTTAGATTAAAATTAGGAACAAGATAAATAATAAAAAAATAAAAAGGATAAAGTAACAATGGTCCAAGGTATAATAAAAAAAAAAATTTAGGATAAGGTTAAATGGTCCAAAAAAAACTTTATTAATAAAATCATAAAGTCTTTATTAATAAAATCATAAAGATTTTATTAATAAGACTAAAAATAATATTTAATGAATTTATCATAAAGTGAAAGTCCAAAGGCCCAATATAAAGTAAGTGGACCAAAAACATAAGTGGGTCAAGGGCCCTTTAACAAAACATAAAGTAACTATAATAATGCATGGTCCAATGGTCTTTCATAAACCATTAGGTAAAAACACTCCATAAAGTAGGAGTCATCATAGTCAAAGGTGCACACAAGTGAGAGTGCTAGGACCAAGTAAGAATAGGACCATGAGTCAATAACCACAAGATCAAAGTGGACAAGCAATCAAATAGGACCAATAAGACCAAAGACTTTTTCTCTCTCTCAAGATACATAGTTTATATATTTTGTCATCACTGTATAAGGGAGAAGATCCAAATAGATGGTACAAACCTTTTGTCCTTAATATCGCTCCTAAGAATTAGGTACTAGAGACATCATCAAGGGGTGGCCAGTCCCTTGAGAAGCAACCTAGCAATAACCGATTAGGAGAGAGGACATCAATGTCTTCCATTCTTAATGAATGGCTTTCAGCCTTAGGCTGAGTTTCAGTCTCACATTGAATTAGGTTGATCAATCCCCGGACCCTGACCGGATCCTCCATTCCCTCGCAGAATGGTTCTCAGTACTAAGCTGAGTTTCAGTCTCACACTGAAAGTTGATCAACTACTTGCAGGAACTACTTGGACATCATGTCCTTGGTTCAAGACCAGAATATATTTCTGCCTCTACCTGCAGGCTCCACTTGGACATCGTGTCCCTGGTCCCAGACCAGAATACCCTAGAGGCATATAGGGGCCCTAGCCACATGCCAGGGGCTTAGCCATGGCAACAATCTGCTTGGTCCTTGACCAAGAACCCTAGGAGACAGCTAGGGGCCCTAGGGTACCTTCTAGGGTCTTACTCATTACGCTGCCTGGTTAAATTGACCAGGAACCCTAGTTAACTGACTAGGGTACCATTCTCTCTGAGAATGGGTCTCGCAGTTGCACTAAAAATTAACATTACCAAGCTCTATGACAAGACCTAAATCACTCTCCGATAGATCTATGAAGTACTCTCGCACCCCCGCCATATGACTGGAAGCACTACTATTAATGTACTACACATTGGTGGGTATTGAACTCGAAGAGAGGCATGCCACTAATGAGAACTCCTTATCAAACACAACGGAAAACTCATCCACCTCTGCTGAAGCAACAACCTGCGACTTCCCCCCCTTCTTCTTGTTTGGACACTGACCGACATAGTGCCTTGTTTTGTGAAATGCAAAGCACTGACTTTGCTCATGTCTTTCTTCTTCTCACCCTTTGAGGTAGACCCCCCAGTGGAGCCTTTCTTGGCCTTGCCTTTGCTTTTTCTTGTAAGTGCGACATTCTCCTCATCATCTCCTTGCTGCTGTCTTGCATGGCTGGATCCCATTCTCATCTCCTCCCGTGTGAAATCATCCCATAATCTTTCCCAACTGGGAAGATTCTCTCTGGCAACAATCCCACGGACGAAAACATCTCATGGTTTAGAAAAACCTTTTAAGGCTGTTCTAACCAATTTTGGATCTGTTGCCGCCTAATACACACCTGGGGGGGGACGCGGCAGGAAACCTTCAAGCCGCTCGGTGTGTCCTTGGGGGCAAGTGAGAGTCAAGTGCTGTCACCTAATTACTCGACTCCTCCGTCTAGGCTTACTCCTAGCGAAGCCAAGGGGGGTGGTCCCTATGAAAAATAATCTAAGGCTTTTAATCTACAACAAAGATAAAAGTCTATTCTAGGAGTTAGAAAAAAATGATGAGATGATAAAATATAACAACAAAGCACTGCTTGTGAATTAAATCAAATAGCTAACCCAACATAAGATAAATAAGCATTTTTACATTCTCGGCACTGGTCTTTATTTTTCTGTGTTTAAATATCAATCATAAATGTCGTGAATGCTTATTTATCTTATGTTGGGTTAGCTATTTGATTTAATTCACAAGCAGTGCTTTGTTGTTATATTTTATCATCTCATCATTTTTTTCTAACTCCTAGAATAGACTTTTATCTTTGTTGTAGATTAAAAGCCTTAGATTATTTTTCATAGGGACCACCCCCCTTGGCTTCGCTAGGAGTAAGCCTAGACGGAGGAGTCGAGTAATCAGGTGACAGCACTTGACTCTCACTTGCCCCCAAGGACACACCGAGCGGCTTGAAGGTTTCCTGCCGCGTCCCCCCCCAGGTGTGTATTAGGCGGCAACATTTTGGCGCCGTTGCCGGGGATAAACCTTTCTATTCCCGGGTCACGACCTTTGTTTCTTTTTGTTTTTTTTTACTTTGTTTGATGTATCCTGTGAATATTTAAATTTTTACTCGGTCCATCTGGCGACTCCACTTTTAAACAATTCAACGAAGTATTCAACAAGAAGAAATTCGAAAGGATTATTCAATTTTATTCCTGAACCTGAAAAGGTATATAGAAGAAGATTGAATAAACAAAACTCTCGGAGAATACTCGAAAATCTTAGACTCGAGTCAATCTTAGATATTCACCATCTGTTTGAAGAGTCTAATCCACCAGAAGACATGGGAGATTTTTTCAGCCCTCTAGACTTTACTGCAATCGTAGGGTACCCTCATGTCGTAACTGAGAAGGCAATTGAAAGTTGCCTTCATTTCAGGGTAACAATGCCATAAGTGCTAAGGCACATTTAAAGTCTTTTTCACAATGTTATAATAAATGGTGTCTTAATGCTAAACATGAAGATGTGCAGATGAAGCTGTTTGCACTATCCTTAGAAGAAGATGCCTTCGATTGGTTCTCAGACCTAGATGCTGGCAGTTTCAAAACATTCAAAGAATTTGAGAAGGGTTTCCTAGCCAAGTGGGGAGACAAGAAAGAAGATAGGTACCTGTTAGCATCCCTAAACAACATGAAGAAGAATGAGAATGAGACTATGGAAGAGTTCAACAAAAGATTCAACAATCTCATCTCAAGCTTGCATGCCGAGATTAAGCCTCCTGATGGCTCAATCCTCATACATTATATTGAATCTTTCAATGGAGAGATGAGATATCAACTTAGGGATAAAGAACCTGTTGATCTTAAGAAAGCCCAAGTTATAGCTGAAAAGATTGATAAGAACATGCAGTCATCCGGAAAGTCCAATCTTCCAGGTTTCACTAGAGGTACTACATCAAAACAATCAGACAACAAAGACAAGTCAGCATCAACAGATAGCAAGGACCTAGCAAAAGATCCTTTGAGAGAATTGACAGATGTAATCAAAGCTATGGAAGCCAATCATGCTGCACAAATGAATTCCATGCAAAACAGACTCATTGCTATGGAAAGAGAAAAATCTCACATACCTTCCAATAGGTTTCCTCCTAGACAGAACAATGAATGGAAGCAAAAGTATCCATCCAACAATCAGAGGATCCCTAGTCAACTTGATTCAGCCAACATGGTTATGGAAGAGGTGCCCCCTTTCTGTAGGGCTTGTAATGAATTTCATGATGAGTCAAATTGTCCCAAGTTTAACTACATAAATGAACAATGTCCTCCTGAAGTCAACAACTTTGTAGGGTATTCAAATCAACCTGAGTATATTAATCATGTTGGTAAAACTCACACTTTGCCAAAGGATGTTTGGAAACAAGCTAAGGAAATGGCACAAGAAAAGGACAATGTTACAAAAATTTATGGAGAGAAACCTACACCTGAGGAGATCAAAGAATTAGCAAAGTTCAAAGGCTTCACCTATCAGAGAAGGAAGACTGCCATCCCCATCAAATCAGATCTGCATATTCCTAAGGTAACTCATCTTCCTTCCCCAGAACTAAATGTTGATGTAGTTAGCTGGCTAGCTGGTGCTAAAATGCTTGTTCCTGTAACTGAAGTAATTAAAATGCCAGGTCAAAAGGATAGATTGATAAAGTCTTTAGAAGCTAGTGGAAATATTGATGAAGCACCTACGGAAGTTATCTATGAAAAACCTAAGGAAAACGTCCTAGAAAAAACTAAGGATAAAGTTCAGGAAAAACCTAAACAAGTCATTCCTGATGTTCCTAAGAAAATCAATGAAGATCTTCCTATTATACTACATAGTATAGATCCTCGTAAGGAAGAGCATCCTCCTTTCTATGTATCCTTAGTCGTCAACAACATGTTGCTCCATAACTGCATGCTAGATTCAGGTGCCACATCCAACGTCATAACTAAAAAAGTCATGGAACAATTGAACCTGAAAGTCACAAGACCTTATCAGAATGTGTGTGCAATGGATTCTAGAGAAATCGACACCATAGGCATTATCATGAACTTACCTGTTAAGTTAGCTGCATATCCTGATGTAAATTTGACTATGGATGTAGTTGTGATCGATGTCCCTAACATTTGGGGCATGTTGCTATCTAGAAAATGGGCTGCTTCCCTTGGTGGTTGCATACAGATGGATTGGACCTATGCCATGATCCCAGCTAATGAAGATGCTCATGTCAGGCTATATAGGGAAAAGGAAAGAAAATTTCATGTTGAAGACCCTAATGTGCTAGATAATGAGTATGTTCACGAGTCAGATGGTTCTGGGAACTATTCCATTTTTGCAAACACATTAGCTCCTATTAAAGAAAAGATTAAAGATGATAGAGTAAATGGGTTGTGGAGGATGAGTTTTGATGGTGCATTTTCCAGATCAGGAAAGGGTGCTGGAATTGTGATTACTTCTCCATCTCAACAGACTTTCAAGTTTGCTTTCAGACTAGAGTTTGATGCTTCAAACAATGTTGCAGAGTATGAAGCACTCTTGCAAGGCCTTGAAATAGCTAAAGATATGGGTATAAAAATTCTAAGTATAAAAGGAGATTCAGACTTAGTTATATGTCAAATCAAGAACACCTTTGCATGTAAGAATCAAAGGTTAAGGAAGTATAGAAATGCTTGTTGGGATACAATGGAATTATTTGATGCCCTAAACATCACATCAGTACCTAGGGAAGAAAACCAGGAAGCAGACCAACTAGCAGTAGCAGCCTCAACCCTCCAACCAACTGAAGAGATAATCAATGGTGAAGGAAAATTTGAGATCAATTTCAGACCCTCCATCCCGGATAATGTAGATCATTGGCAGGTATTCAAAGATGACAAGCAAATCCTTAGATTTATACATAATGTCCAAGAGTTCACTGATTGTAAGATAGGCTATAAGGAAGAAAAGTATGACTACAAGGAAGATGAGGATCAACCTAGGAATGCCATACCTAAAAGTATAGTTGAATGGGAGCACATCTTTGACAGACAGGACAGGCATAAGCCAGAAAAGGAAATATTAAAGGCTGGAAATTACATAGAGATTAACATTGGGACTAAAACTGAACCTAAGCTAATCAAAATTGGTAAGGGTACAAGTGAAAAGGAAAGAAATGACCTTATAGCCCTAATTCGGGAATATCGGGATGTTTTTGCCTTTTCATATGATGAGCTCAAGTCATATCGGGAAGATGTTTTCCAACATACTATCCCTTTAAAAGGGGATGCCAAACCTTTTCGCCAGAAGTTGAGACAAATCAATCCCAAGGTGGCCCCCATAGTTTTGAAAGAGCTTCAGAAGATGCTAGCAGCAGGAATCATAGCCCCAACTAGACATTCCTCATGGTGTTCAAATCTGGTTGTTGTAAGAAAGAAAAATGGAAACCTAAGACTGTGCATTGACTTTAGAAACCTGAATTGGGCATGTTTAAAAGATAACTACCCTCTCCCCAACATGGAAACACTGCTTCAAAGAGTAACTGGTTCTGGAATGATGTCAATGTTGGATGGTTTTTCGGGGTATAACCAAGTAGTGGTCAGCAAAGAAGACAGGCATAAGACAACTTTTACCACCCCATGGGGAACTTTCGAGTATCTTAGAATGCCTTTTGGATTGCTCAATGCTGGGGCAACTTTCCAGAGATCCATGGATTATGCTTTCAATGAGCTAATCGGTAAGATCATAGAAATATATCAGGATGATCTCACAGTTTTTTCTAAAGAAAGAAGTGATCATGTTGGCCACCTAAGACAAATCTTTGAACGATGTCGAAAATTCGGCATATCATTAAACCCAGCTAAGTCTGTCTTAGGTGTTGATGAGGGGAAGTTACTTGGTCACATCATCTCCAAAGATGGGGTCAAAATTGACCCAGAGAGGGTAGAAGCCATAAAGAAAGTTCCTTTGCCTTGTAATAAAACAGCTTTACAGTCATTCAACGGGCAAATCAACTTTATCAGACGTTTTATTCCCAACCTAGCAGAGTTAATGAAACCCATGCAGAGATTGCTTAAAAAGGACGCTAAGTTTGAATGGAATAAAGAGGGTAAAGAATCTTTTAGTGGAATAAAGGATGCTATCTGTAGATCACCTGTCTTGATCAGTCCTGATTATTCCAAAGATTTTCAAATCTTTTCATTTGCATCACCAGACACCATAGCCGGAGTTTTGTTGCAAAAGAATAAGGATGGCCAGGAGCAACCCATAGCCTTTATGAGTAGAGCCTTACAGAATTCTGAGCTTAAGTACACTATCATGGAAAAACAAGCATATGCCTTAGTTAAATCACTTAAGCATTTCAGAATGTATATCGGATACTCAAAAGTTATAGGGTATGTGCCTCATGCGGCGGTTAAGGACATTTTATCACAACAAGACTGTCTTGGTATAAGGGGTAAATGGGTCTCTAAGATCCAAGAATATGACTTAGAAATCAAACCCACCAAGTTAGTTAAAGGTCAGGGTTTAGCCCGCATGATGGCTGAAGGGAACGAGCAAGCCTTAGGGATGGTATGTCAGACCAATGAGTCAGTACAGGTCAGATCAGAAGAGCTTCAACGTCTTGAACAGGTTCCTTGGTATTCAGACATCATATATTTTCTAACCAACCTCACGTGCCCAGATCATCTTATTGGCCATAAAAGAAGGGCCTTGAGGTTAAAAGCCACAAAGTTTTGTATCACCCAGGATGGGCTGGGATGGAAAAATCCAGATGGTCTAATTCTTAGATGCATCGATGAGCCAGAGTCCAAAAAACTCATGGCTGAGTTCCACTCTGGATTTTGTGGAGGACATTATGCGGCCAAGACAACAGCCCATAAAGTCCTTAGAGCAGGGTATTATTGGCCCACTTTGTTCTCAGATGTTCACAAGCATGTCAGAAGTTGCCAACAATGTCAACTCTTCACAGGAAAACAAAAGTTAGCATCCTTGCCTCTTAAACCTGTAGTTGTCCAAGCCCCTTTTCAGCAGTGGGGCCTTGATTTCATTGGTCAGTTTAAGGATAATTCTAGCAACGGTTATTCTTGGATCCTAACTGCCACTGATTATTTTACCAAGTGGGTGGAAGCAATCCCCACGAAAGCGGCAACCGAGAAAGTGATCATGGATTTTTTAGAAGATAAGATTATCACTAGATTCGGTGTGCCCGCTAGGATCACCACGGATAATGCTAAGGCATTCAGCTCAGCAGAAATGTCATCCTTTTGTTTCAAGTATGGTATCATCCTATCACATTCATCAAATTATTATCCCCAAGGTAATGGTTTGGCAGAATCAAGTAATAAAAACTTAATGACCATAGTCAAGAAAATTGTTGGAGATAATAAAAGAGCTTGGGATAGTAAGATCAGATTTGCACTATGGGCAGATAGGATTACTAAGAAAAGTTCAACTGGAAAGTCTCCTTTTGAACTGGTTTATGGATTAGATGTTACTTTACCTGTGCACCTAAAGCTGCCAGTGTATCAGTTACTAGAAGAGTGTAACACAGATCTGGATGCATCTCAGTATAGAATGGATCAACTAGTTGAGTTGGATGAAATCAGACGAAAGGCGGTTGATCAAAGCATAAAGAATCAGGAGAAGGTTAAAAAGAATTTTGATAAGTCATCAAAGCCAAGGGTATTTCAGATTGGTGACACAGTACTACTTTGGGACAAAAGAAGGGAAAAACCTGGAAAACATGGAAAATTTGACAGTTTATGGGCAGGCCCTTATCTCATTCATGAAGTAGCAGGCACAAACGCTTTCTACCTAAGCAGTATGGACGGCGAGAAGTGTACCCTCCCAGTCAACGGAGGCCTTCTCAAACTATTCTACACTGAAAATATCTGATGCCCATGGGGGCATCTTTGTATCAAAATTTCTAAACCCTACTCCTGCATTTCATTTTCTAGTTAGATTTATTTTATGTATATTATTGTTTTGTACATTAGATTAAATTTTGGTTATGTACAATAGTTTCCTTTTATGAATAAATGTCGTAACCTAGATGTTTCATTTGGTTATTTTTCATATATATATGGGACTGATGCACTTACGTTTCCATGCAGGAAACTGAGAATCTGGAGTTCTCGAATGATCTCCTTTCCTAGGAAAGATTAATCACACGTCCCGCAGTTGGAGCCAGATGTTACCAACTGAGTTGCACTACAGTTGGACTTCAGTGAGCCGCCAGTATTGCACATTTACTTGTGCCTTTTTCAGAGTTCAGAAGTTCCAAGTTTGGCCTTTTCAGGGCCCATTTGTCAGTTTTTTGTAGTACATGACTGTGCCCCACGGGGTTTGTAATAAGCGTACTAGCATGGTGGTCTTTGAGTGACTCGGTTCCTTAGGACCTGACAACCAAAGAAGGTATTCCAAGGAGTTTTTTCCCTTGTCGATTATGCCTTGCCTTTAGCCGAGTATAATCGATGAGGTTTTCTCCTGCTCCTCCAAAGCTGGAATGCCCAAAGTGGGGGTTAGGCCTTAGGGGATTATTAGAGCCCATTTTGTAATATGTATGAACATGCTAGACGCTAGAATTTCATCGTTTTGTCATGTACTAGGTTCCCCTGAAGTTTCAGTCGATTCCGAGAAAAAATATTTTTCTGCTTTTTTAAGCCATTTTTTAATGGTTTAATTAAAAAATTTCAAAAGGTGATAAAAGTCTTATCCGGAGTCGGAATTTGACGCAGGGATGCTCATTTTCAAGCTCAGAGCACCCTCTTTACCCCGGTACCCAGTTTTCCTACATTTCGGGTGACCAGGAACCCCCGTGGAGCAGTTTTGTCTATCAGAGCTATAAAGTGGCATTTTAATGCTAAAAGTGCATCAAATTGCACCTTGGTCAAAAGTCAAAGTTATAAAAAGTTTGAATAATGCACATGCCAATTGAGGTGGCATGACATCACATAAGGTGAGCGACTTAGCTAAAGTATCAAGGCATATAATTTTGGACCGATTTAATGGGTGAAGCACTAAATTATAAATCCGTACGGCCTCATCATTCACGTGGGCCATCCATCCACGCTTGAGCAATTAGATGTGGCATTTATCATTTGATTGGCCGAATTAATAATGCATGGTTAAAGCATATATTATAACTTGGTTTTAAAAGTGAGATTCGTTTTAACTTATGCGCCCTCATCCCATCACGTGGACCTCTACCCTCACGGCTGTACGGATCCATGGTTGGGCAAATTGGTTGTGAGGTGGCCCACATCATATGACATGGCATAATACCATGAGGAGGGGCGAATACTTCATGGTCAACTCTCAAATTTTAAAAGTTTAAACATTTGTTTCATTTCCATACTACGGCCTCATCATTCACGTGGGCCATTCACGACCGTACGGATTTCATGTTATAAGTTCGAAGGAGTGGGGGCGGCTACCATGAGGAGGTGGCACCACCCATGTGGTAGCTTTCTATTGTTGAAAGCCCAATAAAACATAAAGCTCTCAAGTATGGAAACATCCAACGACTTGCCACATGCTCTCCTCTTGCCTCACGCATGAGCTACTTCAACAGGGCAGCTTCCATGCTATGTTGTTTTTCTTTGATGATGAGGCACAACTCCATTGGATGAGAGCTTTGTTTGCTCTACAAGTTAGGAGATTTGTTTCTTAGGGTTTTGCGCCCTAGCTCACTTGTCATTTTCTATAAATTGAGGAGCTTAGCTCCATTGTAGAGGATCTGGAAGGTGGAACCTCTGCACATTTCTATTTGTAATATTTTTATTTTTGAGTTAATAAAGAGAAGGCTTTGGAGGCTAATCTGATTTGGTGATTGTCTTGGATTGGATCCACATGCATGAATGAGGTAAACTGTACTTATGTTCCATTGATTAATATTGTTGGGATTGCATTTCTTGGGTAAAGAAGTTATCTTCTTATAGATCTGTAAGTAACTCTTTATAGGCTGCTTACATATGTAAATGATATCATGATGCAAAGAATGATGGTGTTTCTTGCTTGAAATTCATTTTTCTATTGTTTTATGGTTTATTGTTATACAAATGCTCTTAATCCCCTTGTTAGTTCTTGGTAGCTATTTACAGGTAGCCCAAGTTGGAGAGCACAAAGAACTTGCTTGATCTTGTCTTCATTTCAACATTGTCGATCGAAGTGTAGATCTTATCGGTGCATCAAGGAGTTTGACTCCACAACCCTTCTCTTCAAAAGCACTCAAACCCCATGGGTTCATCTTTCTAGATCTCCCTTTTTTTAAATCTATCTCGGTTACTGTCCTATTTTCTTGCTTCAAAGTTCATTTGATTAATAGATCCAAGCAAGTAGCAATCTAAAGAGTCTAATAGCTTCATTTTTATTCAGTTCTAGGTTGCTAGCTAAGTTAGAAATTTTTACAATTTTTGTAGCAACGTCAAAGACACTTTTTAAGTGTTTCTTGGCATTTTTAAGACTAATTTAGTTCGCTGGTTTTTTTTGTCTTTTAGCAGGTCCGAGCTTTTTCAAGCTCAAAATCTGAGATTTGGAGGTGTCCGTAACCATCCGGGGAGTTAGTTTTACCTCCCTTACATCATTATAAACATTGTAAACTGACTTGTTCCCTAACGATAAAGGGCAAGCAGTATTTCTCTTAAAGTTTCCAAGTTGTAATAAAAAAAAAATAAAAAGAGCACAGCAGGCAATTCCAGCGCCTGAACCCAATCCCCCCAGGGGGGATTCGCACCCTTGTTTATTTTTTTTGTTTTAGATTAGTTTTCTTTCAAGCAGTAGTAATTAGATAACTCACTCAAGCACACAACGTCCTCCGAGGACCTGTTTATCTTTTTTATATGCTTTTGTGTTTATTTCAAATTATTATCCTGTGCTTAAAATTTAATCCTAAAATTAAACCCCCTTGCTTTATGCTTGGGGTTTAGTGTAGATTAATCATCCACTCATACCTATTTAATAAAACGAACAACGCCCCAAACTCGGAGTATGCTCTTGACCACTGCAGCTTAGTCGGAACAGTTGGCTCAATCAGAAACGGGTGCAAGGTAATTAGTGTTAATAGGATAATCCATCAGAATCCAATCCTAAGAACTCGGGAGGTTGCATGGACTGAATCCACAGAGTCAGCAGGTTCTTAAGCGGGTTCATCCTCGCCTGGTTGGACACTTGGTAAGGTTGCTAGAGCACTCAGTTCGAAGTTTAGGTTTTCTTTTGGGCCAAACCAAGAATCAACCCACTCCTTAACTACTCATCTAATAACTATAAAATTTACCAACCGAGCCACTGCAATACTTTCACTGAGACTACACAAGCAACCCCACACAACAGTATTTACAAGCATTTTTACATTCTCGGCACTGGTCTTTATTTTTCTGTGTTTAAATATCAATCATAAATGTCGTGAATGCTTATTTATCTTATGTTGGGTTAGCTATTTGATTTAATTCACAAGCAGTGCTTTGTTGTTATATTTTATCATCTCATCATTTTTTTCTAACTCCTAGAATAGACTTTTATCTTTGTTGTAGATTAAAAGCCTTAGATTATTTTTCATAGGGACCACCCCCCTTGGCTTCGCTAGGAGTAAGCCTAGACGGAGGAGTCGAGTAATCAGGTGACAGCACTTGACTCTCACTTGCCCCCAAGGACACACCGAGCGGCTTGAAGGTTTCCTGCCGCGTCCCCCCCCAGGTGTGTATTAGGCGGCAACAGGATCCTCAACCTTCTCCCCAACAACAACCAACTCATCACAGACTTGTGTGATTTTAGTGAGATAGGATGTAACTGTATTAGATCTGGTCATCTTCATGCTTTAAAGCTTCTCTCTTGGCACCAATTTCCTATTTTGGTTGCTACTTTGATAAAGCTTCGTCATGGATTCCCACATCTCGTAGGCATTCTTCTTCCCGGTCACATGAGGGATTATATGATCTTTCATAGAATCTAAAATGATCCTTTTGGCTTTCACATTCTTCTTCTTGTATTCAGCCAAAAGTACTGCATCGGTAGGAATAGTCTGAGTCTTCTCAACAATATCTCAGAGCTCATTTTCCTCTAACAACAATGCAATTCTTTCTTTCCAGGGGCTGAAGTTTGATGCCCCTTCCAACGGGTCTTCGAATCTCAAGCTAGTAGCCATCTGATATAGTGAGCCCGCAATTTCCTGGTGAAAATAAAACTTGCAAATCTTTGTAGATACTTGTGCCAAAGTCTTTGGTTTTTTCTCAAATACGAGGCTCTGATACCATGTTAATTTTCTCTAAGCTCAGATCTGATCTCTAGTTCCAATAAAAATAACAATTTATTCTCAGATGCATACATGAAAACAATAAAATTCCAGATCTGTTTTTTATGAATAGAAATACACTGAGCTTATTAACAGTAAATGCACAACAGAAATAGAAAACGAATCACACAAATTGACATAGTAATTTTTGGGTAAACACCCCTGGAAAAACCCTGAAGGGAAAATCAACAAATAAGAGAGATTTATTGAATTTTGTGCCCATAGAGAAATCTGGAGATTTACAGCAATAAATGAACCTGTACAGCACCTTGGGAATCGTGCCACTTCTTCCCAGCTCTTGAACGGCCTGTATGGCCTGCAATTAATGCTCACAGCCTCTGCAAATCAACCCTGCAATCTCTGCAAATCGTGCAGTCCCCCACACGTGCTACTGTACAGCCTGCAAATCCTTCTCGATTTGCGTGCTGCTGCTGTGCAGAGGAATCGACCCTTCCTGCTGAAAACTTTTCTCTCACTTCTCTTTAGCTGCCCAAGACTTCTCTCTCTCGTTCAATGAGTCAATCACTTCTCTCTCTTGTTCAATGAGTCAATCACTTCTCTCTCTCGTTCAATGAGTCAATCACTTCGCGTCTCTTCCTTTTATAATTTTCCGGTGACATTGGGGTCTCCAAAGTACCCTGATTTCAATGGATAAGATTAGATCTCATCACATTGAAATTGACAGACAAGCTTAGATCTTATCCTAACTTGAGATCTTTTTCTAAAGTAAATAAATGAACTTTAGAAATATAAGCTTACATTAATTAAAAACTTAATTAATGTGCTTTTTCATT
The DNA here is from genome assembly GCA_027924585.1 of Larix kaempferi. Taxonomy (NCBI): domain Eukaryota; kingdom Viridiplantae; phylum Streptophyta; class Pinopsida; order Pinales; family Pinaceae; genus Larix; species Larix kaempferi. Next base: position 5,455,904 of record BSBM01000826.1, on the reverse strand, counting down.
AGGAAATTACAAATATCACTCTTTACATGAAATTGAAAAGACGAAAAAGTGAACGGACATCTTCTGCATGCTTTGACACTAAGCCTATGCAGTAGCATTTGTCCGAGCTACAAAAATCAACACCTAGAACAAAACCTTACTAGGGTGCTTCCACATAAAGCCCTTGTTATTGTTTGACGAGTCTTCATAAGACACTTGGCAGCTCCTTGGAGTGGGTAGTGGAATTAGAAACACATGCAATTGATATGGGTCACCTATACACAAGGCCTGATATGGTTCACCTATACAGAACTAAGCAAAAAGAAGTTGACCCAAAGCTTGATGACTAAGGCATTTTGCACATGGAGGTTTCATTGGGAGAAAACTTTGAAGGTGTATTACAAGAATGGGCACACGAGAACTATGAAGTCTATCTTGGTTATGTCATAAACCTATTTAGGGTGGAGATATAGAACACAAAGCCGATAACAGAGAATGGGGAAGGGCAAGCGCCAGACAAGATAGGCTCTTAGTGCATGTGCTGCAATGTGCATGGTGCCAACCATCAGATATATCATGATTCCCCATGGATGCACTCTCAGTAATTTCTAATGATAGACTAAAAACTGCTGAACACTGATATGTGAACACGTGCGCCAAAGGAGTTCAGTCAAGTATAGATGCTGCCCCAAAACACATGAAACTCTGGCTTTCAACTGCCTTGATCACTTGCTGTTTGTTCATAGTTTGCATGCATCTGAAAATTAGTTAAGTGTGCGCCTTGAGTTGCATGAGATAAAAAAAACGAGTTAAGAATATGTCCATTCCAAAAACAAGCTGCCAGATATATTCTGTACTAGCACTGATCTGCTCTGTAACAGCAGATCAAACTTTTTTCTAAGGTCATTAGCATGCAACAGCTGTGATCTGTCTCTCTTTTATTAGCTGAGCTCTAATTTTTCTGACTGCTGTTTATCTAACTTAACGTCAACTGAAGTTTCCATGCACAGAGCATTGTACTTTAGAAGATATCTGAAAATAGAACTCAAGATCAATGTATGCATCCCTTGTTTAAATGGGTAAGAGATATGGTTTAGTCTGGGCGTGCCCTCCACCTGTGCTTATCAACTGAAAGTTTACAACCAACCTGCATGCGAATTGCTTTATCTAATGCACTTGCTTCACAGAACGCATCTTTAACTTAGCTCTGGCAGTGTATGCATGCTAATTTGGGGTTAGATATGAAGACAGTACTGGATATACAGCTTGTAGGATAGAGCTTGGTGTTGACAGGTTCTGTGAGATCTCAGCTGTCTTAAAGCTTGCCCTTGCACTTCTCATGTAAATTAGATACCCAAACAACTGATCAGCGGGGGTGAAGGATGGTTGTCTGTTTGTAGGAGACGTGGGCCTTGTTATATTCTCATACAGTGACATGTTTTGCATGATTCTTGTCAAAACTATCTGCTGTTCTGCAAATAAAATAGGTCTCTGACTCAGATTGAATGACCTCGGTTGCTACAAAACAGGTGCTGTCCTTCGTGATAATCAAGATAGAGATGATGATACAAGAATAGCGCTGCTTCCATAAAGCATGACTCTCTGTTGAGAGTTTATAGATTGTGGAACTGGTTGCAAACTGCTTTCAGTCCATGGAGGAGGTGGATGGCTAGGCGATACTGGCCAGACCTGAGATGCTGAGCTATAACCCTCTGAGCCATGTGTTACTACATTCTGGCGAGGACTATGAGGTTGCTTGAATCCAGTTGCCCAAGGTGCTAGATAACTATTTTGAAAATAGTATCCACAGTTCCAAGGGATGATCTACTATTGCTGAGCTGAATAAGGCGTGTATTACTGTGAAGTTTGATAACTTTGATGATCAGAAAATGGTTGCATGTTAAAGTCAGAGCAGTAGTAAGAGAGGTAACAGGTCTTAAACCTGACATTTCAGAGGCCATTGTTTCATCAAGATTCAAGCCTTGATGCAATATGGCTTGGCATTCCATATCCTGGTTGGGAGTGTCCTGTTATTCCACATCTCAGAGGAGTAAATATGGGAGCTGTATTTTTTACCCGTTCTGGAAATTCAATTCCTGTACTCTTTATATCCTTTAGCACACATTGTGGTTTGCCCTAAATACACACATTTTCTGTTGCACTACAGCAGCTGCATGCTCATGAGTCATAGGGGGCTTTTGGTGGTTGACCAGTCACTGACAGTGGAACCCGCTGGTCATAAACAGCAACTTATCCCAGGCCTTCTAGTATATCATCCTTATATGAAACTCTGATTCTGTTGACTGTTTCAGGAGATAGCAGGATGTCAGAACAGCAGTCAAGGCCATAACACTATATCTGGAATTTGTTGATGTTTTCACCTATAGTTACTATGATTTGCAGGGTATCCCCAAGGAGTTTGGAGAACTACAGATTGAATTTCATACAAAATGAATTTGAAGTACAAGGCAAAGGTATAAGAGGAACTTCAAAAGATGTTGGAGGTTGATATAATCTACCCAACAAAGCAAGCCAAATGGGTTTTACTGATAATGGTGTTAAATATACAGCACCAGGAGACATTCTCCAAACCAATCTTGTGTAGTCAAGATTGATCCTCCCGTATAGAGGTGAGCACTTTGATTGCCTTCTGTGTAAAGGTTATTCCTCCCGTATAGAGGTAATTGATCAAAGTAATGATGTTGTAAAGTCTTGTTGGACAAGGCTCCGGACTTGTGTGTGTCAAGTCATGATTATCATGTGAACCTTCCGTATAAACATATCCATGAGATGGACGTCCCGTATAGAGGTGGACCTTGTGTATAAAGGTCATGCTTTACTTGTTAAAAGCATTTAATGTTGCGTGATGTGTTATTAACCATGATCACCAGATTGCTATTAAGTCTCCTTTAGAGATTGATCACCTCTAAAGTGAATTACTTTAGCATATGATCATTTGGTCCAGAATAATATAATATGATCACAGCATCCGATAATTCTTCTTAGTATAATGTAATGTGATGGATAATTAAAGTTAGTACATATTGACCATGCAGTAAGAGATAACAATATAAAAAATAAAGCATAGAGATCAAGAGAATTCGGAATTGCCCATGCAGACACTTCAGCGAATTAAAGAGAACTCGAATAGTTAAAGCTTCAGTTAAGTATCAATGCTTCAATGCTTCAGTTAAAGATATGCCTCAGTTAACTAAAGAAGTCACAATGGTCACTTCAAGTAAATCAATCAACATGATTTCAGTTAATTAAGTGTTAAATAAAAAGGACTAGTTAACTAAAGTGTTTTCACTTTAGTTAAACTAAAAGACGACACTTCAGTTAAAGAGAGTTAACTAAGTGACAACAAAGAAGATCTAGTTAATTAAATGTTATTGCACGACGACACTTATGTTAAACTAAAAGATGACACGTGAGTTGTGACACTTGCATGTCGACACTTAAGTTAGCCACCTAACTAAGTGGGAAAGCTTTCAGTTTATGAAGATTCAATATGCTAAGATAGATAACATCAGTATTCAATTCATTTTCACAACAATAGCATATACAGGATCACTGAAAGAATAACAAGCACAGCATAAACACAAGAGACACAATTTTATCCTGGGAAACCCTCTAGGGGAAGAAAACTCAACAAAACTTCATCAATATAGATTATCAAAAGTACAAAGACAAAACCCCAGACAAGTGCTCCTTCTCCTTGCAGATCTCTGTCTCTCTCTCTCTCTCTGTCTCTCTCCTATGCGAATTACACAAGTGAATGTGTGTGTGAATGAATGAATAAATGAGAGAGCCCAACTCTCTATTTATACATTCACTTCTACTTTAATTTTACAACTTGACATGTCGGCCTCAACTAATTGTACTACTCAACTAATGCTGATTGGGCTGACTCCTGTAGGGGACTTAAAAAAACCCCATTACATTTGACTCTAGGGGATCTATTGCCCCGACTTACAAGGGAGGATTTACGTCATGACTCTATGATGACCAAATACAATAATAACATCCCGACGGAGGAATAAAACATCTCTGAATAAATTACAATAGAATATTCTTCGAAGTTACAATATTTCAACACTCCCCCTTAACGAGAAGGGTATTCTACTGACAACAACAACATCAACTGTAGGAGCAAGGAGAGAGAGCATCATCAACAACATCAAGGTGATACATCTATAAATCATCGAAAGTTTTCTTCAACATCATCAACAACTGGAATAGTTACTGGAACATCTTCAACATCTTCAGTACTGGAGCATCATCTTCTACAGCACTGAGTCTTCATCTTTGATCTTCATCTTCTGCAGCACTCGATCACTCGATCGTCTACAACAACACTTGATCTCTCGACCATCTACAACAACTCTTGATCTTTCGATCAACAACAACATCATCTGTAGGAACATAACCTGCAACACACATGATCCAATCACGGGATGATCAATCCCTCTCACGTTAGGACATCAGTCCAAGGACGATGCAATCTTATCCACATCACAGAGACAAACGTCTGCGGATCACTTTAGGACTAATGTCCAGGGATGATACAATCCCACCACAACACAAAGACAAAAGTCCGCGGATCACTTTAGGACTAATGTCCAGGGATGATACAATCCCACCACATCACGGAGACAAAAGTCTGCCGATCACTTTAGGACTAATGCCCAGGGATGATACAATCCCACCACATCACGGAGACAAAAGTCTGCGGATCACTTTAGGACTAATGTCCAGGGATGATACAATCCCACTGCAACATCATCATCACTGCAACTACATCACGGAGACAAAAGTTTGCGGATCACTTTAGGACTAATGTCCAGGGATGATACAATCCCACTGCAACATCATCATCACTGCGCCCCCTTTCGAGGAAGGTCCTTTTGAACCACACAAAGCTTATCACATAAGTACTCAAACTTCACTCGAGACAGAGGCTTAGTCAACACATCAGCAACTTGCTCATTAGTGCTCACATACTGGAGCTTTATAGCTCCCTTCTGTACCATATCCCGTATGTAAAAATACTGGATTTCTATGTGCTTTGACTTGTCATGGAACGTTTGGTTCTCCGTCATCTTTATACAGCTCTGGTTGTCACATAGAATCACTGTGGTATCCAACTCCAGGTGAAATAGACCTGACATCAACTTTCGGAGCCATATGGCTTCACAACTTAGCAGAACAAGCTGCTATATACTTTGCTTCAGCTTGTGCTGAGAGCAACACTGGACTGCTTCCTGCTAAACCATGAGATCACGATGGATCCCAGACAATAACATCCCACCTGAGGTGCTCTTCCTGTCTGAGAGACACTTCCGGCCCAATCTGCATCTGTATAACCATACAATCTGTAGTGATGATCTCCAACATAGTATAGACCAAAGTCTATCGTATCTTTCAGGTACCTCATCACATGCTTTGCAGCTACCAGGTGAACACGTCTAGGCTCAACTAGATACTGACTTAGGGTGTTCACAGCAAAGCATATATCTAGCCTGGTATTCGTCAAATACATCAATGAACCAATCATCTGTCTGTAAACTGTAGAAACCACTGTCCATCATCCTAGATCTCTACTTCACATTTTCCTTGGCTAAGGAAAAATCTCATCTGATCTCAGCCACATGTCTAATCACAAGAATCATGCCAAGATTCTTTAACTTTGAGATCTACTCCCTCTGAAGTGGAGTCTTCTACATCTGAGTATTGTCCTCCCTCTGTGACTAAACATCATGCACACTCTGCATTGAGTGATCTTCTGCATATCTATCTGTTCCATCTCCCGTCAGATGGGTCTACTGATATGAGCCTCAAGATCACTCGAACTCTATGGTGAGTTACTTCTTGCATCCATCTGAGAGAAGCATGTCATCTGTATATAGCAACCATCTTCAACCTTGTAGCACAGGTTGAAATCCGCATCACCCGTGGTGATCATCAAGCTCGTCAAATGACTATCGATCCTGGGTACCTGTTGAACCCGTACAAAGCCTTCTTCAATCATGTGATTCTCTATCAAATCCTGGGAGTTTGCTCAATATGCACTTCTTCTTCAATTACACCATTCAAGAGAACGATCTTGTCATCCATGGGTGTAATCTATCTCTGGAAGTGTGTCTAGCCACTGGAGCAAACATCTCATCATGATCCTCTCCCTCTTTCTAAGAGAATCCTCTAGCCACGAGCCCTGCTTTGTACTTCTATAGTATGTTTGATTTGTAAGTCTTCTTGTTGAACAATCATCACTTGTTCTTCAGAATAAGTGTTCATCATCCTTCTTTTGTAGATCATAGCACACGATCTTGATTACAAATCAAATTCAATTACATGATTAACAACACTTCATAATCATCAAATCATGTTGACATTTCAATGATAACCTATTATGCATACTGATATGATTCACATAGTTATGCAACTATCTTGATCAATACTTTGGCACAACACTTTTCCATATCCTGTATGCATACAATGGCTATCTAGATTCCTTCCATCTCTACCAAAACATACTATCAAGAGCGTGCACAACTCCCAGCATGTTAGCAAAGAGGTTTCATTCTAGACAAGCAACAATGGAATGTTTGTCCAACTTACCCATCATATGCATATTAGTAGTATACTGTTCAATGCTATATTAATGCTTACACTATGCATGATATATTTCCTGATTCTAGGAATACAAATATGCATACAACTATTAACTATTCAGAGATTCAAGAAGTAATTCAAATAACTAACTCAAATACTTATCTTTTATGTTTGTGTGGTTGCCTCCCTCTTGATCTCTATTTTCCCTTTATTATAGCATCATGATTATATGTCTTTGAACTTCTATCCATCCTGTACCACTATGCATTCTTAGCTGTGAACTAGTTTCATCATTGTGTCATCCTCAAGATCTCACACATTCATTAGTATAATCTCAATACTATCAAAACATCTAAATAATCGTAAACATGTATGGTCATGATAATTTCAAACACAGGTAATTTATCACAAGCGTTAGTATTCAAGGTTTCATGGAGTACTTCTTTTACTCATGCATATTTTTATTTGACCATAGGACTCTTCTAGTTTGTCATATCATTAATCAAACTAAGAAACATAATATGCATAAACCCTTGATTACTTAAACTTCTAACTTCAAGAATAATCATTATCAATCATACAAAAGTATACTTATCTAAGATCCAAACACAAAGTAGGATTCTTACTCGATATAAGAAAACATACCTGGATTAGCATGCTTGCTAGTTATGCCTAACATACCTAAAGTAGGATTCTTACTCGATATAAGAAAACATACCTGGATTAGCATGCTTGCTAGTTATGCCTAACATACCTAAACAATATCTTCTTTGTTCTCTTCAAAGATTTAGAGATCTTGTGCTAGTAACCTGCATCTCTTAAATCTCATATGTTAAGTGTATTAGAACCAAATTGTACATACCTTGTAAGTAGAGCTTCTATGTGATCAAAGACTATGGATGAGTCTTTTGTCTTCATGTCATCATGGTTATCTAGAACTTGATCTGTCTTTCTTCATGTACCTTTCATGTTAGCGGACAACATCATCCTCATACAACACCATAAGTGCATTAGTACAGTCATAATATCATAAGTGTCATAACCCTAATCAATGAATCTCTTCCATCATTCGCATGCATTCATACTTTTACTAAGGTGATCATACAACCCTAAAATTGATTATGATTGTACTATCCTTAATCATATGCAGGTAAACATATCATGAACTTAATCATCAGATAAATAAAAACTAATTTCAAAACATACCTGCATCTCCTCAAGTCATACCTGTCGAGATTGCTTGTAGTCTTCTCTATAAGGGTAAAACCCTAATATTCCAAGGTAGATCACTTGTAAACATCTTATATAGATTCATGGTGATAGGATGATAGAATACTAGTGCCATTTAAACCTCCTTCATTGCTGCCCTATGATTCTCCCAACTTTGCTAGGTTTTCTTCTTACTTGTAGAACCCAGAAACCCTAATTTTTAATCTCCTTCCTCTCGCAACATTTTGATGGAAGATTAATATCTATGATGAAGGGATTCCAAATCCATTTTCAAAGTTTCCAATGTTGCATCATGTGTCTCCAACATTGTATCAGGTCTTACCATACCTAAAAACTGAAAACCCTAAGTGAGAACTTCTTCCTCCTCTTCTTTGATTTCCTTCGTTGAGCTATTTCAGATGTGCCTTATTGTTTCTGGTGTATCTCTGAAATTTCGGATCCTCAGGGTTTGAAACTTCGGCCTGTGGTATCTTGACCTGTCATCTTTCCAACCCCACAGATTTGAGCTTCATTGGATTCTCCATGAGAGAGATATGATAAGTTTCCCAACATGACCTGTTTATGGGATGAAACAGCATAGCGAACTTGTACGGCGTGCCATGTGTCACTGTTTCAACTTCGGCCTTCGAAATTCGTACTTGTGAAACTACAGTCCGTGCCCTAACTGTCACATTTTACGGAATTCCATTTGGAGCTTCCTAGCCCAAGATATGACCTTTTTTTCGAGGTCACTTGTTTAGGGATGCATTCTGGAAGAGGCAAAAACCATAACTTGTACGAAGCATATCTCAGAAAGTACAACGAATCTGGGGCTGATTTTTCGACACCAGGTACATATATGTCTGATATTCATCCTATAGAAGTTTCAGATCTTGAACCCTCGCAAAAACAAATTTATAGAAAAAGTTCCACTATGATTAGTTTTTGCTATACAAAGCCTTAGCTTTCAAATTGTCGCAAGTGAAACAAGTGTCATAAATGCCATACATTGCCTTCTTTCAGGCTAGCTCCGATACCATGTGAAGATTCAATATGCTAAGATAAATAACATCAGTATTCAATTCAATTTCACAACAATAGCATATACAGGATCAATGAAAGAATAACAAGCACAACATAAACACAAGAGACACAATTTTATCCTGGGAAACCTTCTAGGGGAAGAAAACCCAGCAAAAATTCCTCAATATAGATGATCAAAAGTACAAAGACAAAACCCCAAACAAGTGTTCCTTCTCCTTGCAGATATCTCTCTCTCTCTCTCTCCTATGCGAATTACACAAGTGAGTGTGTGTGTGAATGAATGAATAAATGAGAGAGCCTAACTCTCTATTTATACATTCATTTCTACTTTAATTTTACAACTTGACATGTCGGCCTCAACTAACTTTACCACTCAACTAATGCTGACTGGGCCGACTCCTCTAGGGGACTTAAAAAACCCATTACATTTGACTCTAGGGGATCTATTGCCCCGACTTACAAGGGAGGATTTACCTCATGACTCTATGATGACCAAATACAATAATAACATCCCGACGAAGGAATAAAACATCTCCGAATAAATTACAATAGAATATTCTTCGAAGTTACAATATTTCAACACAGTTAAGAGGAGATTTCATCCTAAGTGACAACTCAGTGAGATAAAGCACTGCATGAGAAGTGGAGAGCACCTCTGCATGCAAGATTAATACATCCAGTTTGAGGGCAAGTTCATCCTGAAGTTAGAAGTTAAAAATAGAAGAGAAGAATGTATAAATATGTTATACGGGATTGTTGAATCCAATGTGAAGCGAATTCTCTTCTCCATTGAAGGGAAGGCGCTTCTCTTTGTGCAGGGTATTGTTCATGCTTGTTATTGGTGTGCTGGGCACACATCCGATTGATCTCTCTTCTCTATTGCTTCTGTATCTTCATCAAGAGTGTTTGGTGATCTCTTATCTTCCGAAAGCAATCTGCAATGTTGTAAAAGAAAGCATTATCTGCTATGCATTATATTATACTGAGAAGAATTGTTGGGGTTTTTGTTCTAATAATTTTGAGGATTTTCCCCAGGGTATATCTTGTGTTATGGGTGTATCAATTTCATGGATTGAATTGTCTCATTGCTTCAAGTCTCTGCATCTAAAAGAATTAAAGATCAAAGCTCAACCAAATTTCAACATGGTATCAGAGTTCAGGGCGTGAAGGAGCTCAGTTTTGCATGCCAGCTAGAGCCTATGTAGATCTTGAGAAGTTGAGCACAAGATTTGAAGACTACGACATCAGTCTCTGTACGATCGGAAGACCGTCATGAGGGCACCTCAAACTTCAACACTTGGAAGGCTAGGATTCTCAACATCCTAGAGGAACATGACTTGGATGGCTACGTATCCACTGTGGTAAAGAAGCCTAAATCTAAGGCAGGGCACATCAACTTCAAGAAGAATCAAGCTAAGGCTAAACGGATCATCTATGATTCGGTAAAAGATAACTTGATGCCCATGATCACACCGCTGAAGACCGTGAAAGAATGTTATGACACATTGACTAATCTATATGAGAAGAAGGTCCCGAGTCAAAAGAGGACATTGAAGAATAAGCTTTGAAACTTAAAGATGGAGACAGATGAGACAATGGCCTCCTTCTTCTCCAAGATCTCTCAGGTAAGAGATCAACTTACTAGTATTGGAGTAGTGGTGGATGAAGATGATCTTCTCTAAATCGCTATTGATGGTCTTGCATCCTCATGGGAGACATTCTTGGCTGCGGTAAATGGCCGAGAGGTACACCCTAACTTCGAAAGGTTGTGGCATGACTGCCTCCAAGAGGAGGGGCGAATCCAGAGCAAGTCGATGTGCATCAAAGAAGAAAATCTTGCCCTCATGGCAAGAATGAAGAAAGGAAAGAAACCCTTCTTCCAAAAGAAGTTCTGTCATTCAAAGAAGGAGTTCAACAAAGGCTTTGACAAGTCAAAAGCTAGATGCTTCGCCATTTCTCAAGAGATTGTAGAGCAAAGCGAAAAGGAAAGTTTCATGCTTCTACCGCCATAGAAGATGAAATCACTCAAAAGAATGCATCCGAAGTGTTACCGGGCAAATTACCAGGGCTAATTCCCAGTAAGCACAAATAAGAAGAGTGACTCAATGTCACCTCGGTCACCGTTCTAACTTCTTCGGAAGTCGAAACCTCCAAGGAGAAGTATCCTTAAAGAACCCTGTAAGAACACTAAGACAACCACAAAATATATTCTCTATGCAATTTGTAGTTAGACTAGTGCCTAATGGAGTCAATAATATTGTGATCAATGCTAGTGGGCGCAACGGATATGATCAAAATCAATAATCCACTTAGATGATTTAATGAAATGTAAATTTAGGATCATTCACCAATGAAGAAATGTAAGGAACGTGTACATATGTATTATAATTAACAATATTGGATCAAAAGACTATATTGTCTATACACTTCACCCAAACCAAAAAATGCATTAAGTGATAGTTGACCATGTCATTCAATTGCAAGTGCAGCAGTAGGAGTAAATAATTAAGATGATGCAATAAATATCATAAGATTGTGTTTGATATGGCAACAAGATATCAGCTTCATTCATCAACTAAATATATTAATTAGGCATGCAAAAATGTATTATTAACAAGGTGTAACTAGTTATTTTTAGCCATCAAGCAACTTTTTGCATTTAACCAATAATTACTATTGATCATTTAATGTATCAATTCTACTTGGTCATTTCCATATCTATTTGCATAGTAAAAGGGTACCGATTAGTGCATAAATCAGTCCAATAAGAATATCATAAAACATAACCCCCAATATAAGCTATACACCAAGTTCATTTAGCAATAAATAACATCAATGGTCTAAAATAATCCAATTCTGTAGAAGTAAACTTCAGATCTGTATATGCAGCAGAAATGCAACTTTATGGCGTACGAAATATTATAAAGCTAACCCAAAATAAACCATAAACAACCTAAGTTAAAGTGCCAACTTTTGACGTTTGTTTTTGTGTTCTTTACAGGTAAGGTACAACAAGGGTAGACACACAGGGTCTGCAAATAGACCTATGTTATGAAGGATAGGGCTCGGTGGGGAGATGGAAGGCTACGTTGAAAGGTGAAGGAGAAAAGATGGAAGAAGAGAGGGAAGATGGAGAAAGGGTTTAGTTTAGGTTTTTATAATAATTTTAAAATACAACTAACTCAAAATTGTAAGGTTTTTCAACATTAAAATAACAACTAACTCAGAAAATAATAACATAGGACTAATCTAACATTAAAATTAAACTAAGCTAACATAACATGTACAAATAGACAAAACTCATAAATTAGGGTTTTTAAGGGAGTTTTTGATAATTTTGGGATTTTTAGGGCTTCTAAAATTTCTCCCTAGGATTTTTAGGGACAAATAGGGCAGGCCGAAATTATAGGAGGAAGGGCCGAAAATTTAGGGAGGCCAAAAAATGCAAAAAAAACAATTTTTAAATTTTTAGGGTTTTTATCATAAAATTGCAGACCTAATTCTAATCCTAATTCTACCATGAAAATGCAAAATTTTAACCCTAAATAATTATTACAAATGTACAAAATTCAGATTTTAGGTTAAAAAAGTAGATGAACAACCTAGGGTTTCAAAAGAAAACTATTTACCAAACCCTAAGGCATCAATGAGATGAGTTACCCTGCTTGAGATGGTACTTGGCAAGCTTGGCAACTAGGGCTAACCACAACAATCTCTAGGATTAGTTGAGGAAACCTAGCCTTAGCAAGACTTGAAGACCTAAAGCTCAAGCTTGAATTCAATGGTGAGCGATGACAAAAATGAAATACAAATCAAGACAAAATGAAGCAACAATGGCTTCCATTCAACCCTAACAAGCATCACTTTCATACAAATTGACTAAGAAACATCAAACCAAAAGTATAGATACCTCCAAGTGCATGTGTTAAGCAAACAACTCTAGCCTCACTTTAGCAATGGCATGAACAATAGTAAAACTTCCAAGAAATGCTTCAAACTTGCAAAATAACCTTCATCAAGGAGTGTGCATCCCTTCAAAGAGCCCTAGTTAGGGAAAAAACAGACATAATGAAATTATCCCAAGAGTTGATGTCTAAAATGAGGTGAGGAGATTGAATTTATATGATCTCACACTCACTTTATATTTAAAAATGTCAACTTAAAAATATAACAAAAATAATATAAAATAGTCTAAAAGATGGCCTATAGTAGGCTACCTGGGGTATTTTTCCCCCTAGGTGCAAAAATATGCTAAACAAGGCCAATTTTGACGAAACTGAAGGCCAGACTGTGCAGGGGGGGTCGTCATTCCCCAACTAACCCCAACAGTGATGAAAACCCTCAACGCCCTCCCTTTTTAGCAAGCAAACAGTCTGCCAAGGAGGATGACTTCATCCTCTGAAGGAGGGCCCAGAGGGAGGGCGCTGCTGAACTAGAGGACCCAGAGGGAGGGCGCTGCTGAACTAGAGGACCCAGAGGGAGGGCGCTGCTGAACTAGAGGACCCAGAGGGTGCTGGAGGTACTCTGGAAGATAAGAGCGTGTCTCAGTGCTGAAGAACCTACCGCTGGAGTGATAAAACAAGGTCGGGGTCATGTGACCCAGTGACCCACCCTTGGAAGCCCCAAACACCAACCTCATGGTTTTAAACCCTTTTATGAGGAAGTCAGCGATGCCATTAAGCCATAGTACTTCCAGAGGAGAAACCAGAGGGTCTAGCCATAACCCCACCTCATAATAAGCTGGCTAAACGCCCCTCCTGGTCAGAAAAAAGACACCCTCTCCCTGGGGCACCTTTATAGGTATGTTGGTGCTGGTACCATCGTAACACGAAGAAAAGGAGAGAAGAAGGGAGTATTGTCCTGTCTCATCCCTTTCGGGATCCATCATCACAAATGCAGACACATGGTTGATTGACATTGGTTCATCCAAACATATGACTGGTTACAAGAGTACCATCACCGATCTAAAAGAGAAAGAATTCACATGCATGGTAGAGTTGCGGGACAACTCAACTTATTCGATCCAAGGATTTGGATCCACCTCATTCCAACTGAGCATCGGTGATATTCTACATGTGGAGGACATTCTATATGTTCCAGGCTTGAAGAAGAACCTCCTCTTAGTTTCGGTTCTTGAAGACAAAGGCTTTCGAGTTATCTTCATGGATAACAAAGCACTTTTATGCCCGAAGAACAAAAGCCTAGAATCTGCTGCTGTGATTGGAGTTCGAGAGGGAGGACTCTACAAGGTACCCGAGAAGTACATTCAAGCTATGATTCACCACACTATCAGTCCATGCGAGCTATGGCACATAAGGTTTGGACACCTACACTACAAAGCGCTACCAGGACTTCAAAAGATGGTAAAAGGTATGCCCGTATTTGATTTTGATCATGATAGTGTATGTCGGGGTTGTGCACTTGGGAAGAATGTTAAGAAAAGTCTTTCTAGCAGTTCTACTAGATCTAAAGGGATTTTAGATTTAATACATTCTGATGTATGTGGTCCCATGTCATCCCCCTCTTTGAGTGGCTTCTTATATTATGTACGGTTCATAGATGATTTTTCTAGGAAGTCATGGATTTATTTCATGAAGGCTAAAACTGAAACTCTTAGCAAATTTAAAGAGTTTAAAGCCCTAGTTAAAAATCAGAAAGAAAAACACATCCGTGCATTAAGGTTTGATAATGGAGGTGAATTTGATTCACATGCATTTAATGAACTATGTAGTGATGTAGGAATATGTAGACAGTTAATAGTACCATACAACCCTCAACAAAATGGGGTTGTCGAAAGAAAGAATAGAACCATATGTGAGGCTGCAAAAGCCATGATGCATGATCAAGATATGTCTACCTCATTATGGGCAGAAGCCACCTGTACAACTGTGTACATCCAAGATAGAAGCCCGCATGCTATTCTAGACGAGAAGACACCATAAGAAGTGTTTATCGGTGAGAAGCCAGACATCTCACACTTGAGGATCTTCGGGAGCCCAATATACATTCATGTACCGAAAGAAAAGAGAACAAAGATGGAGCCTTCTGGAAAGAAAGACACCTTTGTGGGTTATAGCGACTCATCCAAAGCATACCGAATATATGTATTTGGTGAGAGACACATTGAGCCTTCTGGAAAGAAAGACACCTTTGTGGGTTATAGCGACTCATCCAAAGCATACCGAATATATGTATTTGGTGAGAGACACATTGAAGTTAGTCGAGATGTTACCTTCCATGAGGAAGCTGCTTTCAAAAGATCGAAAGAGATTCAACGTGATTCAGAGATGGAGGATCCCAAGTTTGATTCTCCCCCTTCAGAGTTAGAGAGGGAGAAACCAGAAGATGCCTTAGATTCACTAGCTCCCGAAGAACCAGTAGAACTGGTTGAGAGGTCACCTGATGAACCTCCCACTAAAAGAAGATTTGCTTGGTGTCGAGACATCTTACAAAATGCAGAGAAACATGGAGCACCAACAAGCTCATCTAGAGAGCGCAAGCAACCTGACAGATATTCAGGGTATGTTGCACTGATGAGTCACATTAGTGATTCAGAACCATCCTCATATGGAGAAGCTGTAAAGCAGCAAGTTTGGAAAGATGCAATAACAGAAGAGTACAACTCTATAATGAAGAATGATGTTTGGGAGGTTGTTCCCAAACCTGATGGGAAGTCCATTGTGACTTCCAGATGGCTTTACAAGATAAAGCATGCTGTGGATGGTAGCATTGAGAAATATAAAACCAGATTCGTTGCTAGAGGTTTCTTTCAGAAAGAAGGCATCGATTATGATGAGACCTTTGCCCCTGTGGCAAGGTACACCACAACTCGAGCAATGATTGCACTTGCATCTGTTCTAGGATGGAAACTTCACCAGATGGATGTGAAGACAACTTTCCTCAATGGTGAGGTTGAGGAAGAGGTTTATATTCAACAGCCTGAATGATTTGTGGTGCATGGGAAGGAGTCCCATGTTTGCAAGCTAAAGAAAGCTCTATATGGGCTTAAGCAAGCCTCTTGGGTGTTATCCACTAATTTGCACTTAGGTGGATTTCTAGTAAGCAGTCAAATACTTGAACAATTCAATTGTTCATCACATATGTTCCGAAGTTCACCAGGCCATTTTTGGCCCTTTCGTAAATTTGCATGACCATGCCCCACGGGGTTTGTAATAAAGTGTGCTAGCATGGTGGTCTTTGAGTTACTTGGTTCCCTAGGACTTGACAACCAAAGAAGGTATTCCAAGGAGTTTTTTTCCTTGTTGATTATGCTTTGCCTTTAGCTGAGTATAATCGGTGAGTTTTTCTCCTGCACCTCCAAAGCTGGAATGCCCAAAGTGGTGGCTAGGCCTTACAGGTTATTAGAGTCCATTTTGTAACATTTATAAACATGCTAGACGCTAAAATAATGTCATTGGTCATGTACTAGGTCCCCTAGAAGTTTCAGTCAGTTCCGAGAAATATAATTTTTTTTCGCATTTTTAAGCCATTTTTTAATGGTTTAAAAGAGAAAATTCAAATGGTCATAAGAGTGTGATCCAGAGTCGGAATTTGGTGCAAGGATGCTCGTTTTCAGGCTCAGAGCATCCTCTTTACCCTGGTACCCCGGTTTTTCTATGTTTCAGGTGATCAAAACGCCTCGTGGAGCAGTTTTGCCTATCAGAGCTACAAATTAGCATTTTAATGCTAAAAATGCAACAAATTGCACCAAGCCAAATTATTAAAAAATTAAAGAATTGGCATTTATCACATGCCAAATGACATGCCATTAGTTAGAATTGGATGGGCGACTATGCTAAAAGGTTAAACCAAGTCAAAGGGTGGTCGAATTAAAGGTTCAACGAATTGTTTTATTCCATGCCACGCTTTACCTTCACGTGGGCGTCATCTTCCTTCACGGCCGCGTACGAATTGGTGGGATGATTGATCATAGTGGTGGGCTCCTACCTCTCTTAAGGTGGCATGACCCATGTAGCTTAGCTTCTATTTTGAAGCTCCAATCGAAACCCATTCCAACGCAACAAGAAAACTTGTGCGCCTTCTCCTTCACGTAGTCTGGCCGACAGCTTACTTGGCCATGTGCGCATTGGTTGTGATAAGTCATAGGGTGGGGGCGACTACCTTACTTTGAGGTGGCATAACGTATTTGGTAAGCTTTTGTTTAACACCCAATCCAACTCGCAGCTCATCCATCAAAGCAAGGAAACATCTCATGATCGCCCTCTTCCTCACGCGTGAGCTGCTTCAATAGGGAAGCTTCCATTTTCGATTAATTTTCTCTGGTGAGGAGGCGCATCTCCATTGGCTATGAGCTTGCCTTGCTCTACAATCAAGGTCCTTAGGGTTTTGAGCCCTAACTACTTGCCTTGTGCTATATATTGAGGAGCTTAGCTCCATTGTAAAGATTAGAAGGATAGCATTGAACCTCTGCTCTTGTAACTTGTTTAGCATTCTATTTGGAATAAAAGTTGAAAGGCTTTGGAGGCCATATGTTGTGCAATTGTCTCATTGGATGTATGTTTTGTTGATGTTCTGAGGTGATATCTTACTAGTCACTTGTCATTTTGCAAAAATATTTTGTGATTATCTAGCTTAGATGGCTTTTGTGCCTATAGTATAAGCATTCATTGTATTTGATTTGCTTATAAATGATTGATTAGTTAGAGATAGTGAAGCAACAAGTGTATTCAGTTGTACTAATGCTCTTCAAATCTCTATTAATTGTGTATTCTAGATTTAATCCCTCCTTTTTGCAAGTGTTTGTGACAGTACAGGACACAATCTAAGGAAGGAGAAGGAGTTTAGTTGCATCCTCATCCGCCTTAGATGATTGGTTATCTTGGTCTAATTATCGGTGAACTGCAAGCATATTGGGCTCTTTAATCTTTCAATATCGAAGCTAGTTTTGTGCTCCTTCCACACTATAAAATCTAATTTTTTCTTCTTCACTCAGTTACCTTTGCTTAATGAAAGTTAGATCTGCATTTGCCTATCAATAGCTTTCTGTCATTAAGCATACAAATATCAAATCTAGATTGCTTTCAAAGTTTACTTTTAAACTAGATCTAAGCACGCAGTTCTTTATACTTGAAGTAGGTATTTTTCCTGAAAATTTTCCAAGTATAAAATCTGAAATTTCTTTTGTATTTTATTTGATCAACCCACCGATTTTTGTGTTGTTAGCTTGCTGGTTTTTAACAGGTCCAACAAAAAAGAGAAGGAAACTCTGGCCAATTTTTGCCAGAAAGTGCCAAAAACACTTTCCGAGGACCCTATTTCACCAACGCTTTATTCTAGAAAATTGTAAGCCCTTAGATCCTAATTTAAAAGGACTAAGAGGAACTTCTTCCAACAAGAATTGTAAAAATTATTAAACGAGAGCAAGTGGGCTACACAGCGCCTGCATCCCATCCCCCCTAGGGGGATTCGCGTGTTCTTTTTTCGTGGCGTGATTTTTTCTAAATTTTTGTGCAGAGTGTATACTTTGATTAGGTAGTTAATTCCTGTGTTCTTTTCATTAAATAAAGTCAATCTCGTTGCCACGAAGTATGCTCTCACCTCCACCCAAAGGCATTGCCGATTAATGGAGGTTGATCAGAAAGTGACACATACGTTCGGCAAGTTTATTTGTTTTAATTAAGTTGTTGATTTAATTTCATATACTGCAAGCACTAAAAATTTGAACGAATATTTTGTTGTTTCTTGAAGTATGCTCTTTCCCCTGCGGACACTGGTCTCAGGGAAACCAAAAAAGAGTGCAACAACTCATTAATTCTCAAACACTTAATAATTACTCACATTAATAAAATTAAGAACCCTCAAGATAGTGAAAATCCGGCACTCGAACATTGAGTAACACGTGGGGAAATTTCTCAAGAGAAGCGAGAACCACTGGAGAGCGACCTTAGGGCACCGTTAGACTACATCCTTGTTGGTGTAGTGTTGAATACGCCCTCGAGACTCCGCTCTATCCCACACGTCTTTGTGAGGAACCACCTTTGCCCAATTTCCGGACATTACTCCTTGTACCTCACGGTATATTGGGAGCTCCCATTTTCCCTCTAATCAACTCATCCTTAATAATTCCTAAAATTGACCAAGAACACAATTGCAAAACATTTACTTTTACAGCAGCATTTAATTTGACTCCACGACACTTGTCGATATTGGTTATTTGTTTTAAATTTTTATCTTGTCATGATATTTATATTCATATATGCTGCATAGTTATTTTATCTTGCAATAAGTCTTATTCCAATATTTTAATTCCAAAAAACTCCTAAATAACATCTCTCATCCAGAAAAACTAAGCATCTAAAGCCTTAGTAACATTAATAGGGTCTACCCCCCTTGGCTTCGTTAGAAGTTAAGCCTAAATGGAGGAGTCAAGATCAAGTGACAGTACTTGACTCAGACTTGCCCCCAAGGACGCATCTAGCAGCTTGAATATTTTTGCTGCGTCAACCCCAGGTGTGTAAGAGGCGGCAACACAGGGCTTGGTACTCCAGAATTGATAGCTACCTTCAGAAACTGGGTTTCTGTAGGAGTGAAGTTGATCCAAATTTGTACTTCAAAGTAGTGAAGAACCAACCGTTGATATTGGTTTTGTATGTTGATGATTTGTTTCTCATTGGAGAGGAACATCTGATTGCTTGGTGCAAGAGGGAGCTCACCTCAGAGTTCGAGATGAAAGACTTAGGTCTAATGCACTACTTTCTTGGCCTTGAGATCTTGCAAAGAAAAGATGAAATTTTTCTATCTCAAGGGAAGTACAGTGTGGATATATTGCGTAGGTTTGGCATGATAGATTGCAAATCTATGACTACACTGATGGTTTCCAATTTGAGGAAACTTCATGAGTCAAGCTCTGGATTAGATCCAGTAGATCCCACTTTGTATAGACAACTTATAGGCTCGCTAATGTACTTGATACATTCAAGGCCTAATATATGTTATGTTGTGAGCATTCTGAGTCAATTTATGTCCGATTCAAGACACAGACACTGGACAACTGCTAAGCATGTGCTTAGGTATCTTCGACGTACAATTTCATATGGACTCAGATATGTCTCTAGTGGAGGAGTCATGTTACTTAGTTATACAGACTTAGAGTAGGGAGGAGGCATTGCGGACCGTAAGAGCACATCCGGCTACTATTATAGCCTAGGATCAACTTTGATATCTTGGTCCAGCAGGAAGTAGGGCTCTATAGCCCAGAGTACTACCGAAGCAAAATACATAGCTGCTAGTGTTGCCTACCGAGAAGCAGTGTGGCTCAGAAAGCTACTTGTAGGGTTGTTCCGTGAAAAGCTTGAGCCTACAGTTATTAGGTGTGACAATCATAGTTGCATAAAGCTTTCCGAAAACCCAGTGTTTCATGACAAGTCGAAGCACATTGAAATGAAATATCACTTCATCCGAGACATGGTTTAGAAAGGTATAGTGAAACTTTAGTACATTGTTACTGATGAGCAAATTGCAGATGTGTTAACAAAGCCTCTGTAAGTGACGAAGTTTAGGTACTTCCGAGACAAGCCTGGTATGGCAGAGAATGCCTCCCTTGCTGAGAGGGAGTGTTAAAAATACAGCATCAGGAGACATTCTCCAAACCAATCTTGTGTAGTCAAGATTGATCCTCCCGTATAGAGGTGAGCACTTTGATTGCCTTTCGTGTAAAGGTTATTCCTCCTGTATAGAGGTAATTGATCAAAGTAATGATGTTGTAAAGTCTTGTTGGACAAGGCTCCAGACTTGTGTGTGTCAAGTCATGATTATCAAGTGAACCTTCCATATAAAGGTATCCATGAGATGGACCTCCCGTATAGAGGTGGACCTTGTCAGGACAACACCATGTCAGGACGTGTCCCAAAAACAGGACACTTCTAACCCAAAAATATTGTAAAAAACCAATTTTACCCTCATTCACATTTTTCAGTGAGGCTTGAGCTCTAAGTGGGGTTTCTTTTGCAGGTGAAGAGCATTAGAAGGTTTTCCATCTTTATCTACCCCTTTTGTATTTTCCAGTGGCATTCCGACATCTATGCAATACATTTTGATTTCGATGACTTAATGACAAATATGATTTCGACATCTATTTAATACAACATTTTGATTTTGATGACATCAATGAGAAATTTTATGAGTCTGTGAGAATCCACTGCACCGATGGAATTATAGCCCTCCATGTTTGTCATGCTTCTCTATCAGCAGTTTGTGATGTGTTTTTATTATTCTTCCATATACATTTACATTTACATTGTTTGATTCTTAGTTATGATGTATTTTTATTATTCTTCCATGTACATTTAGATATTACATTGTTTGGCTCTTAGCCTCTCAAATCAATTCAGGGCGCATGCCAATAAGTATTATGTGGCAACATCACAAGGGGATTCATTTCACATAGGGGAAGTTACCCCTTGTTTCTATTCCTACCCATGACATTCAAACTTTAAGTGGCATCATCATTGTGAGTGGTATAATCTAAAATATAAAGGGTGATTAGTAACGGGAAAGGATAATAATAGGGTGTGGCCCCCATCTGTGTAATCTAATCAAATATAAATAGTCCTATTTTGGTTGGCTTTCTTATACCTCCCGTGGGCATCCAACAGTGGGGGCGAGGGAAGCCAATCACCAGCCTTTTTCCCTTGTTTCAATAATGGAATGAAACCTATCCCTTTCCGCTAATGGGAGTTTCAGTTAGGTCTATCATTGACATATGCATTGTGATTTGTGAATGTGTAATGTGTATTGATTGTAATTTCTATTGAATATTTGTAAATTTTCTAGTTTCTACAAAAATTTGGATATATATATATATATAACGTTTCCTCCGTGTCCTAATTCTGGGGGTCACCGTGTCCGTGTCGGACACTCGTATTCCCATGTTCTCCGTGTCCCATGTCCTCGTATCAGGTGACTTAGATTATAAGTTATTTTATATTATTTAGTAATTATCTTTTAGAACCTACCTATCGTAATGTAACCATCCTTTATCTAAGCAAAAAATAATAAAGCTAATATAGCATTGTTAAAACCTATTATATGTTATCTAAACAATACAGTCTAGAGGTAAAATTCAAATGAATAGAGTGTCGACGGGAGGTAAATGAATAGAGTGTCGACGAGAGGTAAATGGATAGTGTCGAGAGGGCAGCGCGACCACCATCACGAGAAGACATGAAGCGTGGCTATCATCACGATAACAAGTCGCTAAACTCTACAAACCGACCACTTGAATGCTAGCGCTGATCACTAGAATCCAAACGCTAGGGTTAGGAAGTAGTTAAGTGGAAGGAAATGCATAGTCAGAGTTAGCAGGATGCCTAGAGGGAAAGCGCTTGCATGCGATTGAATCAAGCCACTACTCAGCTGCGTGAGTTTGAGAAATAAGATGTTGCACCTTTGTCGAGATTTGAAAAACCAAAACCATGTGGGTGATCCATTTCCGATTCAGTTGGATTTGTATCCAAGTAAGCCCGATTCGTACCATCGACATCAGATACGGATCAAAGCCGTTTCAACCATGTTTCTAATCGGTATCCATTTCTGATACGTGGAACACCGTTTCAGGGAGCAGGGACAGGCGTTTCCGGTAACTTAGCTTGGTGTACTTGAGATCAAAGGTTACAAGAGAACCGAGGTGATCTTTTAGGCCTGAGGTATGCTCCTTGCTTGAATATACCTTCAGATGCTTCAAAATTACTGCTATCTTCAAGTTTGTACTAATGTTTTGATCAAGGTTGTGGGGAAGCGTTGCCCCCCCCCCTTTGCCCTCGCTCCGGAAGCTAGCTTCCGACCGAAGCTACCCGGAAGCTAAGCGGAGTCGTGCTTCCATTTTGCTTTCGGCTGGAATCGAATTTCGGAATTTTGCTTCCGCTCAATTTGCAGCGCTCCCTGCCACTGTATAAAAGCGTTTAGGAACCAATCGGAAGCTTCGCTTCTTGATCGCTTCCCTTCGCTTCTGCATCGATTTTGAATTCGTTTCCTGCCGTGTTAAAAAACAATTCGCTTAGCTCCCTTCATCGCTTCCCGACACTTCCTTGGACGCTTCGCGTCAACCGGTGGAATTGAACATGATTTCGAGCTAGTGGGGTCCACGTTTGGGGTTTTGGAGGGGAGGAATAAGGCTTTGAGGGATAAAGGCCTCCTCCACACTCCATTTCTCACTTTGATTTGCTTGAGAAGAGAAGAGAAGAGAGGAGAGGAGAGGAGAGGAGAGGAGAAGAGGAGAAGAGGAAAGGAGAAGAGGAGAAGAGAAGAGGAGAAGGTGCCATCAAGCTTGGTTTTTTCTTGGAGATTGAAGAAGGTTGGCTGCTTGGCAAGTTGGCGCACTCACTACCATTGGACATCCAAATAGGTAAGGCTCTAAACCCTTTCTTGTTGATTTGCTTTGTGTTTGAACTTGAAGTTTTGATGCTTGAGACTTGAACTTTTGGAGTTTGAAATTTGACTAGAATCTAGAATGTCATTGTAAATGTTCCTCTCCTACTCTTTTCCATGCTTTCTCCCTCATTCTATTGCAGGGCAACAGGTTAAATCTCTAGTTCCACTTCCAAGTTCCAAGTCCAACAAACATGATGATGGGTTTATGGTTTCTTTTGTTGGTTCCATTTACTATTTTGATGATGTTCATTGAAAACCGGAGGAGGAATGAGGGAGAGGGAGAGTATGAAGAAGTGGGTAGTGACACATATTGTGGAGAGGAGGAGGGAGGGGAAGAGGAGGAGGAGGGAAATCGAGTGAAAACCAAGGAGGACTCAACACCCTTGTGGAAATATGTCACCAAGCAGGGAGGAAGCAAGGGGGGTGGAACCGCCAAATTTGGTTGCCCCCATTGTAAAAGGACTTACACGGGTTCATATACCCGTCTGAGAAGACATCTATGTGGGAACATGCCATGTGATGAAAACAAAATTGTAGGAGTTTGTGTTTGCCCAAATGTGCCATCAACACGAAGAGCCATGTATAAGAAGGAAGAATTTGAAGCACAAAACAAATCAAAAGCATCAAGGGTTGACCAGGACCCCTCAAACTCACCGAGAACTGGAGGCCCATCCACCCAAGGTAGTGGATTCTCACCCCCTGGGTCACGCAGGACAATATCAGATTTCCTTGACCAAGGTGGTAGGGATGACGTGGATGCAAAAGTGTTCCGGTTTCTCTATGCATGTGGCATACCATTCAATTTCCTTCGCTCACCCTATTGGCATGAAATGGTAGAGGCCATTCGCATTGCTCCAGCAGGATACAAGAGCCCAAGGTATGACAAAGCTAGAACTGTGGGGCTTGACAAGGAAAGAGGCAAGATCCAAAATGCTTTGGGGCAATTCACAAATTCTTGGAATGATTATGGGGTATCAATTGTATCAAATGGATGGACAAATGTAAAAGGCAAGCCATTGAAAAATGTTCTTGGTGTGTCTGCTACTGGTGCAGTCTTCCTTTCAGCCCATGACTACTCAGATAAATTCAAGACCGGCATGAACATTGCAGAACTCCTACTCAAAACCATTGAAGCTATTGGTCCATACAATGTCATCCAAGTCATAACTGATAATGCTGCTAATTGTAAGGCAGTAGAGCAATCATTGAAGATAAATACCCCAACATATTTTGGTTTGGGTGTTTGGTTCACACAATGAACCTTTTGATGCACGACATCATTAAGTTGAAGGAAAATCAATACAAATGGATTGGTGAATTGTACAAAAAGGGCAAGAAGATGATAAGATTTATAACCAACCATAGCAATGCCCTTGGCATTTTCGGAGTCACTCAAAGTTGGAGCTATTGAAGATAGCAAAGACTAGATTTGCTAGCTACTACGTCACTTTCAGGCGCCTTTTGAAGGTAAGAGAGGCATTGGCTAGCATGGTATCAAGTGAGTCATGGCAGGTCTTGAAAGATAGGGCTACATCCGCATCTGAGAGGATTGATTTTCAGGAGGTGGAGGACACAGTTCTTGATGGTCAATTTTGGGTAAGTGTCAAGTATGTTTTGTAGTTCACAAAGCCCATTTATTACATGATTCGGTTTGCAAAAACAAATAAGCCGGTGATTGGGGAGGTGTATGAGCAAATGGATAACATGCTGGGCCAAATTAAAGATATTGTTGAACAAAAAGATTCCATCTTGTATGACCATATTCACACACATGTGGTCAAAAGGTGGGAACATCTCAACGCTCCACTGCATGCCTTAGTGTATGTGTTAACACCAAAATATTATTCTCCATCTTGGTTGTCCAAACCAGCACCTGGTGGTGGGGTTAGGAGAAAGCCCCACACAGATCAAGAGGTACATGTTGGGTACATGGTTGCTATAGACAAGTTGGTCCCTGATGCAGAGGAATGTGACATATTGCGCAGTGAATTAAGCAAATACCTCAGTGAAGTTGGTCCATTTGGTACTTTGCAAGTTTGCATGCAATCAGAGATCGAGATAGGGCGCCTCCTATCGAATGGTGGAACATGTATGGCTCAACATGCTAACGCTTGAATAAATTGGCTGTCAAAGTGCTTTCATAGGTGGTTAACAGTTCCTTTGCAGAAAGGTGTTGGAACACCTATAACTTCATCCAATCAGTGAAAAGAAACCAATTAAATGAAAATTGAGCAGAAAGCTTGGTTTATGTACATTACAACTTGAGGTTGTTGACTCATTATTGTGAGCGTGCCAAAATTGATAGATCATATGTCACCTGGGACAACAATCTAGAGGAGCATAACTTGCAGGATGGAGCCTTAGCTTTAAAGCACTTGGAGGAAGTGCTTTTGGGCGATGAGGATGACCATGTAGTAGCAATGCCGCCGCCATCTTCTATCTTGTTTCCAGATGCACCATCTTTCCTAGAGGTTCAACTTCACGACCTCCATCTGCATCAGTGAGGGGGGCTCGTGTAGGATCGAGTCTTGGACGTGGATCAGCATTGATGGCTGCTGGGGATGATAATCCCACTCCCATTGTTCATAGAGCACGGGAAAAGAAAATGGAAATTTCCCGTGGCAAGAGGAAACATCCATAAAATCTACTTTTCTTGTTTACAGTACTTTCAAGTTTCTGCATTATTGCCTCTTTTATATTTATTATCGTATATTTTGTAAACATTACATGGCATTTCAAGTTTGAAGTTGAACCTACCTTTGAATTTGAAGTTCACTATTTGCAACTTTGCATGATTGAGTCATTGACTGCATAAAAGCATATTATAACTCTTTGGTAATGAAATTATGAATATCATGCTTTGTGAATTGTTTCAACTTTCAACTTTCATTTTATGGTTGATGTTCTCTGTTATAGTCTTATAGACTATGTCACTATAGTTTGGTTACTTGGTAACTTTGGTTACAACTTACAAGTACTAGTGATGACAAAATGTTTATATATTGAAAATTTGAAGCTTTAAGGTTGAATCTTGATGTTATAACTTATGGAATCATGGATATTGGACCTATGGTTGATGAATTCACTAGTACTGGTTAATGATTGATGATTGATGAATGATGTTATATGGTATTATTGTTTATTTCATGTTTTTATCCTTTCCATAACTAATTCAACATTCTACATGCATTTGTTGACATATATGCATCAAAATATATAAAAATATATATTATATAAAAAACGCTTCCGGAACGCTTCCTAACCAGAAGCTTTTGAAAATTTTGCTTCTCGGTCCCGCTCCCGCTTCTTGCTCCCGCTTCTTGCTCCCGCTCCCAATTAACCTTGGTTTTGATCAAGATTAGACCCTTGATCTTCTTTTTAACCAGTCCTTCAAACCTTAGGCAGTCTGCACATAACCTTCGGATGACTTGAATTATGTTATCCTTTGTGCACAATGGTAACCGAAGTCACACAAGATCGGAATTTGCTTTCCAACCTTGTGTTTTGGATGAGTGAGAGGTCTACAATCATCGTGAGGAATAAGCTTGATAGAGTTCAATCTTTGGATGCTTGAGCTAGTCTTTGAAAAGTATCATTCTTTCACAACATAAATGTCTTCTGCTGCCCCAAAAAAAATGTTGAAAGACTTCAATCATCTGCTGTAGCTAGCATCCAGATTAGTCCAAGGCTTCAATCATGATGCCTCATGAACAAAGCTTGATTTTTAAATGTCTAAGATTGAAGAGATAGACTTTTTTGAAACTACCTTGGCTGTGAGTTAGATTTAATGCATTGATTTACTCTTGAGATCTTCTTCTTAAAATGTCTTTGGATGCTTTAACAAAATCATAGATAAAATCATGTGTTGCTCATGCCAATCATATGTCAATCATCAAAAGGTCTCCTCATGTCGAGTTCTGATCATATGCTGCGCATCATGAAAATATTCCCAGTTGCTCTTCATACAATGATAAAAATCTCGATAACCAGTTAGATTATAACCAACTATATTACCAATATTAGTCATACAATCAGATACCAACAACAAGTGTTTCTTGAAGACATCCTTGCCAATCATATCCAAAGCTAGAGAGAGTCATTTGTACACTTTATGGATGCTATAAGGAATGCATCAACAATCATCTAGTAAATTCATCAAAGGTAAGCATGCATCAAGGACAATCCTCCAAACATCACCATGTTGCTTCACTTCATTTGCTTTTCTTTATCTTTGATGACAAAAACTAACCATATTGCTCCCCCTATCAACATGCTAACTGCAACTACGATCCTTGGACCTGTTTCAATGCTTGGAGTAACCATCATTTACCCTTGATTCCATCCTCCAAACTCCATGAGCTCAAGGTGTACTAAGGTCTTTAAAAGAACTCAAGCTTGGCTTGCCACATGGCAACCATCTTCTTTCCATTGATCAACTTCATTCACATTCAACAAAACATTATTTTTCACTCATACCTGAGAGTGTCCTTGACTGTGAGCACTTGTCTTTTGGGCTTCAATTCTTTCTACATTATTCTTCTTCCATGGTTCATAGGTTCTTTTAGCTGATATGTATGAGGGACTCATCATAGGTTGTTTTCTTGGATTTGCACAGTGTTGGGCTTTGTGACCAAAGCCATAACAATTGTAACATCTCATTGTGTGGCAATTTGCAGCAATATGGTCAGCACAGTCACATGTACAACATTTAACCATATTGTTGGGAGGCCCAACACTTCTTGAATGAGATCTGCAATCCAATGCCCTATGACCAAAATCATTACATGAATAACAATAACCATTGAAACTATTTTCATACCTGGATGCTTGATTCCACCTTGAGGATGTCTCTTTTCTGAACTTGCTCTGAGGAGTAGGACTAACTCCTTGATGTCCTCCAAATTTTCTGATGTCTTTTGCAGGTATATGAGAGGCAGCTTGGCTTTCACTTTTGGGAGATGATGAGCTTGCTTCAGTCTTCTTAGGATTCTTTGAGCTATCTTCATAGTTTTCTGCTTTTTTGTTGTAACCCAAGCCAGTGTTGTCAAAAGTTGATCTTTGACAATTCAAGATCTCATCTAGAATGGAGTTGTTGCCGAACTTGACATAGGCACTTGACTTTTCATTCTTCTTCCTGAGATCAACCACTTCCATTTCAAGATTTTCACAAGTCTTCTCTTTTTCATCCAGCTGGTTCTTCAAAACATCTTCTATCCTTTTGGATTCCTCAAGTTGAATCTTCAAATCAATATTAGCCTTCCTTGTTTCTTCAATCTCTTCTGAATATTCACTAGGGTCTTCTTGTTCTTCTGCTTGATTGATCAGGTTGGCATTTAATCTTTCAATTTAATCTTTTTTTTCTTTTAGCTCATCTTGTAATTCTTTGTTCTTGTGTTTTAGTTTCTTGAGCAATACCATTGTCTCCTTTTGGTATTTTTCAAAGGACCTCAAAATTTTCTTTTTGAGCCTCAGATTGTATTTGAGATCAATATCCATTAGGGTATATGCAAGTGCATGATTGGCTTTCAACAAGTCTTCCTTGTCATCTTCTGCAAGTAGACTTTCAACATCATCACATTCAGAGCTACTACAATCAACAGAATCCTTACCTTTCATGATGTTTGATGGTTGCACTTCCTTTTCTTCTTGCTTCACATCTTCAGTGGGCTTGAGTTCTGTTTCCATCTTTTTGTCTTGGTTTCCTATTTGGTACTCACTTTCTAGCTTAAACCATAGGTCTTTGGTTGAAGTGTATTCTCTTACATTCTCTTTGACAGAGCTTGAGAGTCCATCCACAAGAAATTTCAAGGCAATGGTGTTGTCCTTCTTGGCATCCTTTTGTGCAGTTGTCTTGGTCTTCTTGTTGATCGGAATGGGTGGATTGATCACAATCTCCTAGACACCAAACTTCTTCGGATAAGCTTTCATCTTGCTTCTCCATTCAAAGTAATCTGTCACATCAAATATTGGAACCTCATTGTTGGAGAACTATGCTTGTCCTTCCATTGTGTGTCCATGGATCTCCTTCAAGCTAGTAAGGCTTGTGGTGAAGGCCGACTCTGATACCAATTGTTGGACACAATGACACACTGAGAAGGGGGGGGTGAATCAGTGTGCTAGCACTCTTAACAAATTTCACTTCTCAAAACTAGAGTTCATCATTCACATTAAGCTACTAAGTACATCAACATTCATCAATTAAGCATGTCATCAACATAGATCATAAGAGACACATCACAAGACAAGTATAGTAAACTTTGTTTATAATTTGATATGAATTACAATGAAGACTTCAATCTTCACGATTACATCAACACCGACTGACCAAAGAGCACCAACTCTAACAACAGGGCCCAACCTGGTTTTCTTAGCTCCAACTAAGAAGAGGTGCAAGACCCAACTTGCCTTCACATATTGATTACTGTCATCAATCACATAGCACTGCCATCAAGCTATCACAGTCAACTGTTATCACTGTCAAATCTCTGATAAGTCAATGTGCTCATTTGCTCAAGAGTTTATGCCAACGATTTTCAAGAGTCAAAGTGTTTCTGCTACTCCTGTCACTGTCAAACCACTGTTATCACTAGTCACGTCAGAGTTATCACTATCAAATCACATCACTATCAAGTCAATATCTTGGCATCATTGTCACAAGGGCATATCACTCCTCACACCATAGTCTACTCAACAAACTGCTATCATCCTTCTTAATAAATTTCCAAAATTCAGAGCTTGTACTGCTTTCACATATTTCTGAGATGAGTGCTTGATCAAATGATGCTGCTAACACTTCAATTCACTGAGGCTTCTGCTTACTATCTATGCATCGCCTGGTTGGACCCTCGGTATAGCTGTCACAACGCTTAGTTTGAAGGAGGGATTCAGAGTTGGGCCAAACAAACAATCAACCCACTCCCCTAATCACTCATCTTTTAAATAAGTTAAAACTGACAAACAAAGACAACAACAACATTCCCAACACAACAACAACATTCCCAACACAACAACAATCTACACATTACGACACTGGTCTCTCATACAATTTTCATTGTTTAAATTAATTCATTATCATGTCGTGAATACAATCTCTAATTCAAATGTTGCTCATTTAAATTTATATGCAAATGTCCTTTTGTTCAGTGTTTTTACATCCATCTTTTAACTCCTATAAATTGGTTTTATTCATTTTGTAATGTAAAAACCTTATATTTGTTTTTATAGGGACCACACCCCTTGGCTTCACTAAAAGTAGCCTAGACGGGGGAGTCGAGTAATCAGGTGACAACACTTGACTCTGACTTGCCCCCAAGTACACACCGAGCGGATTGAAGGTTTCTTGTCGTGTTTCCCCCCAAGTGTGTATTTGGCGGCAACAGGAACTATGACATTTAACCTATACTTTCCATACGTAGGAATGGCTAATTATATACATGCCCAAAAAATAAGTCTTTTTTGAAAAAGCAAAAAGGAAACAAGTAGGAAAGTAGCAGTTAATCTTCTAGTCAAAAAACAAAAAGCAAAAAGTAGGAAAGTAGTAGTAGTCAATATTCTAGTCAAAAAACAAAAAGCAAAACATATTCTCACTAGACTCACTTTTAGAAGGAGCATGAATGTTTGAAATTCGCTATCATGTTGGCCCCTGGATCACGGGCTCTTGGAAAATTGCAAACTGCTAAAAATAACAGTCTTGAACTTTGCTGGATATGGAAAGAACTATATCAATGTGCATATTTGGACATATCTGTAATGAAACCAACTTGATGGAGTTTCACTGGATAATAACCCTCTACTAGTGTAAGCACAATTGGGGGTTAACATGTCTAATACATGAAAGTTTCATCCATAGTCAAAGGCCTAATAAGAATGAAACATGTGACATTGTTGACCATATTCAAATCTAGTAAGATATGCTTAAATATGTTTTCTAGCACATCATATATCAGGCAAATGTGTTTGTCAAGTTGTGGTCTATTACCGGGCAAACTAGCAGGGCTAGTTCCCGATAAGCAAAAATAAGGAAAGTGATCCAATGTCACCGATCACGATCCTAACTTCTTCGGAAGCCAATAACTTCCAAGGAGAAGTACCCTTGTGACAACTTGTAGAACACTAGGACAACCACGAAACTATATTCTCTATGCAATTTTGTAGTTAGACTAGTGCCTAAATGGAGTCAATGTAAAGATAATATTACGATTAAGCCTCAAATGTTAGTGGGCGCAACTTAAGCTAAGTATATCATCAAATCACCAAAATGGCAAATAGCAAATAGATTTATTCAATGAAGTGTAGGTCAATTCATTCACCAACTAAGTATAAGCAGGTATTATTAATCAATATGCCACTAGTGATAATATTTTAGAGATCACAATGCAAGAATTCTCTACCAAAGTTGGGTCTATGATCACATTACACTTCATCAATTAGATATAGTGATTGCATACCATTCAATAGCAAAGTTGGAACAAGTGTATAGTATATACCAAGTGTCATTCATAAGATAACCATAAAACTTTAGGGCACAAAGTGTTAATGTATGTCAATATATATGCCCAAAACTAATATTTCTGAAGTAGCTAACCAACCAACGTCAACTTTCAGATCTGTATGTAATTACAGTCAACACATTATAACAGCAGAAGTAGAGAAGGAGTGCAATTAATACCATTCACCAATATCTGTTATGCAAAAAGTGTCAACAAAATGTAATGCAAATATCATGAAACAAACACCAACTATCAATAATCACCATTAACCAATTAAGTGTTCCAATCCCAATAATTCCAATGCAACTTTCAGATCTGTGTATAAGTATATTTCATACGGTATGGCCGAGATGTATTAAAGAGAATTAGCTTCAGCCCTTGTAATCATGAGACAAAACTAGGTTAGCAGCAGAATTATTACCCAAAATGGGAATTCTAAGATGCAAGCAATAAAAGAAACTAAGACTAACTCAAAGTTCTTACCTTCGTATAATGCTGCAGCCAATATATCAGGATTTGAAATCAGAATTTTACAATTATTGTGAACTTAAAACCCTTTACCAAACAAGATGGAACTTTATAATACAATCAGAGAAATAAACTAAGTTGAAAGAAAAGCTTTGCAATTTATACTAACTTATCACATTCACTTTTTGTTTTACTGTGTTGACTGTAGGTTAGGGCAAAGAAGAAGAGGCACACAGGGTCTGCACTATTGCAGATCCGTGTAGAGGAGTGAGGGTAGGAAAGGGCTCGGATGGGGAGAAAGGAGAGGGCGGCAAACAGGTGATGGGACAGAGAGGGGTTTAGGTATGCATAAGAGTTTTTTAGGTCCTTTTTAGGGTTTTAAAATATAAAAAGGAATAAAATAAAAAGAACTCAGAAATTACAACTAATCTAACATAATATCTACAAAATAAACAAAACTCAGAAAATTAGGTTTTTTTTAGGATTTATGAGAATTTAAAAATTTTAGGGCTTCATACAATTTCGCCCTAGGGTTTCTAGGGACAAATAGGGCAGATCGAATTTATAGGAGCAAGGGCCGAAATTTTGGGGAGGCCAAAAAATGCAAAGATTAATTTTTTAATTTTTAGGGTTTTTGTCATAAGATTGTAGACCTAACTCTAATCCTAATTCTACCATGAAAATGCAGATTTACACATTAAATTGCAAAAATTAACCCTAATTAATAATTACAAAAGTACAAACTAGGGTTTGAAAATGGTAGAAAAGAGCAACCTAGGGTTTTTTAGAGAAATCTACCCTAACCCTAGGGCATCAAGGAGGATGGCCCTCCTCTTGAGATGGTACTTGCCAAGTTTGGAAAATTAGGGTTTTCTCCAACAACTACACAAGTTGGTTGAAGAAGCCCTAATTAAGACAAACCTTGGAGACCTAAAGCTCAAGCTTGACAATGCTAGGGTAACTAAAGGCTGAAAATGACTTAGCTAGGACAAAATGCAGCATTAATGGCTACCATTCAACCTAAGACAAGTACACATCCAACATTTAACAAAGAAATATCAAGAGAAAAGACTTAGATACCTCATTGTGCATGTGTTAATCAAACAACTCCTAGCATCACCTTAGCAAAGAGCAAGAGCAAAGACTTCAAAGATTTTTCCCCAAATTAGCAAGCATGATCATCCTCAAGAGGTGCACATCACTCAAAGAGCCCTAGTTAGGGCAAAAATCAGAAATAAAAGTGTAATCCCATAAAGTTGATGTGCAAAAATGAAGTGAGGAAAAATTATTTATAATTTTCACTCACTTTTACAAAAATAATTAAAATCTAGGCCAACATGCCTTTTTAAAATGTCAATTTGAAACTAGAAATGTCAACTTAAAATTAAAACAAAAATAATATAAAATAATCAAAGTAGTGGGTAAATTGGGGTGTTTTCCCCAGATTTGACCCACACATGACTAAAAAGGCTAAAAATGAGCAAATTAGTTCGTTCTGAAGGCCAGACTGCGAAGGGGGGGGTCGTCATGCCTCAACTAACCCCAACAGAAATGAATATCCCTCAACGCCCCCCCTTATCAAGCATAACAGTCTGCCAAGAAGGATGACGTAATCTTCTGTAGGAGGGCCCAGAGAGAGGGCACTGGTGAGCTGGAGGGCCATGAGGGACTAGAGATGCTCTGGAGGATAAAAATGTGTCTTAGTGCTGAAACATCTGCCGGTGGAGTGGTGGAACAGAGTTGGGGTCATGTGACCTAGTGATCCACCCCTGGAATCCCCGGACACCAACCTCAGGGATTCAAGCCCTTTCATGAGGCAGTCAGCAATGCCACTAAGCCATAGTACTTCCAAGAGAGAAATCAGAGGGTCAAGCCATAATCCCTACTCAGAAAAAGCTGGCTAAACACCCCTCCTAGTGAGAAAAATGACACCCTCTCCCTGGGGCACCTCTGCAGGTGCGCTGGTACTGGTACCATCGTAACATGGTCTAGCAACGACTTGGAGTTGTTGTGACAATGAACCATGTTCAAATCATGGCAGGCATGCTCCCATCATGGAAATCGAACACTTAAAGAAACCAAGAATAACTCGAATGAGTTGTAATAAATTAATAATGTATTGTATAGATGCGAAAGTGAAAGCTTTCTTATATAGGGTTACAATGAGGTCGAGTCAATCCACTTTATGAATGTGGGATAGAATAAGAAATCCACTAAAGTGACATAAAGCATAAAAGCGTAAAATAACATAAAGTCAGAAGTGACTTTATTAATGCCTAAGTCTTATATCTAATTGACCATTTTTTTTCCAGGAAACAAAGCTAGGGGCAAACAGCAAGGTACTTCCCCTCATTTCAAGAATGGTACCTAAGGTGAACTCTAGATTCTTCAGGGCACAAGGCCAAGTCAACAAGGGCACGGAGCCATTACAACAATATTCTCGTTATGAGCTCCACATGTCACTTACGAGAATAGAACCTGTGTGGGGAGGATAACTCTCCATCCCACAACCACTCGGGCTACACCCAATTGACAACTAATTGACCATTATATAAGCTAAGTTATACTTTAACACCCTCCCTTAATGGTCAATCTACTAACTACACCAAATTTATCCCAAAATTTTACATGCTTTTCATGACCTAAATACTTGGTGAAAATGTATGTAGTTTGGTCCTTTGTGGGACAATAGCTCAAAAATTGCATCTTCTACATGCTGTGTAATGAACTGGCAATGTATCTCAACGTGTTTGGTGGGCTCGTGGAAGATTGAATTCTTAGTTAGTTTTATCACCCCTTGATTGTCATAGAGTAGGGGTGTTAGCTTTGTATGTGGCATCTTTAAATCTGAAAGCATCCTTTTGAGGCAAACTACCTCACGTGCTCTTTTCACTACTCCTCAATATTTTGCTTTTGTTGATGAAAGGGCTAATACCTGTTTTTATTTTTATTTTTTTTGTAACTAGCGGAATCGACAACTGGAGACTGGGCTGGTACTCGCGTGACACGGGGTCCAGGGATCCAATACCGCTACCACTATACCCCTAGGTGCCCCACAACTGCCCGCAAGCATGGGACACGAGTAAGCCTGGGTGTGATTTGAACTCGTGACCTCTGTTTACAACATGTGACTTCATATCAAGCGAATCGCCAATGAGCCACACCCGTGCGGGCGAAAGTGCTATTACCTGTTGCTTTTTGCTGGTCCATGTGATTGCACTTGTGCCAAGGCTTAATACATATCTAGAGGTTGATTTTTTTGTCATCCACACAACCTTCCCAATCTAAATATGTATATACACACAACCAAGGATTTTTGGTTTTGCTGTACAAAATGCCAATGTCAAATGTCCCTTTCACATATCTCAACACCATCTTCTTTTTAGTCCAATGCTTTGCTTTTGGTGTTGTCATGAATATGGAAATGAAACTCATAACGTAACTCAAATCAGGCTTAGTGGTTGTAAAAGATATCAAGCTACCCACTAGTTGCTTGTAGGTTGACTCATTAACTTCCTCAAAGTCGGTCTTAGTTGAAAGTTTCAGCCCTTTCTCCATAGGTGTAGACGAGATCTTGCAATATGTTATTCTAAACTTGTCAAGCAAACTCCTGGCATATTTTGTTTGTGAGACAAGAATGCTACTACATGTTTGTCAAACTTCTACACCCAAACAGTAATGTAGGAGGCCTAGATTAGTGATGTCAAAAGCTTTACTCATGTTTGATTTTATCTGTTCAATCATGCTTGTCTTACTCCCTGTAATAATGATGTCATCTACATAAGTGACTAGTAGGATGTTATCATTACCAACGTTTTTGACATTTGAAGGATTCCACTGGAACATATGTTTGACCAAGTACCTGTTAATCTTAATGTACCATGCCATGGGTGCCTACTTCAATCAAATATAGAGCATTCTTTAATCTGCAAAGAAAATGCTGCTTTCCTGAAACCTCAAATCCTTGTGGTTGATACATATAGACTTCTTCCTCCAAATCTCTGTTGAGGAAGACGCTCTTCACATCCATCTGATGGACTTTCCAACCACATTGTGCTGCCATGGCTAGAACAAGTCGAATTGTGCTAATCTTTGCTATAGGAGCAAAGTTATCCTCATATTCAATGTCCTTTCATTTAGAGAACCCTTCAACTACCAACCATGCCTTGTATTTGTCAAGTGTACCATCTACCTTGTACTTGACCTTGTACACCCATTTGCAGCCAAAGGGTTTCTTTGCTGGTGGAAATGCCGTAAGATTCCAAGTCTAATTTTTCATCACTTTCATGTTCAGTAGTCATGGCTTTCTCTAATTTAGGTTTCCCTTTTGCTTCCTCAACACTTCTGATACTTCTTGAACTTTGGCCATAAGAGCAAAGTTCACTGATTGGGTTTTTGTTTGCTCTTTCCTCTTGATGATTGTCCCTTGGTCATTTTTCTAATTCTTGCTCGAAAGTTTTGCCACCACTTGGGTCTCTTCTTGGGAACCTCCTCATCTAGGTTAGTATCTATTAGTACCTGGATTTGGTTATGTCAAAACTAGTGATGGACGTTGTCATGCTGTTCCTTGAAAGACAAGATTTCAAAGTTAAATTTGGCAAAATTTTATAATGCCTGTGGGTAGCATTTTATAAATTTGGGCAAATAAATTTTTTGTTTTATTAAGCCAAATTTGGCTTTCAGGCCTTCTTTTATAGTGCTTATGTTTATTTTTATAAAAAATATTGGCCCGAGGGCCAAAATCAAATTCATCCCATCAGGCATCAAGGTCAAAGTCCACCAGCTATCGATCCAAGCAGCACAACAACAACTTTACAACACACAAGTCGAGACCAAGCCCCTAAGCGCCAAGCCACATGAAGGAGGAGCCCACAAGGAACTGATAAGGAATTGCACTACGCATCGAAACAAATAGTGAAGTGTTGACATATATAAATGTATTTTAAAAATTGTATTCCATTGGCTGAGATCAAACTAGAAGCATTGCGAATCAAGATAGCAAGCGTTGGGCATTTTTAGATGTCAGGGCAATGTTTGAATGTGAAGAGGCGTTTTGCAAGGGTTTTCAATGCCAGATTTTAATGCCAGGAGAAGCTTATGGCTGTCGAGGAAGACTGGCAAACATCACATAGAGAGCTAAGGCATCAAGGCAGAGTATCTAGATGCCAATAAGGGAATGTATCAAATGATATCAACTATAGGTTTTATTCAATGCCATGAAGACACCCAGAGGCCGCGATTCTATTTCACACAGAATGTTAAGGGATGACAGGGTAATTGAGGGTGCCAAATGTTCGAATCCACCGCCAAAGCGCCAGGGAGAAGGTCATGGAGTAATGCTAAGTGGTCTACATGCCAACAACTCAGCATCAAAGAAAGAATCCAAGCATCAAGCCCCGAGTGCAAATGTCATCAAAGCAACACTATTAGAAAAGTTGTTTACATGAGAAAATCCACAGGTTCAAAAGACCACACAACGTGTCAATAAGAAGCATTGGCAGCTACAAACATAAATGTAGTTTGAGCCAGGATAAAGTTTCGAATGCCTTCAATCCAGACCTCAATTTAGTATTGAGCATCCATGTCCATGTTGATTTGTTTACGGGGCATCCAGATGTCAGAATTTAACACTTCCAATTGTTAGTAAGTATCCATTGTTTAAAGGCGAGGATTTAGAGTAGCAGATGTCAGAATTTAACACTTCCAATTGTTAGTAAGTATCCATTGTTTAAAGGCGAGGATTTAGAGTAGCAAATTTCCAGCATGTGAACATATTCATGATCGCCATCCAAAGGAGATTACACCCAAAAGCAACTCACAAAATCACCAATTGCTCAAAGCTCGAGTTTCATTGGATATTGTTGAAGAAAGATTGGTTCAAATCTGTGTGATTATCAGTTATAAGTCCTTAATCAACAACGTTATGATGCTTACTGTCAGGAAAGATACGGGTTCTCTGTATCTTCTAATTTTAGAGTTGCTCGAGAATAGTTGTGGGCGTTTATTGTTTATTGTATGGCAATTGTTCATTAGTTTTGAGATTCAAGGAAGAAATCAATATCAAAGATTTAAGTGACAGGTCATCGTTCTTAGAAACTAATACCATTATTTGGGGCAACAAACTGAGCCGACAAGGAGGATAAAGATCAGCAGTTGGTCAAAACAGAGTCAGGTCCATATTTCCAGGCATTAGATTAGCAGTTGATTGAACCATTTCCAACACATCAAAGTGCAAAGTCAGTTGAATAACAAGACATGTGGCAGCAGGAGATTATCATCATCTTCAAGAATCAAGAGAAGGATTAGCACATTGAAGATTATTTCTAGAGAATAGCAGCTCTAGAAAATATCCGAACCTTCAGTGATGTATGTGACAGAACATCCAGAGATTTGCATTGTTTCCAGATTTTCAAGCATTCGATTACACCTGCCCCAGAGTTTTGGCATAATGGTTTTACTTTGTTTGTTAATGTAGGTTTCTGTAAATTTTAAAATTTGTAATGCAAGAAGCAGAGGGGGGTTCCAGCCGAGAGAGGTTGTGAGTAATTGTAAGGGTCAAGTTACCAGTTTGAAATTTCTTTTATGTGCTTGTTAGTGTAGTTTGAGAGTAGT
The DNA here is from genome assembly GCA_027924585.1 of Larix kaempferi. Lineage (NCBI taxonomy): Eukaryota > Viridiplantae > Streptophyta > Pinopsida > Pinales > Pinaceae > Larix > Larix kaempferi. The sequence goes on along the minus strand of BSBM01000826.1, from coordinate 5,417,100 downwards.
ATGGGGGATGAGAAATATTATATGAGCCATTTTGATTTATCATTAATACAAATACGGTTCAATGTCTTTGATATATTTCTGTGATGATTTTTATGAAGGATAGTGTTTCTGTCTCTAGTTTCTCATTGCAGATGTATGTATTTGTGTCTCCTTTTATACAGAATGTTTTTTTGTTAAAGGCATTTATTATTTGGATATATAATCAACTATCTGTGATTATATTGCTGATTCCCAAACTGGCTCATGTATGTCTACTATCTGTAGGCTTATACTTGTACATCATCCGTGTTTACTTTCTCTCTTATATACTTATTGGTCTGCGTTTTAGGCTTAATCATTTATCCACCCTTTCATTTCCTTCTGTTATTACACAATTATTCCAGTCAATCAATCAACATTTTCCTTCGAGCATTAAGATGTGCTATCCATACCCTCTCCATAGTCGGAGTGCATCTTTTAGCACTAACAGTATCATCAGTAGAACTTGGGTTGCTTATACTTGTGTCATCCGAATGTTGATTTGGGCTATTTGCATCATAAATTACTAGACTAGGCCTGGGAGATTCCTCAGAATGTTCAGAATCTTCCCCCCTTTTAGGTAGAGCTATCTGAAGTTGAACACCTAAATCTTGAACCATAAGGGGTGGCTCCATGGTAATTTTGAACTTTGAAGAAGAAGATTGGAAAGGTCCAACTTCCTCATCAACTACGATATCTCTGCTAAAACTCACCTAATTGGTTTCCACATTAATCGACCTGAAGGGTTTATAATGTCGTTGTACCTTGAAAGCATCGGTTTCTCGCTCTTAGGTTCTGGCTTGGTTCTCTTCTCAGTTGGATTCCAGGAATGTGCAGTAGAACCAAAAACCTTAAGATTACTGACTCTAGGCAAACTCCCAGACCATGCTTCCTTAGGTCTTTTGCTTCACTGCCATCATTGGAGATCTGTTTAGCATATATATTGCTGTGAACATTGCCTTAGCCCAAAACTTGTTGGGAACAAAACTATTTTACATCATACATTTAACCATCTCCATGACTGTGCGGTTTTGTCTCTCAACCACTCCATTCTGATGTGGAGTGTAAGAGGTAGTGTATTCTCTTTGAATCCCATGTTTAGCACAAAAACATTTTAAGTCTTTGGAGCAAAATTCTCCACCATTATCAGCCCTGAGAATATAGGACAACCAAACTTTTTCTTACTAATGCGTTAAAATTTTGAAACTCATTAAACACTTTGGATTTTAACTTCAAAAAGGACACCCACATCTTCATACTATAGTCATCAACAAATAAAAGGAAATCCCTGGCACTGATAATTGATGTCGTGTTCATTGTTCCATAAATGTCTAAATGAACTAGTTGAAGGACTTTGGTTGTTCTCCAAGATTTTCCTTTGTCAAATGGTGTTTTGTGTTGCTTCTTTGCCTAACAAGCTCCCACATACTCTCTGAATCTTTTGTTGGATGTTTGGATGTCCATCTACTAGATTCTCTCGAGCCAATTGAGAGAGGTAAGCGAGGTTGAGGTGTCCATACCGCTGATGCCAGAGTATACTGATGTTTGATGCACTCTTTTGGCGGCCAATGCATGCTCCTTGACCTTTCCATTGTCGACTAATTGGAATAGTCCACGATCTTCCGCACCATTAGTAATGGTCTTTTGAGTCTCCTTGTCAACGACATATCATTTATGATCGCTAAAGTTGATAGCAAGCTGGGGACAATGTCTCATAAGTTGACTAATTGATAGCAAATTAAGTTCCATCCTTCGCACATAATGCACATTAAGCAAAATCAACATGTTTCCTTCGAAGGAAATCTAAACATTTCTTTTCCCAGCGACTGTGTACTCTTCACCACCATCGAAGATCTCTGACTCTTTAGAGACACTGGAAGTGTACTTCTTGAACTAGTCTTTTCTATTGGTGAAATGGTGAGATGCACTTGAGTTGATGTATCGAGCAAATGACTTGGGGTTAGTTGTTGGTTGCTTAGCCATCAATGTGTAGAAGGTTGACTCCCTATCCTTTGTATGTTCTGCGACATGAGCCTTCTAATGAGGTCCTCCTTGGTTGGTTTTCTCTTCATCCAACCTCTTTCTGCAGAACTTCTCCATATGCGGCCTTGCCACAATAGTGACAAGTGATGTTCTTCCGACTCTTTGTGGTATCATGTCCACTGTCGTGACCTTTCTTCTTTGCCCATTTACCTTTGCCCTTAAAATTAGCGGCAAATGCTTGTTCTAAACTCTTTATCTCATCGTTGCTATCGAACTGTTTCTTCCATCTGTTTTACTGTAAGAGCTTATTGCAAAGCTCATCAAACTTTAGGTTAACACTCGTAGAGGTGGTGTTCAAAGTCTCAATAAAGTGCTCATAAGCATGTGGTAAGCTTTATAGGGTCATTACCACCATGTCTTCTTCTTCCATCTTTTGCTCAATGACAACCAATTGTTCTGATATATCCTTGATCTCGAATAAGTGCTCCTGTATTGAAGCACTGTAATCCATTGTAATTGAGAACAACATGTTCTTCAGGAAGAAGGCTGGGCCCTTGTCCGAAGTCTCATGCAAAATTTTCAACTACTTCCAATTGGATGTGGAAGTCTTCCTAGTTTGGACCTTAGGAAGCATAGTATCTGTGATGGACAACTTAAGCAACATTACTACTTATCCCTCTCGTCAAACTTGTCTTGGTCTCTATCTACAACTATGGGGTGGGTATTGGTACCTTCGACGATATTAGTCAAGCACATGTACTAAAAAATGGCCAACATACGTTGCTTCCACGCATTGTAGTTCTTGCCAGAGAACCTCTAGCTCGCTTCCAACATGATGTTGGTTAAAGAGGCCATAATGACAAGTCACAATACATTAAAATATACCGAAACATAGTAAAATGCTGAAAAATACTTATCAAACCATTGTATACTGGCCCTAAATCATTGTAGCAGCCATGTATCTTTGATCAACATGCAGATTTCTAATAAATCTGGCAACAAACAACTCAAATACACACAGAGTAAGACATATCTGCTCAAAATCAGCCTCGCAAACCCCCGATCTGCACTCAATTAGCTATAAAACTGTGAGAATTCTAAATAGGTTCAATACCATGAAAGAATTCTAATAGCCAAGGATCTTGAAGCAAAGAAGTCCTCACAAGAATTTATTCAAAGATATGCAAGAATAAGAAGAAATATTGAAACAAAAACATAAGAGAGAGGACTCAATTGATGGAAATATCATCTATATATTAATTCATCAATATAAATACAATATATAATACATCCCTGGAGAGAAAATAGAATGCCTTGAAGGCAAGTTGTAAAGCACAAAAAAGGAAGGCTTACTAAAAGCATAAAAATCCCTTAGGTGTCAAAAGCACCTTCCAAATCAGTGAAGAGGCTCACGGATTAGCTAAGTATGGTACCAAAGCTAATGAGTGATGAAAATGGAATGTGATGATGAATTTTGGAGAGAAGAAAGAGGTGGAGGTTGAATTGGCCAAGTAGAGACAGTTTCCTAGTCAAACTAGCTTTACCTTATCCACTAGAAAGCATAAAAAGCAGGATAAAGCTGTCTAAAGTAGGAATAGAATAAAATCAGACAGAATCGCATGAAGTCTTATCCAGAATCTATCCAAATTCGCCTTAGTGACTTAGGATGGCAAGTGGTGTCATAAAAGACAAAATTTAGGCCAACTACATAGTCAACACCTAGGAAAATTAATCTAGATGACTAATAAAATATATCCTAAGAATCAAGTTGGTTTTTAAATGTTCCAACACCCCCCCCTTAAGCTTGACGGTATACGAGTAAAATATCAGAAATATAGGGCCCAAGCAACAAGGCTTATGGTCACCCCAATACAAAAATTTATTAGTCCATGCAGGTGAGGAAAGAAAGAAAACCACTTGGGTAGAAAACCTCCCCTCAAAATCATGGAATACACCTTAATAAGTCTCTCCAAACTCCAAGCAGGTGAGAACTTGGTCAAATGCCTGGAGGAATCTTCTTCTTAGGAAGAAGTGGAATGTGCTCACTAGACTTGAGCTTCCTAAGATCGTGTCCAAATGAGACTTGATGATGTCCTTCATCTTCTGTGCAACTTTGATAGTAGGTTCCAACCATAATCATGTAGTGTATTAGAAGCATGACGGTAAGAGAGAAACCAGTCGCTCCAAACTGTAATTTAGCATAAAATAAAACACCAAAAAGAAACCCAAAGAGAGGTTTTGAGTGTGTATGAGCTGCAACAACTGGCTGATGATTTGAATTAGAAGACATGAGAGAACTGAGAGGTGTCTCCAACTTCTTGAAAAACGTGTTGGCAATCATGTAGGAACTGGCAGGAGCATGGACAGAGGAAGTGAAGGCACAACCAACAACCTCAACTGTATACCGACTTCCAAATAACTATAGATCACCTTCTTGGATACCATTGACTGGAAAAGGATCCTCAATATCTGAAGTGTAAGAGGAGAACAATGATGAGAGATGGAAAGATCTGAGTTCTTCTTCAACAATAGATTTCTGCCATTCAATCTTCAATACCTGCAAAACAAACTCTCTGAAATATTATACTGGAAGACTAATTTAATCAAGGGCTCCCCATGCTTTGATACCATGTGAGAATTCTAAATAGGTTCAATACCATGAAAGAATTCTAATAGCCAAGGATCTTGAAGCAAAGAAGTCCTCACAAGAATTTATTCAAAGATATGCAAGAATAAGAAGAAATACTGAAACAAAAACATAAGAGAGAGGACTCAATTGATGGAAATATCATCTCTATATTATTCATCAATATGAATACAATATATAATACATCTTATGAGAGAAAATAGAATGCCTTGAAGGCAAGTTGTAAAGCACAAAAAAGGAAGGCTTACTAAAAGCATAAAAACCCCTTAGGTGTTAAAAGCACCTTCCAAATTAGTTAAGGGGCTCACGAATTAGCTAAATATGGTATGGAAGCTAATGAGTGATGAAAATGGAATGTGATGATGAATTTTGGAGAGAAGAAAGAGGTGGAGGTTGAATTGGCCAAGTAGAGACAGTTTCCTAGTCAAACTAGCTTTACCTTATCCACTAGAAAGCAGAAAAAGCGGGATAAAACTGTCTAAAGCAGGAAGGCACCTTTCTAATCCAGGAATAGAATAAAATCAAACAGGCTCTCATGAAATCTTATCCAAAATCTATCCAAATTCGCCCTAGTGACTCAGGATGGCAAGTGGTGTCATAAAAGACAATTTAGACCAACTACATAGTCAACACCTAGGAAAATTAATCTAGATGACTAATAAATATATCCTAAGAATGGTGTGGGTTTTTAAATGTTCCAACAAAAACATGCAAATCTAGACAAATCTGCTCCTAAACAACAAAAAAAGATAAGATCTGATACCAACCAGCTGCAAAATAATTTCTCTCTGTAAGTATGCTGAAAATCACAATATCAACAGCTAAAACGTCCAGATCTTGAGATCAGGGCACCAATTCACGTAAGAGTAGAACCAATCTGCTCTTAAATTGCTGAATTGGACAAAAATACGAGAAATTTCACTAATTGGATCCTATGCTGTTGGGGGCGTAAAGCAGGAGCGAAGCGAATAGTGAAATTTTCAAAAGCTTCTGAGGTGGGAGTGTTTTTTTATATAATATACATTTTTATATATTTTGATGTGTATATGTCAACAACACCATGTAAAATGTCAAATTAGTTACAAAAAACATAAAAACATGGATTAAACTATATAGCATTGTCATCAATTAATTAATCATCAATCATAACATCAACCATTTTCAATATATAACATTTATCATGACTCATCAAAGTTTCAAAGTTTCAAACTTTCAAACTCATATCAAATGATTTAATGATCAACCATGAAATGAAACGATTCATGAAGCACATATTCATTAGTATTTACTAATGACCACAGTTCAAAACTTAAATTGCCATATATTGTTTTCAAAATATTTCATAGTCATCTAGAGTCACCATAAGAAATATTAAAGAGTCAATAGTTACAATTTGCAAACTTCAAAGTAATGAAAAACTAGAAAAAGACAAGTACTAATATTTCCTCTTGCCACGGGAAACTTCTAATTTCTTTTCCCGTGTTCTATGAGCACTGCTAGCCTCCTCATCCCGAGTATGTGGAAGTGGTCGTGAACCATGTCCAATAGCTACACGACCCCCATGAGAGGATGGAGGTTGTGTAGCTAGAGGAAAAACTGGTACAGGTTGGAGTGGGACTGGAACACTGCTACTGGAGGGGGGTGGCTGCGGTGGCATCTCTATAGCTGCTGCTGCATGGTCACCATCTTCATCAACCAAAAGTTCAGCTTCCAAGCGCTCTAAAACCATGGCTCCATCCTCCAAATTGTTCTCCTCCGGGTTTTTGTCCCAAGTGAGATATGTTCTATCGCTTTTGGCATGTTCACAATAATGAGACAACAACCTCAAGTTGTAGTGTACAAAAACCAAGCTTTCTGCCCTGTTATCATTAAGGTTGTTTCTTTTGACGTTGTGGATGAAGCTATAGGTGCTCCAACACCTCTCTACAGAAGAATTGTTAACCACTTGTGAAAGCACTCTGATGGCCAATTTATGCAACTGTGTGGTGGCGGAGCCATACATGTTCCACCACTCGATAGGAATCAATCTATCTCGATCTTTGTTTGCATGCAAACTAGCGAACACCCCATGTTGACTAAGGTATTTGCTCAATTCACACGCAATATGGCGCTCTCCTCTTCATCAGGGACCAACTTGTCTATAGCTTGCATGTACCCAGCCTGTACCTCTGATCTGTATGGGGTTTTCTCTTGACCCCACCCCCAGGTGCTGGTTTCGCCAACCAAGATGGAGAATAATATTTTGGTGTAAGGACATTGGCTAAGGCATGAAGTGGAACGTTAAGCTTATCCCACCTGTTGACCACATGCTTTTGAATATGCTAGTACAAGATGGGATCTTTTGGCTCAACAATATCTTTTATTTGGCCTAGCATTGTATCCATTTGCTCATACACCTCCCCAATTACCGGCTGGTCAGTATCTGCAAACCAAATCATGTTATAAATGGGCTTGGTGAAATGCAACACATACCTGACACTCACCCAAAACTGACCATCAAGAACTATGTCCTCCACCTCTTGAAAATCACGCCTCTCAGATGCGGATGTAGCCCTGTCTTTCAAAACCTGCCATGAATCACTTGATACCATACTAGCCAATGCCTCCCTTACCTTCAAAAGGCGCCTGCAGGTAAGGTAATAACTAGCAAATCTAGTCTTTGCAAGCTTCAAAAGCTCCAACCTTGAGTGACTCCAGAAAATGTGATGGGCATTACTATGATTGGTAATAAATCTTATCATGCGTTTTCCTTTCTTGTACAGTAAACCAATCCATTTATAATCATTCTCCTTTATCTTAATAATATCATGCATTAAAAGGTTCAATGTGTGAACCAAACACCCAGGCCAAAATATGTTGGGGTATCTATCCTCAATGATTGCTCCCGCTGCTTTACAATTAGCAGCATTCTCGGTAATGACCTGGATGACGTTGTATGGCCCAATAGATTCAATGGTTTTAATTAAGGCTTCTACAATGTTGATGCTGGTCTTGAACCGATCCGAGTAGTCATGGGATGAAAGGAAGATTGCACCACTGGAGGACACCCCAAGAATATTTATCAATGGCTTCCCCTTTACATTTGTCCAACCATCAAATACAATGGATACCCCATATTCATTCCAAGAATTCGTGAATTGCCCCAAAGCATTTTGGATCTTGGATTTTTCCTTGTCAAGTCCCACGGTTCTAGCTTTGTCATACCCTGGGCTCCTGTATCCTGCAGGGGCACTTCGGATGGCTTCAACCATTTCATGCCAATAGGGTGAGCGAAGAATATTGAATGGTATGCCACATGCATAGAGAAATCGAAACACTTTTGCATCCACATCATCCCTACCACCTTGGTCAAGGAAATCTGATATTGTTCTACGCCCTGAATGCGAGGGAGAGAATTCACTACCATGGGTGGATGGGGATCGAGCACTGAATGTTCTATGTGAGCTTGTAGTTTCATGTTCAATCCTTGTTTTCTTGCATCGGTATTGTGCTTCCTCCTCTTCCCTCTTATATTTGGCTCTATCATTTGATGGAACTTGTGTACAGGTTTTGACTCCTATAGTATTGTTTTCATCCCATGGCATAACCCCACATAAGTGCTTTCTCACACGGGTATATGAACTCGTGTAAGTTACTCCACAATGGGGGCATGTAAATTTTGTGGTTCCACCCCCTCTCCCTCCTCCTTGTTTTGTGACATATTTCCACAAGGGTGTTTGGTTGTGTTTGGTTTTCTTTCCATCACCACCATCACTATCATTTTCCTCATCCTCTTCCTCTCCCACCTCTCCATGATATGTGCCACTACCCACTTCTTCATCATTTCTCCTCCGGTTTCCAATCAACACCATCATGATAAACAATGGAACCAAAATGATAAACCACATTGACATACCCATCACCATGCTTGTAGTCTTGTATAGATTTAGGAGAAGGAATGGGAAAGAGTAAGAGAAGAAAACCTACAAGCATACAAAATTTCAAGCCATAAAAAAATACAAGTTTATGTGGAAAAGAAAAAACAAGAGAGTTTAGTGTCCTACCTTCTTGGTTCTCCAATGGTGTTTGAAGTTGAAGCCTATGGCATCCTTCAATCTCCCCTCCAAGCTCTTGCAATTGGCGGCACCCTTCAATCTCCCTTCTTGCTCTCCAAACTCCTCACCAAATCTCCAAAATCACTCCAAGCTCCACAAACCCTTGCAAACTTGTGTCAAATGGCAATAATAAAGTGAAAATAGGTTGGGGGGTGCTTTAAAGCCCAAGCAAACCCCCCCCAAAACTTAAAAAATCGACTTCCTCTCCCTAATCCGCGCGGGTGACGTTGGAGCGCTGATGGGAGCGATCAGAGCGATCGAGGAAGCGTTCGAGGGAGCGTTTTTTAAGAGGTTGGAGCGATGGGAGAGCGTTCAGGGAGTGAACGCTTCCTATCGCTCCCCTCATTGCTTCTGCTCAGACCAGGGAGCGTTTTTTATTTTTCCCAAAGTGCGCTTTACAAATTCGCTCCTGAACAGGAATGATCTTAGAGCACGCTTTCTGAGCGCTTCCTGAACGCTCTGCTCGGAAGCGAGCTTCTGAAGTGAGGGCGAGGGGGGGTAGGGCGCTCCCCCGCAACGTAGATTGGATCGTCAATTAGGCCATACAGTCCAAAAATTACCTCAGTTGGTCATCCATATAGTAAAATTCTGGTTGGCGGTTGAATTTTGAGTTTCGTACAGGTTGTATGACTCATAAAAATGGCGGCTGCGTATTGTCCGGTCAATTTTACAATGAAATTTTGGATATGTGCTGTATGGTGATTCAGCATAGTCCCTGTTACGATGGTATCAGCACCAGTGTACCTACAAAGGTGCCCCATGGAGAGGGTGTCTTTTTTTTCTGACCAGGAGGGGTGTTTAGCTAGCTCATTCTGAGGTAGGGGCATGGCCAGACCCTTTGGTTTCTCCTTTGGAAGTACTATGGCTTAGTGGTATCGTTGACTGCCTCATAAAAGGGTTTAAAACCTTGAGGTTGGTGTCCGGGGCTTCCAAGGGTGGGTCATTGGGTCACATGACCCCGACCTTGTTTTATCATTCTAGCGGCAGTTTCTTCAGCACTGAGATACTTCCTTATCCTTCAGAGCACCACCAGCACCCTCTTGGCCCTCCAGTTTAGCAACGCCCTCCCTCTGGGGCCTCCTTCAGTGGATGACGTCATCCTCCTTGGCAGACTGTTTGCTTGCTAAAAGGGGGGGGCATTGAGGGATTTTCGTCACTGTAGGGGTTAGTTGGGGCATGACGACCCCCCCTACGTAGTCTGGCCTTCATTTTGGTCAAATTTGGCCTCATTCAGCCATTTTGCTCATATTTGGGTCAAATATGGGGAAAAATACCCAATTTACCCACTTTTATTATTATTTTATATTATTTTTGTTTAAATTTTAAGTTAGACATTTTTAATATTAAATTGACCTTATTTTATGTAAAAGTGAGTGTGAGATCATATAAATTCAATCTCCTCACTTCATTTTCATCATCAACTTTTGGGATAAGATCATTATGTGTGCTATTTTCCCTATCTAGGGCTCTTTGAAGAGATGCACTACTTGATGGAGGTTATTTTGCAAGTTTGAAGCATTTCTTGGAAGTTTTACTTTTGTTCATGTCATTGCTAAGGTGATGCTGGAGTTGTTTGCTTAACACATGCACTTGGAGGTATCCATACTTTTGGTTTGATGTCTCTTAGTCAATTTGTATGAAAGTGATGCTTGTTAGGGTTGAATGGAAGTCATTGTTGCTTCATTTTGTCTTGATTTGCATTTCATTTTTGTCATTGGTCACCCTAGCATTCAAGCTTGAGCTTTAGGTCTTCAAGTCTTGCTAAGACTAGGTTCCCTCAATGAATCCTAAAGATTATTGAGGTTAGCCCTAGTTGACAATTTTGCCAAGTACCATCTCAAGAAGGGTAGCCCCTCTCATTGATGCCCTAGGGTTTGGTGACTAGCTCTCTCTTAAAACCAGTGTTACAAATACCGTGTCGGCGAATATATCGTCGAGGGTCCAAAAACAAAATATCGTATTTACTGGGGAAAATGTTGGCAAACATCGGCAATATATCGGCGAAATTAAAAAATACAAAAATATTTATTTTTTGACTCGGCCAATATTTTTCTGATATTTCCCGATTTTTGACGATATTTCCCGAGTTTTGCCGATATTTGCCGATATTTGCCGATTTTTTTGCTGATATTTGCCGATATTTTAAAAAAATCGCGATATTTTCAAATGGCGATATTTTTGCCGATATTATCGCCGAGCTGGAAACATCGTAATATATCGCGATGTTGGCGATATATCGCCGATGTTTGTAACACTGCTTAAAACCCTAAGGCGTTCATCTACTCTTTCAAAACTAATTTTCTGAGTCTTGTACTTTTGTAAATATTATTGCTAGGTTAAACTTGTATTTTCATGGTAGAATTTGGGTTACAATTATGTCTGCAATTTTATGATAAAAACCCTAAAAATTTAAAAATTATTTTTTTTGCATTTTTTGGCCTCCCTAAAATTTCAGCCCTTCCTCCTATAATTTCAGCCTGACCTATTTGTCCCTAAAAACCCTAGGGCAAAATTTTAGGAGCCTAAAAATCCCAAAATTATAAAAAACTCCCGAAAAAAAACCCTAATTTCTGAGTTTTGCATTTGTACATATTAGGTTAGATTATTAAACTTAATTTTCTGAGTTGTTAATATTGTAAATATTATTCTTAGATTAATCATTTGATTTGATTTGAGTTAGTTGGTTTAATTTTTAATGATAAAAAGCCTAAATGAACCCTAATCTGCTGCACAAAATCCTAGCAGCAGACCCTTTCTCCCATCCGCCTTACCTTCTCCACCGTTTTCCTACTCCATCTTCCTCCATTTCCTCCCTCCTTGCTGCTCCCCCAAACCTTTGCTCCATGCTATCCTTGGCTTCCCTTTGCTGCCCCATTCCAGCCCACTCCAACACATATACACAGGTCTGCAATCAAAGACTGCAGACCCTGTGTGTTGTGCCCTAACCCCTGCAATATTCACACAGAAAACAAACAGAAAAATCGAAGTTGAATTAGTTTTTCGCTTGGAGAATTCTGAGTTATCTTTTCTCTGGTTTAAGTTCCTATTTCTGGGCAATTTTATACTCTTTTAGAAGGGCTGATTTTGGCACCTTTTTCTGTAGTTGAATCACCGCTGCAAATTCTTGCTTACAGATCTGAAAATTGCAATAGCAAATTGGGGACACCTTTTGATCTTCTGAGGTGTTTTGGGTAAACCTAATGTGTCGATGATGTTATCTAATTAATGATGGTTATTGGTGATAGTTTTAGCATACTTTATAATTGACTACTGAGATTGATTTGACATTTGCCACAGATTTATAATTGCTTGCTTGAATAGACATTCAACTTGTTACACTTTGTTAATGATACATGTTTGCACAAGAATATATCAACGAATGATCATTGCCCAAGTTCTCTTATGTTTGTGAATGGTTATGATCTCTGCCAGTATTGTCACTGATCTACTCATTCTCTACTTCTGTTGCTATAAATGTGTTAAATACAGATCTGGAAAATACACTAGGTTAGATGTTGAATGACGTTGAAAACTACAATTCAGTGTATATTTGGTTAATGGTTAAAGTGTTTGCAATACAATCTTTTGATCCAGTATTGATTATTATAATGCATGTGTACACGTTTCCTATATTTATTTATTGCTAAATGATCCTGAATCTACATTTGGTGAATGGTTATTGCTGGCTTACATTTAGTGCACATTTCATTGGATGATCCAAATGATACAAATCATTGTTGGACATTACCTTTTATTAGCACTTTGAGATACAATTGACTCCATTTAGGCACTGGTCTAACTATAAGATTGCATAGAACATAGTTTGTTGGTTGTCTTAGTGTCTTACAGGATTCCACAAGGATACTTCTCCTTGGAGGTTTCGACTTCCGAAGAAGTTAGAACGGTGACCGAGGTGACATTGGGTCACTGATCTTATTTTTGCTTACTGGGAATTAGCCCTGCTAATTTGCCCAGTAACAGTCCCTTACTACAGGAATTTAAAAAGGTAGAAAATCCAATCATACAGTCCCATACAATATCATACAATCTTCAATTTCTGTTGGGCTGTCTGTATGGCTCGATCTGTACGCTGCTGGATGTGTGGGCTGCTGTGACGATGACTGTACATATCCCAAAAAATTACGGCTGATCTGTACGGCTCGAGAAAAATTTAATTTCTCGGCTAATGCTATGCGTTACCAAAAAATTTCTTTCCGTGTGGAACCTCAAGCTGCAGGGTTCCATTAAAATAAATTTGGACTTTGCTTCGAAAAAATCGAAACAGTTCCTGGTTTTGGTCAAACCCTTTTGGCTCTTTGATGTACTATGCTAGTGATCCCTCAATCCATCTCTGTTGGCAGCAATAGGTCTTCACGCTCTCCACGTTTTTGTGGCTTTAATTGAGCTATGATACCATATCATGGAAATTGAGCACATAAGAAACAAACAATAACTCAGAAGTGTTATTGTAATGTATTGCATAGATGAGAAAGTGAAAGCTTTCTTATATAGGGTTACAATGAGGTCGAGTCAATCCACTTTATGAATGTGGGATAGACTGAGAAATCTAATAAAGTGACATAAAGCATTAAAGTGTAAAATAACACAAAGTCCTAAGCTAAGTTATATTTTAACAACTCCTCCCTTGCATGGGGTTTGGTTGTTGTGGCCATTGCTTCGAATATTGTTGATAATAATAATAATAATAAAACAATTTAATATAAATTAAGGTCATAGCCTAGGCAAACACCGAATTTTCGTATGAGGTCCATGCAGCGAAAACCACCCCACTCAGATTGTACCGACAAATCCTAATCTTCGCTTAAGTGTGTCGGTGTGGTTTGAGCTTATTTCCAAGTTTACCTAGGTTCAAATCCCAGCGGGCATGCTCCTCCCTTGCACAGGGTTTGCTAGATGTGGCTATTGCTTATGTTGAATGTTGTGGATAATAATAATAATAATAATTATCTAATTCAAGGTCACAACTTAGCTAAGCGCCAAATTGATGTATGAGGTCCCCTCCATGCAGCGATTTGATGCTTAGCCTACAAAGGTGTACATACACTTGCCCCCCTCCGGATTCGAATCCATGACCACCAAGGAGGAAACACATATTCTTAACCATTAGGCCCACTTAGATTGTACCAGCAAAACCTGTTCTTTGCCTAAGTGGGTGGGTGTGGGTTGTGCTTATTTCTAGGTTTGCCGTCCGTATAAAGACAAGCTCCCATTTTTAAAAAGAAATTATTAGGTAAATGTACCGAAAGAAAATATACCATCATTTTCACTTTTATGTGGCAAAGTTTCAACCATGACTACAAATATAGGTTAACAAAGCCCTAATATGATGAATAAGTTGAACATGATTATGAGGTTAAAACCCCAATACAAATGCATACACATACGACTATAACTACATACCAAACCATAGTATAAACATGCATTTTTGCAGGAAGATGATCACAAAGCAAAGACATGGCACATGGTTAGGAAACATCATAGAAATCACATCTTCAGTCAAAGACGTCTCTACATGAACAGTAGCATAGTTTTGAGACTCTATCCAAGCATATGATGATGTCTGGTCTCTCTTTTAATCAACAAAATGAAGAAAAGTGAACTCCTACTTGCAGAATATCACGATGCATGATTAATGGATTAGAGAGTGCATTTATATGCTATTTCTCCAAGGCTCCTTCGATGGTTTCCAAGGACCTTGGATGTCGGCAACTTGAGGGTGTTACATCTATGTATCTTAAACTGCATGGCAAACAATAGAACATCAAATGGCCTTAACCTATGCAATGTTTCCAAGATGCCCACAACCAATTATTCTGAGGTGATTAGTGAATATCATTTGAGGGCTATTCAAGAATTAGTCTTCATTTTATACTGTAATTAGGCCATTTTAACTAAAAGGGTCCATAAAACCTTTGTTTCTCCATCGATCTGTGCTCATTTGTTTAGGATAGTGGCAGTTCTTCATATTATTGTCCTTGCAAGTGGTTGAACCAAAGAATATTATGTGGAATTGTGTCAGAAGTGCATCTGGAACACTTTCTCCTGAAGAGGGAGGAAGTGGACATTTTTGCAGAACCAGGGTTAGGCTACTGGGTGCATTAAAAAACAACCGGACTTTATATGTTTTTTTGGAGTCTGATAGTTTCTTTTGACGACTGTCTTTTTTCCTTAGTCCCTTGAGTTTTCTTTAATTTCCATTCTGAAATAATGTATAAGGATTTGGGTATGGTTGATTTATCAGTTTGATTCTATTGAATGGTTGTTTTGTGACAGATGGACATTGTTTGAAGTACATCCCTCAATATAAAGAATATTCCACTTTGAATCTAGAGCATGATTTTTGTGGAAGCAGGTTGGAGACTGACGTGAATGGCCATACAAGGGATAAAATTGCAAAAGCAGATTTTCCTGTAGATCTTGTGGAACAGGGATTAGGAGGATGGTCCATTGATAGTAGTCCTATTAAGGGAGAAAGTCCAAGACGTATTGGTTGTAAAAGACATTTTGAAATGCATGTGAAGAAGTATGTTAAACAGCAATACACCAATGGGAAGTTCAATGATCTTCTAACAAATGTGATTGCAACCCCGGAAGTTCTCAAAATAGCTTATGAAAGTGTAATGTATAACTTGAACCTTATAATGTCAGACAGGACTGGATTGTCTACAGTTGATGGTAACGCTATTTGTTTCAATTCTATAGCAAAGCAGCTGGTAGATGGACATTTTGATGTAAAATCAAATATTCAAATATTTTCTTCATCCAAAAATAAACGTGAATACTTAGTGCTTCCCAACTTAAAATTGAAAGCTGTACAAGAGGCAATTAGAATGGTTTTGGAGGTTGTTTACAGGCCACAGTTTTCCAAAATTTCACACAGTTGTAGAATTGGAAGAGGACAACATTCAGCCATGAAATACATTCAAAATCAGATTCATAATCCTGATTGGTGGTTCAGCATTGTCATACAAAAGAAACTTGATGCTTCGGTCTTTATGAAAATACTGGCTGCAATGAAAGAAAATATCCAAGATGATAGCCTGTATAAATTTCTGGGCCAGATGTTTGATGCAAATGTTCTAAATGTAGAATTTGGTGGTTTCCCAAAGGGCCAAGGATTTCTGCAAGAAGGTATTCTTTCCTCAGTTCTGATGAATATCTACTTGGACCTTTTTGACCAAGAATTTTATAAGATCTGTATGGATTATGAAGCACTAGATCACAGGTTTGATTGTGAGCATAAGATGAATTTAAATCAAATGCAACATTTTTCTAAGCTTCGGCAGTGGCTTCGCAATCAAATGAAACAAGATTCCCAAGGAACTCATTTGACTGCTGATAGCTGTAAAAAGTTACATGCTTGCAGGTACATGGATGAAATATTTATTGCCGTTTCAGGTCCTTACGAACTTGCCATTGAAGTTAAAGATACGATCCTTGTATTCCTGGAGAATTCCCTTGATTTAAAGGTGAACCACTCAAACGCACGAGTACGAAATACAGCTTTTGAGGGCATACAATTTCTTGGCATGGATATTGGGACTGTTCCCCTATCTGAGTTGCAGTATTCTAAAAAGGAAACTCCTCTTAGAGTTGTGAACAAGCTCAGTAGTAAAATCAAGCTATTTTCTGAACAAAAGCAATGGCATTGGGAAGCATGGACCAAAAGACTAGGAAAGAAATGGTTGGCTCATGCTTTGAAGAAAATAAAAGAGTCAGATGATGGCAAACCTGGGATGACTGATGATCTAAGAGAATATCGAAAACCTGGCTTGAAACCGGATCATTGGTTCAAAGAGATGCTGATTATATGGATACAGGACTTGGATAGACAATTCGAGATGGATAAACAGAAAAAGTCATGGCTTAGAATGGCTTCTGAGGAGGATCTTTTGTCTGAACTCATCATTGAATCAGAATTACCTCAAGACCTAAGAGAATCATATTATCGGTTTCAGGAGAAAGTTGAGGAATTTGTGACTTCAGAAGCTGCAACCATGGATTCACTGAGGAAAGGCCTTGAAAGTTCAATGGCTGATGCCAAGTGTTCAAAAGAAATGATAATTGTAATAGATGCACCTATTGTTATTATCAAGAGTAGTCTCATCCATTTGGGGCTTTTAAATAGGGAAGGACATCCTCAGTGTCTGCATGCGCTCGTTCGTCAAAAAGATTCACTAATTATTCATTGGTATACTGGGCTTGCCATGAGATTGATAAATTACTTTTTTGACTGCAAAAATTTTTCGATGGTCAAAACCATCATTAGTAAACGTGTAAAACATTCATGTATTCTAACTCTTGCAATGAAGCACAGGACATCGAGTACTCGGATTCTGGAGCGCTTTGCTGAAGAACTCAGTGCCATACCTTCATTTGACGAAACAGAATCAGGATCCTCATCCAAATTTGACATTTTATCACTGGGTAACTCCTATTTTAGTGACACAACATCTTTTGGTAATAGCTTATGGCTCTTAGTAGTCAATAAACGTGTTGGTTCATCTGCTAGATGCTCTATTGCATGCTGCAATACCGAAGTTACAGACATGTATTCCATATATGGAAATAGGAAAGAACATAATTCTCGTTTGAATCATAAAATATGCCCAATTGGTTTGGGTAGTTCTCATCCAATCTTGGAAAGAAAATATATAAGCCTATGCACGGGGCATGTAAAAGATTTGTACTTGGGCAAAATCACACTTCAAGATATTGATTTCACATTTGCCCCATTTTCAAAAAGCACACATCAACGACATGGCTAATTTTATTCTTTCTTTACCATATGGATATTCTTGTTTTGGATGATTTCCTTGGTTGAATTGTTGACATTGGTTTACATCTTACTCCTACAATGTAAATTTTAATGAGCAGGTTGATCTTATTGATTTCGCAATGGAAATTGGTATTGGGGATGGACTGCATATACCTTCATGGCTAGGTGGCCAGATCTGGCCTCCTAGGCACCCGTGCAGGTGTCCACACCCACACCCATACTGAGCACATACCAGGTGCAGGGATCTGTACGCAAAACACCCATTTGCGGTATTAGCTGACTGGGTGCTTTTCCAGTATCGCCTATAATCTGCTGGGTGTCTGCCAGCAGCGGAAGTGCCCTCAGCAGTTTTGGAGGTGGGATGTTTCCCTTGCTGGGAAATAGACCAAGCAGGGTTGTCAAACCCCCACAAACAAAAACACACAGCGGAAGAACATGCCATTTTGGGGAAATGAAGCCCCCTATTATTTTTCTCATCATCAGAAAGGACTGGATTTTCCTAGTCAAAGTATTTAACAGCGACGTAAATTATGTGGATAAGATTTCCTCCAGCTTGTGATCACCATGAAACCCCATATGATCCATGTTTGCCTACCCTGGCTAAACCAATATAAGCTACGCCTCCTCAAATAATCCCATAAGAGCTTGGGTATACAATCACCAAATATAATTTTTTTAACCCATTAAAACATTCCTGTTTTCTCTTCAGTGATGAAAAATTTGCCTTTTTGTTCACCATTCCTATGAAAAAATCTTATCGCAGCAAAAGTGTTTGCATCTGTTTGTTTCGGTGTGTATCTTTGCTTATGGCCTTCAATGTCAGTCCCTTGAATGTCTATTAATCTGGAAGTTCAAGGTATTTGGAATCTTCTAAAGCCAATATAAGAGCTTATGACCTTGTGAAAAATTTCAGCAATTGTTTTTGGCATAAATTGGAAAAAATTATTGTCTTGTGGTTCCATTCCTATTGTGTTATTCTTATGATTTCATTTGCTTGGTGAACTGAGTATGAATTTATTGTACTCTTATTTGTACTGGATGGAACTTTACATGGATTTTAGGTTTGGTTATTGTTTGGGTACTCATGTCCACATGCATCCTTGATGAAGTGGGATGAACAGAACATTCACCATTTACAACGAGGAGGTTTTATTATGCAGATTCGAAATATCAAGTGTAATGAATTTATCATCACTTCTGTTTACAGACATGCCTCAGTTTGACCTAGTGGGTTTTGTTTATATAAGTTAACAAGTTTTGTTAACTTATATAAACAAAACCTTAAGGACTCTGCAAAAACACATGGAATTGTGCCTACGGAATAACTAAATCTTCATAGTCTTTTGGTGATTAAACTCATTCACATCGAATGTCCAGATGATTGAGAAGGGGTTCAAAGTCTCAAAACTGTATAATGTTTGATAAATTAGTATCCCCTATTATAGTAAATTCATAGCTTGTAAGTAAGGATTTTGTGGCCCAAAAGGGAGGACAGATGGGATTTGCCGGACTAAGATGTCTAGAGTGGAGTTATCCTCGTCATAACTAACATGTATGGAGATTAGCATTCTCTTTGGAGAAGCACTTGACATTCTTTACAATGCATATATATATACCAATTTGCTTACAATAAAATGTAATCAATGATCATTAAGATTTAAACATTAACAAAACAATAATGAATCAATATCTCATTACATAATCATTATTTCCTTCAAATCATTTTAAAATATAGTATACACTCTAAAATATAGTATGAATTATGGATGAATGGAATGATTATGAAATTATGAACATCACTCTAAAGTAGAGTATGAATTATTGATGAATTGAATGAAATTACGAAAGTATAAATTATTGATGAATTAAATGAAATTATGGATATGTAGTATGGATTATTGATTCATTATTGTTTTGTTAATGTTTAAATTTGTATGATTATTGATCATGTTTTATTGGCAACTAGTTAAACAAGGGATATATAACTTGGGCCCGTTTTCACACTAGCATGTGCACAATGCTCCACTGGCTTATAAAACCACACACTGGCTAACTTAGCTTCATGGTATTTTCCTCATAGTACAAACACTAAACTTTTGTTGGCATGCTAAACATTATATATTCATTGAATCTATTTTGTGCTTACATAGTACTCTGTATGAGGCTTGTGTAAAGGATTATTTGCTGTGCATGTTATAAAGTTTTTTCTAATAATTCTTCTTAATCCTTGAGGCTACCATAGAAACATGTAAATATAC
Source organism: Larix kaempferi (assembly GCA_027924585.1). Taxonomy (NCBI): domain Eukaryota; kingdom Viridiplantae; phylum Streptophyta; class Pinopsida; order Pinales; family Pinaceae; genus Larix; species Larix kaempferi. Next base: position 5,397,300 of record BSBM01000826.1, on the reverse strand, counting down.
ATCGAAAGCAACAACAGTGTGTACATGTGGGTATAGTTATATGTCAAGTGTAGGAATAACTATGTGAGGTGTGTTGGTTATAGTTATATAGCGATGCATAATCGAGAGAAATTTTAAATTTTAAATAAAAATTAAATAATTTTTTTATCTCAAGAATCAAGAGTACACAGTTTATGAGTGATTGTCTAGTGCTTGAGAGGAGGTGTTGCCATGCAAGTGACTTGGATTCAAACCTTGAGGTTCATCCATCCCTTTAATAATGTGTTCATTGATTTTGATAGCTCCAATATAGAGTTGGGGCTTGTAGCTCCTCACAAGTAAGAAACAATGTTTACCTTACAAAAAGAAGTTCAATATATGAGCTACAACAAAATTAGGGACTAGAGAAGACTCGAGAAGCTCATTATTATATATGGAAGTGAGGTCCTTGGAAGTCTTTCGATTTTAGTTCTTGAAGGAGCCAATCTCTCTCAAGATTTGTACATCATCAAGGGAGCACAATCATCTTTTACGGCCAAATTGTGAACATGGTCGTGGTTTGATGGCTAAGCAAGGTAGTGATAATACTACTACCAACATTCAAACTCCCTAAGACATGTTTATCCCCTTCTATGATGCATGTGCAATATGGATAATTCAAGTGGTTTCAGCTAGATGCAAGCTTTTAGCAGCTTTGGAAGAATAAATGTTCTCGACTTCCAAGTTCTTAGTTGAAGAGATCTTCTTAGAGTGTTGAAAGTTGATTACACTTCATTGTAATACATCTAGACTAGGGAAGAACACATTTTCCACATTATAATAAGATAAGCATTTTGTTAAAAAAATATGCTACAACCAAATGTATATGATCTTCCATAATAAAATATGAGAGGTCATTTGCTTGGACTTATTGTCCAAAATAATGTCTTTAAAATTTTCATAACATTTCTTACAATGCCTCTTTCTTCTAGTATTTTTATATGGCATGGATGAAAGTTGGTGTGTGTAGCAAGTTAACATTGTCACAAGAGAATTAGAGACAAGACATTAACAAAGAGATAGAGCTCTCTTAATGTGAAAGATACATCCTAAAGATCTTGAGGTTGGTTGGCCTTTCTTATATCTCTTTTTTCATATAGTTTATACAATAGAGAAAACAATTATGATTGTTGTTTTCCTTTTTAACCAACCATATTCAACTAATTATAACATAATGGTTGACTGAAAATATACATTGACTTAGGGAGTTTTTAGAGACTGATGTACCATCAACTTCTTCCCCAACCTAAAGGGTCATAACATGATTGAAATTGAACATTTGCAAGGTATGTTGGAATTATTATTGATATTGAGAGGGGTGGGGGTGAATCCATATCAAGCGCAGATTACAAATATTTCACTTTTTAAAACATGCACCAATTGCTATTTAAAAACACATCAATAAGAACAAACTGTGCGCAAATATTGAAGAAACTTTTATATATATATATATTATGAACACAGGTTACACCAATCTCCACTGATGTGAGCATCGACTCATTCAGACATTTCTCTGATTAGGACACCAATCCCATTGACAAGTACCAACTTGCAGACTGTGGGCTCCAACCTGTGAGGACACCAATCCTCTGCTTAAGCACCAACTTGCTGAGCCAGGCTCTGACTTGTGAGGACACCAATCCTCTGTGCAAGCACCAACTTGCAGTGTTCAGGCACCAACATGAGTAGAGACACCGATACCCTTTCCTTGCCTCGTCCAACCGCCTTGAGATATAGATATTGTTGTATTTTGACTCCAGGTCTGCGTGCACAAAGACTTGCACTCTGCTTCATTGATTGCACACCCTTCTGCTGGTTCAAATCTGACCATTGTTTCTCTTACACTGTATTCCGCTACAATTCCATTTTACAATATAGATTCTGTGCACATATATATTCACATGCTTTTTGCGCCTTTCACCAATGCTCAGATCTGCGCGCTTGCTCCTTGTGTCTTTGCATTTCTTGTTACCTCGCGCACTTCATCAAATCATATTTCCTCTAATTCCCTTGAGCATTTCATCTAAACGAAGCTTGCCAATTCAGAATATTACTCTATGTGTTCTTCCAAGATTACTTTTCACTCATCAACTTCACTTCTTATTTATACTCATCAACTTGCTGTTGTATTCCCTTTCCTTTTGTTGCTTCTGCTGCGCTGCGCTAAGTTCCCCTGTAACATGTACATATGTCATTGTTTCTGTAGTTGTTACAATCGCAGTTACTATAAGTATGCTCCCCCACAGCTGTAAATTTCCTTTCATCTTGATTTTCTGTTCCAGTCTTGTATTGATTCAATCACATTTAACCTCTTGTATCAATGATGCATTACATAATTGCATTATTGTGTTGTCTGCTTCTGCACGATTCCTTGTCTGCTTGTCTTTGCATGCACTGTTCTATCAAAGCCTCATGGTTTCATGCTTCCCATTCCTTTGATTTGACTGCATCAGATTCCTTCCATGTCAATCATTTGATCCAGCTGCTTTCGTTATGGTCTTATGCTTTTACTGACATTTTAACACAATAGATCTGCCTTTTTTTACTATCATAAATGGCAATGATGTTGTATTGCTACCTTTTTAACCTTGCTTATCATGCTTTTCAAACACTCCTTCATGTAAACCATACTGATTTGACACTTTACACACTTGAAATGTGCGGACATGTTTTGGTATGTCATTTGCGCATGATTCAACATGATTTTGTCCTTAAGCGCAATCTTCTTAATTTATGTCAATAAGAATGGTTAGGCAATTTGTGTTGTCTGTCGTGAATGCAATTAACTTTGATGTTCCTTCAATTTGCTTCGAAACGCACATACATGAATGAAATTAATTTCATTGTCCCTTCAATTTTCTCCGAGATTCACAAGTTGGTGATCTTCTAATCTATATATGGGTTGCTCGCCATACACAGAGTCACAAAGCTTTCCTGTTTTTGACCATTGCTTTCTTGTTTTTGTCGCGATAGATAGCTCTCTTCAACAAGTCAATGTAGCTATTGGTAGGCTTTCTAAGTTAGTCCAGTTTCAACGACAATAGCTCGCAGTCAATTTGGAAAGTCGCATGTCTCAAATCAATGAAGCTCACGTAGAGGAGTGGTATGCCCAGTCTCAAGTGAATCAGAGGCTTGCACACAAGATTGCGGTCTTGAAAGACCGAGTTGGGCAATTAGAGAAGCAGCAAGAGCGCATCTTGATTCTTCTGCAGTAGTTGCAAAATGATCACAACCATATCAATCTTACCAACCAATTTCCACAGGAGCTCAACTTGTACCAACCTCTGCAGTCTTCCTGTTCAGAGCAGTCTTCACCGGACCTTGAGCTTCGTCTATTTCTGTAGCTATCCAACCCTGTTGCGGAGCCAGACCTCAAGCTTTGGATATCTCGACTATATTTGAAACCATCCAACCATATTGCAGGGCCACACCTCGAGCTTCGTCTCTGATTTGATTTCGTAACAGTCATATTTGCCCATGATATAAGTGGACATTTTGTATATACTGCTTTTTGTAAAGACACTACTATAATATAATACAAATTAGTTTGTGCGACATTTTCATGAGTTTCTCTTTTTTGCGACATGGATAAAATCAAATGTACTTTGGTTTCATCCTGGCAGTGCAACTCCTTTGTCTTTATGCACAGATTGTTAGTCATCTTTTTTGTTGTCATTTTCTTCAGCAAAACTAGAACTCTTATTGTGATAGTTATATTGATGCTGAAAGTAATGTATGCCACTGAAACTAATGTATGTACACCATGTTTGTAACATTTTCATATATGAATATTACTTGACCACAAATATGTAATTTTTGGCCACACTGTTCTAGTTTCCTTCAATTCACATCGCCTTTTGAATTCAAGGCACACTTTGAAAGTCATCATAATAAGCAACAATTCTCTACTGCCAGAAGAGTATTTTTGTTGTTATCATCAATTACGCAAGTCTGTGAACATTTCTTTACCCATTTTTGTGTGCATGTGGGTTTTTGTTGATACTCTGGGAATCTATTCTTACGTCTTGCAATATGTGCATTGTTCCCATCTGACTGTTCTGCTGATCTTTGACAATTTTGAGCTTTATGGCCAAATCCATCACAGGCATAACATCTCATAGTATGGCAATACTTCGTAGTCTGTCCATAACACTTGCATCTTAAGTATCTTTGTGAATTAAACCTTCTCTTATAACAAGGAATATTGTAATCATTATCATACCTAAGTTGATTTTGCTTAGATGGCCTAACTTGTTGATTTGCAACTTGAACATGCCTTTTATCGCATATGTTTTTCTACCTTATTGTAGCCTAGACCAGACTTGTCTTCTCATGACCTTTGGATTTTCAGTATCTGTCACGTCCCCATTTTGACCCCCCTTTGTAAATGATGTAAATACTGATATTTAATCATGGTGAGGAGCTCAAGGCCAAGGCCCCACCATTGGTTTAACGTTTATGTATCGGCAATTAAACTAGATGCTTGTGACTCTTGTGCTAGATGGGCACAATGTAAATGAGACATCATGTAAATATGAATTTTAATGAAAAATACCCACAACTAGCTATGCAATGCAACAAAGAGATGGGGCATGATTCTACAAGGAATAGGGAGGGAAATTATTTAAACCCTTGAGCCAATGGTATTAATCCATGTGTCAATGGGGAAACCCATAAACCACCAACTACCCATTTTGTCTCATGCACCCAATCATTTAATTCTTCCAAGAAATTGGTTAAGGCAGTTAATGCCTTGGGAATGAGGGAGTATGGCAGCCAATTTCGTGCATGGGCAAGCCATCAACCTGGAAATTCGTGTTTTTGCTTGTGGGGCAAGAAAACACCCACGAAATGGTGCCCAAAGCCATGGGGAAGGGGGAGTCTTCACTCATTCACGCAGATAGAGAAGGCTGGGAGTTACAGTCACGTTTTTGAGCAAAAACGCAGGGTTCTCCCTGCCCAAAAACCCATTTTTGGTTTTGGATAGTAGCTGGGAAGGAGGGGCTGCGATTTGGGGCTGTAGGGAGTTCATTTTGTCCCCGATTTGCCATGAGCGTTTTCCCTAAAAACGTTTTCTGCTACCTGGGGTTTTCTCCAAACCTCCATTGCTCATTTTTAACCTTCCCACATTTTTCTGAAGCCTAGGGGATCATTTTCATGCCTGTCACTGTACAAACGATTTTCATTATGCCCATAATTGTGTTCTGCTACTATGTGCACCCTCGTTTTTGGTTTGAGCCTGTGAATTGAAGTTTTGGAGTGGTAGTGGACAGAAGTGGCTTGATAAACCTAGTGGGGGAGACAACCTCTCAAGAAGATCAAGAGGGCTTTGGTTACTTTTCTATGCATGCCCTGAGAGCACTAGATAGGGAAGGTATGGCTTGAGGGACTGTATAGCAGTGAAAAGAATACTTCCTTGTGCTGGGTGTGTAGGCATTGTGGGTGCCAAGCTAGATAGATCTTGCAAGGTTATCCCTGGCTCTGTGCTGGAGCTCACTAGCTTATCAATTCTTCCCTCCCATGTCCTAGCAGCCTGATAAACCCAATTGCAGATTGGCTTGGCTCATCTTGGTGTATGTTTGGCTATGTGTGAGTCTGTTGTTCCCTGATTCCTTGTAGAGATCATGCCCAGCTCGGGGGTGGCAGTGGTGCTGAGAGATTGAGGAGCACACTGGCCTACGGTTGGGTGGAACGTTGCAGTTGCATAGCCAGTTGCGTGGGACTACTTTCGTATAAGATAAGTATCCTCTTGTGTTAAATTGCAATTACCATTTGATGAATATTATGAATGTGTGAAGATTGTGTAATTCATAAATAAATTCCGCTGTGATTTCTGATAATTATGCATCTTCATATCTCTATTTTAAAATCTGTATGATTGTTTGAATCTTTCTATATAATGTATGGGGCTGGATGCCCAGTTTAACCGCACGATCCTCTCCATCTAGCTGGTAGAGTGGGAGGGGACGTGACAGTATCTCATCCAAAATTAATGAGTTGTTTTTAGACTTAGCTTCATATTTCATGTTAGAAAATTATTTTTCATCCTTTGACTCTGCACAGTTTGGATAAAGATTCTATGTGTTCTTTAGAGGTTGTTCTTCTGTTTTTTATTCAACTAGTTGTGTTTTCAGCAACTCATTTTCCTGTTTTGTTTCTTCCAATGATGCTTTCAACAATAAATTCCTTTCTTCAAGCTTCTCAATTGCATTTTGTGTGCATGCTAGTTGTTTCTTGAGTTCCTTGTTCTCATTTTCTGCCTCTTCAAGCACTTTGGTCGTAAGTGCTTCTTGGGTTCTTTTGAACTCAATTGTTTTTTTAGATTTGAGCAACTAGTCCTTCTGTAGATCCAAATATTCTTGAGATTCTTGCAGGCTAACCTTCAAATATCGATTTTTTTTTCTTACTTTACTTAGTTCATCCAAAGCACTAATCAATTCACCCTCACAGTCAACTTCTGCATTTTCTTCATTCTCATAATCAATGATTTATTCTTTTCTCTCAAACTCTATTTGACAATTACTCATGTCAGGCAAATTGTAAGATTCAACACATGACCTTGAGGGTGAAAAGTAAATCCCATTGTAAACATACTTACAGAGTGTTTATGCAGTAGGATTTGTTTGGTTTTCACAAGACTAATTCAAGATTGCCTCCTTGATGTATGATTTCTTCTTGATAGAAGAGCACCAATTATACTTCTCCTTTGATCCTTTGTATTCAATATCTTCTACCATTTCCATGAAGAGTACCTCTCTTAAATTGTCATCACCATCATCTTCATCAGATGAGCTGTTGTTCTCCTTTGAATACCAACTATTCTTCTTTTATGTTCAACTTTGGATTGTTGGTGTGGCTTTCTTCTTTCTCTATAGTTAAGATCATCTTCATTGGCACTATCCTTGGTTTCCTTATAGGTACACTTAGAAGCAAAGTGACCTACTCTACCACATTTAAAACACTTGAAAGATAACTTAGCTTTGTATTTTCCATGGCATCTTTTGAGATTCTTCACAAAATTGGCTTTTTCATGAGAAAATTTTGCTAGACTCTTCCTTGCTTTCTCTTGTCTTCTTGGAGGCCTTGAAAGCCGCTTCTTTTCTTGTAGTATTTTCCTTTTCAGTCCTCATCTCATATGTTGTAAGAATTCCATGAAGCTTATCCATCTTTAATTTGTCCAAATCACTTTTGTCCTCCAAAAATGATACCTTGGGATCAAATCTCGGTGGCAAGGACCTTAATACTTTTTGCACAACTGCCTCTTTGTTGATTTGTGTCCCGAGTCCTCTAATTGCATTGAAAATCTCATCCACTCGAAGGAGATATGCTGCAATGTTTTCTTCTTTCTTCATTTTGAGGGTTTCAAACTGTCCTAAGAAAGTTTGTAGTTTTTCTTTCTTAACTTCCTCATCTCCTTCATAGATGTTCTTGAGTTTGTCCCATACCTCTTTTGCTGATGTACACTGCATAAACTTGGTGAATTCTGAGTCTGTTAATCCACATAGTATTTCATTTCTGGCCCTGGCATTGCATTCATATTGCCTCTTGTCAGCTGCATCAAGTGGAGGAATATTGGGAACTTTGTAACCACTTAGGAAATATTGCCACACATCATCTCCAAGTGATTATAAATACACTTCCATCCTTATGCTCCAAAAAGTGCAGTTAGACCCATTGAACCTTGGTGCTCTATTTGTGAAAAGGACCTCCTGCCTATCCATTTCTTGGCAGTGATCTTTATCTTCCAACGATTAAATTGTTATTGAAGCAACCCACTCTAATCCCAATTGTTGGAATTATTATTGATACCGAGAGGGGGGGTGAATCAATATCAAACACAAATTACATATATTTCACTTTTTAAAACATGCACCAATTGGTATTTAAAAACACATCAATAAGAACAAACTATGCACAAATATTGAAGAAACTTATATATATATGTATAAGAGAAAGACAAGAGACACCAATCTCCACTGATGTGAGCACCAACTCACTCATACATTCCTCCGATTGGGACACCAGTCCCATCGAAAAGCACCAACTTGCAGACTACAGGATTTAACCCGCGAGGACACCATTCCTCCGTGCAAACACCAACTTGTTGAACTAGGCTCCGACCTGTGAGGACACCAATCCTCCACGCAAGCACTAACTTGTAGTGTTCATTCACCAACCTGAGTGGAGTCATCGATATCCTTTCCTTGCCCCTTCCAACCACCATGATATATATATATATATATATTGTTGTATTTTGACTTAAGGTTTGTGCCATGAACAAAGAGTTGCACTCTACTTCACTGATTGTGCACCCTTTTGTTGGTCAAACTCCGACCATTTTTTCTCTTACACTGTATTATGCTACAGTTCCATTTTACAATATAGATTCTGCGCACATATGCATTCACATGCATCTTGCACCTTTCACCAATGCTCAGATCTGTGTGCTTGCTCCTTGTGTCTCTGCGTTTCTTGTTACCTCGCACACTTCATCAAATCATATTTCCTTTGATTCCCCTTAGCATTTCATCTAACCGAAGCTTGCCAATTCAGAATATTACTCCATGTGTTCTTCCAAGATTACTTTTAACTCATCAACTTAACTTCTTATTTATACTCAACTTGTTCAAACAATGCATCCACAAGTTGGGGCTTCTCTAAACGGTAACACCCATTTTTCCTTTCTTTACGGTCAAGCTCACCCAAGCATTTGCCACTTGTCTTAATCTGCACGAATGAGGTACCATGACTTTGTGGGTCTTGCGCACACTAGATCATTGGCTTGGTGGGACTTGCGCACTAGAATACCATGAATGGGTGGGATTAAGGACTTGTGCACATAGTTTTATGTACTTCTTCAAATTGACACATAGACACTAAGTCCTTTTTGACATCATCCAACAACTTTAACATCAGTGACAACACCAAAATTCAACAAGGTAGACTATTGCTCCGTGGAGGAATGAAAACTTGATTTGCAAAAGCAACTAAATTGTGTAGAGGAAGGGTAAAATAATATAGAACTAGAAGTCCAAGATATATTATAGAGTAATGAAATGCAGGTTATGCAACAAAAAATAACAAAATCCAGTGCAATTACACAAACAAATCAGCCAAAGGAAATAATACATGATATTAAGATTGGAGAGTAAACAACAAAGTAGCATAAACGTACTTAGTAGATTGAGTATATGTATGTGAGAGGCCATAGGCAATATAAAAAATATTTCACATAGAGCTAAGATAAAAAGATATTTCCATCACATAGCACACAATCAAGTAGTAACCATGATAGCATGGTATGAGTCCTCTGCGCTCAACCTTATGAAGAAAGGTTGTGTGAGTGAGTCCCATACTTGCTTACCATTGAACTACTTTGAACTTACATAGAAGATTTACAAATGAGATTTGAAACATATTTGTACCATTATATGGTACAATCGTCAATGCTCTAAGTACACTATCTAACACATGTCTTATTGGTAAACTTTGGGTGTTATGGTTGAGGTTGATCATTGCATCATTATAAGAATCAAATAAAATATTACGAGAATTGGTTGAGTATGATTTTATCACTAGCTTTAGCATGGTATTTTTGTTGACTAGGTCAAATTTGATTGTTTGATGTGGTCTATGCTCAAGATCACTAGGTCATGTTGGTCCTAATTCGAGATGTTGAGTTGTGATTGTTGATATGGATCTTGGTGCTAGCATAAATGTTGAGCGCATAAGACTTTGGTCATTGGTATAAGAACTACTTTGGCATATATGCATGGGTTTGGGTATAAGCATAGATATAGTTATGGTGCTCATGCAAAATAAGTTATATTATGTTGGTTGCGCTACAATATGGATTAGAGGTCCCCTTTTTTGCAATGTTTGCTATTTCCTTTGAGGGTTCGTTAGAAGATTCAACCCTCATTGTGCCAAAGAACAAGTGAGAAACTTTCACCACAATTGATTAAGTGTGGAGCACTTGCTTGCACGGGGATCCATTGTGTTATGTTCAAAACTCCGAACAATGGATTGACCTCATTTCTAGTGTGTTTGTTAGCCTTGTCAATGATTTGATCTCTTTTTGTAGGTGTGTTGAACTCGACATCAATGTTGATTGGAGGTTCATGGTGTGTAATTGATTTCTCAAGTAAGAAAGGGTTGTACGAGTGTAATAGCTCCATGTTGAACATGAGATGGAGACATGGGGAAGGCCATAGTTCAAGATTGAACACGTTGTTCCGACATTACTTTGTGATTAGGTATAGGACATATTGTAATAGGAAAACTCTAAAATGCTAGTCTTTGAAGCACTCTTTATAAATGTCAAGTCAATTGCTATCACCGATCCATAATTAGTGAAGAATGACATCATTTATAATTTGTTGAAGTTTGCACAAGATTGCCCTGAACTTGGCGCTAAAGATTCCGTATTTTCTTTATGAACTTGACACCTTTATTGGTTTCTTTCTGCATTGTTGCAAAAGTGCCTATAATAATTGACACATTATAAACAATATTAATTGCAAATGTATGCTAAAATTTGAAGCAAACCTCAAAGAACCATGTCTTGTGCATCTTTCTAGATGTCGTTTTGGTTGAGGATTTTGTTTGAGCAAAATAATCAATTTCCTACGTTTCACAGAGCTAACTTGTCATTGGAAACTTCACATTGCTATAGAATTTTTGTGCAAAACCATATAGAAAACCTAATATTCTTGTAGAGTATATTGCTCTACAACTAGAGAATAGAGTTCCATTTGGAAAAACAATGAAGAAATCTATCGAACTACCTAAATGGGAAGATGTAGAAAGTATTCAAATCCAAACTGCAGGACATTTTGATGGAAAGGAAATTTTCTGTGTTGAATGGAACAAGTTCCCTATGTTATGTATTAATATTGAAAAAGGGGAAATAAAATAAAAAGTTATGTAACAACATCAAAATTATGTAAACTACCATTTATAAATAATAACTATATGGAAGGATCACAACTTTTGGTTATTGAGACCCTTTGTCAACTATTTATATGATTTGAATCATCGACTTGTCTATGGAGAAAATATGGAGATGTGCTCATAAGGGCTTGCACATAGCCAATATACCAACTTTATGTACCTTGCTTACTAATATTCAATAAATATGTGTGCTAGAATGAAACAATGAAAGAAATAACCAATAAGAATTGAACTAATATAGTGATTGTGAAAACCCATTGAGATGCACATGAATACATATACATGGTTGTGACAAGTTGATAAATGTTAGAATATTCAGAATATGAGAAAATCATACAACAACAAAAAACATGCAAAACATGAGCTATTCTAGCCTTCTATCTAATTAAGCAACAAAGAGCATGAACAAAATTGGAGATAAGAGAACAAACAAGAGAGCGCTAGATATACGTGGTAAAACTTCAAATGGGGAAACATCCACAGGAATGACAAGATCTTCTTATTCCTCAAAATATCTCCAACATTACACTTTGAGCTCCACTTCACATATGTTATCCTAGAGTATTACAAAGATAATCACTACATTCAATATGCCATATTATATGCGCAAAGGCTCTCCCTCACCTCTATTATATACCAAGAGGTATGGAATAATAACATCTCAAAATACACGTGGGATAATTTTTTTTTCTCCTCTTTGTATAATAAATGGTAATAGGAGCATTTTCCTCTATTATGCATATGGGATACTCAATTTTATAATATTAGAGTTATTTTGTCTGATTTTTCCTTCCAATGCTACTTCCAATGCTAGTTATGACATCTTATGACATCAACTAGACATCATTACACATTCCAACACCCACCCTTAATGATGTATGGGAGAATAACACATAAAATGAGGAAGATGTCATTACATCAACTATCCTCCTTAATGACAACTTCCCATATTCCCAACAAACAATGAAGATACACAAATTTTGCCTCTATCATGGATTTGGTGAAGATATTAGTTGCTTGCTTTTCTGTGGGACAATACTCCAAACAAATAATTCCATCCACAACAAGATCTCTGATATAATGAGTATTGAGGTCAATGTGTTTAGTTTTAGAGTGATACACTGAATTGTACGCAAGTCGAATTGCGCTCCAATTGTCACATCTTAATTCGATAGGATATTTATGTACTAGACCAAGCCTTGTCAGAACATGCCAAATCCACACTACCTATTTAGCTACTTCCTTAGCTGTCGTGGACTTTGATTCACAAGAAGAAAGAGAAAGAGTTCTCAATTTATTACTAGACCATGAAATCGGACCTGAACCAAGCTGAAAGATATATCATGTAGTAGATATTCTATCTGAAGTATCCCCTACTCAATCAAAATATGTATAACTAAAGAGTGAGACTGTAGCCCTACTAGAATAAAACACACCATAATGCAATGTCCTTTATAAATATATGAGAACCCTCTTTACTGCTATCTAATGAATTTCACGAGGCTTTTGCATAAACCTCGCAACCATGTTGACTGCAAATGAGATATTTGGTATGTTGTGTGTCAAATATATCAAACTCCCCACAAGCTAACTATACAATGTGGCATAAACAAGAGGAGTGTCCCAATCAACAATTAAATTTACATCGGACTGAAATGGTGTAGGTGACTACTTACAATCACTCATATGAAATTGAGCATGCAAATCTATCTCATACTTAGACCGAGAGAGTAAAATACCATATGCCATATGCCAAATCTATAGACCCAAAAAATAATGTAATAGGCTTAAATTAGTCATTTCAAATTCACGCTTAAGATTATCCTTCATTTCCTGTATCAATGTAAGCTGACTTCCAGTAATAATAAGATCATCCACATAAAGTACAATTATGAGAACATCATCATCAAAGTTCTTCACATACATATTTGGATTAAATACACACCGCTTAAAACTATTCTTCAAGAAATAAGCATCAATCTTTTGATACCAAGCTCTAGGTGTTTGCTTAACACCATATAAAGACTTGCTGAATTTGCACACCAAACTTGAAGTGTCAACAATAATAAATCTAGGTGATTATTGCATATAAATGTCTTCACTAAGATCACCATTCAAAAAATCACTTTTGACATCCATTTGGTGTATTTCCCATTGATAAGATGTAGCAAGTGAAAGACTAGTTCTTATTGTGTTCATTAAATATGCCTTTAAGTATAATATATACCTTCTTGTTGAGATAATCCTTTTTCTATTAATCGAGCTTTATGTTTTTCAATATGTCTGTCTGCAATAAAATTTGTTTTATATATCCACTCATATCCAACTAAATTCTTTCTAGGAGGAAGGGGAACAAGATTCCAAGTCTTGTTCTTGATTAATGAGTCATACTCAATTTGCATGGATTTCTCCCTTCCAGCATTATCTTCAGCTTGATCATAGGTAGAGGGATCATATGTGACCAAACGTTAGTCATAAGAGCAAAGTCGGATCTAGTTCCATGAGTATCAGAAGGAAGACCAATATCAGGACTTGGAGATTCAAGAGTTTTTTGAGACCAAACATGAAGAGAAGTAGTGGTAGGACCCATACTAGTATATTTAGAACATTCAGGTGGAACACTTGAAGAAGAGGGTGAACTAGGATCAATGACAAACAGAGAAGGAGAGGAAGGAGTAATAGAGATGGAGGTAACATAAGGTGAAGGAAAATTCAATGTAACATGAGGTTCAATAGACTCAGGAGGAGGAGAGATTTCATCAAAGTGAACATATTGCCTAATAATGACACCTTGGCTAGAGGGATAAAACAACCTGTACGCTTTAGAATCCTCACAATAACTAATGAAAATATATTTGTGAGACTTGGGTTCTAACTTTTTCTATTTTTTCATCCAGGATATGATCCCAACATTCACTGCCAAATACCTTAAAGTTACTAATATAAGTTTTTCTTCCATTCCATTTTTCTTCAGGAGTAACCTGCAAACTTATTTATTAGGGACTCTATTCAAGATATAGTTATCACAACAAATAACTGTTGAAATATTGTAACTTCGAAGAATATTCTATTTGTACTTTATTATTATTATTCGGAGATGTTTTATTCCTTTGTCGGGATGTATTTATTATATTTAATAATGTAAAGTCATTGAGGTAAAACCTCCCATGTAAGTCGGGGCATTAGTTCCCCTAGAGTCAGTTGTAATGGGGTGTTTAAGTCCCCTAGAGAAGTCAGCCTTGTTAGTAATTGGTCATGTAGTTATGGGGCTGACCTAGCTGGGTAAAATGTCAAGTGAGAGATAAAGTATAAATAGAGGAGGTGTGCTCCTCATTTGAATACACACTCACTTGTGTATTGCGCATAGGAGAGAGAGAGAGATATCTGCAAAGGAGAAGGAGCCCTTGCTTTGGGGATTTTGTATTTGCACTTTTGATCATCTATATTGAGGAAGTTTTGCTAGGCTTTCTACCCCATGAGGGTTTCCTAGGATAAATTTGTGTCTATCTTGTGATTGTATTTCTTTCAATGATCCTGCTTATGCTCTTGTTTTGATTTTTATGCTAAACTTAACATGGTATCAGAGCTAGCCTGAATATGACATCTTTCACAAGGTAAAAATCTCTCTCTTCTTCCTCCAGTGAGAAATTAGGGTTTCTGTCAAAATTGAAATTTTCAGAATCTGATTGCATCGAAAGGTGGGCCTCTTCAAAAGCGAAATTTTGAGCCCTAGATCAAAGTTTTTGAGTGGGTAGATCTCCGGGAAAGTCAAACCTTAGTTTGACTTTTGGACCAGAAACTGCAGAAAACCAAAAAACCAGAAAAACTGCGAACCAAAAATCTACTACCGATCCGAATTTCGCAGGACAAGTTTGAGAGGCAAAAATTTTGGATTTCCAGAAAGCAAGTGTACCAGTCAACTCGGCTCGATCAAGCACATCTCCTGGTAAGGTCAGTTTTGCATTTTGAGAATTTTCAATTTTTGGTGACCTCCTGGATAAGATGGCCCCAAGCACTAAGCTTGAGGATAAGCTAGAAGGCATAGAGAATTTTCGGGCAAGGAAATATAAGATTTGTCTCATTCTTGAAGAGAATGATCTTACCCAATACATTAAGGATGAAGTTGCAGAACCTGCGGAAGCTGAAGCTAAAGAAAAGCACAAAAATGACCTGATTAGGGAAAAGAGAATCATTGTTGATTTTATCAAAGACCACTTGATTCCTCAAGTGTCATCAAAGAAGACCCCAAAATAAATGATGATGCCCTAGCTAGAATGTATGAAGGAAGGAACATTAATAGGAAGATGAATTTGAGAGCTCAATTGAAGAGTACCAAGATGAGCCAAGGAGAATCTATCCATGACTACTTCACAAGGGTATCCCAGTTCAAGGAGAAACTAGAAGCCATTGGAGACTCCCTTGATGAAGATGAACTAGTTATGACTGCTCCCAACGGTCTCACTAGACATTGGGATTCATTCATCCAGACTATGTGTGCCAGAAAGGAAGGTATGAAGTTTGACATTGTATGGGAAGATTGCATCCAAGAAGAGGCTAGAGTAGCCAATAGAGAAGCTCTAATTAAAGAAGATGATCAAGCCCTAGCCACCCATACCAAGAGAAGAAGAAGTCAATCTAACTTCAAGAAGGAAAGCCACAAGGAGTCTCAACCTCCCAGGAAGTTCCATAGAAGAAGAGGAAACAATTCAAGAAGAAGCTACTCTTCTTTCCAGTGCTTCATTTGTAACAAGATAGGACACATTGCCAGAAATTGTCCATTAAAGAAGGAAGAATACAAGAAAGGGGAACACACGAAGAGTTTCCATCACAAAAGACATCATGCACACCTAGCTGAAGATGATGATGAAAAAGAAGAGGATGAAGAACCTCCCAGGAAGCAAGCAAAGGAAGAAATTGAAGAATATGTCCTGTGATAGTGGTGCTTCAAAGCACATGACAGGATAGAAGAAGACTCTCTCCAATTTAGAAGAAAAGGAATTCCCTCAGAAAGGATCATAGGAGAAGAAAAATACAAGCTTGATGATGGAGTAGAGTTCACCATCAGACATTCCAGTAATACATGCAAGGAGACTAGGATCAAAAGAGATCCTACCAAACAAACAAAGATAAATATTTGAATTGTCATTTCTATCACATTGTTTAAATGATAGTATCCAGTTGTATACATATTTATTTAGGATGTGTGTTAGGATGTTTGCAGTGTCATGCATGTGATGGGTAAGTAGCCTATGGTGCTATACAACATTCCATTGCTACTTATCTAGAGTGAAACCTCTTTGCTGACATATTGGGAGTAGTGCACACTCTTAATAATGTTCTGGTAGAGATGGAAGGCATCTAGAAAGTTACCATATGAATATGGGATATGGATGAATGTTGTGGCATTGGCTAAGATAGTGTGACTTATGTTTTTATGCATATATATATTTGGAAACTATGAGATGTTTCTAACCATGCTATTGAATTTGACTTGTAGGAAGTATCGTACAATGATCAACTACAAATGAAGAATGATGAGACTTGTTCCGTAGAACAAGTGACAATGGTTCACTATAAAAGAATCCAAAAGAAATGTTCACAGGAAAGAAGCCTGAAGTAAGCCCTCAGAATATACATTGTAGGATTCCATCACATGGAGATCAGTAGAGATGTGACATTTGATGAAGAAGCAACTCTCAAGAGATCTAGAAAGTGCTACTATGAAGAAGTATATGAAGAAGATGTACCTCCCAGAAATGTAGAAGCTGCACCCTCCCCTGTAGATGAAACACCAGAAGACCATGATATGTTAGAACCTCAAGAACCCCCACCTATGAACATATCACAGAAGAGAAATCCTGCATGGGTAAGAGAAATTATATAGGAAGCATAAAAATATGGAGCACCAGAAGGCTCCACAAGAGTGAGCAAGAAACCAAAGCCATTTTTCAACTATGTGGCTTTGATGTGTGATCTTGTAGATCAAGAACCTACCAGTTATGAAGAAGCAGTTCAGAAGAAAGAATGGGTAGAAGCAATGACGAAGGAGTATCAATCGATAATGAAGAATGACATTTGGGATATAGTTCCCAAACCAAAAGACAAGAGTGTGGTATCCTCCAAGCGGATATACAAGATAAAGCATGCTGCCGATGGAAGCATTGAAAAGTATAAGGAAAGGTTTGTGGCCAGGGGATTCTATTAGAAAGAGGGAATTGACTATGAAGAAACATTTACACCAGTTGCAAGGTACACTTCCATTAGAACCATCATGGCACTTGCATCCATGATGAAGTGGAGTTTACACTAGATGGATGTGAAGACAACCTTCCTTAATGGTGTAATTGAGGAAGAAGTGTACATAGAACAACCACAAGTATTTGAAGTTGAAGATAGAAGAACTCATGTATGCAAGTTGAAGAAAGCTTTGTACGGATTGAAGCAACCTCCCAGAGCTTGGTATGGAAGAATTGATAGCTTCTTGACAAGCTTGGGCTTTACCAAAAGTAAAGATGACCCTAACCTTTACCTTAAGGTTATGGATGATGAACCTGTCATACTATTACTGTATGTGGATGATCTATTTCTGACAGGAAATGAGAAACAAATCATGGAAATAAAGAAGAAGCTAGCTGTAGAATTTGAGATGAAAGATCTCGGATTGATGCATTATTTCATAGGTCTGGAAGTATGGCAAGGCACAGAAGGAATCTTTCTCAACCAGGGAAAGTATGCTATGGAAACCTTGAAAAGTTTTGATATGTTGGATTGTAAAGCCATGGCCACTCCCATGAATACCAAATTGAATTTGCTAGCTGATACATCGTCAGAATTAGTGGATGTCACTTAGTACAGACAGATTATTGGGTCGTTGATGTATCTGACGAATACCAGGCCAGATATATGCTTTGCTGTGAACACCCTGAGTCAGTATATAGTTGAGCCTAGACGTGTTCACTTGACAACTACAAAGCATGTGATGAGGTACCTAAAAGGTACGGTAGATTTTGGTCTATATTATCTTGGAGATCATGACTTCAGACTGCATGGTTATACAGATGCAGATTGGGATGGAAGTGTCTCAGACAGAAAGAGCACATCGAGTGGATGTTATTGTCTGGGATCTGCTATGATCTCATGGTTTAGCAGGAAGTAGTCCAGTGTGGCTCTTAGCACACCTAAAGCGGAATATATAGCAGCTTGCTCTGCTAGTTGTGAAGCCATATGGCTTCGGAAGCTGCTGTCAGGACTATTTGACTTAGAGATGGACTCCACTGTGATCCTTTGTGACATCCAGAGTTGTATCAAGATGACGAAGAATCCAGTGTTCCATGATAATTCAAAGCACATAGAGATCTGATATTTCTATATACGGGATATGGTGCAGAAGGGAGCTATAAAGTTAGAGTATGTGAGCACTGATGAGCAAGTTGCTGATGTATTGACCAAACCTCTATCTCGAGTAAAATTTGAGTATTTCCGAGACAAGCTTGGTGTAGTTCAAAAGGACCCTCCTCGAAAGGGGGAGTGATGAGGTCGATGATGAGGATGCCTGTACCGACGATGAGGTCGATGATGATGATTCCTATACCGATGATGAGGTCGACGATGAGGATACCTGTATCGACGATGAGGTCAGTGAGTGGTCCTTAGACTTGGTCTAAGTTGACGAGTGGATTGCATCATCCCTGGAATTTAGTCCTAAATGAATCCAGAGACTTATGTCTTCGTGAGTGGTCCTTAGACTTTGTCTAAGTTGATGAGGGGATTGCATCGTCCCTAGACATGGTGTGGTGTCTTAAAGTGATAGGGATTGATCATCCCGTAAGTAGATCTGGATTGCATCGTCCTTAGACATGGTATGGTGTCTTAAAGTGATAGGGATTGATCATCCCGTAAGTAGATCAGGATTGCATCGTCCCTAGACATGGTGTGGTGTCTTAAAGTGATAGGGATTGATAATCTCGTAAGTGGATCAGGATTGTATCATCCTAGGACTTATGTCCTAAAGTGAGAGGGATTGATGATCCCGTAATTAGATTGTATGTATTGTAGATATTTATGATGTTGTTGATCGAGAGATCCAGATGATGCTGTTGATCGAGAGATCCAGATGATGCCGTTGATCGATAGCTCTATATATTGATGATGTTGTTGATCGAGAGATCCAGATGATGCTGTTGATCGAGAGATCCAGATGATGATGTTGTAGATGATCGAGTGAACAAGTGCTGCAAAAGATGAAGACTCAGTACTGTAGATGTTTATGTTCCAGTACTGAAGATGTTAAAGATGTTCCAGTAGCCATTCCAGTTACTAAATATGATTGAAGAAAACTTCCAATGACTTATAGATTTATCACTATGATGTTGTTGATGACCTCTCCTTGCTCCTGTAGATGCTGTTAGAATACCCTTCTCGTTAAGGGGGAGTGCTGAAATATTGTAACTTCGAAGAATATTCTACTTGTACTTTATTATTATTATTATTTGGAGATGTTTTATTCCTCCGCCAGGATGTATTTATTATATTTAATAATGTAAAGTCATTGAGTTAAAACCTACCATGTAAGTCAGGGCATTAGTTCCCCTAGAGTCAGATATAATGGGGTGTTTAAGTCCCCTAGAGAAGTCGACCTGGTTAGTAATTGGTCATTTAGTTATGGGGCCGACCTAACTGGGTAAAATGTCAAGTGAGAGATAAAGTATAAATAGAGGAGGTGTGCTCCTCATTTGAACACACACTCACTTGTGTGTTGCGCATAGGAGAGAGAGAGATATATTTACAAAGGAGAAGGAGCCCTTGCTTTGGGGATTTTGTATTTGCACTTTTGACCATCTATATTGAGGAATTTTTGCTGGGTTTTCTACCCCATGAGGGTTTCCCAGGATAAATTTGTGTCTATCTTGTGATTGTGTTTCTTTCAGTGATCCTTATTATGCTCTTGTTGTGATTTTGATGCTAAACTTAACAATAACGCCAGCCCAAAAACATTTATGTAATCCTTTATAATAAAACATACATCTAGCCATTTCAACCAAAGTCCTATTCTTTCTTTCAGCTACCCCGCTTTGTTAAGGTGTATAAGGAACAATATTTTAATGTTGAATAGCATGCTTAGATAAATATGCATTAAATTCGTGTTTAATGAATCCCCCCCCATGATCAATTCTCAAAGTTTTAATACTTTTATCAGATTCATTTTCAACCACGGATTTAAATTTTTGAAAAATACCAAAGGTTTCACTTTTATGTTTCAAAAAATAAACCCAAGATTTGTGAATATAAAAATCAATAAAAGTAAGAAAATAGATTGCATGAGACAAAGAAGGAGTTTCAAGAGGACCAAAAATATCACTATGAATTAATTGCAATGGTTCTTTAGCACACCAAATTTTACCTTTATCAAACATTTCCTTATGATATTTACCAATAACACAACCTTCACAGACACCTTTAATGGAAGAAATTGAAGGTAAGCCATGTACCATTTTAGACATCATTTGCATTTTTCCATAATTCAAGTGACCTATCTTTCATGCCATAATTTACTTAGTTCATCATCATGAACAACATAGTAATAAAAATGTTGAGTTTTACTTGAATTAAAACTAGTAAACTTATATAATCCAACATTATGATCAAAAGGACTAGAAGAAACAATTTTAAAGTTTTGTTTGATATTTTTTAACACATACTTATCATGCCAAGCTTCAAATTTACAACCTTTTTTACATGCATGATAAATAGAAAGCAAGTTGATGAGAATTCCTTGAACATGAAACACATCTTCCAAAGTACCATTATGAACATTAACATTACCAAATCCTAAAACTGAAAGATGATTACCATCAATTATAGATACTTATGTTGTGTGTGCTTTTTAGTGTCATAATAATTAAATAAATAAGCTAAACTAGTCATGTGAATATATGCACCATAATCCGTTATCCATTCCACATTAGAAGAATAATTACTTAGTTGAACAAAATAGTCACATAGGGACACTGATTGTTCTTTGAAAGACTTCTTCTTTGCTTTCGCAAGTTCACGTCTCTATTTAAGACAATTCTTTTTGGAGTGGTTGGTTTTTCCACAATACTTATAAGGATTAAACACTTTATTTTTGGTAGACACCATGTTAGAAACATTAGAAGCATCATCGATATAACTTGATTCTTGATTATGTGGTTTAGAATTTTTATTAAGATTCTTTTTACTATGTGCCATTAGAGATTTATTGTTAGACAAGTGACCAGTAGCAATTAATCTATCTTGCTCATTTATCAAACCTTTACAAAAATATTCAAAATAGGGTCTGTGAGTATTCTTTGACATTTCAATGGCTCTATTCCTAGTTTGGATGAACATATGAAAGCATGAATGCAATTTTTGTTCTACAATAATACTTAGAGCATTGCCATCCTTCTTGTAATCTTTACCACAATTATTTATTTTTTCATTATAAATTTTATTTTTAGCAAGAAATGACACTATTTTATCAAAATATTTAGGGTCTGTTGTCCGCCGAGATGCACACCAGCAGCAGAAATCTTTCGAAAGCTGTCTCCCTCACTGGAAGTGGGGAGAGGTGTGGCCTTGGGGGCAAGCAATGAGCTAGGTACTGTCACCTAAATCCCAGCTCCTCCGTTTAGGTCAACTCCTAACGAAGCCAAGGGGGGTAGTCCCTACAAAGAGTTGTCTATGGCTCAATGTTTTAAGTGTTTTTTGGTGTATGGTGATGCAAATGAGTGTTGTTTAGGAGTTTTTTAATGATGAAAGATCACAATTTGAGATGAGATAAACACAAAATAACAAGCAATCCACGTTGCGAAACAAGATTACAAGATTGTAGAAACAACCGCTTGATAGATTAAAGCAAGACAACCATGATAATGTAAATGCTCCAAATAGATAAAAAGAAAATGAAAATGATGACAAGGACCAGTGCCTTATGGAGTCAAGATAGTCTCAAGTGCTTGGGTTGCTTGATACAAGAGTTCAAAGTGGTAACGTTTGTGAGATCGTTGTGCAAATTATCTTGGTTTATTTAAAGTTTTAGTGATCTTGATTATTAGGCTAGCAAAAGAAAGGTATACGTCCAACCGGAAGAAATAATTTTAGTAACTACCCCGGTGACCCCGTCGGACCGTCCAATTATCAAGCATAGGTGTCCAATGATTTAACCACCCTTGAAGTCTACGACAACGACACTCCGGCTTCACCTCTAGGCATAGTACTTTGTGAGTATCTATCGAAAATCAACGCCGGTTCGTTGGCTGTGGGGTAAAATTTTATTAAGTTATCACTTTTGAGATTAACAGATCCAACACCTTTCTGGGTACTAGTCCAACCCTTTCAGGGTGGTAGAGCATACGGGTGTTGGATGACAACGAAAATAAATTATTAAAGGGGAATCTGAGTTGGAATGTTTTAAGATTATTAGAACACATAGTTCAACTCTCCGATAGAGAGCACTCTTGATTTTGTCTTAAGACCAAAGTTCAAAAGACTTAGTTAATCTATATGCCTAATGCAAGGAAAATGCAATACTATTATGTTCTCCGATAGAGAGTGCTATTGACTTGGGTTATTTCAAGTTCAAGAGACTTTGGTTCTTTGTTAAGATAGAAACAGATTGTAGGCAAAGAACAAACGTGATAGCTCAATAAGATAAAAGATGAAGCAATGACAATGATATATTTAAAAAGAAAAGAATTACTTGCAAGAAAGAAAACTAGTGTTCTACCACAACAAGGACTAATCTAAAGCTGAAGTCAAAGTCACTTCTGCACATTGCTCATGAAACTTCCAGCTTAGCCGGTCCAACGCAGTACACGGTGGGGAAAGAGAAGCAACACGTAGTGTTAATGCGGCACTAGGGATAAAATCCCAAGAGGCTTCTCAAGTCAAGACTTGAAATAAAAATTATTCTAAGTACAGGAAATGAAATTTAATCTAGAAAATTTAAACAAGTCTAACTAAAGCATGCATGAAACAGTCTTCCCCAAATGGGGAAGAAGAAACCAAAGTGTGGGAGGCCTTATCCCACCTAGCCTTTTTTATTAATGAATTTACAAGTGCCTTGGGATTTTAGCCCTTGTAAGGTCTTTTAAGACAAATGAAACAACTTAGAAAACAATATGGAGCTCTTAAGAGATTTTACAAAAGGAGAGTGTAAATAGTGTCTTGGTTTGGATCATCCTTATGGTCTTTTTGATGTTCTCTTTTGGGTAAAGATCTTCTTGTTTTCAAAGTTTTTCAAGTTTTTCTTCTCTTTCAAAAACACATACACAAGCTCAAATCAACTCAACAAGGCACCCATTAGATGTTAATAAAATAAATAAAAACTTGAAACTAAATGCAAACCAAAATCTAGCCTATATACCCAATTTTTTCCAATGCAAGATTTAAACTTTTAAATAAGATCTAGAAAAATGGAATTGCTTAAAATGGGAGAGATCTAGATGCAAAAGTGAACTAGATATCAACTATGCAAGTGCGAAGAATGATGTGACAATGCTCAACTTACTAACTTTCAAAGAAAAAACAATGCAACTAACGAACTAAGAGAACTAGATCTTATCAAATGAATGCATTATATAAGATCTAAAAATGCCTAAGTATTAACTTTTTTAAAAACATGAAACTATTATTAAAATGCAAAAGATTTGAATCTAACTACTAACTTTTTAACAAAAGCAAACTACTAACTCTAACACTTAACAAACTTGTTTTTTGTGATGTGCTTTCAAGATAACTAAAGAGGGACGAGAGGAGGGCTTTGGAGAAAAGTTGAGGGCAAAACGAAGAGGCAAAGGGAGGATAAAAGAGATGGACGAATGAGGGATGGCGAAGCTAAGGAAGGAAAGGGAGATGAGAGAGCAAGGTAGGAGAGACCAAAAACGAAAGGGGAGGAGAGGAAAAGACTTGAAGCTAGGGGAGACGAATGGAAGAAGGAGGGAGGAAGATTAGGACGAGAAGGAGAAGATAGAGATGGAAGAAGTTAAGGGGAAAACTAGGACGAGAGAAAAAGGAAGTAAAATCAAGGCAAGCCACAAGCAAAGGCAAGCTTGACAAGGCTCTAGGCTTGGAGAAAAGTAAATCTAGAGTTTTCACAGCTTAGAGAAGTAGATCCAGTAATCGATGAAATAGTTTGAATGCTTGATGGACGAAGCAAGAATCTCTTTGTTTCTTGATTTCCTAAAGCAAAACTCCTTTGGCAACCTGCAGAATGAAAGTGAAACCAGCAAGAACTCTTGCACTTTGGGAGAATACCTGAAAAGCCCAAACACTTAGAGGAAAAGCATAGATTTATAATACTTGTGCTAGAGTGTTAACCTTCTAAATCATAAATCCAATACTTAAGAATCAAAAGCATATAAACAAAACATGATATCACTTCATACACGATGAAACATGACACACCAAGAATTTCCACATTGACCTCCAGAATCTCAACTTTATTCAAATGTTTAAACAAATTACAAAATTCTCCAAAGTTTCTATGCTAAAAGATCCATCAGGAATAGAGCTCCATGAGCCTCTATTTATACAAATTACAAACAATCCATGAGTGAATTCGAATTGGCCTTGAATGAAGCCAATGGCACTTGTCTAACTCGAATCCCCACCAAAAGATCCAATCATACCCATGTCAAAAGTCAATCAAATCAAGCTTGGAGCTACTTGCCCCCATCCATAGTCTTGAGTTCGCAATGAATGAAAAATGGGGAGGTGGCCTCCACCTAGAAAAGGCACCCCCCATCCAAGCCTTGGAATCTTCACCACTAAATACGAGCCATGCCATGTGTAAAGTTATGAAGGTGAAGGAATATGACGTGAGCAAATCAAGGAGTTTGGGTGAGTGATTGTAGGAAAGGGATGAGTTGAGTGGGAGCCAAGCCCATGAGGTGGCCACTAAATAAGGAAGGCGCCCATCTTTGCATTAATGCATATTCAACAACCTTTTTAATAAATGCCGAGTGTAGAAAGTGAGGTCGTAAGGAGATATTCGTGAACCCTTCCTTAGTTAATGTATGAGCCAATATAGGGATGTGATTCAATTTAAAGGGAAGCCAAGCTTTATGATTGCAAATATCTAGGGAGGCGCCTACCATAGGCTTTAATGCCATCAATCAACCCATTCCTTATGTGCCACATGCCCACATGCCCAATTCGAGTATCCCTTTAATCTTGACGTGAATGCATGCAAGATTTTGATTTTTAAAAGGTTTAAAGCTCGGAGTTCACTCAAATTTGACTTGAGACTTGGTAGTTGAGAGTGGGAGGTGGCCTCCACCTAGGCAAGGCGCCCCCATTCCCATTAGTGTAACTCAAACATTAACTCTTTTACCATTTAATAGCTTTACCATGTCACAAATTTGAATTTGCATATGAGGAGGGCGAATTCTCTTGGAGTTAATCACTGATGCTGATTGTATAATTGATTGGTTGATGACTCAGATGATTGGAATCTTCTTTGATGCCTTGTACCATGCCATTTAGCCACTGAAATAATCCAATTTGGATTATTTTGAAGATAATTGGACCTTCTCCAATTTATCAATTTTTTATTTTAATTAATTAATAACCCTCTTTTATTGGTTTTTTGAGGAATTATTAATTCAGTGGCTAAATACCGATCCGAAACTTAGGATAAAGGTATCCAGGGTCTAAGTATGATTTTTTGGTTTAGGATTTAAGCCTCAAATCACTGAAAAACACCCTCGAACGACTGACATATTACAACTTGAATTTTTCCATTCAAACTATGGAAAATTAATTATTAAAAAATAAAATAATTGACTGTCCAACGCGTCTGGTAAAATTTTTTCGGACGACGTTTAAAAATCTCTACAGACCTAGGAAATGACCACTGACTCGACTCATAGTGTGTAGTAGGTTCATATTCATCAGTTGGACTCTAATAACCCCCCATGGCCAAAATTTCAAAATCAGGCATTCCAGCTTTGGAGGAAGTGGGAGAAAACCTTGTCAATTATACCTCGCCCGTAGGCAAAGTATAATTAGTCAGGGTAAAAAACTCCCTGGAATACCTTAGTTGATAAACCAGTCATGGATGACCGAGCCACTCAAACCCTACAGTACACTTTTTACAAAAAATCCCGTGGGGCATGGTCATTTCAAGACAAAAAACAAATTGACTAGCCAAAACTGGCTAGGCACAAAGGATGGATCATTTGATACATTGGAACACAAACACTTATGGTGTTTGTCAAATGGCGGCTCTTCAGATAATCCAACTATGGTACAAAAATGTTGGTAACATCTGGCTCCAACTGCGGGACGGACACTTGCTTGATCTATGGATCAAATAAAGTGTTCGAGAATCCTAGAATATCGGTTTCCTGCATGGAAACAGAAGTGTCCTAGTCTGCATGTACATGATAAATAATGCCATAATGAAATATCAACATAACATATTTTTTGCTTTTCTCAAATAAAAATTACATGAAATATTTTTTCTTTTCCAGCATATATATGAAATACAATACAACAAATAATATACAAATGTTATGATACAACAATATAGTAAAAAAGTAAAATACATAAAAATACAACAAGAGAGGGTTTAGGGAAGCCCTGAGATGACCCCTTGGTCATCTTGGATGTTATTTCGATAGAAAGGATTCAGGTGTTGCCCACTTCTGTATAATGGTAACATCTCCCCATCCATGGTATTTAGTAAGAAGCAATTTGTTCCGGCAAGGCTGCGTATAATAAAAGGGCCTTTCCAAAGGCTATCAAATTTCCCATGCTTGCCCGGTTTCTCCCTCCTTTTGTCCCATAAAAGGACTGTGTCTCCAACCTTGAAGTCTCTAGGCTTGGCTGACTTGTCAAAGGTGGCCTTCATACTTTCCTGATGCCTTAACATTTTATCAAGTGATGCCCTTCTACTTTCATCAAGTCCTATAATCTGATTTTCTCTATCTTCCAACTCTAACTTCTCTGTTCCACAATCACTTAGCATTCTGAATATAGGAATTTGCATGCTGAGTGGCAAGACAGCCGTAATACCATATACAAGCTCGAAAGGGGTCTTTCCAGTGGAGTGTTTCTTGGTGATCCTATCTGCCCATAGAGCATACTTGATTTTGCTATCCCAAGACTTTTTATTGTCACCCACAGTCTTCTTTAGTATGGTCATTAAGTTTTTGTTGGAGGACTCAACAAGTCCATTTCCTTCTGGATAATAATCAGAAGAATGAGATAACACAATGCCATATTTGAAACATAAATCATTCATTTCTGCCGAGCTGAAGGCCTTGGCATTATCAGTTGTTATGTTTAAAGGGGTGCCATATCTGGTGATGATTCTGTCCTCAATGAAGTCTATGATAGCCTTTTCCGTGGCCGCTTTGGTGGGTATGGCCTCTACCCACTTAGTGAAGTAGTCGGTTGCAGTGAGAATCCAGCAAAATCCATTGCTAGATTTGTCTTTGAATTTTCCAATAAAGTCAAGGCCCCATTGTTGAAAAGGGGTGATGACAACTACTAGTGTAAGGGGAAGGGAAGCCAACTTTTGTTTCCCTGTAAAGAGCTGAAATTCACGACAATACTTAACATGTTTATACACATCCGCAAAGATGGTTGGCCAATAGTATCCATCTCTAAGGATCTTATGGGCAGTTGTATTCGCTGCATAATGGCCCCCACAAAATCCTGAATGGAATTCAGTCAAGATTTGTTTAGAATCCTGTTCATGCACACACCTAAGTATTACACCGTCTGGGTTCCTCCAACCCAAACCCTCCTGAGTGAGGCAATACCTAGCGGCTTTCAATCATAATGCCCTTCGTTTATGTCCTTTGCGGTGACCAGGGCAACATAAGTGCAACAGGAAAAATATAACATCTGAATACCAATGATGGTCAAGCTCTCTTAATGCTGGTGTCATACGTGGATCAGGTCCATTGTTCTCACAGATCATATCAATAGCCTCTTCATTCTTTTGGGTCAACATCTTAGCTAAGCCTTGTCCCTTTATTAATTTGGTAGGTTTAATCTCCAGATCATATTCTTGGATATTGGATACCCATGTGCCCCTTGTTCCTAAGCAATCCTGTCAGGATAGGATGTCTTTTACTGCAGCATGGGGAACCTACCCTATAACTTTGGAGTAGCCAATGTAAGTTCTAAAATGTTTCAAAGATTTGACCAAGGCATAGGCTTGCTTTTCCATGATTGTGTAGTTTAGCTCGGAATTTTGCAAGGCTTTGCTCATGAATGCAATTGGTTGCTCGAACCCTTCGAAGTTCTTCTGGAGCAACACACCGGCAATGGTGTCCTCTGAGGCAAAGGAAAATATCATGAAATCTTTTGTGTAATCCGGGCTGACTAGGACAGGTGACCTAGTGATGGCATCTTTTATGGTCTCAAAGGCATTTTTTCCCTCACTTGTCCATATGAACTTAGCATTCTTTTTTAGGAGAGCTTGCATATGTTTCATGAGTTCAGCAAGGTTAGGGATGAATATCCTTATAAAATTTATATGACCATTGAATGATTGGAGACCCTTAACATTTCTTGGAAGGAGAATTTTCTGTATAGCCTCAATCCTTTCGGGGTCAATTTTGACCCCGTCTTTGTTAACGATGTGACCCAAAATTTTTCCATCTTCAATACCAAAAACTAACTTAACCGGATTCAAAGTAATCCCATACTCTCTGCATCGTTCAAAAACTTTCCTAAGATGACCAACATGGCTTGACTTAAGGTAGGGCACATATACGCGCCCTAGCAGTGTATCTGGTGTGTATGGCTGTCAAAATCAGGAAAACCTACAGAAAAATCGCCAAAACTGTCATCGAAGTCGTCTGGACAGAAACCTATAATAACCCGAAACATAAATAGCCAAACACCAAGATATGAAAGCCAAAAGATAGATCCCTGATGCTAGATTAATAAACAATAGAATTCAATTCAAAACTACAAAAACTAAATCAAGAAAAAACTTGAAAATTTCTGAAAGTTAATGGTGAAAGTTAGGGTTTGATTTTTTTTTCAAATATGTAGCCTATAAAGCCCAGATTTGAAAAACTATCACTTGGGTATTGTAGATCGGTTCACAAAACTACAAAATATGGAGTGTTCAAGTAAAAACATGAGACAATGTTGCTTGGAAACAAAAAATTAAGATTTTACTGAAGAAGGTATATTTTAAGAACCTGCTCTAATACCATGTTAGAATATTGAGAATATGAAAAAACCATACAACAATACAAAACAAACGAAGCATGAGCTATTCTAGATTTCTATTTAATTAAACAACAAATAACATGAAAAAAATAGAAATAAGAGAACAAACAAGAAAACACCATATATACGAGGTAAAACCCCAAATGGAGAAACATCCACGAGAAGGGAAAAATCTTCTTATTCCTCAAAATATTTCCAACAATATACTTTGAGCTCCACTACACATATGTTATCCCATAATATTATAAAGATAGTCAGTGCATTCAATATGCCATATCATTTAATATTATAAAGATAGTCACTACATTCAATATCCCATATCATATACCCAAATGATCTCCCTCATCTCTATTATATACCAAGAGGTAAGGAAGAATAACATCCCAAAATACATGTGGGATAAATGATTTCCCTCCTCTATATATAATAAATGGTAATAGGATCATTTTCCTCTATTATGTATGGGGAATAACTCAATTTTATAATATTAGAGTTATTTTGTTTGATTTTGCCTTCCAATGCTAGTTATGACATCTTAAAAAATCAACTAGACATCATTACACATGCAATTATTGAAATTATACATTCCAACAATAAAGAACATGGCATAGTGTGAAAGAAGAGATTGATTGTGCCTTACACAATAACATTTCATGGGTATTTGTATGTATCTATGCTACAAACCATGCTATGCAATAGAGAGAGTGAGAGGTATTTATGTCATAGAAACAATTCCAAAACATAGATTTTAAGTGTATCGACCTAGTAATGAGAATTTTTTAGGAAGGCATCTAAAAGAGGGCACTGTAGAGTACATTATTATTTCACGAGTATTTGTATATAGTTATGATACACACCATGCTACTTTGGTCCATGAGTTAGACCCCAACTCTACATTCCTATAAAAATATCTAGTTCTTTACAATTTTTTATACATGTGAATGTGTGTAAGTGAAATACAATCAATAAGTTGGGGCCATAGAATCAACTACAATATAGAAATCAAAGGTGTGAGAGGCTCTCAACCTCGTGTTATCCTAACTCAACACTATCCAACCACCCACCCTAACACTATCTATTTGCTTCATGTTAAAGCTATGATGGGCTCAACGTTATCTAGCTTTCATGTAAGGCACTGCAAGAGCACGACGAATAAATTCTAAAGAGTGTTGGAGTATTTTAAAGCTAATGCTGCAAGCAAGTAGTTGTTTTGGCAATCTGCATTGAACTTGGAACTAAAGAAGTTGGTGTGTAGTGCTAGAGGAAAGTGCCAACTAAATTAACTGCTAATTGATTTGCAAAATTAAAATCTAAAGCGGAGCTCTATTTATGGAGACTGGTTTCATTGCTTCACAACACCGAATACTATCGTCTACACTATTTCATATTGGTGGAGAGAAGATTGTGGCATGAAGAGAGTGCACAAGTTCTAGGCAACTTAAGGAGAATGGGTCTCAACTTGGCTTTTGCAAATGAAGACTAGAGTCTATCTCAATGTTGTGGTCTAAACTTGTTAGGAATTGATTCTTTTTCGACCATTTAAAAGAATAGAAATGGAAATCTATATTTTTGGCTTGAAATTTGACAAGAAGCATTTTGGATTAATGGAATTGCAGATATCATATGTTAACATTGCACAATGCATTGTCAATCTTTTGCAATTTTTCTTTTGCCAAGTCTTATTGGGAGTTTGTTTAGTCTAAGCATGCAACGAATTAGTAAGGTAGGTTGCATTAGAGAATTGTGTTATTGGGTGATTCTAGGTCTTTAGTCCACTCCTCAATCAATGGTGTCTAGCATTGCTTGAGGATTTCAACCTTGTTTGTTCCATGGAAACTTCAATGCAAATATGTTTTTGGAGAATGAAGTTAGCTCTTTCACTACATTTTGTCAATTATGGAAAGAAGAGACATGCATACAATTATTAGCTCAAGACTTTATGTTGATAAAAAAGGCCAAGGGGTTGGATATAGAGGCTATTTTTGATTGGATATAGAGGCTATTTGGATTTGATTGTTGTTTTAGTTTCTTTAAAAAAAAATGTAAATATATTTCATCCCCTTCTTTCTATATTCTTTTTCTTTGATGTAAATATTCTTTTGTAAATATAATAAGTATTTAAAATAAAATATTTGGATTGTGAATCCATTTATGCATTAAAAACAACTATAACATCAATCCAAAATAAGATCAACTGACCAGATTAACAAAGATAAAAAACATTGAATGTTTAGCCTTTTTTTTTCAAAAAAAATACCATTTCTAGTTTTTGAAGTGGCTACTACATGCAGGATGGAAGCTCATATCTTCACACAAGTTTTAGGCTGCAGAGCGTTTGATGCATTGAATGATCTTCTTGACATTCATTTGGGCACATGCACTGACTGCCAATCTAAGTCAGCTGTTGGGAACGGGCTTGATTCCATCATAGCTAGTGTTGCCTTCTGTATAATTCAACTACGACTGTTCGCTAATGTCCGTGGAGGCTATGAAGAGTATCGTAATGTGGATTAACACATTATTGGTTTTGCCACTGGCACGGTGGAGGCATTTGTGTTTATTCACTATTATCTTTCATGGTAGGTTTATACAGGAATGCCTTGCTCGTAGCTCCAAGCAAATACCTCTGTATAGGGTGTCTTGGCTTTTGTAACAATTTTACTTTGTCAATAATCCCTGATGCGTATCTTTAAATCTCTCAGTGGCCGAGTTCTTGCTTCTAAAATTCAGAATTCTTTGAATGCGAACGAGGTTGCAGGTCGTGTTGGACACTGTGTGTTCATAAAAACTCAATAGGCATTTCCTGTCATTCATTATTCAAAATGCTTCTTAATTGGGAAGCCATGTGAACCTAGCTAAAGCCAGCCAAGCATTGGGGTGCTTTCTGATAATGGGGATGGCGAGTAAATTTGTTTCTTGTTGTTCGGCAAAAAGAGACAACAAGGAGCTTATGAATATGTTCTACCAATCCTATAGAAGGGAGAAGGTCTGTGCATCATTCTATTGTAGTTTAGCGCGAGGATTTGTTTGAGCGAAATAACCGATCTTCGAAGTTTCACTGAGCTAAGGAGCAAAGATCATCGACCATCGTAACATTGAGTTGGAGGATCTCGACGATTTGCTTCAAGCTCAGAGTCCACATGCACACAAAGCTTTTGTCCACATTTGGTTAGGGTTGAAGATATGAAGAGTTTTTAATCACTATGTTTTTCAAGATCCTTCACCAACAACATATCTTCCATAACTTCAAAGTAACGTTTTTCAACAATAATAGCATCCTTCAATATCCCTTCAACCCATGGCCAAAGATCAAAAAACACTTTTCCTTCTCTGTACCTCAAAATATCTTTGGTTGGTCATGGCCCATGATCATAAAACAAATTGGAATGGTGAACAAAGGTTATACTAACCTCATTCTAGTATGTCTAATGATGACATTTGTATTACATCATAGCTAACACGAAGCACAAAACTTTAAGTTCATTAAGTGGTTTGGGATCAATGTATCATGTGTCCCCTTGTTTGTTGGACAAGGGACCTCTCTTTGCGCATGGATGTAATTGCTAAAGTCTATAGAGGTGTACATACCCTACCTCTCTTTGGATTTGAAGGTCTATGACCTCCTAGAAGGAAACACGTGTTCCTAACGGTTAGGCCCACTTAGGTCAACACATAAATAACATCTTCTATAGGGAGGTGTGATCAATGTCCATCATTGCCGTAAGGGTATTTGTGTGTTCGATGAATTGGATTGGCTACATCACATGGTTTTGGGTGGCACGAGCTTTAGTTTCTTCTTCAACTTTGTCTTTTTGGTTTTCTATGATATTGGTTAATAGAGGAGGATGTGGATCATCTATAGAGTGCAAGGTGACACAATTGGTCTCAATTACTACTCTATAGATTCTCGCTAACTCATAATTATTTGAAATGTTAGAAACATTGTTCATAACTTTGGATTAGTATGTACAAGTATTGAAAGGGGTGCAATGTTAATAGGAGATAAGATAAGAAAATATAATTTTACTAATTCCAACAAATGACAGGTTGGAAAACCAAGAATTAGGTATATCGAAGAGTTAATGATTCCAAGAAGAGGTGGCGTTGAGAAACATTGTTACAACACTTAAGCACAAGCTATCATAGCTCAACATATGAAGAAAACATCAAAATGCCTACACAATGCACACAACACTTATGCCCTTGTAGATTGACCCATAGGGCCATCCTTTTATAGCACCAAGATGTAACCAACTCCCTTGAAGTGAGCAAGATGTTGCTATGAACATAAAAGTAAATAATTAATAATAAACATAATTAATTATACTTAAGACCTGGTAAATTATTCCTTCATACAAGATGAAGGAATAATTATTCCTTCATACAATCAAGTTGCCAAAAGACCCGGTAAATTAAATATGCCATGAATAACGGATATAATAATATTGAATAGATAAAAGATAATTACAATGGTTGATAACCCGCCTATTAAATAAGGCTTGGGCATTGTGAATGAAAGGTCATGCCCTTTCATTCTTAAGTATAATTAATTATGTTTATTATTAATTATTTACTTTTATGTTCATAGCATTTCCACTCTCTTAGAAAGGCTTTGTCTTCAAAGCCTTATAATGTTGTCGTATCGTTCCTTGTGACGTCGTGGTTGAGGAAACATGTCAATATGAACTGCTAAGTGTAGAGCATAAATTTCGATATGTGGATGGGTCAATCCATCCCAAATTGATTTGTTGTTGATTGCTGGGATTCCCTACTGATATGTCGTCAGGAGCTTTGATCACATTAGTACCAGTATCTTTCGACATTTCCCACTTTTTAAAATATCGGTTTTTATGGTTGGGGTGTCGATAGGGAATTTTCACAATGTCATTTTCTTTTACGAGTGTCGTCTTTTGAGCATTGATCTGAGCTGGAAGTTTTATTTTCGTCTCTTGAGGTTTTAAGGTTTCATTCTGTATCTTTTCTAACTTGTTTTCTAACTGTCTATTATCATTTTGAAACTTCTTAATCAATTCGACTTGCGATTTTTTGTCATCTTCAGACTTCTTAAGTTGTTCCTTAAGATCTTCATTATGACTTCTGATACAACTATTTTCTTCCTGCTTGTTTAGAAGTTTTCCTTCAATGTCTTCCGTAGATTGTTCTGTTTTCCGACTATTTTTCAACTTCTTAATTTTTATGACTAGTGTCTTGTTATGATTTCTTAATCTAAAAATTTCTTTGAAATTTTTGGATAGTGTTTTATTATTCTTTGCGATCTCCAGTTTGTGTGCCTTTTTAGAGTCGTCATTTTGTTGTTGAAGAACTTTTATCTGTTGTCGACATTGGTCGACCTTTGATTCTTGATCTCCTAAATTATGTCATATCTACTTCAGTTCTTCATCCTTGTCGTTAAGGATCTTGTTCAAGCGTATTATTTCTGCTTCGTAATTATTTATTTCCTTCTTTATATCTTGATTTTCTAACCTCTGATTGAATTCATTTTCGGCTTTTAATTCATCAATTTGCGCATACAATTTTTCTATACACCTTTCATGGTCAGAGATTTTTATTTCATTGTACCTTGATTGTAATTCAATTCATATTTCTGAGCTGTTATTTATGTCGCGCAATTCTTCATTGTCTTTTCGATAACATTTTAACTTTGTTTCTAATTTTTCTATTTGTAATCGCAATTCGTCTTCCATGGTTTCTGACTTCTTTGACATTAGATGCTCTTTCTGGACTATAGATGGTCTCTGACTTTTTTTTTTTGAGTTTGTCTTCCTTTGATTTTGACTTCTTTGACGATAAATTGTCTTTGACTTCTTCGACGATAGATAGTCTAACTTTGACTTGATTTTCTTTTGACAAAAAGATGATCCTTTTTTTTTCCGACGATAAGTAGACACCAAAAAGGTGTAATAACCTCCCAATCTGGTTCTTTTGATATCTCTACTCTTCTTAGATATTGAATTCCTCGTCGATAAGTGGTATTCGGCTTCTTTGGCGATAACTTGTCTTTGATTTTTTTTTTTACTTTTAGTTAACTCTCTTTCTTGAGCATTTCTTTATAAAGTAATAATTGCAATAATTATTATTATTAACAATAATATATATATATATATATATATATATATATATATATATATATATATATATATATTTTTTTTAAATGAGAGTTTTTGGGTTTTGAAAATAGGATAATAATATATATTATTTAAACAATAACAATATTATTAGTATAATATATAGTTGTAAATGGATAATGTTGTAGAAAAAATACTATAATAAAATTATTATTAAACAACAATAAAATTATTATAATATATTTTTGATGGGAATGAAATTAGGTTTTGAAAGGATGATGGAGATGGGGAGAGAAGGTAGTGTGGAATGGAGAGCAGGCGGTATGGCGGAAGGGTGGACAGAGTAATGGCGGAGGCGTGGAGGTGAAAGAGGCATGGTTGGAAGGGTGGCGACGGAGGCGAAGGATGTCGTGGCTGGGGAGGAGCAGGTGGCGTGAAGGAGAGGAATGGATTGCAGGCGTAGGACGGGAGCCTCATCGATGGAGAGGGAGAGGGGAAGGCATGTGATAGCAAAAAGGTGGCGTGTGCAAAGTGTGCGTGGAAGGGTGCGAAAACCAGAGTTGGACGAGCAGGCATTGCGTGGGTGTGAGGAGGCGCGAATGTGGAGATGACAGCATGTGGGAGGTAGGTGGTAAGGCGGTGGGAGGGAGGAGTGAGGCCGGCGTGGAGGGGGTGGGGAGGAGAGGGTCCAGGGGGGGTCAGTTGGTAGGAGTGTGGCCGAAAGAGGGAAAGCACAGGAGGAGTTGGAGCGAGGATGTGGGAGGTGCAGGAATGAGGACGAAGGGAAGGCATAAGTGGAGGGGAGGCGCAGGTGGAGTGTGTGAGGAGAAGGGCTCTGAAGATGGTCAAAGGGAGGCTGCGTAGGAGAGAGAGGGGGAGGTTTGGCGTGAGGCTGAAGAGGGAGATGGAGGATATGGTGATGGAGAAGACGGTAGGGCTGGTGGTCAAGTGGGAGTGGAGGGAGGACGATGGTGGTAGGAGTGCAGTGGAAGAAGAGGGAAAGAGTGATGTATGGAGTGCGTAAATGGCTAAAACCCCAAAATCTGGTCAAGGACCAATCCACGAGAGAAACTTTCACTAGTAGCCAGCAGCCGAAATTGCATGCCCAAGAATGGGCTCTGATACCAAATGAAGCGAATAATTATTCCTTCATACAATCAAGTTACCAAAAGACCTGGTAAATTAAATATGTCATGAATAACGGATATAATAATATTGAATAGATAAAAGATGCTTACAATGGTTGATAACTCGCCTATTAAATAAGGCTTGGGCATTGTGAATGAAAGGTCATTCCCTTTCATTCTTAAGTATAATTAATTATGTTTATTATTAATTATTTACTTTTATGTTCATAGCAGATGTGGTCCACATACAATGACTAGGACACCTAATGGATTCCTTGAAATCTACCATGTTTTGTCTGCTAGCCGACTGTTCTAATTGACCCGACTGAATAGTCGAATACTTAGTCGACCAGTCAGTTGACTCTCCTAGTTGGCTATTGACATTTGATCAATTTTCTCCATAATATATAGAGGTATGATGAACTTGCATAGCATGCTATTCCAACATCCCCCCATCAACATAACGCTATGGAGACTAAGAAGTGAAATTATGGTCCACATACAATGACTAGGATGCCTAATGGATTCCCTGAAATCTACCTAGTTTTGTCTACTAGCTAACTGTTCTAATTGACCCGACTGACTAGTCAAATACTTAGTTCACCAGTCAGTCGACTCTCCTAGTTTACTATTGACATTTGATCAATTTTCTCCAGAAGATCTAGACGTATGATGAAATTGCATAGCATGCTATTCCAACATCCCCCCATCAACATAACACTATTCCAACATCCCCCCATCACAGCATGGAGTTTCACAAAATTATCTTTTGATAAAGGTTTTGTAAAGGCATCAACAACTTGATCATCCATCATGCAATAAACAATAGGACTCTCTACAACTTGTATTGCACTTTGATTATCACAAAATATTACAATCATTACATCAACTGAAAATTTGAGCTCATCTACAAAATGTTGAATTCATATTCCCTTTGTGCTAACATTAAATGTACCACGATATCATATTTATGTGGTCAAAAGATAGACCACCTTCTACTTATTGCATTACTAGATCGTGGTTCCATAACCAATACAAAACACACAGCCATATGTAGACTTCATGTCATCACCATCTCCTACCCAATCTCAATCAATATAATTGACCGATAAGTTCTTACACTAATTGCAATACTTTATACCAAGTTGATAAGTTCATTTGATATAATGAATAATCCTCTTTGTTGCCTTCCGATGGATTTCTTGTGGATCTTGCATGAACCAGGAAACCACACTAAGAACAAAGGGAATATCAGTTTGATTGTGAGTCAAATAAATGAGGCTACCAACCAGTGGTCGATAAAGGGTCATGCCAACTTTCATAGAATCACACTCTTTGGTCAACTTTAGTCCTGACTGAAAAGATATAGCACAAGGTTTACAGTCTTCCATCCTGAATAATTGCAAAATATCCAACACATATTTAGGTTAAGAAATGGGTATATTGCCATCCACTTGCAAAACTCGGGTGCCCAAAAAGAGATGTAAAAGACCAAGGTTAGTCATTTCAATGGTATCAATCAATTGCTTCTTCAAACTCAAAATCAAATCAATACTGCTTTTAGTAATGATTAAATCATCTACATACAATCCAACATTTAAGGTTTCATCATTTACATGCAAAACATAAATACTATGATCTAATTCACAATGTTTAAACCAAGATTGATAAGAAATAATCAATCTTCTCATACCCAACCTTAGGGGTGTGTTTCAAACTGTACAAGGATTTATTCAGTCAACAAAACAGACTAGTATCCTTTTCAAAACCAAGGGGTTGTTCCATTAAATTTCTTCAAACAAATATCCATGAAGAAATGCACTTTTGTTATCCATTTGATGTACTTCCCATCCAAAATGAGTAGCAAGTGAAAGAATCAGCTGAACAAAGTTCATCGCCACAACAACGGAAAATGTTTTATGTAGTCAATGCCTTTTTACTAAGAAAAACTCTTGCCACATTTGCCCAATTTCAATTTGCAACGCCTTGATATGAGCCAAGTAATCTTCAATTCTTTCAAAGGAGAGAGGATCCAGTGAGATCAAATCTTTCTCATTTTTTCTAACTTGACTTTTGTTGATCTTATCAAACAAATTCTTTATCTTTTTCCATATATGATGATAACAATCAATCCCACATGGTATGAAAGCCAATGTCCCTTGAAATCTAGTTTGTAATCACTCCTACAACATCATCCTTCTTCACATCGAAGACAAACTTCTATAGGTCATCCTTCAGATTTGGGGTTGCAGTCTTAGTAAACTGCCAAAGAGCATTGCTTTTTATCAAGGTTTGCAAATATTGAGCCTATATTCCATATTTGTGTCCATTTAGAACCACATGTTCTTACTTGGAATTCATAATGTTGATCTACATATCTAAACCTTGATATAGTCTACAAGTTAAAACCTTGAGTCAATCAAATAGATAGATTTGACTCAACAAGAACGTGTCTAAGTGACAACCTCTAAAGGATTTGGAGACAACTAGTTGTATCTCAAACCAATAGTTTTGATACCATGTTGGAAAACCAAGAATTAAGTAGATCATAAGGATAGTTATTTCAAGAAGATGTGATATCTAGAGACATCATTACAACACTTAAGAATAATCTAGCATAGCTCAACATATGAAGAGCTATAGTGATGAAAAATGGACTTCATCGAAATCAAAACCAGAATCATTAGGATCTAAATTGTTGAAAGGATTGACCATAACAACAACATATTCAACTCCTTCAACTTCTTTGTTTGAAACATATACATGTTCATGATCTGCATCATGTCCAAATTATTCATCTAAGACAACTACCTGCTCTTGGTATGCATCATCTTCAACTTCTTCAACTTCTTGGTATGCCACGTCTACTTAATCCTTTACATCATCTTCCTGATCTTCAATATTGACTTCTTCCAATGCAATATATTTTACAAGCCTTCCTTCATACCTAACTACATATGACCAACCTACTTTATTTGAAACATGTGAATAGAAGACCTACCCACATTGACTTGGAAGGACATAAGACTTTGTATCCAAATTAAATAACCTTGTATTAATCATGGTAAATCCATTAGTATGCTCAATAATAGTTCTATTGGGATCACGTTCATTAATTCATAACCTGTACCAACAGACCTTGAAGACAATTACTTTGAAGCATTCATAGTCTAACTCAAGTATATTTTGCAGGTAGCTGTAGTATCTATTTTTGGATACTTTTTTATGCTTGTCAGTGCTAGAGGAAACATTACTAATTTAGAAACTATAGTTGTCCCACAATAAAAAAATTTCTTCTTATCATCCAATTGTTTGATGCAAAATTTTCTTCCATTGCACAACATAGCCTCGTGGTGTTTCACTTAAACCAATATGATTGATATGTTAAAAATGCAATATTATTGATTAATAAATGTATTTAGACTAGTTGATTTCAAGTAAAAAAGAATACTGACACATCTAATATATGGAAAACAAAATTGTGGGTAATGATCATTTGCTTATCTTTTGCACCATATCTTTTGCAACTATTTACCTTTTGCACCCTATGTCTAACAAAATCTTTCAATGCCTTAAAGTGCCTCTTCACCATCCACATTGACCTTGTTTGTATAGATCCACATATTTCAATATCCTCAACTTGGCGTATGAGGTAGTGCTTTGTGCATTGAAAAAGGTTGGAGGAACATACTTTTGAAATTCACATATTAGCCAAGGAATTTCTCTTTTCCAATACCTTGTATATTCTTTATGTATTTCTTTAGATGACAACCAACTAAACATCTCGATGCAACTTAATGCAAGATTCAAATCAATAATAAATAATCTGTACAATGCAAGTAAATCACATATATGCCAATTGTGCAGTTAATCTTTCCATTATAAATTGTGATAGCTTACATCATGTACTTGTTGAGATCATATATAACTTGTTTTATGTTGTTATTGAAGCTGTCTGGGAGAGATAGAGATAGAACAAACTGAAACATAGAAGGAATAATTATTTATTCAAAATTTCAAAACAAAACCCAATTTCTAAAAAAAAATTAATTTGCCAAAATACTTTAATAAAGCTATGTAATTGCAATTTTTTACCCCACCAAATTTTCCTTTCTTCGTTAATATATTCTTTATGTTTGAAGAAAAACTAGTGGGAAATTTAATTTTATGAACGACATCTTTTATAGCATTGATTTTCTGCTTTGTAAATAACCATGGAATATTGTTTGGTTGTCCATCATTGGAATAATGAATCAAATTTTCCATTACATGATTGGACTTTTGTGTTGGGTATGTGTTATATTCTTTGAACGCGCGTGTGTGTGTGGGGGGGGGAGGTGCATCTGACGACGATATGACCGACAATTCCCACCATCTAGTGCTATGTCATATGCGCCAGGCACTATGTGTGGTGTTGGATCAGGGGGTTATGGGGAGGGGCGTGCTGATTTCCTCCCCCTTCCGTGAAGCGAGTTCGCAATTTTTTGGTTTTTTCTAAAAATATGTAATTTAATCCCGGTTAAGGGATTGGGGTCTATTTCTAATCCGGGTTAACGGATTAGGGTTTTGGATGTTGTGGAATACCTATATTTGTATTGTGAGTGGTTATAATCATGGTGATAAAATAAGAGGTGTGGCTCTAAGTTTTGTTGGTTTTCCCGGTTAAGGGTTTCCAGAGTAAATATCTGTGTATTATGTGTGGATGGTGTGGTGTAATCTCTATTTTGCTTAAGATAATATGTATGCTTTGCTTCTCTACAAAGGTTTAAAACTTACATTTTGAACGCCACTACAAACTTTGGTGATTTTATCTTTGTTACTCATTCCATCTAGGATTCTCCATAACGTTTCTATAACATTATTCTCGATATGCATTTTATCAAACAAATGAACAACTTGTACGTACTCATAGTAGGGAAACCTATTGAATTAGATGGAGTATCTTTTCATTCCTCATGCAATATCATTAATGCTTTGATGACCTTTACGAAACATAAATGAAAAATAAATAAATATTAGCTTTAAGAGAATTTTGAGGTAAAAAATGGGCTTACAAACAAAAAAAGTACTATCAAAATCAACTTTATAAGAATTAATCAAATTATAGAGAATGACATCATCCCTTATGGTTGAGGTAGCATTACTTGAGTTAAAGTTACTTGCTTGTCAAATTCTAAATGGTGGATGAAAATTCATGGTTAACCATACTCATAATGGAAAACGTACTTATCAATTACTTTTAAATATAATATTTATGTATTTAGTGATCTTAAAGTACTTTCACTTTGAAGTATCCTTACTTTTGAATATAAAAGTATAATAGTATTCAAAAGTCAAACATAAATTTATAAATAAAATCTTGGTTTAGTACTTTTTTTTAATACTTTTAGATATGATGTAGTAAATAAGTTATATTATAGATATAATATTCTTATTTAAAATTGTTATAACATATATTATTTAAAATTATATATATATATATATATATATTATGTTATATTATATATTTTAAAATAAATAATTATTAATGTGAATAATTTTATATAAATATGATTAAGAATTTATGTACAAAAGTTTAATTTAGGTTTATAATTCAAAACAAAAGTATTTTGCTTTATTTTATTTTATGAGTACTTTATTTTAGTACATTTATGTATTCATAAGTACTTATGCTTCTAGTCATATCAAATGAGATTTTTTTTATTAATTTTAGTTGTACACATCTTTTCACTTTAACTTAACCATAGTTACATGAATTGTAGTGCAAATGGTGAGTTGTAAATATACCTTCTCCACAAAATTACAAACTCACAATATTTTATTATATCTCTTATGAGGCCCATTTTAGACCTCACAATTCCCCTAATGACACTATATATAAAAACAATTAAATATAAATATTACAACTTGTATAACATTTTTTTATAATCTAGATTTTGTATTACCTTCTAAAAATACATACAAAATGAACAAACATCTTGGGTATAGGTTTCCATAATTGGAAATCAACTCATATCCAAACCAAGTTCAAAAGATATCTCCCCCTTGTAGGGCCAAAATAAACCAAAGGCCAGTTTGACAAAACTAACAAAAAGAGACAAGAGACTGACTGCTTCTAAGTAAACTGTAAAATAAACTGCAAGCTTGGACCACTAGTAGACTAAAAATAAGCACACTGCTTGGGCTATAGGTCGTGTGTATGTTTCTTCCTGATTGGCTGTATGTTCACATTTTGCTAAGTCGTGGGAGTGATGACATTTAGGTTACCACTTGAGGATACCAACTCCACGATGGGGCTTTGTGTGTAGATGTCAAACATGACCCGTTACATCTTCTCCATCTGATCCATTCTAAATTACATGTCCTCCATATCACTTCGCATCTCAAAGACGATTCTCAGGTCGTCCTATGCAAGACAAGAACTCATCATAACGGCATCGCCCCCACACAATGGACAATATGAGGAGGGTGGTGGAGGCGGATGTAATGTCCCCATTTTGACCCCCCTTTGCATTAAATCGTAAATGATGTAAATATCGTTATTTGATCATGGTGAGGAGCTCAAGGCCAAGGCCCCACCATTGATTTAGCGTTTTATGTATCGACAATTAAAAAAAATAGATGCCTATGGTTCTTGTGCTAAATAGACACAATGTAAATTAAGACATCATGTAAATACGAATTTTAATGAAATAACCCACAACTAGCTATGCAATGCAACAAAGAGATGGGGGCATGATTGTACAAGGAATAGGGGGGAAATTATTCAAACCCTTGAGCCAATGGTGTTAATCCATGTTTCAATGAGAAAACCCGTAAACCGCCAACTACCCATTTTGGGTTATGCACCCAATCATTTAATTCTTCCAGAAATTGGTTGAGGCAGTTAATGCCTTGGGAATGAAGAGGCATGGCAGCCAAGTTCGTGCATGGGCAAGCCATCAACCTGGAAAAACGTACTTTTGCTTCTGGGGCAAGAAAACACCCACGAAATGGTTCCCAAAGCCCTTCTGAACCCATAGTTTTTCCTCTCTCACGCAGTCTGAACTACTGGGTCTTTCCTTCATCACATTTTTCACCAATTTCCTGCATTTTCCATAGCTAGGAGCTCGTTTTTGTGTTGCACAGTAGCTGGGAGAAAGGGAGTCACGTTTTGGGGGTTGGTAGAGGTCGTTTCAGCCCCTGAAATGCATATAAACATTTTATGAAAACGAATGGCTCTCCCAGGGTTTATTTCCCATCTACCAGTTCGTTTTGGTTGCCCACATTTTTCAACACTTGTAT
Organism: Larix kaempferi; assembly: GCA_027924585.1. Lineage (NCBI taxonomy): Eukaryota > Viridiplantae > Streptophyta > Pinopsida > Pinales > Pinaceae > Larix > Larix kaempferi. The sequence continues at coordinate 5,353,610 of BSBM01000826.1, read as the reverse complement.
TTTTGTTGTTAGGTGCATCCTTGCATTGGTTTGAACTGTGAGCAAGAAATTAGGAGTGGAAGTGGACCAGAATTGGCTTGATAAACCTAGTGAGGGGGATAACCTCTCAAGAAGATCAAAGGGCTGGTTGTTCTTCTATGCACACCTTGAAGAACACTAGAATGGAAGGTATGGCATGAGGGACTGTGTATTAGTGAAGGGAATACCTCCTTGTGCCAGATGTGTAAGTATTGTGGGGACCAAGCTAGATAGATCTTGCAGAGGGTGCCCATATCTCTATGGATGATCCCACTAGCTTAGCAATTTTTCCTTCCATTGCCTAACAGCCTAATAAACCCAACTGTAGATTGGCTTGGCTGATTTGGTGTATCTTTAGGCTATGTGTGAATCTGTTGTTCCCTGATTCCTTGTAGAGATCATGCCCAGCTCGGGGGTGGCAGTGTGTTGAGATATTGATAATCACAACTGGCCTATGGTTGGGTGGAACGTTGCAGTTGCATATCCAGTTGCTCGGGGCTACTTTGTTATAAGATAAGTACTCTCTTGTGTTAACTTTGCAATTATTTATTTGATGAATATCGTGAATGTATGATGGATGTGTTATTGAAATTACTTCCGTTGTGTTTTCTTATAATTATACATTTCCATATGTCTTTTTATATTATGTGAATGCTTATTTAAAAGTTCATGGGGCTAGATGCCCAGTTTTAGCATCATGTTCTCTCTATCATGCTGGTATGATGGGAGGGGACATTACAGTGGAGTGGAGGGGACATTACAGTGGAGTGTGATGACCTATCTTATATGGACTTTCCTTCCACACATCAGTGATTGGGGAAGCCTTTGAATTCTTGGCTACATGAGCCATGTCGGGTAATTCACAATTCCCTCGTTCTCTAGTTCAACCATGCATGTCCATTGTCTTGGACCCTCTTCAAAATCAGAATCGTCAATGTTTGCACCATCAACATTATCGGGTTTAAGAATCATGAACAGACAAGTTGGGTCAAAGTTTGATAGTTTACCAGTATTGTACCATTCTACCAAGCATTTCAAGTGCTTGGTATCATCTAATGCTGGCTCATTGCAATTGAAGCCAAGATTGGAGTTGAGGCCCTTTTCAAGAGAAGTTGGAGCATTTTCTGGGTGATTTTGGGCTACTTTTGCCGCAACCCAATTGTTAACAATATCATGCTTAGAGCTCACTCAATTAGCCATAGTAACTATAGCTATAGGATATCCTCATCCATGCTGGGAAGACCAAGAGCCTCACCGAGGTTTTCCTTACTCTCTAAAGTACGGCATTAGCCCAGGCTAGAAGTGCACAATTGGGCTCAGAGGAGGCTGAAAGAGTGTCCTAGATTGAAAATTGATCCAGGCATACTGACAGTTTCCCCTAATACCACAAATACAACATCATGTGCCCACTCTCGTCACTTACTTGGGCATTGAAGTGCTCATTAACTAAGCAATTTCCTGATGAGTACAAGATGCAGGTTGATCTCCTTCCAAATCGAAATGCGACATTTCCTGTGTGCCGAGAGTTACTGAGGATCATCACATAAAATCAAAGACAGTAAAAGAGGGATTAATTATCGCATGTTACATTCGCTTGTCAGTGCCGTGCAGGTCTCACGGTTTATCCAAGACATCATCATAGTCATTTACAAGCTCACGGCACCCCACGTGGGGGAACTTGAATAATGTTATTACACATGATATGGAATGCAATTGTTTACCTCAACATTCTTATTATATTATTGCAATTTCCATAGTTGAGGTGTCATTCTTCAAGGGTTTTTTCTAGTCTCTTCCTTTCGATTAAAAAATATTTATGAGTAGTTTGATATCAATGGTTCTTTGGGAAGAAGTTTTTATACTCATCAAACACCTCCATTCCTAAACTTCTTGAGCATTGAGATATCTCTACGTGACCACATACTGTACATAAAAAAATATTCTTTGTTTGAAGACCTACAAGATGTGGAATTATGTTAATGCTAGTAATATACAAAGCAATTATTCAAAAAATACATGAATAATTGATAAAATTAAATATTGTTAGAATGCAATACTTTAATACTAATTACCACAAAAATGTATCAGCCTTGGGGCATCATGAATTATCCATGTAAGTATTCTATGGAATTCAAATTGTCTTTACCCTATTGGTTTGGAGATCTCGTAGATAGTGATGCCAGCCCATAACTTTAGAAGTTCATCAATAACAGGCCCAATAAATACATCAAGATCTTTAACTTGGTACTTATCTAATTATTTGAAAACACACACTTTTATTACATTGATATATAATAAATTAATATATGTAGTAAACATCCAAAGTACAATTGAAATTATATGTACTTGAAAACATTACTTTGAACAAATAGTTGGAACAATCATTGCCAACATTGCGTGCTCCCTCTTTATTGACATCCAAGGAGAAAAATTATCGTTTATCACAAAAATAGGTCACACTGAGTAAACAGACCTCATCTCTCCAAATGGATTGGCACCATCGTCTGCCAATAAAAGCCTAACATTACGAGGTTCTTCTTTAAAAATTGGCTATCTTTCTTCAATGTCCCTAACTGCGGTAGCATTTACAAGAATTCACATAACACCATCTTCAATTATTTTTTGGTAATATGTAAGTTGTGCCATATTTTTGCACATGAACAACCATTGAAAACATGGAATTATGGGAATATGATGAAAAACCTTGCGAGACACCTTATTTGTTACTTTATTGGTTCAATATCAACTAATTCCACATTGAGGGCATTCCAACTTTGTTGCATGTTGTCCATCATATATAATATGGTCATTAATATACATCAATGGCTTCATATTCCATTCCTAAGTCTTTCATAATGAGAAACAATTCTCGGTACGTGCAAGGTAAATTATTTGATGATGGTAGGAAAATATCGCATAACAATCTACAACATTCAAACAAAAGTTTAAAGCAATGAATATTATTCATCAATTCTGCATCTACCTTTCTACAATATAATTAACAGTAAAAACAAAAAGAAACAAAAATGGAATTCATGTATGAAGAATCATATTATATACCTTAAGATCTGTGTGAGATAGTGTTGACTAGAAAATCTGCACTAAGATTAACAAGGGGTAACAGCCCTATCCAGAGATATTTAGCAACTCCTATTCGTTTGAGATGGTTGTACCTAACGGGTTTAAACCAACAGAGTAACATTAAAAGAATCAGATCTGAGAAAAGAAAACATTTGATTCTTTGTTTTACAGAGATCGCCTCCCCCTCTGCCGCTGATTATATAAGCAGCGAGCTCCTTCAATCGTATTGCAAATTAGTCATTGATTCCAGCCAACCCAGAGAATATGTCCATGATTTATATCGAATCATATCCGTGGACATGCCCCTTTTTGGCAATCCATTTACATTAACGTTATCCCTACAAAGCAAGAAGAAACAATAATGAGAATTAGAAGATAACGTTAAAAGAATTTACAATATAATATATGTATATATTTTAATAAATACAAAATTCACATCACCTATCTATATAATATCATACAATAAATATATACACTATAATTTAATATATTATATATTAGGTGGCAAATTGTGTGATTTAAAAAAATATCATTTACATCCTATAAAAGCAAAAAATAAAAAGTTAAAGCAAAATAATAAAGAAATTAAATAAAAAACAAATTTATATATAAAAAAAAAATTCACTTTATATAGTGACTTGTGTTAACTAAAAATAGAAATAGCTGGTTAATGAATTCAAATATATATAAATATACATTTTCTTTCATTTTTATATTTTTCTTACAATTTTACATATATACAAAATTACTAACAATAAAGATTGAATATATATATATATATATATATTAAAATTTATTGTGCACTTGTTTTGTACGAAAAAAATGAGATCAAATTATTTCCAATAAGCTCAATATAAAAAATGCAACCATCTATGAAACCAAAAGATCAAATCGACAAAAATCAATCGAACCACCAAACAATCATCACACAACTCCAAAGATCGATAAAGAGCAAGAGATCAAACATGTGCAAGCCATCAAACCAAAAAGTGAAATCACGCAAAATAAATTAAAACCAAATGAAAGCAAGCATTTACAAATTTGAGATTGGGGGTTGTTGAGGTGCCAATAGATAGGGGTTTGACAAACTATTCAACACTTTCAAGTTCACCAATAATAAAATTGCAGAGAGAATATTGGTCCTTAACCCTTTGTATAAGAGTTTTTGTGCCTTATCAATTTGAGGTACATCATGAACATGTTCATCAGATTTATCATCCATCAATGGAGCAAAGGGGTCGTTGATAAATTTATTTATCCCATCATTCTGAACTATATTAGTATCACCAGTTTTATCGTCCATAGGATTAACTTCATTATCTCCATTATCTGCTCTTGCATGATCTCCATCACCTTGTTCACCAATATTTCTACTAGAATTTGGCATATCCTTGTCGCTCAATCGAAGCCTAGGATGCTTATCTTTGTAATTACAACCAATCGAACATTTTTAGTATAGATATCAAATATGAAAGCAATAAAAAACTTTTAGATGATAATAAAAATTAAATGTGTAATGAATAACATCATCTAGTACTCACCAATGGATGAAATTCATGCCCCTCGTCGAAGTGTCCATATTCCTAACATTTAATTCCTTGCACTTTTGCAAAGGCACCAGCATTTACCATCACCAAGTTTCTCCCTTACCCTAGAAACAATTCTCCAACTTTCCTCATTTGATATTGGCATTGTTAACTATATAATGTAAATAAAACTATAAGTAGATAGAAAAATGTTGTAACGTTATTGCAGTTGTCAAAACTATGAAAAAATATATTATAGACATTGAGAACATCACATAATTGTTTCCTTATATCAAGAGATTATATATACTTTATGTATATGTTGGAATTTTAACAATAGTTGACTATGCCCACTTTAAGAGAGGTAATTGTTTTGACCATATCAATGGACTAATGTAATGATCTAATTATTTTATGGACATGTTCCTCATAATTTTGACAATAGTTAACTATGCAAAGTTCTTCAACTATAATATTTATTGACTATTTCAAAGGATTAACGTTTAAATAAATTTAGTTGTTAAGTCGTTAGTATTTTGAGGTCCATGAGTGATCGTCATAATTCCGACGTAAGTTGGGGAAAAAGCAAAAATTCTATCATTGTTTCAATAATTTCAAAAGAAATCTGCCAACAAACCATTTCCATCATCATTGTAAAAAAACACAGGAGTTTACACCTAAATGTAGTAGTGAATAGGAAGCCAAGTCATTAACTAGGATTTTATCATAAGTCTAGGCGACTTCAATCTAATCACCATTCACTAAAAAAAGAGGAGGAATCAAAAGGTTGGAAGAAGAAAGAAATAAGCTCATAGGCCTCATCAAAGAAATTCCTCTAGTAGATATCAACACCCAAAATGTTTGTCACACTTGGAATAGCCATAGGGGAGGCATTCATCAAGTTGTGGTCCACTTGGATCACTTTCTCATATTCAAGCCTCTCCTAAAAATATTGGTATCTATGGAGGAAATCATTCTGCCATGTTCATGGTCAGGCCACTTGGCGATCAACATAAAATAGGATAGCTCTAGCACCCCACTTATAATCCTTTCAGAGTCAAGAAGTTTTAGCTCTCATATTTAGACTTTGACTAGGCCAACCTCAAATAATGGTGGTAAGAATCAAGAGCAATGTCGGTAAGCAAAATGTATGTGTTCTAATAATGCCTAAAAGTAATCAAATAGAGACTCGAGCTTTGGAGCAGGGAGGATTTTGGGAACATCTTCCAAGTGAAGAAAGAGTTATTAAAATATATGGAGGAAATTAAGCAACAATATGTGATGTCATTCTATAGAGCTAAAACTACGAGAGGAATAGATTCAAGACCAACTAGACATCAAGGAGAAAAAAGAGGAGGTGTTATTGAGGCAAAAATCTAGGATAAGATGGCTCAAACAAAGAAACAAAAAAACAAATCTTCCCTAAATCTATGATTAGTATAAGGCATCACAATATAATTACTTCCTTGACAAATGGTTAAGGAGATAAGTTAGAGGCCCATGCTAGCATTGCAGATGAGCTAAAGTCATACTTTCAAAATCTCCTTATAGAACCATATGATGAAAAAATAAAGGAATCCTAGTCCATCCTAAAATGCATCTCCTCCTTGGTCATAGAAATCTAGAATGCATCTCTTACGAGGGAGATAACTTTCAAGGAAGTGAAGCAACTAGTCTTGAACATGGAAACAAAAATCCTGAAGCCCAAATAGCTTCACAACATACTTATTTAAATCATATTGGTCAATGGTGGGAAAGGTGGTATGGGTGGTGGTTGAGAATTTGAGAAGGCTAAGAGAGGTTTTCTCTCAATTCTATCTTCCTCACACTCATACCTACGAGGAAGGAGCTAAATCTCTAGAAAAATTTAGACCGATATCTCTTTATAACATAATCTACATAATTATCACCAATGTAATTATTGTCCATCACCTCAAACCCATAATATGCCTCATCACTTCCGAGGAGTAAGGAGAATATATTTAAGGGAGGCATATTTTGGATGGAATCAATATTATGCATGAGGTAAATCACTCTCTCTAAACAACTGAAAGAGCAGGAATGATGTTTATGAAATTCCGCAGGGATAGATCACTGAGCTTGAACAAACCTCACAATTTCACACTGCTATTACTGAGAAGAATTAGATAGAAACATGGATCAATTCACTCATAAAACTGAAACACAGATGAAAAACTGTTGTTGATACATTATTCAGTTGTAAGATGCCAATCAAAATATGTTCCAATAGAATGAACTCGAATTTACCTCAAGTCTAGGCTTAGTTTGCATTGGAACCATCTCCCGATAAGGTTCATTGGCCACCGATGATGAATAATCAGTTAACTGAGGTAGAACTGAGCATAACTGAATCATGTGGGAACCAAAATAGGGGAGGATACTCAAAGGAGGCGCATAAATAGCCGTCAGTGGTAAAAAAGAGCACTCCTATACTCGGTAGCAGTCCAACTAGGAGACGTAGTCAGTTAACTAAGAAATCAAGGGGGCAAGGCACTCCAAATCATGGAACTGACTGTGTAGTCTCTTAAATCTGTGCATGAGGGTGCATTGGAACTTCAGTGATGTAAATAAGGTGCACTGTCATGTCCCCGGTCCCCTCGGTTCCCTTTAGAGGTGATGGGGGAGCTCCTTAGAAACAACCTGCTAATTTATTTTTTATATTTTTTAAATTATGCACTTTCACACAACTGCAACAACTTCAGTCCGCAATCCGCAAGTTGGAAGTAAGAAGTATAAATTCATAGCTTCGAGAATTACACCTCCGACTTCTACAATCCGCAATGCAGGAGTCGGAAAGTCGAAACACCAAATACACAACATCGAAGAAATATGCCTCCGACTTCTACAATCCACAATCCGCAGTGCGGGAGTCAGAAGTTGGAACACCGAATATACAACTTCATCGAGTCATGCCTCTGAATTTCGCAATCTACAATCCGCCATGCAGGATTCGGAAAGTCGGAATTCCAACGCAGAACTTCGAACAAATCACCTCTCCGACTTCTGCAATCCTCAATCCAAAATGTGGGAGTCAGAGTCAGAACCCCAAATTCACAATTCCAGGAAAATTACACCTCCGATTTCCGCATTCCGCAATACTCCTTGCGGGAGTCGGAAAGTTGGAACCAAAACGTGCAACTCTGATAAAATTACTCCTCCGAATTCCACAATCCGCAATCCGGCTTGTGGGAGTCAGAAGTCAGAACTCCAAATTCACATCTCCGAGAGAATTACATCTTCGATTTCCGCATTCCGCAATACACCTTGCGGGAGTTGGAAAGTCGGAATGCCAGCGTGCAACTCCAAAGAAATCATGCCTCCGAATTCCACAATCCTCAATCTGCAATGCGGGTTCAGAAAGTCGGAAGTTGGCCATATACTCTTGTTACTGCCAACTTCTCAGGCTGATAACTTTCTCATCCTAAGTCCATTTTTGGAAAACTTGGTATTGTTGGAAATCTCTCGGCGAGCACTATGCAATAGTGTGATCCTCTTCCACATCTGAGAACCCTGAATTTGTCCTTCATTCAACCCAATTTTTTCCCCAAACAACATCCATACCTCTTTACCACCCTGTAAAGAGATCTGATCCACTATGTCATGGCCCCTCCTCTCATCTAACCCATAGAGGGAACATGAACACAACAAGGGTTTCTATTTCTCCCCCAAAGCCATGACTTAACCTTCTAGACATTCTAGGCCTTTACCAACTTAGCCTTATTCATCAAGTCATAAATTCATAGCATTGCAAATAAGGATGTAGAGGTGCAGAAGCATGGTAAAATAACATACACAACAGAATTAGACCATATTAACATACACCCAGAATGCCTCTACCAACATTTCATCATAATCATATACAACATAATGCACATGCATTTAGTCTTATTACTCAGTTGGATCAATCTATGTATCCTGACATAAACAAACAAACATGCATATATGTAAAATACGCATACTTTGAACCACATAGCACACTTATCTTTTCATTCAAATCCCCAAGCAACTGGCTATGGAATGCAACGTTCCAACCCAACCATAGGAATTTTCCCAACCTGTATTCTTTCAACACTCAAAGACCACCCCTGAGCTGTGACTATGTATCCACTAAGGAGGAACTACTCAGGCTCACTCACAGCCTTAGGCATAGTCAATCAGGGTCATCCAACACACAACTGGATTTGTCAAGCAAGTGGGGAGATAGGAAATGAGTTCCCTAATCCAATGATATAAACCACAAAGCTACAGGCATATCCAATTGGATTCAGACAGTCTAGTCACCCCCATCACCTCCACTCTCAACCTAAGTAAGGCCCCCTTCTTTGTTGCACAGTCCCTCGGGTGCCCCTTTCCTCAGCGCCGACCTGGGAAGGTATGGATGGTACCGACTTATAAAATAAGGATAAATGGGCCTTCATTGGCTCTACCATGAAATATTTCCCTTGGTCTCTCTCCCACTTCCATCTACTCTCGGATCTCCTCAACGTTGCGGCCGAAAGGCTCTGTCCCGCGAATGGATCCTTGACTATCAGATCTGGGTTTTCCCATGGGTTTCAAGGCATCTCACACTCTCAAATTCTCCCCAGGTTTCATGTTGATGGGTTCCCCGTTGGATTTAACTTTCCACATGAATTTCTGGGAGATCTTGGCACTTCCAAATGCAGCTTCATCCCCAGTCGCGATTTTCGGGTTCTACCTCCCTGTTGGGCCTGCGTCCTCCATGAAAAATCATGCCTAACCCCTCCACAATGGAATGGGGATGAGGGAAAACGTCCTCCCATGAGGTGGAGTGACTTCTGGGTCAATCAAACCGAGCCCATACCCTGCCTTGTGAATTTCAGGGCTTCCCATACTCCATCACTCTCATGGACTGATTTCTGATGTACTTCCTTACAACAGAAATCAATGGTAGCTAGGACAATCAAATGGGTTCCCAAGGTTACATATGGAAGCCTAGGGTTCAATCCCACAACACCCTCACCTCTCCCTAGTGGATACACATAGAAACCCTCATTTCGTTGCATCCATAGTGATCCCCTTGGTATTTTTATTTGCATTATAATCATTTACACGTTTTTACAATTTCCATGGCTTACTAGCACATGGATTGCACAATTTCAAATACTAAGCTAAGCATTCACTAGCAAGGCCTTGGCCTTGAGTTCCATGCTAGGAATCATACATCACATATATACAATGTTTACATTAAAATCCAGTATATCCTAAGGGTCAAAATGGGGGTATTACAATCCCCTCCCCCTTAGAATAACATCGTCCTTTGTGTTCCAATATTTAGGAATACTTACACATTGTTTACATATATCCAAAATTCACAAAATGTGGTAGATCTTCCCTGCATTTCATCTTTTACTTTGGGTTTTCAGGACCAAGTCCCTTGGCTTCTACAAGCTGCTCCTGTTGGATTTGACCTTCCAACTCCACAAGTCTGGAAACTTTATGGCTACTAGCTTTCTTGATGTCCTTTGTTGGTCAGTTATGGAGGAAATGATTTCCTCCACATTCCCAACATTTCAGTGGTCCCTTTTTCTTTACCTGTTCAATTTCCTTTGAGTCTTCCAGGATTGAGTATTTATTAATGGGATTATTGGATGACTTCCTCTTCATTGACCCACTATCCTTTCCACTGCTGATAGCTTCCGTAATTCCTTTTACCCCATTTTGAAGACAAATAGAGTCCTGCAAAACCTTGTGGTTCATTTCATTCTGCTAATTTTGTAGCTTGAGCACTTCCTCAATATTTTCTTAGGTATTGACAATTGTTTGAAGAAGATTTTCAGCCAAACCAAATAGATTTTGGTCTGCTTCCTTGGTCAATTTGCACAACGTCCCACACTTTGCTTACTAGCAACACTTGCCTTGTAACTGCAACTAATTGGTTTAATTTTCACCTATGAGATTCATCATTGCAAATATTGTTAGGCCAAGAATAACATAAGCATTAAGATCAGTCAATTACTTGTCCAATTGACATGGAAATTCATGCTTTATCCCTAATACTTCCACACATTTCATGCTTGTCCAACATACAATGAACTCATTCATGTTCATCCTTTCACATGAAATTAACTAATTCAACATTCACACTTTATTCCATGAAAAATAAACACAGTAAACTTTCAGTCACAACATGCATTCAACAATTTTATGTTTCTAAAATGCATCAATCAAAAGGAAAGAGAAGAGTAAGAGTTTCCCCCTCTTAATCTTGTTCCAATCCGGAGCCCCACTACAACTGTGGTTCCATGCTCCTTGGTATATTTCACTTCAAATGTGAATGCTTGACTCGCCTTTTCCTTGTTTTGGCGATGACACTTGGTGTCTAAGGTCTGTCCAAGGCTTCTCAACCAGGGAACCCCTCCCCATGGTTTCCTACAGAGCCTTTGGATGCTAGGACCCACACAAGTCCACTAGCACCACTTTCCATTTCTACTCATACTGATATTTCTAGGACAGTTCCATGTCCACATGCACCCTTAGAATGCCCTCAAGGTCCTTGCATCCAACAGTACCAACACTCAAACATTGAGTCAATTCACATGTCAAGTTCATTTTCATAGGATTTATCTTTAAACAAGAGTTTAAAAATCATAGCCAAATCATATACACACGTATATTCATATTAAATAAGCAAGAAGATGCAAGATAAACCAAATACTTATCTGTATTGGGCATCTTCACGGTATTCCACAGGTTCCTTATTTTCTTTACAAGCCTTGGGTCACCTGTGGATACAATAACGAATGTTTGGCCAACATCTAGGTTGCTCCACAACATTCCAATAGCCAATGCCAAGCCAGTACACCTATTGGGTTTATCATGCATTCCATTAACCAATATGCTAAGCCAGATCTCTGACTGGGTTTATCAAGCATTCAACGAATGTTTGGCCAACATGCAGGTTGATCCACAACATTCAAATAACTAATGCCAAGCTAGCACGTTGATTGGGTTTATCAGGCATTCCATTAACCACTATGCTAAGATAGTTCTCCGACTGGGTTTATCAAGCATGCAACAACCATCCACACACATAGGGATGTTACCCCTTCTTCAGTTTTCTTCTTAGTATGCAATACCAAATGACATGATATAAAATTGTAACATATTTCATAAAAATTCACTCTCTAATATTGAAACACCAGGAATGCATCCATTCCCTTAGGGTGTAGTCAATGTTGACAACCATAACACAACATAGCACCCGAAAGGTGTGCACCCCTTTCCAATGTGAGCCATGTAGGCCATAATCACACTCAAGCAGTCTGAAATAAAAACATGCTCTGTATATTAATTATAATAATTAAACATGCATATTCTCAACAATGGTTATAAAATACTTATCAATTTGCAGATGTATTTTCTCTTCCTTTCACGAGGAATGAGGCTCCCTTCTTTGAGTTAACAGTCCCTCAGGATTGTTACCCCAATCCCTTTCTTGTTTCATAGACAACATATTCCCTATTGACATAACTTCACCATGTCACCCACGTTGTTTACCAACAAGCAATTCAGATGAGACATTATCAAAATTTACAATGGCATTTCACCAGAAACCCATTTCCAAAGCATGGGATCCTTCCCATGGAGTTTGGATTCTGCAGGCCATAGCACATGGTATTCCTGCAATGTGTCTTCCTGACACACTTCTCAAATATCCAAACAATCAGCAGCATTAGAAATCAAATTCAAATATGATTTCCATAACCAGTCCATGGCATTAATAATCAAATTCAAATATGAGTTTACAATTTTGTCTCCTACAGAAATTTGATTTATTTAACCATGAGGCCATCCCCATATTGTTTGGCTCTTGTAAGTGGTAGAAATCTGTCCATTATGGTTTTACACTTTCTTCCATAACCTAAACATCCACCTACAACACGTCCTCTTAACACAATTCTAGAGAACCAAACAACCATTAGTAATTTTTAGCAAAATCTCAAATCTGAAATTTACAAATATGTTTTCCTACAAAAATTAGATTTTGCAACCATGAGATCACTCTCATAAACTTAAATCAGAAAATTTCAAATATGTTTCATATAGAAATCATAATTGAGAACCCTGGGATCCTTCTCACAATTTTTGGCTTTTGTAAATGGTAGATTCCAGTCTTGATCATGGACTTACCCACATTTCCATACCTAAGACATTTCTACCTATAATCTGAAATTTAAATCAGCCAAGCACTTGGTGAGAATTCATGCATATAATATTTTCATTGTTACAACAGTCACTGAAGTGATCTCAAAATTACAATACTCAATAATTCAAACACTATCAGCTGTTATTATATCAAAGACAATGAAATACCTCTACTTTATGTACATCTTATCACAATAAAATTGCAAGACATAGTCACATTATCTATGCAATTTAAATAAAAAGTCCAATTCTCATGATTACACAATCATATCCATTCAGGAAACTCTGTCCTCCCAACAGAGCATTTTGGTATCCCATCAAACCTAACTACCTTCTTCATGCAATCCTTTTCCTGCATCCATAGCAACTCATGAAATGATATCATAATTGCCAATAATTCGTCATTTCATCTATTATCTACTTGCAATGAAATGTATATCATAACCATGCATTCACTCTATGCGTAACCACAAGATTTACAAAAAAATTTAATGTACATTTACTTAATGCACCCAATGCACTACAACATTGATCTAAAATTTTTTTGTGCCTACACAGGTTTCTTACCATGGTAAGTTGGACATCCTAGCCAATGCTTCAGCACCATACCTAGCCATATCCCCAATCACTTGGTTATCTATTGGGTGTCTTCCTTCTCCACTCGAACATCACATTAGGAGTTTTCTCACTCCTTGGTTGTTGGAAAAGAGATTTCATCCCAAATTTACACCAATAGGGAGTTCATGGGATGCTTGTGTAGCACTATAGCATCACCACTCCAACCACCTTAGGGCCTAAACCATGACTATCTCATATGGAATGCACTACCACAATAGGACCATAAGTCCTCACTTGCTTTGGTTATTAACTCATAACCGACATACACACATGGCATGATACATTTTCATATGAATGCAGTCTAAATTTTAAACAATCACATGGTATGAGGCTCCTTTCCCTTACTACACCATACCTCATGATACCATGGTGGTATGGAATTCACATAAATGTATTCAAACTTACATGCATACCATTTTATGATGATTAAAAATATGGTTGAAGGGATTCTTACCCATCATCTTCAACACTTATACAATTAGCATAAATAAAACATTACCTGCATGGATTCCATTAACATATTATATGATTTTACCTGATCAATTTGGCCTCTTACCAAGGACTACACAGTCCTTCCACCTACCTCTTGATCATAGATTTGTTGCACCAACTCTTCTCATAAGGTTGTTGGTCACATGCAGCAACATCATCAACATATTTAGCCATGCTTCTGCTGTCTTTGGTCCTACGACCAATACCAACACCAATAGTGATTAACAATCACAATAATTATCTAAAGTGGCTCACTGCATATGTAAAACTTCACTAGCTTTATCGACATGCAACATCATATTTATGCACATGCATCTTCACATGCACTGTGCAATGTTTATTAATATGCCAACTAGTGCATATTCACTTCATCCATCTAATCTCCTGCATTTTCAACATTCCTATGCCAAAATTTTCTGTATGTAAATCTCATAAAATATAAATACAAGAGAAAGAGAGGGGTTAAGGAATTATCACTTTCCAATCCCTCATCATAGCATGTAATTCCTCTTCCACATCATAGCTGAACCAATTTCATGGCCTCTCTAGCAAGCACACAAGGAATCATTAGCTATGATTTTCTCACCAAGTAGCAATTCAATACATATACTTATGTATAACATTCCTACTTGCTACTTTCCCAACATACAATTCTTATGCTATAAACATAAATAGTTTAAGGTGATAAATTTCCGTTTTGATCAACATTGCCCTTGGAGATCATTCTCCAATTTTAAGCTGCAACCATCTTGTCAGCCCTATGTAGGTTTCCTTGATCAATGCAATAGCTCACATTGCACTAGGTTCACATGCCTTGCTGCTCACATTGCTTTCAGAAATCACGGTCAAGTCCAGCTTGGCCTTTCTTGGACTTCTTTGCACTTACGAGCACTGCAATTGTTGAATATCGATGCCATGTAAAGGGATAGATGTCTAGCTAGATCTGAATCGACCTTTCTGTGTTGATTAGATATTCTTTGTTGTCTGTCAGGTCTCACTCAGTCAAGGCATTTTCCAAAGGTATCAATCCTTTTTCCAGTGTAATTTTGCGGACCAATATTCCACTAACTCTTGCGCACTTCACCCAACGAAATGCTATGCGGCTGTCGATCCTTCTCGGTATCTGTTCGTTCCACATCTCTAACAAGCCCATAAGATCTTTATTTGGCCCAAGCTTCCCCAGTGCTACAACCTTGGGATCTGATACCACCTGACACATCCTCAGTCGGCTCGGTTCCCTTTAGAGGTGATGGGGGATCTCCTTAGAAACAACCTGCTATTTTTTTTTTTTTTTTTTTTTTAAACTATGCACTTTTGCACAGCCGCAGCAACTCCAGTCCGCAATCCGCAAGTCAGAAGTCAGAAGTCTAAATTCACAGCTTCGAGAATTACACCTTCGACTTCTGGAATCCACAATGTGGGAGTCAAAAAGTAGGAACACCAAATATACAACGTCAAAGAAATATGCCTCTGACTTATGCAATCCGCAATCCACAGTGCGGGAGTAAGAAGTCAGAACACCAAATACACAACTTCACCCAATCACATCTCCGACTTCCGCAATCTGCAATCTGCCATGGGGGATTCGGAAATTTGGAACTCCAACATGCAACTCCGAATAAATCACCTCAACAACATCCACAATCCGCAATCCGCAATGCGAGAGTCAGAAGTCAGAACCCCAAATTCACAACTCAGAGAAGATTACACCTCTGACTTATGCATTCCACAATCCGACTTGCGGGAGTCGGAAAGTCGGAACCACAGCGTGCAACTCCGGGAAAATTACTCCTCCGACTTCCGTAATCCACAATACGGCTTGTGGGAGTCAGAAGTCGGAACTCCAAATTCACAAATCCGGAAGAATTACACCTCCTACTTCCACCTTTTGCAATCTGCCTTGCGGTAGTTGGAAATTTGGAACCCCAGCATGCAACTCCGAAGAAATCATGCCTCCGACTTCTGCAATCCACAGTGCGGGTTTGGAAAGTCGGAAGTCAGCCATATACTCCTGTTACTTCCAAATTCTCAAGCTGATAACTTTCTCATCCTAAGTCCATTTTTGGTAAACTTGGTATCGTTGGAAACCTCTCGGCGAGCACTATGCAACGGTGTGATCCTCTGCCACATTTGAGAACTCTAAATTTTTCCTTCATTCAACCAAAATGTTTCCCCAAACCTCATCCATACCTCTTTACCACCCTGTAAAGAGCTTTGATCCAGTCTCTCATGGCCCGTCCCCTCATATGATACACAAAGGGAAAATGAACACAACATGGGTGTCTCATTTCTCCCCCAAATCCATGACTAGACCTTCTAAACATTCTAGGCCTTTACCAACTTAGCCCTATTCATCAAGGCATAAATTCATAACATTACAAATAAGGATGCAGAGGTGCAGAAGCATAGTAAAATAACATACACAACAGAATTAGACCATATTAACAATTTAACAAACACCCAGAATGCCTCTACCAACATTTCATCATAGGAATATACAACATAATGCACAGGCATCCAGTCCTATTACTTAGCTGGATCAATATTTGTATCATGACATAAATAAACAAACATGCATATATGTAAAATAGGCATAATTTGAACCACATAGCACACTTATCTTTTCATTCAAATCCCCAAGCAACTGGCTATGGACTGCAACGTTCCAACCAAACCATAGGTATCTGCCCATCCTGCATTATTTTAGCACTAAGAGACCACCCCCGAGCTGGGACTGTGTATCCACTAAGGAGGAACTACTCAGTCTCACTCACAACCTTAGGCACAGTCAATCAGGGTCATCCAGCACACAGTTGGCTCTGTCAAGCAAGTGGGGAGACAGGGAAGGAGTTTCCTAAGACAATTAGATCAACCAAAGAGCTACAGGCATATCCAATTGGATTCAGACAGACCATGCACCTCCATCACCTCCACTCTCAGCCTAAGTAAGGTCCCCTTCTGTCATGTCCCCAATTTTGGCTAATTTAGTGGCCATGGGTAAAAGGGGACAAAATAACCCCTAGGTAAATAATTTTACTTCATCATGTATGCATAGGATTAAATTTAGCCTAATTCAAGTGAAGGAATTAATTTTCATTAATTAAATTCCTAAATAATGGATTAAGTGGTCCAAGAGGGAGCCCTCATGAGGATAAGGTTTCCAAAATGGAACTGGAGACAAGAAAATAGAAAAATAGGAAAAGCAGAGAAGGTGTAAGAAGATGCCAAAAGCAAAAAAATGGAAACAACTAGAAAAAAGCTAAGGAGGGCACAGTTTCCAAAAAGGAGCTCAATTTACAAAGCAGGAAACAACTTGAGACAAAGGGGGGCACAATTTCTAAAGGAGAGAAAAGCTGTAAAGAAAAAGAAAGCAAATATATCCACTCATGGAAGATCCATTTGGAAGGGCTCTCACAGGTCACCAAGAATGTCAACTTGATCAGCAGGTCATCATGACTTCTATAAAAGAATGCAAGCAGCTCCTATTCACAACTTTTGTCAATTTGAATTTATGTGTGAGCATTTTATGCTTCTCAAGGAAAGGTGGTGCGCCCTAGCCAACCAATGGGAGATGAGCCCCATTATTTATATTCTAATTCTATTTATATGATACTCTCTCATAATTTGCATCCATGGAGAGTTGATTTTCATGCCCATTCACTCCAATGCTAAGAATAATTCAAACCTCCAGTTAGAAGCAGAGAAGAGTACAATTTGAGGAGAAATTGTAAAGGGTTTTTGCCAAGAAACAGTGATATTGTTGAGGATGCGCCCTTGAGGAGATTTGTTGTTGTGTTGTTTCCAATAAGAATATTCAAAATACTTCTTCTTCCACTTCCATTCCATATCCATAACTCACTCCCTTCTTACCATATCATTCTGGAGGAGTCTGGTTCCATTATTTGTAAGAAATCACTACTATGATGATCTCCTTGTCAATTTGAGATCATATGTCATGTAACACTATGGGGATCTAATATTAAATTGATGCTTCCATTAAAATTAGTATTTCATTTCTGTAATTAAGTAAATATATGTATTGGGAATCCCGAAGACTGATTTACTCAACTGCTTTAAAGACTAGCTAGAAATTGCACTATTACTTGAACTAGTCTTTGCTTTTTATTAATAAAAGTCCTTAGAAATATTAGTCTAATTCCGATACATTTGAAGGGTCCTCTGAGTTCTGATTAGTCCTTAAACACCCATAAAATATAGAATCTAAACTCTTTTAGGCTGTTTAAAGACTCTATTCCATAGCCCTTCTCTCCTTGCTCAAATTCTTGACTAGTTTTTCCATTTTTGTCATAAACTGAGCTGTATGAGTCCAAATTACATTCTTTCAGTTTGTGTTGTTCACAAGCAGACCCTAGAACACATTTCAACCTTAAACTACTGAATTTGGGAGGTTCATACCATGTTTTGGAAGTCAACCATTAAAAATAGCTCATCATTCCAAGTCACAGCAATTTCCTCCCAATTCTTAATCCAGTGTTTAATTGATTATTATTGATGCCCAAACACCTCCATGAACACAAGTATCAGTTTAATAATCCTTCCAAACACCCTGATTTAGTTTTTATATGTGGGTGCACCGAGAAGCATTGTGGTGGACTTCGACGGTGCCGATGTTCGAAACATAAATGGTCACCGTACTTTGTACAAAGGATCCTAAACCTTTTTATTATGTCTACCTTGCTGCTGCACACTCTCCCATATAAAAACCAGAAACTAAAGTCTTTCCTATCACCCTTGAGTCATGAGTTATTATCCAGATTTATCACCCTGCAGACTATAACAATTGATAAAATTTACTAATTAAAATTATCTTAAAAATGAGAGATCTGAGTTGATATTATGGCCTATTCTTGGCTAATATCTTACACCTTCTATGCTTCACCATCCCTTGGGCGCCCCTTTCCTCACCACTGAACTGGGCAGGTATGATCGGTCTCGACTTCTAAACCAAGTATAAATGGGCCTTCACTGGCTCTACCATGAAAGTTTCGGGCCATGAAAGTTTCCCCCGGGTCTCTCTCCCACTACGATCCACTCTCAGATATCCTCAACGTGTTGATGTAATTGTAACTTCAGAATGTATTTCACCTATGTATATTGTACTCCTATAGAGATGTTATTATTCCTCTATACGGAAGTGTCGTCATTTGTATTAACAAGTGTCGCAACTTGCATGTGATGGGTTATTAGACCACCAAGTGTGGGGTCGGCCCTGATTAGTATTACCATGGGTTATTAGACTGAGTTAGACAATTCGGCCCTGCTAGTTTATTAGGAAGGTTAGGCCATGTATAAATAGAGTGTGGGAGGCACTCTATTTGATGACTTCATTATTCACTTCTACACTCATCGGAAAGTGGCGCACAAGTGAGGAAGGAGGAGTAGCTGCTAGGAGGACTATCTCTTGTACTTGGGTTGTATCATTGCTCTTTCTATCTCCGAGGAAGCTGTGGGGTTTTTCACCTTTATGGTTTTCCCCATGGAAACTCTGTGTGTCTATTGTCTTATGTGATTGCTTGTTGTGATTGATATGATTGATATGCTGTACATGTTATTCTCTCAGTAAAGATCATAGAGTATATTGAATTGATGCTAAAAAATTAACATGGTATCAGAGCTAACCTGAGAAGAAGACACTATGCAGTTGCGAAAGCTAGGGTTTCTTGTTTTTGGGTTTCTCTCCACAGATTTTGGAAAGACATTATGATAGATTGACTCTCCTCAGCAAGGTGAATCTTTCTGTAAAATTAGATTTCAATTATGGGCACTTTCATTTTTGGCCCTAAAAATTAGGGTTTCCACAAAAATAGGAATTTATGAAATCTGAGACCATAGCTAGAAGCTCCTTGGAAAAATCAAATTTTAGAGCTTTTGATCGAACTTCTTGGTTGGGTGAAGCTTCGGGAAACTCAAACCCTAATTCAGGGTCCTCCCTAGTGAATTCGGGAGATTGAAAAGCATTTCTGAAGGGTGAAACTTTGCAGTTTTCAATTTTCGAGTATACTAGGATGATCAGCTCATCAAGGCGCATCTTTCTATCCTTTCATAAGTTTGAAATTCACATTTTGAATTTTTAGGGTTTCTCTGACAAACCCTAATCCAACACCAGATCCAGATTTCTGCAAATCAAGTGGTAAGACCTAAATCTTTTCTATTTCCATTTGAAGTACTCTTTAAGATGTCTCACCACACTAAGCTTGAGGATAAGCTTGAAGAGGCTGATAAATTTCGAGCATGGAAGTATAGGATTGGGTTAATCCTGGAAGAAAATGAATTGGATAGTTACATTAGTGAAGAGGTCCCTGTCCCAGAGGGAGAAGAGGCTAAGGCCTTACATAAGAAGAACTTGGTCAAGGAAAAGAGGATCATTGTTGATTGTATCAAAGACCATCTCATACCACATGTGTCATCTCTAAAGACACCCAAGGAGATGTTTGATTCCCTAACCAAGCTATTTGAAGGAAAGAACATAAATCAGAAGATGACTCTGCAGAACCAATTGAAGGGGTAAAACTTCATAATGGAGAGACCATTCAATATTATTTTTCTAAGGTCTCTTAGATCAAGGAACAACTTGAAGTTGTGGATGAAATAGTATATAATGGTGAAGTTGTTATGACCACTTTGAATGGCCTACCTAGGTCATGTGACTCCTTCATCCAAGGAATCTGTGCAAGAAGGAAGTTGATCTCATTCAGTAAACAATGGGAGGAATGCTCACAAGAAGAAGCAAGGCTTGTGTCCCGAGAAGAAAAGATGGGGAATGAAGATCAAGCTCTCATAGCACACACCAAGGGAAGCAAGTTTAAGAGGGAGAGATCTCATAACAAGAAACATTCTCACTCTCATCACAAGAAGAAAGATCTATCTCATGTTCGATGTTTCAATTGTAATGAAATAGGACACTTTGCTTAAAATTGTCCCAAGAAGAAGAAATACAACAACAACAAATTCAACAACAAGAAGAAGTACAACAAGAAGAGATATCATGCTTATGCTGCTGAGGATGATGAACCTGCCAAGAAGAAGGCTATAGCAGAAAGTGATGACTCATCAAGTGAAGATGAATCTGTTCTAATCTCTTCTCTCACAGGTACTAACTCTCATGGATGTAATGATTGGATTATTGATAGTGGGGCTTCCAAACACATGACTGGGTTTAAAGAATCTTTTGTAAATCTATCTGAACATGAGTCACCCCATAAAGTAAAACTTGGGGATGACTATCAATATCCTATCAAGAGAAGCGATGAATCCTCCTACAACCTAGACTCTGGGAAGTCTTTGAAGATGAAAGATGTTCTATATGTACTTGGGCTCAAGAAGAACCTACTCTCCATATCTGCATTGGATGCAAAAGGCATGAGGGTTGCATTTGTAGATGGCCAAGTCTTAATGTGGCCAAAGGGTAAAACTATAGATGATGCAGTGGTGAATGGAGAGCAAGAGGGAGGATTGTACAAATTGAAGGGACAACCTGAACATGCCATGGTACATGAATCCATGGAGCCAAGTGAACTCTGGCATAGAAGACTTGCACATGTGCACTACAGAGAACTACCAATTGCAAGTAAAGCTGTAGAAGGTCTTCCTGAAATCAAGACAAAGCATGAAGGTCTTTGCAAAGGATGTGCAAAAGGAAAGAACATTAAGAAGGCATTTCCAAGCAGTGAAAGCAAAGCAAAAGGAATCCTGGAGATCATCCACTCTGATGTATGCGGTCCAATGTCATCCAGTTCTTTGAGTGGGTATGTATACTATGTCTCTTTCATTGATGATTTCTCTAGGAAGACTTGGGTTCATTTCTTGAAGAACAAAGATGAAGTGTTTGATAAGTTCAAGGAATTCAAAGCCTTGAGGGAAAATCAAACTGATAAGAAGATCAAGAGCTTCAGATCCGACAATGACGGAGAATTCACTTCAGGTGATTTCAAGAAGCTATGCAGTGATTCAAGGATTAAGAGGTATTTGAATACTCCTTACAATCCACAACAGAATGGAGTTGTAGAAAGGAAGAATAGAACAATCATGGAAGCAACACAGGTAATGCTACATGACCATGATCTACCTATGCATCTATGTGTAGAAGCAGCTAGGACTGTTGTATATGTGAAAAACAGAACACCTCACAAGATATTGGACAACAAGACACCAGAAGAGGTCTTCTCTGGTAAGAAACATGAATTCAGCCATCTCAGAATATTTGGTTGTCCAGTATATACACATATCCCAAAGGAAAAGAGGACAAAGCTAGATCCTTCAGGAAAGAAGGGCATCTTCGTGGGTTACAGTGAAAACTCGAAAGCCTACAGAATATACTTTCCAGGGTTCAAGAAGATTGATGTCAGCAGGGATGTAACATTTGGTGAAGACTCAACTTACATCAAATCAAAGAAGGCACCTGTTGAAGAGCATGAAGAACCAAAGAAAAATAGATTCCAAGAAACCACCATAAATGAAGCAATTCCAGAAGCAGATCGTGAAAATGAAGATCCGCAAGAACTTGTAGATCCACCCCATGAGAAGAACTCTCACAAGAGGAAACCTGCATGGTCTAGAGAGCTCATTCAAGATGCAGAAAGATATGGCATTCCAGAAGAGGAACACAGAGAAAGGAAGAGAACCAGATCTCATACTAGCTATGTTGCCTTACTCTGTGATATTATGAACAAAGAACCTTCCAATTATGAAGAAGCAACGAAAAAGAAAGAATGGAAGGATGCCATGGTCGAGAATACCAATCGATCATGAAGAATGATGTTTGGGATGTAGTCCCAAGACCTGAATGGAAGTCGGTTGTGACTTCCAAATGGATCTACAAGATCAAGCATGCTGCAGATGGAAGCATAGAAAAATACAAAGTGAGATTTGTAGCTTGTGGCTTCTCCCAGAAATAGGGGATAGAATATGAAGAGACTTTTGCTCCTGTAGCCAGGTACACTTCCATCAGATTGGTACTTTCCCTGGCTGTAGTGATGAAATGGAAGATACACCAGATGGATGTCAAGACAACTTTCTTGAATGGTGTAGTCGAGGAGGAAGTGTATGTGGAGCAGCCACTTGGTTTTGAGACACATGACAGGGGTCATATGTGTGTATTTTGAAGAAATCCTTGTATGGATTGAAGCAAGCTCCTAGGACTTGGTATGGTAGGATAGACAGATTTCTATCCAGTTTGGGCTTTACCAAGAGTAAAGCAGATTCCAACCTTTACTACAAGGTTGAGGAAGGCAATCCAATGATACTACTTTTGTATGTGGATGACCTGTTTGTTACAGGAGACGATATATTGATTGCCGACATGAAGAGGAAGCTTGCTATCGAGTTCGAGATGAAGGGCTTGGGGATGATGCACTAATTTCTAGGCATGGAGATGTGGCAGAGTGCAGATAGACTCTTCCTTGGACAAGGGAAGTATGCAGTAGAGATCCTGAAGAGGTTCGGGATGATGGACTGCAAGGCCATGGCCACACCTATGGCATCAAACCTGAAGCTTCTATGTGATGCTTCATCTGATCCGGTTGATGTCACTGTGTATCGTTAGATGATTGGGTCCTTGATGTACCCGATGAACACTAGACTGGATATTTGCTTTACGGTGAACACATTGAGCCAGTTCCTGATGGACCCCAGAGGTGTTCACCTTGTTGCTGTAAAGCATATTCTGAGGTATCTGAAGGGTACAATTGATTATGGGCTCAAGTATGATGCGAATAAAAAATTTAACCTGCAGGGTTATGTTGATTCAGACTGGGCAGGCAGTGCTGCAGATAGGAAGAGCACTTATGGGTGCTGCTTCAGTATGGGATCAGGTGTGATCTCTTGGTTTAGCAGGAAGCAGTCCTGCGTAGCACTGAGTACAGCCGAGGCAGATTATGTTGTAGCTTGTTCGGCTAGTTTTGAGGCAATATGGCTCTGGAAGCTACTGTCTGAGTTATTTGATCTCCTGTTGGAGGCTACTAGTATCTTTTGTGACAACTAGAGTTGTGTGAAGTTGTCTGAGAACCCGGTGTTCCACGACAGGTTGAAGCACATTGAGATCAAATATCACTATATTAGGGATATGGTGCAGAGAGGAGCAGTGAAGCTCCTGTATGTTGCGACGGATGAGTAGGTTGCAGATGTGTTGACGAAACCACTAGCCAGAGTGAAGTTTGAATACTTCAGAGAGAGGCTTGGTGTTCTTCAGATTGACGACACTTCGAGGAAGAAGTGATGGACACATTTGTAGGAGCCATTCCAAGCATGGTGAGAGGAGGATCCTTCCCATGGCTGTGGATATAAGCGCTGTGTGATGAAGCATCAGGACAATGCTCCAGTTTCTGCTCTGTATGATCAGTTAAATCATGTATATGTATATGCATCATGTTGGATGCTTTGTATGATCAGTTGGATCATGTATATGTATATGCATCATGTTGGATGCTTTGTATAATCAGTTGGATCATGTATATGTATATGCATCATGTTGGATGCTTTATATGATCAGTTGGATCATGTATATGTATATGCATCATGCTGGATTCTTTTTATGATCAGTTGGATCATGTATATGTATATGCATCATGTTGGATGCTTTGTATGATCAGTTGGATCATGTATTTGTATATGTATCAGGTGGATGCATTGATATGATCAGGTGGATCATGTATTTGTGTATGTATCAGGTAGATGCATTAATATGATCAGGTGGATCATATATTTGTCTATGTATCAGGTAGATGCATTGATATAATCAGGTAGATCATGTATTTGTATATGTATCAGGTGGATACATTGTATGATCAGGTAGATACTTGGCATGCATTATGTAGATGCATTGTTTGATCACAGATGATGAGCTATAGGATGTTGCTCCAGATGACATGCATCAGGACGATGCAGTGATGATGATCGGGTTGATCATGTATAAATCAGGATGATGTATGGTGAGTATCAGGTTGATACTCTGTGGCCATGGACAGGTTGTGCAGGTAGCATAGAAAAGATCCTTTAAAATCTAGACAGGTAGAGCAGTGTGCTCGTAATAGCCTGGGATGCTTTATCGAGATCTGGATAGGTAGAGCGGTGTGCTCGTAACATCCTGGGATGCTTTGAGCAGGTTTTGCTATGGTTTCGCATAGAAAAGATCCTTTAAAATATGGACAGGTAGAGCGGTGTGCTCGTAACATCCTAGGATGCTCTATCGAGATCCAGATAGGTAGAGCGGTGTGCTCGTAACATCCTGGGATGCTCTGAGTAGGTTTTGCGAAAGTTCACATAGAAAAGATCCTTTGAAATTCGGACAGGTAGAGTGGTGTGCTCGTAACAGCCTGGGATGCTCTATCGAGATCCGGACAGGTAGAGCGGTGTGCTCATAACATCTTGGGATGCTCTGAGTAGGTTTTGTGAAGGTCAACATGTAAAAGATCCTATAGTCTACGCTAGGTTTTGTTGACGCATGTAATCAGTCCTAGGTTCCACAGTATGGCCATTTATGATGAAGACCTATAGGTGGTGGGCCTACATATAGCATGAAAAAGGGCTGGCTCTGTAGAACTTCCTATGACAAGTAGTTCAAAGATTGATTGAGATAGCAACAGTCGTGACGATGACGATGATCCAGTGACGATGATTCAAAGAAGAAGACTTGTGCTAGCAGATCTGTGTTGAGAAATACCTTCCTAGTTAAGAGGGAGTGTTGATGTAATTGTAACTTCGGAATGTATTTCACCTATGTATATTGTACTCCTATAGAGATGTTATTATTCCTCTATACGGAAGTGTCATCATTTGTATTAACAAGTGTCGCAAGTGTCGCAACTTGCATGTGATGGGTTATTAGACCACCAAGTGTGGGGTCGGCCCTGATTAGTATTACCATGGGTTATTAGACTGAGTTAGACAATTCGACCCTGCTAATTTATTAGGAAGGTTAGGCCATGTATAAATAGAGTGTGGGAGGCACTCTATTTGATCACTTCATTATTCACTTCTACACTCATCGGAAAGTGGCGCACAAGTGAGGAAGGAGGAGTAGCTGCTAGGAGGACTATCTCTTGTACTTGGGTTGTATCATTGCTCTTTCTATCTCTGAGGAAGCTGTGGGGTTTTTAACCTTTATGGTTTTCCCCATGGAAACTCTGTGTGTCTATTGTCTTATGTGATTGCTTGTTGTGATTGATATGATTGATATGCTGTACATGTTATTCTCTCAGTAAAGATCATAGAGTATATTGAATTGATGCTCAAAATTAACACAACGTTGCGGCGTAAAGGCTATGTCCCATGACTAGATTCTTGTCTATGAGATCTGGGTTTTTCCATGGGTTTCATGGTGTCTCACACTCTCAAATTCTCCCCAGGGTTCAGGTTGATGGATCCCCCATTGGATTTAAATTCCCACACAAATTTCTGGGCGATCTTGGCACTTCCAAATGCAGCTTCATCCCATGTCGCGATTTTTGGGTTCTACCTCCCTGTTGGGCCTGCGTCCTCCATGAAAAATCATGCTTAGCCCCTCCACATTGGAATGGGGATGAGGGAAAACTTCCTCCCATG
Organism: Larix kaempferi; assembly: GCA_027924585.1. NCBI lineage: Eukaryota > Viridiplantae > Streptophyta > Pinopsida > Pinales > Pinaceae > Larix > Larix kaempferi. Next base: position 5,327,130 of record BSBM01000826.1, on the reverse strand, counting down.
AGGTGGACTAACTACTGGGACAAGCAAACTGATCCCATACCCTGCCTTATGAATTTCAAGGCTGCCCATACTCCATCACTCTCATGGAATGATTTATGAAGTACTTACATCATAAATCAATGATAGCTAGGACAATCAAAGGGGTTCCCAAGGTGACATATGGAAGCCTAAGGTTCAATCTCACAACCCCCTCACCTATCCCTAGTGGATACACCTAGCCCCCTCATTTAGTTGCATCCATAGCCATCCCCTTGGTATTTTTATTTGCATTATAATCATTTACATGTTTTTACAATTTCCATGGCTTACTAACACATGTATAACACAATTTGAAATACGAGGCTAAGCATTCACTGGCGGGGCCTTGGCCTTGAGATCCACTCTAGGAATCATACATCACATATATATAATGTTTACATTAAAATCCAGTATATCCTAAGGGTCAAAATGGGGGTATTGCATGCACTAAGTGGATAGGGGGGATAATGATGGCCAAAAACAAGCTTTGGTGGGGACAAAGTAAGGACTGGGTTCTAGGAGGTTCAACTGCCAATGCATGGATGCATGGAGTGCTGCATGGAATGCATGTATGCATGAAAAATGCATGCAAATAATGCAAGACCAAGATAAGATGGTAATAATATTCCAACACCCCCCTTTAAGTCGGATTATGAGGAAAAATATAAGGAAATAAATGGAAATTAGGGCCCTGGTTACTGAGACCATGTAAAATTAGTCACAGTAGATCTAATGAACAAGTAAATCAATCACAATAGATGAAACTTAGAAAATATGGTGTAAAACTGTGCAAAACATGCATCAGTGCTCCATATAAGGGTGAATAATTACAATACAATCATCTGACAATGAGTGAGCAATTCGAATTGACTAAGGAGGTCATTCGAGTTACTGAATGGTGTAGCTTGGATCCAACTAGGATTCCTCATCATCAATCAGTGGTGGTCATCAATGCATAAGAACCAGTCATCCAGGTGTCAATCTGAGTCTAACTGAGTGTAACAAGTGTAACTAAAGTGTGTAGCACTGATATAGGGAAGGAGGCTCAGTGGAGGGCGCATGGGAGGCTTAACTGAAGTCAGAACAAGTCATCTAGTCAATATGGAGGTCCAACGGAGTGAAACAATCAGTCAGGAGTGAAACTAGCCTCAAATCAAGGAGAACTAGAGCTAACTGAGTGTAATTGAAGTGGTAGGTGAAGAAGTGCACCCTTCTTTGGAAGTAGGTGAGAAATGGACGCCTTCCTGACTAGGAGGGATAAAAATATGATGGAAGGAGCTCCCGAGTGCTATAATGAAGTGGATAAGGTGCTTGAGGCATCAACCTGGTGACTGGGATGCATGCAAACCCTAGAGTTTGCACGCAAACCCTAATTGCATGCAAGGTCCTGAAAATGATGATGTGGATATCCGAACACCCCCCCTCAAGCTAGACTATGATGTGAAAAAAATAATGTAGGGCCCTGGTTACTAAGACCAAAGGTCACCCCAATACAATAATAATCCAAATAAGGAACAATCCATGAACCGAGGAAATGGAGAAAACCTCATGGGAAAACCCCCCCCTCAAAATGAACTGTAACACACCAAAAGATTTAACTGCTCCAAACTCAAGTAGATATTTCTGGAGGTATCTTACTCTTGGGAGTAAATGGATCATGCTCCAAAAACATGTGCTTGAATTCTCCATCAGTGGATGCAAGCGAATGTGGAGACTTTATGAACTTGTTCTTCATATCGAAAATGGTGAGAACAAATCTGAAAATATGAGGATGATCCTGGAACCTGTGATTCGAACCAAGTGAGGTAGGATAAGCTCCAATAAGACCAAATAGCTCTTGAAACTTGAACTTCTTATCAGTAGAAGTTAAATAAGCTCCAAGAATAGATGAATATTGGTTTCTTGAGATCTCCTTTGAACCAACAAGGGTGAGATCAAAACCAAAATCAGCAAAAAGTGCATGAGAATTGAACTCAAGCGAATGGTAGTGCTCTTCATCTTCATTAAAACTCTGAGAAACTGTGCAAATGATAGAACATAAGTTTATGGGAGGCATGCAATCAAGGAGGACGAATGCTTCACCTCCAAAATCAGATTTTACCTCCAAAACATCAAGTAGATCATTATTCTGCATGCCGACAAACTCATGTGAAAGAGAGGATTCAAGAACCTCTTCGGAATCTAGAGTATGAGCTGGTTTATCTTGCTCAGAATTCGAAATAGAAGACTTTGAGAGAGTGAGTTTTGAATCTACAGTTTCTTCTTCATCTTGAACAATTGTTGAGGCCAAGACATGATCGAAAAGAACACATAAGGAGATCTCACTGGGCTTGTTCTCCAAAAGGCTAGCATGATCCTCTTCTTCCTGCTTTCCAAATTCTCTATTGAGTTGGGCCCATAGGTCTCTTGGATTTTCAGCAGTAATAATGAGGTAGCGCATACAAGGAGACATAGCAAGAGATATTGCTCCAAAAGCTCTGTCACAATCATTGAGCCAATCATTCTCCTCTTCATCGGAATCAAAATTTCTTGTATTACCAATGCACATATCAAAAAGACATTGTCTCTTCAAGAATGCAATCATATTTGGTTTCCATTCATCATAGTTGAATGGAGTAATAATATTTTGTGAAGAAGAATATTCCATCTTTGCAATAGAGAACGCAAATGGAGGATGTAAGAAACCTGCAAATCACAAACAAACAAACACTATGTTTTCAACAATAGCTGCAACTGCAAAAAATTGCTTCAATGTGAGCAAAGATTGCTCTCTCTTCATGTTGAACACCTGTAGAAAAGAAATATTGTCCCTGCCATGGCTCTGATACCATGTAAAATTAGTCACAGCAGATGAACATAGAAAATCAATCACAATAGATGAAACTTAGGAAATATGGTGTAAAACTGTGCAAAACATGCATCAGTGCTCAACATCCCAATAAGGGTGAATAATTACAATACAATCATTTGACAATGAGTGAGAAATTCGAATTGACTAAGGAGGCCATTTGAATTACTGAATGGTGTAGCTTGGCTCCAACTAGGAGTCCTCATCATCAATCAGTGGTGTTCATCAATGCATAAGAACCGGTCATCCAGGTGTCAATCTGAGTCTAATTGAGTGTAACAAGTGTAACTAAAGTGTGTAGCACTGATATAGGGAAGGAGGCTCAGTGGAGGGCGCATGGGAGGCTTAATTAAAGTTAGAAAAAGTCATCTAGTCAATCTGGAGGTCCAACGGATTGAAACAGTCAGTCAGGAGTGAAACTAGCCTCAAATCAAGGAGAATCGGAGCTAACTGAGTGTAATCGAAGTGGTAGGTGAAGAAGTGCGCCCTTCTCTGGCAATAGGTGAGAAGTGGGCACCTTCCTGACTAGGAGGGCTAAAAATCTGATGGAAGGAGTTCTCGGGTGCTAGAATGAAGTGGACAAGGTGCTGGAGGCATCAACATGGTGACTGGGATGCATGCAAACCCTAGAGTTTGCATGCAAACCCTAATTGCATGCAAGGTCCTGAAAATGATGATGTGGATATCCAAATAGACCAAAGGTCACCCCGTACAATAATCTAGAAAAGAAATGATGGAAGAGGGAAAACCTAGTGAGAACAAAACCCCCCCTCAAAATAGAATGAAACACACTAAAAATTGTTGCTCAAGGCTTAAGTAGGTGTGATGCTTGATTCAATGCGTAGAGGTATCTTCCTCTTGGGAAGAAGTGGATCATGCTCCAAAAACATGTGCTTGAATTCTCCTTCAGTGGATGCAAGAGAATATGGAGGCTTTCTAAACTTGAGCTTTAGACAAAAAATGGTGAGAACAAATCCAAAAATATGAAGATCATCGTGGAACATGTAATTCGAACCAACTGAGGTAGGATCAACTCCGATCAGATATAATTGCTCTTGAAACTTGAAATTATGATCAGTGGAAGTTAAATTAGATCCAATAATTGATAGATGGTTTCTTGTGATCTCCTTTGAACCAGCAGGGGTGGGATCAAAACCAAAATCACCAAAATGTGCCTGATACTTGAACCCAAGCGAATGGTAGTGTCCTCCATATTTGGTGAAACTCTAAGAGCATGTGCCAATTACAAAATATAAGTTCATAGGAAGCATGTGGTTAAGGAGGTCGAATGCATCACCTCCAAATTCTGATTTAACCTCCAAAGCATTCAATAGATCATCATTCTGCACATTAGCAGGCTCATGGGAAGTAGAGAATTCGAAACTCTCTTCAACTTATAGAGCAATAGAGGAAGGAATGTCTTCAACATGAAATTTTTGTGTTGAATCTGTAGCTTTTTCTTCATCTTGAACAAATTCATCATGAAAGATACTTGAGGCCGAGACATAATTAGAGAAAACACTTCAGGAGGTACCACTGGGCTTGTTATCCAAATGGCTAGCATGATCCTCTTCCTTCTTCTTTCCAAATTCTCTATCCAAATTGGTCCAGAGATCACTTGGATATTTTGCAGTATCAATGAGGTAGTGCATTCTAGTATACATAGCAATACATATTGCTCCAAAGGCTTTGTCACATTCATTTAGCCAATCATTATCCTCTTCCTAAGAAGAAAAAGCTCTCATAACATAAATACACATATCAAAAAGACCCCATATCTTCAGATATGCTATCATCTTTGGTTTCCACTCATCATAGTTGAATGTAGAGAGAGGAGGAACTACTTTCATATTCATGGAATCTATTGTAGAATACCTGCAAAAAACAATGGAAAAATATTTGGAAGATTGTTACTGAATCTACTGCTGCTGCACTCAAAAATCTTTGAATAACCCGCAAAAAAAAACTGTCACAAGCTCTCACAAGCTCTAATACCATGTGAAATTCCATAGGGATAGATCATTGAGCTTGAACAAACCTCACAATTTCACATTGTTATTACTAAGAATAATTAGACTAAAACATGGATCAATTCAGTCATAAAACTGAAACACAGATGAAAAAATGTTGTTGATACATTAATCAGTTGTAAGCTGGAAATCAAAAGATGTTACAATAGAATGAATTCGATACACCTGGGAGAATTAGAATTCACCTCAATTCTAGGCTTAGTTTGCATTGGAACCATCTCCCGATAAATTTCACTGGCCAACGATGATGAATAATCAGTTAAATGAGGTAGAACTGAGCATAACTAAATCATGTGGGCACCAAAATAGGGTAGGAGGCTCCAAGGAGGCACATAAATAAATTCCAATGGTCAAAAAGGGTGCTCCTATACTCAATAGCAATCAAACTAGGAGTTGCAGTCAGTTAACTGAGCAATCAAGGGTACAATGCACCCCAAATAATGGAACTAACTGTGTAGTCTCCTAAATATGTGCATGAGGGAACATTGGAACTCAATTGATGTAAACAAGGCCCACTGAGTGGATAGGAGGGATAATGATGACCAAAAACAAGCTCCGGGGGTTCCAAAGTAAGGATTAGGTGCTAGGAGGCTCAATTGCCAATGCATGGATGCATGGAGTGTTGCATGGAGTGCTGCATGGAATGCATGTATGCATGCAAAATGCATGAAAATCATGCAAGACCAAGATAATGTGGTGAGAATATTCCAACAATGTTAGAGCTAGACATGTCTAATTATTTTGGTAGACTCAACTTGGAATTCATTTAAAAAATGCTATTAGCATTTATGTTTAACTAGGAATGGACATGATGGAATATCAATTTGGTATTCTCAATCTTCTTCTCAGTTTTGGTAAATGTACCCCCCCTCCTCTCCTTTCATCCCCTTCAGATGTATAATTCAAGGGGTCCCATTGTCTCCATTCCTTTTAATAATAATGGCATAAGGCCTTGTCAAAACTCTCAAGAAAATCATGAAAGAAGGAAATATTTAGGGGATCAAGATTGTAGATCAATATGATACTCTCTCACATTATAATTTGTGAATGATACTATGATAATTGGTTCTGCTAAAACTATATAGGGTCAATATATAGAGATAGCCTTGTATATCTTCCTCAAATCTTCCAGGACTCAAATCAATCAAGGTAAATCTCTAATATTCTTCTTTAATACTCTTCTAAATGTTAAAACTACATAATTCATATCCTAGGGTTTGGAAAAGGATCAATCCCTTCCAAATATACGGTATCCCCTTTGGTGGACACTTATTTAATAAATATCTTATAGGAGGACCTCCCCAACAAACTAGAATTCAAGCTAAGCAACTAGACTTTCATATTTTTATCTCTCTTTGGCAAAGCACTTCTCATTAAATTAGAACTTCAAGACATTCCTCTTTATCTATTCTCAATGCTGGTATCACCCCAAAATATCATGAAAGTAATTATCGCTATCCATCACAACTTTCTCTAGAGAATCTCCAACAAGGAAAAAAATAAATGGGCCTTGGTGGGATTGAAATTTTTTTACCTTCTTAAATCCACAGTGGGGATTGGGATTAGAGACATCCAACCCATGAATATGACTCTAGTGGGAAACAATTGTTGGAGATGGATTAATGGAAAATTGATCTTTAGGGTAGAATATGGAGACAAAAGTATGCCTCATATATGGCAGATATTGACCTCATTAGAATGGATGGAATTTGGCCAGGTTCCATAATTTATAACAATGCCTAGAAAAAAGAAAACAAAGTGAAACAACATAGATTTTGGGGAATCTGATTAGGACAATCAACCCTCCCATGGGAATATTCTTGGCATTATTTCTAACTTTAAAGATTCAACATGAACTATAACAAAGAAAGAAAATATCCATTCAACAAAATGGGACTCACATCCATAATTAGTGGGGTTCGAGAGATGATTTGGGAAAATGATGTTGGAGAGTTTAGAAACGGGTAGAGAACCAAACAAGAGAGGTATCAAGAGAAGCTACAATTCTCATGTAAAAAATTCTAGTTGAAATAAATTCACTCCAAATAAGGTCCCAACATTCCCAAATGAATTCCAATGAACAAGAACCTACTCGATTAAAGAAGCTTACAAGTTGATAAGGAAGATTTAAAATTGTGGAAAAACAAAAAAAATGTCTTAGATATGGAACCCTTTAATTTGGACAAATATCACAACATTACAATGACTTCTACCAAGAAAAAAAAACTTGGGATCAATTTCTAAGAAGAGGTTATGAAGGCCCCTCATTCTTCCATATATGTATACAAGAAAATGAAACAATATAACACCTTCTAAATGCTTGTGAGATTGCCGACTACCTATGGGACAAAGGAGTATATCCTGATTCCTTTAGAAGTATTGATAGAAAAATTGATAGAACATTGTAGATCCTCCCCCTTTTCAAGCTTGGTCTTAAATAAAATATGGCAACTCCTCATGAGCTTCCTACTTAGACATATTTGGAAAGAGAGAAATAGAAGAATATTTAAATCCCAACATTTAGAAAGAGTGGTTATGGATCGAAATAACTAAGAATGTAAGGGAAACAATCATCATTATGAAATGGAAAACTAAGGAGAAGGAGGCCTCGATCAATGATACATTTCTCATTCAATAGTGGGGGATAAATATATATCACCTTAAAGATCATTCGAAAACAATAAGAGATCATAATAGAGCTTCATAGAGTTAGAAAAAACCACCCTTAAGTTCATCAAAATCAACTTTGATAAGGCCTCCAAAGGAAACTCAAGCCCCATAGGTATAGGGGGTGTCTTAAAAAACTACGAGGGATAGACTATCATGATACATGTAGGATATAGAAGATGGTGTTGATGTATATGTAACTTCAGAATGTATTTCACATATATGTATATTGTATTCCTATAGAGATGTTATTATTCCTCTATACGGAAGTGTCGTCATTTATATTGTAAGTGTCGTAACTTATACTTGATGGGTTATTAGACCACCTTGTTGGGGTCGGCCCTGTATAAGTCATGTGGGTCAAAGGGTTATTAGACCACCCTATTGGGGGTCGGCCATGTGGGTCAAAGGGTTATTAGACCACCCTAGTGGGGGTCGGCCTAGTCAGTATTATGTTAAGTGGTTAAGTTGAGGCCGACCTAGTTGAGTAAAGGTCAAGTCAAGTTAGTGTATAAATAGAGAGTGTGTCTCTCTCATTTTACACATTCTATTCTCTCACTCACACTGTGGAGAGTGGCGCATTTGTGGAGGAGGAGGCTCTGTTGCTAGGAGAAGACTATCTCTTGTATTCTGGTTGTATCATTGCTCTATCTATCTCTGAGGAAGTTATTGGGGTTTTTCACCTTTATGGTTTTCCCCAAGTAAACTCGGTGTCTCTTCTGTGCTTGCATTATTGTGTCCATGAATGATATGCTGTAGATTTGCTGTACATGTTGTTCTCCCAGTTAAGATCCTAAATCAGATTGAAGTAAATTCTGAAAATTTAACATGGTATCAGAGCTAGCCTGAAAGAAGGCATGATATGGCATGTATGACACTTGTTGCACTTACGATGCTAGGGCTTGATATAGCAAAAACCAGTCATCGTAGCACTTTCGTTATAAATCCGTTTGGTGAAGTTTTCGGTTCTGAAACTTTTGTAGGTCGAAGATAAGATCCCCATGTACCTTGTGTCCAAAGGAAAACCTCTAATTCGTTGTACTTTGTGATTTATGATCTGTACAATATAGGGTTTCTGCCTCTTCCAGATCTGAGTCAAAATCAGGTGACCTTGGGAAAAAGGTCATAACTTGGGCTAGGAAGCTCCAAATGAAATTTCGTAAAAAGTGACAGGTAGTACATAGACGGCAATATCTCAGGAAAAGTTTTCATAGGCCGAAGTTGAACCAGTGACATGTGTCACTCCGTACAAGTTCGATCTCTTGTATTATCCCATAAACAGGTCACGTTACACCACTTGGAATAACTCTCTCTCAGAGAATCCAATTGAGGTTAGACCTATCAGGATGGAAAGCTAACAGGTCGAGCTATCTCAGAAATTATTTTCAGAGGCCGAAGTTGAAACAGTGACACGTGGCACGCCGTACAAGTTCGCTCTCCTGTATTATCCCATAAACAGGTCACGTTGCGACACTTGGCATAACTCTCTCTTAGAGAATCCAATTGAGGTCAGACCTGTCAGGATGGAAAGATACAGGTCGGGCTATGTCAGGAAATGTTTTCAGACCCTATGGATCAAAAATTTCAGAGGTACACCAGAAACAATTAGGTACATATTTCTGTCAAAACAGAATTATTGTTTAGTACCTTCATTCATGGCTTCTGGAATTTAGGGGTTCGGAGAAAGTTGGAATTTTTGTAATCGGAGACCACGGCTAGATGCTACTCATCAAAATCAAAATTTAGAGACCAAGATCAGAATTTTTGGTTGGGCAGAAGGCCGAGCTTGATCAGACCCTAGTTCGGGACTTTGATCAGAAAAATGGAAAATTAGGGCTTCTGCAAAAATGGGAATTTTTGAAATCTGTGACCACGGCTGGAAGCTCCTCATAAAAATAGAAGCTTAGAGCTTTGGATCAAACCTTTTGATGGGGAAGAAGAGTGGGATTCATCAAACCCCAGTTCGGGGTCACGTCTAGTGAATTCGGAAGTTTCAAAGGAAAAATTGAGGAGTGAAACTTTGCAGTTTTCAAATTCTGAGCATACCCGCTTGATCAGCTCATCAAGGCACATATTTCTATCCTTTCAGAAGTTTGAAATTCAAAGTTTGAATTTTTAGGGTTTCTCTGACAAACCCTAATCCAGCTCCAGATCCAGTTCTTGTAAATCAAGTGGATTGGGTTAATCCTAGAAGTAGATGGATTGGTCACCTGCATAAGTGAAGAAGTTCCTGTCTTAGAGGGAGATGAGGCTAAGGCCTTCCATAAGAAGATTACAAACAATCTTGATAGGTATGGCTTATAGGTATGTTTCATGGTTAAGTTTATCATATGTTTGTCTTCATATCATTACAGTACAATCTTGATTAATTACTGGACTTGTCGTATCACCTTAATAGAAGATATTCATTAATTAAGGTTTTGACACTTATGATTGTACTAATGCATTGTGATGTTGTATGAGGTTTATGTTGTTTGCTAACACAAAAGGTACACCAAGAAAGTCAAAAATCATGTTCTACTTCAAGAACATATGCTCACGGTGACATGAAGACAAAGATTCATCCATTGTCATGGATCACATAGAAGATCTACTTTCGAGGTATGTATAACTTGGTTCTACAATGGTTAACTTATGAGACATGCAGGTTACTAGCACAAGTCACTGAAGAGAACCAGAAGACATTATGCGGGTATGTTAGACATATCTAGATAGCATGCTAATCCAGGTATGTTTTTCCTATATCAAGCTAGAATCCTACCTTGTGTTAGGATCTTATACTATTGTGTTCATGAAGTCATAGGTTTGAATAGTCATGGCTGTATGCATATTATGTTTCTTACCATAATTGATGATATGACTAACCAGAAGAATCATGAAGGTATAGGTTTGAGTAATCACGGGTTTATGCATTGTTGATTTAACTAATTAGAAGAGTCCTATGATCAAATAAGAATATGCATGAGTAAAAGAAGGCTTCTTTGAAACCTTGAATACTAATTTTTATTATCTGTGAATGATCATGACTATACATGTTTAAGACTATTGTGTTTTGATAGTATTAAGATTATACTAATAAATGTGTGATTATGTATGAGACCTCAAGGATAACATAATGATGATACTAATAAGCATGCATAGTGATTAAGGATGGATGTAAGTTCAAGGATAGGTAATCCAGGAAGCAAAGATCAAGAGGGAGCACACTCCAATTGTTCCTGCAAGAAAGCAAAGGAGCACACTTCAGTAGTTTCTGCAAGGATGAAGATATTCAGAGGGAGTTGACCACTTCTCACAATCCACATCAGAATGGAGTTGCAAAGATTCAGAGGGAGTCCACCCAGCAACCAAACAAAGATAAGTATTTGAATTGTCATTTCTTACATAATGTTATTCAATAATGTATATGCTTATGTTCCTAGAATTAGGTTGTGTATTATGCATATTAGAATAGTTGCATCGATGAACAGTATTCTACTAATATACATGGGTAAGTGGCCTATGGCACTGTACAACATTCCATTGCTACTTATATAGAATGAAACCTCTTTGTTGACATGTTGGGAGTTGTACACACTCTTAACAATGTTCTGGTAGAGATTGGAAGGCATCTAGAAAGTTATGGGATATGGATAAATGTTGTATTGAAGCATTGGCTAAGATAATTGCATGACTGTATGACATATTTATTTATGTGTAAGAATTTGTTTTGAAAACTATGAGATGTTTTCTAATCATGCAATTTAACTTGTTGTGTAGGAAAGATCGTATGCCATCACCTACAAAAGAAGAACTACAACATTTGTTCAGCAACAAAATTATCTATTGAAGATATTGAAGTTCCCAGGATACGGGAAGAATGCCTTGATCCGTCGATCATGAAGAACGATGTTTGGGATGTGGTCCCAAGAGTTGAAGGGAAGTCTGTTGTGACTTCCAAATGGAACTATCAGATCAAGCATATTGAAGATGGCAGCATAGAGAAATATAAAAGTGATGAAATAGAAGATACACCAGATGGATTTCAAGACAGCTTTCTTGAATGTTGTAGTTGAAGAAGAAGTGTATGTGGAGCAGCCACTTGGTTCTGAGACACATGATAGGGAGTCATATATGTGCAGAACTTGGGTATGATGCACCACTTTCTAGGTATGGAGGTGTGGAAGAGTGCAGATGGAATCTTCCTTGGACAAGGGAAGTATGCAGTAGAGATCTTGAAGAGGTTCGGGATGATGGACTACAAAGCGATGGCATCGAACCTGAAGCTTTTATGTGATGCTTCATCTGAACCAGTTGATTTCACTATGTATCATCAGATGATTGGGTCCTTGATGTACCTGACGAACATGAGACCAGATATTTGCTTTGCGGTGAACACATTGAGCCAGTTCCTGACAGATCTGAGGAGTGTTCACCTGGTTGTTGTAAAGCATATTCTGAGGTACCTGAAAGGTATAGTGGATTATGGGATCAAGTATGAAGCAAATCAAAAGTTTAACCTACAGGGTTATGTTGATTCAGATTGGGTTGGCAGTGCTGCAGATAGGAAGAGCACATCTGGATGCTACTTCAGTATGGGATCAGGTGTGATCTCTTGGTTTAGCAGGAAGCAGTCCTACGTAGCACTGAGTACAGCTGAGGCAGAGTATGTTGCAACCTGTTCAGCTAGTTGTGAGGCAGTATGGCTACGGAAGCTACTATCTGAGTTATTTGATCTCCCGTTGGATGCTACTGGTATCTTTTGTGATAACCAGAGTTGTGTGAAGCTGTCCGAGAACCCAGTGTTTCATGACAGGTCGAAACACATAGAGATCAAATATCACTATATCAGGGATATGGTGTAGAGAGGAGCTGTGAAGCTCCTGTACATTGCGACGGACGAGCAGATTGCAGATGTGCTGATGAAGCCACTAGCCAAGGTGAAGTTCGAGTACTTCAGGGAGAGGCTTGGTGTTCTTCAGATTGATGACACTTCAAGGAAGAAGTGATAGACACATTTGCAGAAGCCATTCCAAGCATGTTGGAAGGAGGATCCTTCACATGGCTATGGATGTAAACGCTGGATGATGAGCATCAAAACAATGCTCCAGTTACGGCTTTGTATATGCATCATGATGGATGCTAGATACGATCAGTTGGATCATTTATATATGTACGCATCATGTTGGATGTTGGATATGATCAGTTGGATTATTTATATGTATATGTATGTACGCATCCTGTTGGATGCTGGATATGATCGGTTGGATCATTTGTATGTATTTTGTATATGCATCATGTTGGATGCTTGGACCATGTATCTGTATATGTATCAGGTGGATCATGTATGGTGATATGTATCATGTATTTGTATTTGTATCAGGTGGATACACTGTATGATCAGGTGGATCATGTATGATGATATGTATCAGGTAGATACTTGGTATGCATCAGGTAGATGCATTGTATGATCAGGATGATCATGGATGACAAGCTTCAGGATGTTGCTCCAGATGACATGCAGCAGGATGTTGCAGTGATGATGATCAGGATGATCATGTGTACATCATGATGATGTATGGTGAGTATCAGGTTGATACTCTGTGGTTGTGGAACAGGTTGTGCAGAGAAGCATGTAATTTGTGCCCTGGGAGATTTGCAGATGGTCTTTCAAGGTTTTGCCTATGGCATGTAATTTGTACCCTGGGACATCTGGAAAATGCTCTTTCGAGGTTTTGCTTGGGAGGACATATAATTTGTGCCCTGGGAGATCTGCAGATAGTCTTTCGAGGTTTTGCCTATGGCATGTAATTTGTGCCCTGGGATATCTGGCAGATGCTCTTTCGAGTTTTTGTCCTATGGCATGTAATTTGTGCCCTGGGAGATCCGATAGGTTGAGCCGTGTGCTCGTAATCAGTCCTGGGATGCTCTTTAGAGGTTTTTCCATGACCACATGTAATTTGTGCCCTAGGAGATCTGATAGGTTGAGCCTTGTGCTCGTAATCAGTCCTAGGATGCTCTTTCGAGGTTTTGTGGTGACCACATGTAATTTGTGCCTTGGGAGATCCGATAGATTGATCCTTGTGCTCGTAATCAGTCCTGGGATTCTCTTTTGAGGTTTTGTGGTGGGGTCACATGTAATAAGTCCTGGAGATCTGGACAGGATGAAAAAGGCTTCAGATGCTCTTTAGAGTTCTTGCTAGTCAAGAGACTCTTTTAAGGTTTTGTGACGCACGTAATAAGTCCTGAGATTTCCACAGTATGGCCAGTGATGACGAAGACCTGCAGGTGGTGGGCCTACATCCAGTATGAAAAAGGACTGGCTTTGTAGAACTTCCTATGACTAGTAGATTCAGAGATTGATTGAGATAGCAGCAGCAGTGACGATGATGATGACTCGATGACGATTATCCAGTGACGATGATCCAGAGAAGATGACTTGTGCTAGAAGACCTGTGTCGAGAAATACCTTCCTAGTTAAGAGGGAGTGTTGATGTATATGTAACTTCAGAATTTATTTCACATATATGTATATTGTATTCCTATAGAGATGTTATTATTCCTCTATACGGAAGTGTCATCATTTATATTGTAAGTGTCGTAACTTATACTTGATGGGTTATTAGACCACCTTGTTGGCGTCGGCCCTGTATAAGTCATGTGGGTCAAAGGGTTATTAGACCACCCTATTGGGGGTCAGCCATGTGGGTCAAAGGGTTATTAGACCACCCTAGTGGGGGTCGGCCTAGTCAGCATTATGTTAAGTGGTTAAGTTGAGGCCGACCTAGTTGAGTGAAGTTCAAGTCAAGTTAGTGTATAAATAGAGAGTGTGTCTCTCTCATTTTACACATTCTATTCTCTCACTCACACTGTGGAGAGTGGCGCACTTGTGGAGGAGGAGGCTCTGCTGCTAGGAGAAGACTATCTCTTGTATTCTGGTTGTATCATTGCTCTATCTATCTCTGAGGAAGTTATTGGGGTTTTTCACCTTTATGGTTTTCCCCAAGTAAAATTGGTGTCTCTTCTGTGCTTGCATTATTGTGTCCATGAATGATATGCTGTAGATTTGCTGTACATGTTGTTCTCTTAGTTAAGATCCTAGATCAGATTGAAGTAAATTCTGAAAATTTGACAGATGGGACACCAATAATGTTGTGGAACTCATGCCCTTATAAAAGGGTCTAAAGACAGTATATACCCTTGAATATAATAAATTGGTAGTAGATGGAGTCTCACAATTTATTATAGACACTCTCAAAAGATTCAACATGGATACAAAGTAGACAAGATGACAAAAAATTGGCATGTTTCAACAAGCCTAGAAAGAATAGCCACTCTTGTGATAACCTTCCTAGAATCATCCCTTCACATATTAGAAATAAGGATAATATCTTGGTTGATCATATAGTCAATGAGGGATTCAATTTGATATAGGATGAACTTCAAGTGGACTAGGGACATATGCAAGTAGTGTTAGTAATTACACGAGCATACATATTTTACCCTTCGAGAGAAATAACCACAAACAAGCAATCACATAATAAAGACACATAATTTACCATGGAAACCCCATGCGGGGAAAACCAACACCCAATGAAGATATTTATTACCCTTGACCTAAACCGGCTAAGCTGGGCCAAGTGAGCTCACCCGCTCACCTCCAGGCCACTTTACAATGGAGCCTCCTCAAGCATTATAAAGGCTTCCTTACATGCAATACAATGGGGCAATACTATGTACTAAAACAAACCATGTGCCCAAAAACATGTGCTAGAACTAACCAACTTTGACTCAATCTTGAGTCAAGGTTAACCCTAACAATCCCCCCTTTAAACTTGACTTGGAGTAATCACCAACCCCCCTTAAATTTTTAACCGAGGAATCTCACATACACCCCCCTATCACCTAGGTCTTTCTCCCGACTTTACCGGTGAGTCACCAGTGGTATGCATGCCTTACCAGGTCTTACAGCGATATGCCCTTTTACATGAAAGCCGCTCCATTATTTTGTTTCCTATTTTTTTCATGTGTCTTCATGGTGACTACACCATCACCATCCATTGCTTCATCCTCTCACTTTTCCATGCTCGTTTTCTTGCTCATCATGCCATGCCTTTCATTCTTGCCATGATTGTTCTTTGCTGCACCCTTTTCTACAGCTGAACTCTTGGCCCTCTGTCTTCCATGTCCTACCTCTGCCTCATCATGCCATTCATTGCTCGGTCTACTGGAACTTCTCCCAAAAATGTGACCTCTTGCTTTCAGCAAGCCTCAACAGTCCACACTTATTCGATGGCGATCTACAAATATCTACACTCCAGAGATCTCACAACCGGATCCAAAAAAAATAAAATTTGCGGCAATCTTATTACATAGTGGCGATTATGCACTGCGTCCTCTATGCCCAAATCTGGGCTCCTTATCTTGTGTGTGGAATCTCGTTCTTACGTATTGATATCAGAATGGTGGCTTCAAACAATATCGTGGATGTCTTCTCTCCACATTGTCTTCTACCACCGTAACCTCCACATTGTGCTCTCCTCACGCGAGTTGGATCTTCAGCTTTTCCCTCTAGTGGCTCGATGATTTCCTTTGACATGCAGATCCCTTGGTTGTCTTGCAAACAATTTGATCTTTCAGGAGGGGAATCTTCTCATCACTAGGCAAATTGCATTTACCACATGGATTCCTCACACCCTCAGATCGACACATTCCTTCATCTTAACGCACATGCCTTTGCACACTGGTCCACAGATCCACAGATCTGCTAATACGCACCTATAGGTAACCCCATAATGGCCCATTGCGACTCCCTTGGCGAACCACAGTAAGATACTCGCGCATCTCAGGAAAATATTGCTTCAACATTCCAAACTTCACTGCTTTGATGGCGTCTCTCTTCACGGAAGCTATTGGGCTGTTGATGTTCCCTTTTTCACAACGAGCTTCTTCATGCACGTGTATATTCATCTAGGAAGCATTCATGGAAATCCTTTATTTTCAACAACGGATTTATTCAACAATCTCTGCTAGTGGATCAATGCCTTCCTTGGCTCATAGAATGCTTATCCGGTGCTAAAAACATCATGGACAAAATGTCTAGTGGGTGGATCTTTCCTCGGCGAATTTCCCTCACACCAAATCTTGCGCGGATGGGAAAAACCAATGATATTCACCAGATCACATGCTCTCTTTTATGATGACCTTCTCACTTCCTCACAGAATTCTCAATAATAAAAACAACAGTCAAAACCATGTCTGGTTTGCTTCAAACCGTGGCTACAGGATCAAGCTTGTCACCATGGAATCCAAATTTGTCAGCTACTCTGGAACCACTATTGTCAAGACCTCAACGACCTTCTCCAACACCTTCTGTCATGTATCAATCTTTTATGCATAAGTTCCCACTTCAAACAACCAGCAGCACCGACGCCTCAACGATTAAGTTTCAAGTTTGTTGAGCCTGAGTTCCTACTCCACGCCGGCAATACGTTGACATTCATCTCGACTAGGTCTCACAATGCCCACAACAGAAGATAATTTTCACACCACCCATATTTAAAAAAATGGCCAAATTTGTTTTTCTCTCAGGGACTCCCGCCCTCGAACCCCCATGAACCTTCAGGCCAAGGGCCTCCACGAGGGCCCCGGACCCCCCTTATGTTCACCGGATGGTACTTCAAACACCATGGATCTGATACCACTTGTTAGTAATTACACGAGCATACATATTTTACCCTTCGAGAGAAATAAACACAAACAAGCAATCACATAATAGAGACACATAAATTACCCTAGAAACCCCATGCGGGGAAAACCAGCACCCAATGAAGATCTTCATTACCCTTGACCTAAATGGCCTAAGCCGGGCTAAGTGAGCTCACCCGCTCACCTCCAGGCCACTTTACAATGGAGCCTCCTCAAGCCTTATAAAGGCTTCCTTACATGCAATACCATGGGGCAATACCATGGGCTACAACAAACCATGTGCCCAAAAACATGTGCTAGAACTAACCAAATTTGAATCAATCCCGAGTCAAGTTTAACCCTAACAAGTAGGCACCCTGAAACATGATTGTCTTCTACTCCATCAATGTGATCTAAATTCCTTGTATTGGTTGTCAACTCATGACATAATGGAAGTCCATCTCTTGGGTTCCTACATGTGGGAGGTAAATAAAACATTGGAAATGAGTGGTAGTGTGATTCATGATGAGAGGTGTTAGACTTTTGGGTTACTCCAAAAGCATTTACACAATGTTTCATGGTGCTTAATGAGATTTGGGTAATAGGGTGTATTTTCATCCCCTGGCTGGTTCGATATGGTTTGCATCATGAGAGATGGTTCATTATGAATATGCATGGTTGAGATAACTTTCTCAATGGATGCTTGACCTCAAGATGATGTTTTCTTGGTGTTATTTCCTTAGGAATTGTAATTCTCTTTCTTGATTGGTGGATGCCCTTCATGATGGCCATGTGGAGGAACAACTAGCTTGGAGAGTGCACTACTTCAGATAAGGAGAATTTTTCATCATGGAGGAGGGATCCTATACCTAGATGGAATGTGGTAGCTTGGATTCGTTTTTAGAAGATCAAAGATAGATCGGGGAATAATTCGGCTTCAATAGTGTTCTTGCAGGGGTTAGTTGACCCCGTGGAGTACATTACTTAAGGTGATAGATGGTGTCCATGGAGGATTATGATAGATGAATGTAACTTAAATTGTGTATCTACATAATCTTGGATCCATTATGGTGTATGACCTCACCTTGGAGCATGACACATGTACTTTAGAGTGGATGTCTCACTTGTTTTAGCCTACAAGGCTCATGTAGGTGCTTGTCATGGCTTGTGCCCACATAGTATTATTGGCATCCCTTACCTCTCATATAAATAGAGGAAAGAGAGATTATTTCCACATCACATTCATTCCTATTCACTCTTGTGTAAATATGTGACTAGGATAGGAGTGCGAAGTAGCCTCTCTCTCAGTTTCTCACTCTCTCTCCCAATCTTCACTTGTACTTGTTCTCTCTCTCTCTCTCTCTCTCGGCACTAAGGTTTGATGATTTACCCTAGATAGGGATTTTTAGATAGTTGGATTTTTGTACTGGCCTTGAAAGAAGGCCATGGTATGTACTTTTACTTAATCATGAGCTTATATATGAATTTTCCAGTTGTCCATATATTGTGAAATGTCTCTATTTGAATTTCAACTTTATAAGTTATTTATGCATTGATATTTATATGTGTTTATGTCTTGTTGATGTGACACAAGTAAAGAGACATATTTTTAAGTGTATTAATATTTAATAAATAATACAAGGGGTTCATTTTATTATTGTTATATTGCTATAAAGGTACATTTTAAAGATTTTGTTATTGGTTGATAAGTTTATGTAAAAGGGGATGAAACTTATCTCATTGTTTGGTATCTTTCTCTTCGAATTGTCATGAAATTTGGTGCTACTAGAAGTGAATTATTGTGATATTTATGTTGTTTCATACTTTAATTTATAAAATTCTTAAGGCTGAAAATTCTAGGGATAAAATCTAGGAAACATCTAGGCTTAAAGGTGGATTTTTTGTTTTGGATTAGAAGTCAAAGAACACCAAATTTTCAACATGGTATCAAAGATTGTTATAGTTGAGATCACTATTGAGCAAGAGGAATTTTGTATTTAAGCTAGAGTTTACCTAGGACAAGTACTTGACCTATTTGAGTTAATTGGATGTGAGACACTAGATTGGTTGGGAGAAGCATTCATACCCTAGAAATGGTTTTTCCTACTTCATGTACTGCTAATTTAATGCACTTGAGACTTTTTTAGGTTAGGTAAGGTGACTCTTGATCTTAGAGAGTGTGATAGGTTAGATGGAGCCTAACTTTGTTCTTGTTGTTGCTACAACCTAATCCCCCCAAAAATTTAATTTTTGTAGGACCCCCTCCTTTATGTCTTAGATTTTCTGCTTCTTAGAACTTTTTCCTGTTTGGCACTTGGAATTTTCTTTGAAAAATCTTGACGTACAAGTATTTTTAGCCTAAGTGCAAACTCAAGTTTTACTCCAAAACAGTCGTAGATTTTTTGACAACTTTTCGACGACCATTTTGCATCTTTTTAACTATTCGTCGCCGACGCTTTCACAATTTTATAGTCGTTTTTGCCGACCATTTCGCTGTTTTTTGATTATTTTTTGTCGACCCTTTTCGCAGCATTTCGTCTTTTCAGTGCCAACCAGTCACATCTTGTTGGGCCATTTGCTGGCGACCATTTTGCATCCTTTTCGATATTTCGCTCTGACGTTTCGCTGCCGATTGGGAAAATGCACCGACTGTTTCGCTAACTTTGGGTTGAACGCCCTAACTGTCTCACCCCAACCAAAGATTTCTTCACCAAGGGTTTTTCGCCATGTTTGGGACAAACTTACCGACCATTTTGTTGTGGTTTGGCTAGTTCGTGCCGACTGTTTCATGCTTCCTGCCGTCGCTGCCTTTTCTTAAGTTTTTGCCACCCGTTTTGGAGCATTTGACAGAATTAGTGCCAACCATTTCGCGGCGGTTGAAACAAATTCACCGAAACGATCAGCGAAGCTTCATCTCGTTGTGGGCGCCAATGAAGATCATTAATTAAGCCCACCTACCAAATGTTGTTCGCATTAATGACTAGGGTATTATATATAGCGGGAGGGGGGTTTATTTGTTTTTAACCAATGTTTTCAAAGATTAAGAATGTCGTTTGAGCACCATAGAAGTCATCTCCATTCAGAGAATGCCAGGTATCCACCAACTTCCAAACTCACTTACCAACGAACCACTTCGCCGTTGACAGGTAGGTGGTATAAACCCCTTTTCCGTTTAATTTGGTTGCTTGGGATCTTTGTTTTGAACTTTTTGGTCCTTTTTTGTTGATTGCGAGGGTTTGGGGGGTAAGGTTTTTAAGTTTAGTCTTAGTGTCATTTTTTCGCTGTCGCCCAAGACCACCGAAATCATTTGTGCTCCCGCTCAGTGTTACCCATGATTATCTTTTGAGCGCGGTTTCCCGTCGTAGCCTGCGTGTTTGTTGGTCGTCATAAACCTGTGTTTCCTTTAGTTGGGTCTATCACAGTTGGTGACTCTTGCACTTTACTAGGGCTTTAAGCACCTAGGAATGACACTTAAGAACGTTCCAGGCCTAACTCGTAACCCACATTTCAGTATGGGATCAAAACCCATGCCTCCTAACTTACTGCCAGTAGGGCTCACACATCATCTCGCCCTGTTGTGGTCTTAACTCATTGCGTCCATCGAGTCATGTTATGAGCCGACAAGGAGATGTCTTTTCCAATAGGGTTTTAATGCAGAAGTCACCTTTAGTTAAAGAAAAATTGTGCTAAAATCACTGTGTTTTGATATTTTGCGCACATACACAAAACTTATTAAGCTTTGATAACTCTTTCGGGCCACATAAAATTTGGTTTTTGCTTAATTGTCTGTACTTTCGGTAGCTGCATTTTGATTTCTATAACTGGTTGTGCATAAAGCAACGGAATTCAAGCTAGTCTGCCACCTTAAGGTTTAATTTTAATACAAATCTATGAAATCCTGTTTGCTTGAAGCTTCATGACAAATTGAAAGCGAAACTAACACTCATGTCATTTCAAACATTGTTTCATTTATTTACCGTACCATGAATACTGAATTATTCATAAACATGTTGATTCCTTATTTGTTCATCTTGTGTCTCATAAAACTTATGCATAGATGTTCCGCAAGGAGAAAAGCCAAGCTGGTCGAATCAGAATCATACGTGGAAATACTACTGGATACCTCGCTAGAAACTATGTTCGGGGAAACTCAAACCATGACAGGGATCGCTCCAGAATTCAAATGGGGTGAATTATACAGAGCTATCAGAGACGAGAATATCCCTGAAGCTTCTATTGAAGAGCTAATGGTCTACCAAAACATAAAGAAGTCAGGCCTTCATAGGGAAGCTACGAGCCCAGAATTATTCCCGTGCTCGAATATTATATTTATACATTATTTATTCCGGAGATGTTCCATCCCTCCGAGGTGATTTTATTATGTATCCGGAGATGTTTATTCCTCCGAGAAGTTGTGGTAACTAGGGTTATTAGACCCACCATGTGGGGGTCGGCCCATTCAGTTATAATAGGGTATTTCACCTAATGGTTAAATACGAGCCTACATGTACTTGTGTAAAATATATGTCAGAGTAGTGTATAAATAGAGGAGGTGTGTTCCTCATTTGATACACTGACTCACTTATGAAAAGAGGCACACTTGTCTGGGAGATTTGCTAAGGAGGATTAGAAGGAGGGAGAAAATCTTGTATTTTGGTTTATCATCTTATTGAGGAAAGCTTTGCTA
Source organism: Larix kaempferi (assembly GCA_027924585.1). Taxonomy (NCBI): domain Eukaryota; kingdom Viridiplantae; phylum Streptophyta; class Pinopsida; order Pinales; family Pinaceae; genus Larix; species Larix kaempferi. Next base: position 5,305,214 of record BSBM01000826.1, on the reverse strand, counting down.
GGTTTTCTACCCCATGAGGGTTTCCCAGGATAAATCTGTGTCTCTTGTGTTTATGCTATGCTTGTTGTTTCTTCAGTGATCCTGTATATGCTATTATTGTGAAATGTAATGTAATGCTGCTATTTTCTTTCTTAGCATATTGAATTTTAACATGGTATCAGATCTAACCTGAAGGAAGGCAATGTATGGCACTTACGACACTTGCTTCTCTTGCGACAATTTGAAGGTTAGGGTTTTATATAGCAAAAACCAGTCATCGTGGAACTTTCGCTATAAATCAATTTATACGAAGTTTCAGGATCTGAAAAGTTTACAGGTCGTAGATAACATCCCCAGATACCTTGTGTCCAAAGGGCACCCTCAGATTCATTGTACTTTGTGATTTATGATCACTACAAGTTAGGGTTTCTGCCTCTTCCAGATCTCAGTCAAAATCAGGTGACCTAGGAAAAAAGGTCATAACTTGGGATAGGAAGCTCCAAATGAAATTTAGTAAAAAGTGACAGGTAGTACACAGACTTTACTATCTCAGGAAACTTTTTCAGAGGCCGAAACTGAATCAGTGACACGTGGAACGCCGTACAAGTTCACTCTCCTGTTTTATTCCATAAACAGTGCACGTTGCGACAGTTGGCATAACTCTCTCTCAGAGAGTCCAATTGTGGTCAGACCTGTCAGGATGGAAAGAAACAGGGCGAGCTATCTCAGGAAAAGGTTTCAGAGGCCGAAGTTCAAACAGTGACACGTGGCACGCCGTACAAGTTCTCTCTCCTGTTTTATCCCATAAACAGGTCACGTTGCGACACTTGGCATAACTCTCTCTCAGAGAGTCCAATTGAGGTCAGACCTGTCAGGATGGAAAGCTGAGAGGCCAGGCTATCTTAGGAAACTTTTTCAGACCCTGTGGATTGAAAAATTCATAGTTACAATAGAAACAATCAGGTACATATTTCTGTCAAAATAGAATTATGTTTTTGAGCACATTCATTCATGGGTTCTGGAATTTAGGGTTTCAGAGAAAGTTGGAATTTTGGAATCAGAGTCCACGGCTGAATGCTACTCAGGAAAATCAAAATTTAGAGACCAAGATCGAATTTTTTGGTTGAGTAGAAGACCGGGCTTGATCAAACCCTAGTTCAGGATTTTGATCAGAAAGATGGAAAATTAGGGCTTCAGCAAAAGTTGGAATTTTTAACCACGGCTGGAAGCTCCTCAGAAAAATAAGAGTTTAGAGCCTTGGATCGAACCTTTTGATTGGACAGAAGGGTGGGCTTCATCAAGCCCTAGTTCGGGTTCCTGTCCAGAAGATCTAGAAATTTTGAAGGCAATTTTGAGGGGTCAAATTTTGGAAATTTCAAAATTGAAGTATGCTAGTTTGATCAGCTCAGCAAGACACATCCTTCCATCCATTCAAAAGTACGAAAGTCAAAGATTGAATTTTTAAGGTTTCTCTAGCAAACCCTAATCAAGCTCCAGATCAAGTTTCATGGGGATTTGAGGCTAAGGCCTTACATAAGAAGACTACAAGAAGTCTTGACAGGTATGACTTAAGGAGGTTCAGGTATGTCTTGAAATCTGATTCTTGATTAAGTTCATAATGTGTTTGTCTTCATGTTATTTAGTACAATCTTGATTAATGTTAGAATTGTCTTATCACCCTATCAACAGTATGAATATGATCGAAGACATTCATTGATTAGGGTTATATGATTGTACTTATGCATTATGGTGTTGTGTGAGGTTGATGTTGTCTGCTAACAAGATACAGGTACATCACAAAAGACAAATCAAGTTCCATGACCATGACAACATGAAGACAAAGACTCATTCACTTACGAGTGGTACAGAATGAATAGAAGTTCAGAAGACATACAGAAGATCAAGCGGGAGGCAACCACACAAACATAAAAGATAATTATTTGAGTTGTTATTAGAAATAGTAAATGATATTGCTTGTATGCATATTTGTATTCCTAGAATATATCATGATACTAATATGCATATGATTGGTAAGTTGGACAAACATTCCATTGTTGCTTGTCTAGAATGAAACCTCTTTGCTGACATGCTGACAGCTGTGCACACTCTCGATAGTATGTTCTGGTAGAGATGGAAGGCATCTAGATAGCCACTGTATGCATACAGGATATGGGAAAGTGTTGTGCCAAAGTATTGGTCAAAATAGTTGCATAACTATGTAAATGATATCTGTATGCATAATAGGTTATCATGTCAATATGATTTGATGATTATGAAGTATTACTAATCATGTACTTAATTTTGATTTGTAGGAAAGATCATGATGAATGATGAACACTGAACAAGCGGTGGATGTTCAACAAAAGTTTTACAAATCAAACACACTATAGAAGGCTTGTGGCTAGAAGATTCTCTTAGAAAGAGGAAGAGAATCATGATGAGATGTTTTGCTCCAAGTGGCTAGATAAGACCATTCTCTTAATGGTGTAATTAAAGAAGAAGTGTGAATCAGGTTCTGTATGGGTACCCAGGATTGGTAGTCAATTGATGAGCTTAATGATCATCATGGGTAATGTGGATCTCAACCTTTTCTACAAGGTTAAATATGGATTCTATACACATATGACATGGATGCAAGAAGGAACTCACCGCAGAGTTCGAATGATTTTGAGGCTCATATTAGTAGACCCATCTGACGAGAGATGGCACAGATAGATATGCAGAAGATCACTCAATGCAGAGTGTGAATAATGGACAATTGACAGCTTCATGACAAAGCTTGGGCTTTACCAGAAGTAAAGCTGATCCTAACCTTTACCTTAAGGTTGTGGATGATGAACCTATCATACCATTATTGTATGACGATGATCTCTTTCTGACAAGGAATGAGAAACAGATCATGAAAATGGCTGCAGAAATGAAAATGAAAGATCTCGGATTAATGCAGTACTTCTTAGGTCTAGAAGTATGGAAAGATCCAAAAGGAATCTTTTAAATCAATGTAAGTATGCTGTGAAGTTTCTAAAAAGATTTGATATGTTGGAGTATAAAGCCATGGCCACTCTCATGGACTCCAAATTGAAGTTATTAGTTAATGACTCATCGGATTTAGTGGACCTAACCCTATATATACAAATCATTGGGTCATTGATGTATTTAACAAATACTAGGCCATATATATGCTTTGTTGCAAATACCCTAAGTCAGTATCTAGTAGAACCTAGAAAGGTTCACTTAATAGCTACAAAGCATGTAGTGAGGTACCTAAAAGGTACATTAGATTTTGGTCTATATTATCTTGGAGGTCATGAACTCCGTTTACATGGTTACTCAGATTCTGATTGGGCAGGAAGTGCCTCAGACAGAAAGAGTACATCAGGTGGATGTTATAGTCTTGAATCTGCCATGATCTCATGGTTCAGCAAGAAACAATCTAGTGTGGCTCTCAGTACTGCTGAAGCAGAATATATATAGCTGTCTGCTCTGCCAGCTGTGAAGCAGTGTGGCTTCAGAAGCTATTATATGGAGTGTTTGACTTAGAAATGGATTCCACTATGATTATGTGTGACATTCAAAACTGCATCAAGATAGAAAATCTTGTATTCCACGATAAGTCAAAAACACATAGAGATCCGATACTTCTATATACGAGATATGGTGCAGAGAGGAGCTATCAAGCTCGAGTATATAAGCACTGAGGATCAGATTGTTGATATCTTGACTAAACCTCTATCTCGAGTAAAGTTTGAATACTTCCGAGACAAGCTTGGTATAGTCCAGAAGGACCCTCCTCGAAAGGGGGAGTAGCATAGTATCTGATAACAAGTCTGTCTGATCAATGATGAGGTTACCTATTTACTGCACCTAGTTACTTAGAATTATTTAGATTTAGGAATCTTATATTTTTTCTTTTGATGATAGATGTATGCATGCTTTTGATGATAGATGTATACATGCTTTTGATGTTAGATATACATGCTTTTGATTATAGATGTATACATGCTTTTGATAATAGATGTATACATGCTTTTGATGATAGATGTTATGCATGTTTTGATGATGAGGATACATGTTTTGTTATACATGTTTTGATGATGAGGATACATGTTTTGTTATACATGTTTTGATGATGAGGATACATGTTTTGTTATACATGTTTTGAAGATGAGGATACATGATTGACACATGTTTTGATGAAGTTCTTGGTGAAAATGTGAGGGGATTGGATAATCCCTGGACTTCAGTCCGAAAGAAGATCCGTAGACGTATGTCTTCGAGAATGAAGTTCTTGGTGAACATGTGAGGGGATTGGATCATCCCTGGACTTCAGTCCGAAAGAAGAGCCGTAGACGTATGTCTTCGTGAATGAAGTTCTTGGTGAACATGTGAGGGGATTGGATTATCCCTGGACTTCAGTCTGAAAGAAGAGCCATAGACGTATGTCTTCGTGAATTAAGTTCTTGGTGAACATGTGAGGGGATTGGATCATCCCTGGACTTCAGTCCGAAAGAAGAGCCATAGACGTATGTCTTCGAGAATGAAGTTCTTGGTGAACATGTGAGGGGATTGGATCATCCCTAGACTTCAATCCGAAAGAAGAGTCGTAGACGTATGTCTTCGAAAATGAAGTTCTTGGTGAACATGTGAGGGGATTGGATCATCCCTGGACTTCAGTCCGAAAGAAGAGCCGTAGACGTATGTCTTCGAGAATGAAGTCCTTGTTGGACGGTTGAGGATTAAGTCATCCTTGGATGTAGTCCTAAATGTACGGTTGAGGATTAAGTCATCCTTGGACGTAGTCCTAAATGTACGGTGGAGGATTAAGTCATCCTTGGATGTGGTCCTAAATGTATGGTGGAGGATTAAGTCATCCTTGGATGTAGTCCTAAATGTACGGTGGAGGATTAAGTCATCCTTGGACGTGGTTCTAAATGTACGGTGGAGGATTAAGTCATCCTTGGACGTGGTCCTAAATGTACGATGGAGGATTAAGTCATCCTTGGATGTGGTCCTAAATGTACAGTGGAGGATTAAGTCATCCTTGGACGTGGTTCTAAATGTACGGTGGAGGATTAAGTCATCCTTGGACGTGGTCCTAAATGTACGGTGGAGGATTAAGTCATCCTTGGACGTGGTCCTAAATGTACGGTGGAGGATTAAGTCATCCTTGGACGTGGTCCTAAATGTACGGTGGAGGATTAAGTCATCCTTGGACGTGGTCCTAAATGTACGGTGGAGGATTAAGTCATCTTTGGACGTGGTCCTAAATGTACGGTGGAGGATTAAGTCATCCTTGGACGTGGTCCTAAATGTACGGTGGAGGATTAAGTCATCCTTGGACGTGGTCCTAAATGTACGGTAAAGGATTAAGTCATCCTTGGACGTGGTCCTAAATGTACGGTGGAGGATTAAGTCATCCTTGGACGTGGTCCTAAATGTACGGTTGAGGATTAAGTCATCCTTGGACGTAGTCCTAAATGTACGGTGGAGGATTAAGTCATCCTTGGATGTGGTCCTAAATGTACGGTGGAGGATTAAGTCATCCTTGGACGTGGTCCTAAATGTACGGTTGAGTATTAAGTCATCCTTGGACGTGGTCCTAAATGTACGGTGGAGGATTAAGTCATCCTTGGACGTGGTCCTAAATGTACGGTGGAGGATTAAGTCATCCTTGGACGTGGTCCTAAATGTACGGTGGAGGATTAAGTCATCCTTGGACGTGGTCCTAAATGTACGGTGGAGGATTAAGTCATCCTTGGACGTGGTCCTAAATGTACGGTGGAGGATTAAGTCATACTTGGACGTGGTCCTAAATGTACGGTGGAGGATTAAGTCATCCTTGGACGTGGTCCTAAATGTATGGTGGAGGATTAAGTCATCCTTGGACATGGTCCTAAATGTACGGTGGAGGATTAAGTCATCCTTGGACGTAGTCCGAAATGTACGGTTGAGGATTAAGTCATCCTTGGACATGGTCCTAAATGTACGGTTGAGGATTAAGTCATCCTTGGACGTGGTCCTAAATGTACGGTGGAGGATTAAGTCATCCTTGGACGTAGTCCTAAATGTACGGTGGAGGATTAATTCATCCTTGGACGTGGTCCTAAATGTACGGTGGAGATTAAGTCATCCTTGGACGTGGTCCTAAATGTACGGTGGAGGATTAATTCATCCTTGGACGTGGTCCTAAATGTACGGTGGAGGATTAAGTCATCCTTGGACGTAGTCCTAAATGTACGGTGGAGGATTAAGTCATCCTTGGATGTAGTCCTAAATGTACGGTTGAGGATTAAGTCATCCTTGGACATGGTCCTCAATGTACGGTAACGATTGGATCATCCTTGGACTTTGGTCCTGTGAACTGAGCTGTAGACATGAGGTCTCCGAAAATTGATAGGACTGGATCGTCCCTGGACTTCGGTTCAAAAGGTACATGACTGGATTGCATCATCCTTGGACATAGGTCCTAAAGAGAACTGGATTGATCGTGTGATGACGATGCTGATGATGATGCTGCTGATCGTGTGATAACGATGCTGCTGATCGTATGATGACGATGTTGATGAAGATGCTGATGATCGTGTGATGACGATGCTGCTGATCGTATGATGACGATGCTGATTATGATGCTGATGATCGTGTGATGACGATGCTGATGATGATGTTGATGATCGTATGATGACGATGTTGTTGATCGTGTGATGATGATGCTGATGATTGAGTACTATCAACTCTGATGATGTTGATGTTCCAGTAACTAGTCAAGTTACTGATGATGATGAATTGAAGAAAGCTTCCGATGATATATAGATGATTTAATGAATGACTCCTTGCTCCTGCAGATGTTGTTATAATATCCTTCTCGTTAAGGGGGAGTGTTGAATATTGTAACTTCTAAGAATATTATATTTATACATTATTTATTCCGGAGATGTTCCATCCCTCCGAGGTGATTTTATTATGTATCCAGAGATTTTTATTCCTCCGAGAAGTTGTGGTAACTAGGGTTATTAGACCCACCATGTGGGGGTCGACCCAGTCAGTTATAATAGGGTATTTCACCTAATGGTTAAATACGAGCCTACATGTACTTCTGTAAAATATATGTCAGAGTAGTGTATAAATAGAGGAGGTGTGTTCCTCATTTGATACACTCACTCACTTATGAAAAGAGGCGCACTTGTTTGGGAGATTTGCTAAGGAGGATTAGAAGGAGGGAGCACATCTTGTATTTTGGTTTATCATCTTATTGAGGAAAGCTTTGCTAGGTTTTCTACCCCATGAGGGTTTCCCAGGATAAATCTGTGTCTCTTGTGTTTATGCTATGCTTGTTGTTTCTTTAGTGATCCTGTATATGCTATTATTGTGAAATGGAATGTAATGCTGTTATTTTCTTTCTTAGCATATTGAATTTTAACATGTTCTGCAAGGAGAAAAGCCAAGCTGGTCGAATCAGAATCATACGTGGAAATACTACTGGATACCTCGCTAGAAACTATGTTTGGGGACACTCAAACCATGACAGGGATCGCTCCAGAATTCAAATGGGGTGAATGATACAGAGCTGTCAGAGACGAGAATATCCCTGAAGCTTCTATTGAAGAGCTAATGGTATACCAAAACATAAAGAAGTCAGGCCTTCATAGGGCAGCTATGAGCCCAGAATTATTCCCGTGCTAGAAAGTCATCGGGTGGATCTTGCCCCACATAGATTGTGAAACAAAAATCATCTTAGATGCCAAAGGAGTAGGACTTGCATCCTTCCAACAACTCCACATAGTTGCAGCCTACAAGATTCCCTCCCCTAAGATCATGTTGAATGATGATTGGATAGATGGGGCCAAGATAGATCATTTTGAATATGCTAAGAAGATGATAGTCACTGAGAGACAGTTGAGACCAAGAGCTAGTGGGGAATATGATAGTCAATATTTAAGGACCCCGTATAGAATCATAGCCCTGATGTTAAGCCAAGTGTTTGGCTTAGCAAGCGGGAGTACATACAAGCTTGGCTGGGTATTGGTAATGTACCACATTGCTACACACGGTGCAATGTTCAATTGGGAAGATATCATCTCCGAGAGCATGGTGTCACATATTGTTGCTGCGCAAGGAGGACTAACTCAGAAGAAAGCTGAATTTTTCATGTCCTCTTACCTCTTGGATTGCTTATTTATTAGACATCCTTTCCCTGCCTTGGGATGTTTTTGGAAACTGGATGAATATCCCCTTCACGTAGCCTATCATACAACGTGGGCCCACAAGTAAGCAAGTAACTACAAGCTTATCTATGAGGGGTTGATCATTCAACTATACCAGCTAATCTTCAAAGAAGAGCCGAATTGTATGTCTGAAAATTCCATGTCAGTTATCAAAGAACACAGATATTATTACTTCTCCGCAGAAGGCCTGTACATCAGGATGTATGGGGGAACCCAACCCCCTTTTATATTGCCTTGGTATGCCATTGATTTTGTTATACATAAAGAGGCTTTCAGACAAGTTTTCATCAATGGAGTTGGCAGGTTTCTTCATGATAAAAAGAAGGCTTCCTATCCACAGTTTCCATTCACTATTGGAGCTTACAAATTCCCAAAGGTAAAAGAAGCTGAATATTTTGTCAAGGATCTAGAGACATTTCATTTTGGGATGAAGATTTTCAGAAGGCACGATAGAGAAGGTAAGGTTGTTTCTCATTGTGATTCATGCAGGATCACCTTTGAATATGTGCATCTTTTCTTTAAAGATGAAGCAATTTATTGGAGCGCAAGGAACATGACAGAGTTAAACAAGAGTTTTCATCCCAAAAGTGGAGCCGGTTCCAGTTCCAAGGCTGGTACTCTCAAGGAAACATAGTTGCAAGAGCAACTAAAGGAAGCAAAAATGAAACTTAAAGAATATATCGAGAAGCAGGAAAAATAAGTTTCCGAAGAACAACAAAGGGAAGCAGAGAGGAAGAAAAAAGAGGAAGCCAAAAGGATCCAAAAGGAAGAGGTAGATAGAATTCAGAAAGAAGAAACCGAAAGAATCCAAAGGGAAGAGACTGAGAAGATTCAGAAAGAAGAAGCCTCAATATTGCAAGAAATAAGAGAAAAGGAAGCGGCTGAACAACAGAGGCAAAAGGAGGAAGAATAAAATTCCAAGGAATCTATGGAACAGGGAATCCCGAGCACGCAAGATATGGACATAGACCTACCAAAGATAATCACCGGAGGACACTCCCCACTTCTGGAGCACGTTCTCACCCCGTTCACCCCATCAAAGCAGCATACGGTAGCCTGATTAGACACAATATTCTTTGACTCAAAAAGGAATACTACCATGAAGAGGTCAGAGAAAATAATGAAATTACCAACCCATGCCGATGTTGTCACTACTCAGGAGGACACAATCTTAGAGGATACTCACAGGGACCCCAAACTCATAGAATCTATCAGCGTAGCTACTGCACAAGCCAATACAGACAATGTTAATATGTTGATGAGTGATGTGGAGAAGAAGAAAGAGAAAATTCTCAGACTGAAAGACAATTTGGTGAAGTCGTGGGGTGAAGGAATAAAAATAAAAAGGAAAGAATAGTAGAAGAATACAAGAGTTTGGAAACAGAAAAGGATGCACTGACTGTGCAGTTAATGATCATGGAAGGCGAGAAGAATGATCTTGAAACTCGCATCAGTGAATCAGAAAAAAGAGAGGCAAACAATAGGCAATAGGTTGGAAACTGTAAGGTTCAGTTGGAAAGGTTGATAGAGGAAAAGGAGTTTATGATCAAACAACTTAAACTCGAAGACAATAAGGAGCAAGACTTGACTCCTTTTCATGAGAAAGCATGTGACATTTAGAAGAAAATCCATAATTCACAAGAACTCATCACTGAGGAATTCTACAAGATGAAGATGATGATATTAAGGATGAGGGAAATTGACGCTGAGGCTCTGGAAGCCAGATGGAAATTAGTACGCATCATGAATGAGATTGAGAAACAAAAGAAGTGGAGAGAAGGAAAATCATACTTCCCTGAGTATTTTCCACACAAGACCACTGCAGAGTCAAATATGGACTTAGGCCTCCTCGAATTCTGCATAAAATATGGTCTACGGAACAATAATAGGATCCCGAAAACCAACGATAAATGTACAGGATTTTACCAGAAAATCCATGAAATTAATGAAAAATGTCAGTTGGTTATACCTCCAACCATGGAAGAATTTCCCGAAAAAGACCAACGCTTATCAGAATTGCAGAGCACACTGAGTGATGATTTGAGTTACATTAAGAAGCTGGAAGCACTAACAGGAGAATATCTGCATCATTTCATCGGACAAGCTTCCATTCACGCTTACCTTTTAGAATATAGTTACAAGGAAGTAGCTGAAGGAGTAAAGAGTATAGAGGAAGAATTATATAATCATGAGATCTCTTCAAAAATGGTGGAGCCCGTCCAAAGTAATATTATTTTAGACGAAAATGACATGTGGGCCAAATATATTTCTGATTTGGAAAAGACAGCTGGAAATTAATTTTTGTAATTTCTTTGTATTAACACTAGAAGACAAAATTTTGGGAATCCCTAGGGTTAGGGTATGTGAAGAGACACGAGAATACAGAGTTTGTAAAAGATATAAATAGGGGAAGAGAATAGAGAGTAAAGGACTTTTTGGCAGGTACAATAGCACTGGAATATTTTTGTATCAGAACTATTTTTTTTCTTAATAAAGAAGGATATGTTTCCTGGGAAAATATGGTGCAGAGATTTTGCATGGAATGTGTGGAATGTGAATGGAACTACTTCTTACTGCATTTATAACTCATACTGTGAGATCGTTCTAACTTCTTTGAATTACTTCATGGTGATGAATGGTTTTCTTTCTGTACAATTGTTTATGTGCTAATGAGTAATAATGTGCTTTATCATATCAGAGCTATATTTGATATTATTTCTGCTGTAAATGTGATTAACGTGTTGAAACAACAGGAACGATAAGATGAGAGGTAAGAACCTATGCATCGCTAGTGTGGTTGCTGAATGTCTCATAATTAAAATAAAACATAAATGGTGAACCGGGCCGTGACCGGTAAAATATTTAAACAAACGCACATACGGTAGCTGGACCGTTAACTGGATGGATTCCCCACACCAAACAGTGAGCAATCTAATTGGGCTTGCTTACCGGGGAGACTCCCCGACTGTTGGTGCTGCGATTTTAGGGGCATCAATAGTTCCATAGAAGCTCAAGCTTCAAATTCTTATGAAGGGGGTTGATCTTTGGGAGCATGTTTAGGAGGACATTCCAAAATCTATGAATCGAGTATTGTTGGTTGCTCATAGAAAGAAGGAAGCCAAGGTGAAGAGAATCATTCTTGATTTGGTGAAGGGTGATTTCAGCTAACAAAGTAAGAACATATTTGATACTTTGGCTCAGATATTTGAAAATTCTTGTGCTTCTTAATAGATTCTCTTGCAAAACAAACTTTCCACCCTTCACATAAGCCACATAGATACTATGGTGATATACTTGACCATGATTAATGGATTAAAGGATTAATTGGATGTCATTGTAACAAAGGTGGAGGGTCAAGAGTTAGTGCCCATAGCCATTAAAGGGTATGGTCCTTCCTTGATGAATTTTGTTCAAGGTATTTGTGCACAGGAACACAATCTAGATTTTATGAACCTATGGTTTAATCTTGTGCAGGATGAAATTAGATTGTAGGCTTGTTTAGAGAAACAAGGAGAAGTAAATGACATCATTCTCATCAAGAAGACAAAGAAGGGTAGCAAGAAAGGCTTCAATAATAAGGATGGGACATATACTAGAAAGAAGGAATTGAATAAGGTTATGTGCTTCCGATTTCATGAGATGGAACATTATGCATGATAGTGTCCATTGAAGAAGAAGATAAAGGGTAAGAAATAGGTTGCAGGAGGGACTATAACATGTAGAGAGGAGAAAACCACTTAGTTTGAGACCGCTTTTCATGGATTCTAGTTTATGTTCTAACTCTATGTCTAGTGTTAGTTGGTATGTGGACAATGGATCATCAACACACATGACATATGACAGGTTATTATTTAGTAGGATTTAGGAGCAAGAGGAAGGCATGATTGTGGAGCTTCATGATGATGCTACGTTCCCTATGAAAGGATTTGAATCCATTTCAGTTTGTATGCTTTTTGGGTGATGTTATTGACCTAAATGATATTTTATTTGTTCTAGGATTGAGGAAAGTCCTCTTGTCAATTTCTTGTATGACATATATACATTGGAGTGTTTCTTTTGAGAGACAATGATGCACTATAATTAACTATAGTCTAGCTAGTCCAAGGACTTTATCTAGAGGGGTAAGAGAGAGTGGTATTCATAGATTAATCCAACAAGAAGTTGGCAAGGAATTATAGTTCTTAAGAGGCAGATGCATGGTGAGATGTAAAAGAGACATGTTCTACATGGTGATATGACATAGAGCATGATTCAACACCTATTGCAAATTCTCTAGTTGCATCTCATGTTGATGAGGATGTGTGATCTTTCAGTTTGCAGGATTCTCCTTAATAGATTGATGAGAATGTGGAGTTTTTTATTCCATATTTAGAAGTTCAAGAGCATGTAGGAGCACCCAAATATTCATTGAATTAGGTGTATACCTTTTAGGATATATGCTACTCATGTAGTATTGGTTTCTTCCATACACGAGACTTCTATTTAAATAGAGGAGGAGAGGTGCGATAATGAGGTTGCCTTAATCCATGAGCCTTTCAGTTGTTCATTGGAGGAGAAGTGTGATGCCCCTATGGAGGATGTTGTTGAGATCGATTCCAAAGTTATAATTGATGGGAGTATTACAAAGTACAAAGGTAGGATTCTAGATCTCTTAAATAAAGGGAATTTCCCTTGATGCTGCTCTTACATTAGGATTATCTTGATATGAGGGAGTGATGTAGTTTAGGTTGGTTCAATTTCCATAGGATTTGAGGTGCATTAGAGAGATTCTCAAGTGGAAAAGTTGATGGTGACCTTTGCATAGACCAACAACTTTGTATTCTATGATCAAGGAGTTGAATCATAATATGGATATCTATCTTTGTGACTTTTATAGATGTGATACACTTGTATTGATATCACATGTAATTATGCATATCATTATGGGTTATCTTACGGAAATTTAGATATTTGATGTCAACCCATGATGTCGAGGATGATGGAGATTGGTAGTTAGTTTTTGCGACAGGGAGACATTCCATTGTATTCATATGTGACCATTACTATTGGATGATGTAGATGTTTTGATGGCATGGTTGATATTGTTGTTTCAAATGACAATGGTTAATTTCAAGATTGCATCTAGTACATATTTACGGATAGCATATTTGGTGGAGATGCTTAGGGATTTGACAGGTGTTAGTATAAAAACCCTTGTAAAGAGGGAGTCTTATATTTTTGGGTTACTCCAAAAGTATTTACACCATGTTTGTGGGTGCTTCATGATATTTAGGGTACATGGTGTATGATTATCCCCTTGATGGTTCGAGATGGATTGCAACATGAGAGATAATTTGCGGTGGATATGCACAATTGAGATAATTTTTTCAATGGATGCTTGACCTCAGGATAGTGTTGGATTGGTTCACTTCCCTTAGGCCTTGGATTTCTCTTTCTTGATTGGCGTACACCCTCCATGATGGACACATGGAGTAACCACTTGACATTACATTTCTATTATTATAAATTAGTATTTTCTTTATGGGTTAGATAGGACTTTAATTGTAATTTTATGTTTATTATTTAGGGTTTCTAGAATACATTGTGTCTAAGTTTAAAAACATTTGAACGTTTCGAGTGGACGCCCCACCATCCATAAGGGGATCAAGTGAGAGATAATATACAAGAGAAAATAATGGTGCTGGGAAATATTTAAAGATGTGTAATTAGCAATTGGAATAGGGTAGAATAAAATAGTATTTTTTTAATAAGGAAAAGTAAAATAAGTCAAAGTTAGAAAGGGGAAGTAAAAAATGGGGAAATAATAATAGAGATAGAATAATATAAGAATGTTTATGTTTAAAATAATAGAAAACTACATTAGGGTAAAGGGATGTACGGAAGAAGAGTGAAAAGGGGTGAGGATAGAAACAAAGTGATAATAAAATATAAATATATAAATGGGAAATAATAATAAAATAGAATAATGTAAGTATGCTTATGTTTAAAGTAATAGAAAAGTAAATTAGGGTAAATGGGTGTAAGGAAGAAGAATGAAAGAGGGGGTGAGGATGAAAACCAAATGATAATGAAATATAAACTTTTAAGTTATGATATCTAGAGTATTAATTATAAAATATCGGCGATAAAAGAAAATAAAACATAAAATAATTAGGGGGTAAATAAAAGGGTGTTGAGATAAAGAAGAAACTTGAAAAGAGAAATTTCGATTAGGATGGAATAAGCAAAAAAAAGTATTACTTATGTTAATGTTTGAGCTTCTGGATTAAAGGTTTATAATCCTGGCTTAACTTATAGTCATACTTGCAGTTAAAATTGTTAGGGTGTTTTTCTATTCAAAGAGCTTCTCGAATGAGGCATGGTGAGTAATGGGAGTAGAAGCAAGAATCTTGGTTTGTTCAAAACAAAGGAGATGTTTGTAGTGGTGGGATTTTTTTTCTATGGAATATTTGGTAATGCAACTATGATTAGTGTCAACGATGTGATCTTTGAGCCAAGTTTGAATTCATATACTCATTTGTTTGATGTAATAATTTCCACATGAACAGGGAATTTGGTAAACCCCTTATGACAAGAAGGGATTGGATTATTTTTTGTGAAACTCCTAAATAATTGCTTGAGGGTTTGATAGGGTTTAAAGAGGGTTTTAATGTTCTTTTTATTAATAATTTGGAATTGTGATCAGTGATTCCATGAATGTAAGGTGAAGATATTAAGGTTTGAGGGGAGGGGAGGATTGGGATGAGATTGCTTAGTTCTGGGAAAGATAATTGTGTGAAAATAGTTTTTGATTTGGGTTGAAGAATAGCCATAGGCTAGGAGAGCCTTCGCGGGGTCGATTTTCTCCTTATTAAGATGTTGGGGAGTAGAGATGTGAATAGCTCTAGTAATTAGAGTTTTGAAGATAACATATTTTTGAGAAAGGTGGTGGTGGTACTGGGCATGAATATATTTATCCATATGAGTCTTTTTGTAACACACTCAATTCAATTGCACAAAGGATATCCTCAGAGGGTAGATGGTGAGGGACAAGAGCACATGTAAATCCTTTTTGAAGTGAAATGTGGAGAATCTAAAATGAGGGAGGAGAGATTAATTATGATTGAGGAGGAAAAAAGTTTATAAAAGGAAATAGATTGGAGGGTGGAGGAAGCATTGAAGGTTTTGGATTCATATTGATACATTGTAATAGAATTAAAAACGACGGAGGGAAAGAACAACTTAGGGGAGGCATCCGGGAGGGAATGAGGATTGTAATGCAGTTAATAAATGGGGGCTAAGGAGAGTATGGAAGAGGTATATCATGTGAGTTGAGGTATTGTGCAATGGAAGAATTTCAAAATTGAAAGATCGTTAAATGTATCATATATTGCTATATCATTGAACGGTCAGAGAGATATATCATGTAGGGAGGAGGTGCGATAAAACATGAGCTAGAGTCAATCGGAGTTATCTCAGGGGATAGAGGGTTGCGTTAAGGTGAATGGGAGAAATATTTAGACATGGGAAAAGAATGCTTGTATAGAGGAATAGTGTTGACACAACAACTGT
Organism: Larix kaempferi; assembly: GCA_027924585.1. Lineage (NCBI taxonomy): Eukaryota > Viridiplantae > Streptophyta > Pinopsida > Pinales > Pinaceae > Larix > Larix kaempferi. The sequence goes on along the minus strand of BSBM01000826.1, from coordinate 5,289,462 downwards.
CGACAGGGGTTCACTTCGCACTGTTGTCAACAAACCATCAACTGAACTCCCTTACGCACCAGCCCAGAAAGGTTTTAACCCTTTCCAGAAACACTCGCAGAGCGAGTGAAGACTCACCCGAGATGCACAAAAGGGCTGCAGGAACCATGTTTCCACAGTGGAGTTGAGGACATGCATCAAACACACATTTCAATCGCAGAAACCAGATATTATATCATTCTCACTAAGCTAGCAGTTCATCATTCGCAGATTCAACTCATAATAAACATTCGCATCAACATGATCTAACTACTCATTAGCATGAACAAAAATTACCAAACCCACAGAGCATTAAAAATATCAGAAACATTCACAATTATCATCTCACAGAAACAAAGACAAAGATAGAACCATAATCGAACATCTTCATGCATTCATTAAAACCTGTGAAATGACCTTCACAAAAACAGTCAATACATCATATCGCGGATACAAAATAGATCAACAACTGGATCAAAACACAAAAGGTCAATTGCTCTATTCACCACCGGATGCCCTTAGGCTTACAATCATACTCATATTTATACAAAACTAATTGGTTACAAAATCGTCCACATTACCCTTATCTAAAAAACTAACTACTTCTACCGCTTTTGCATTCTCCGCGAATGACCCTTTCTTCCGCAGATGGTCCTCTTCGTGGCTGTCAGCTTCCGCACTTCATGCAGACTAATCCTATGCCAACAAGCCCCCAACACAAACTTGTGGCTCTCACTTGAGCCACCTCAGCTGGACATAGCTGGTACTGGTCTCGACTATCACTGTGGTAAACTTTTGAAGCTATTCTTGATGTCTCAAACTCATCCTCTAGTCTCTTGAAACCTTGATCATCTACCTCGAACTCATCCTCCAGGCTCTGAAAACCTTGATCATCTACCCCTTCTATGTTGGCTCGGGTGCTTTAGGATTGCTGCGACCTAGGGACAAGTTCATTGTCATCGCCAAATTGTGAACCAGGCCAGCTACTCTGGCACATCTATTTCACACATTTGACCGTCCACTGCTAGAGCTAGCGGGCCTCCGCCCTCGGTGTTCCGGTGGTCGGGGAAACCTCGACCCTTCTAACCACTATCGCACTCTTAAACATCTTGGGTGATACCTCATCTCTGCTCCGCCCAAGTGTCCGCATTGTTATCATCGCTGTTTTTTCATGCACGGTCGTCGTTCTTTCTCTTAGCGCACTTGGAGTACTTCCGCTCGAAATGAAGTGCACCATTGCAACTATCTCACTTCCCTTTTCCACAGCTTCCTTAGGCTTGTTCACCCAACTTACTAACTCTTTGAATCTAACTTACTGACTCTCATCATACAACCCACTAATTCTCCTCTTCAGACTCTCTCTACTTCAACTTGCGTTCTGCAATCCTTGCGCCAGTATTTATGCTTGCTTTTTGACACTTTCTCATCATTTGAAAAATATTATCCATAACCAACTGAATATGTCATCATACTATCCATCGTCTTCCAGTGATGCCGATCCGCAGTGATCAGACTCGGATTTGACTCCCGCGTGCTAAAACGTGCGAAGTATCATCAAGCGGCCTGGTTGGCCATGCTTCCCGCATGCTTCCCACTTTTTATCATCATTGGTTTTTTTTTCTCATTGTGTTTCTCAGCCGCTATGCACTTGATCATGGATATAGGGTTTCAACCGATTCCTGTTTACTAACTTTGGAAACAATACCCCATCTAAACTTTGTAGCTGCACCGCACCTCCATTAGTGACAAAATTTATGATGTAGGGACCTAATCAATGCATTTGTAACTTACCTGGGTGCTTAGAAAACTTACTGTCATATAGCAGAACTATATCCCTACACTGAAAGTTCTTTTGTTTAACGTGTCGATCATTCCAATCCTTCTGTCGATCCTTTTCCACCTTCTGGTGAAATCCTGCGATGAACCAGTCCTCCTCGAGCTGTACCAATTGTGCCAATCGTTATTCTAATTCTCCATCGTCACTGATGCCTGTGACAACTGTAATCCACAGACTGGGGATGATATACTCCATCGATATTACGGATTCCTGCTTGTATACAAGTTTGAACGGTGTCTGGCCAGTCAAACGTTTACAAGTTGTGCGATACACCCAAGTATCGCAGGGATCTTCAAATCCCAATTGTACCGGTTTGTGTTGCATACCTTCATGAGTGCATGCTCCAAGATTTTGTTAAATGCCTCCACTATTTTGTTTGCTTGTGGATGGTAAGGGGTGCTCTTTATGTGTTGTATTTAAAATTCCTCTGTCATTGCTGCGATTCTCTGATTAACAAAATGAGTCCCTTGATCGCTCATCAGTATTTTTGGGTACCCGAACCTGGTGACCACATTGTCAGACATGAATCTTGTTGTTGTCGCAGTTGAGCAATCCTTCACCGGCGCTGCTTCTTCCCATCGCGTCAAGTAATCTGTCGCAAAAATGATGTAGTGCGACCCTGTTCTTTTTCCTGGTGGGTTGATGGGTCCCACAAAGTCAACTGCCCACTTGTCGAAATCCTGTAATGTTAATTGAGGTACTAGTGGCATTTCATCCCTTCGTGATGGCTTCCCTATCCGTTGACATACATCACAGCTTTTAGCGTAGTCCACAACATCTCCATGCATCGTCGACCACCATAGTCCTGCTCGCAGGATCTTCCTCATTGTGGCGCGTGCTCCATAGTGTCCTTCAGTGATCCCGTCATGAGCTTCTACAAGAATCCTCTCTTATTCATGAGGAAGGACGTATCGTTGGAGTATCTCATTTGACCCCATTTTATACAATTTTCCTGCAATCAATTGAAATATGTAGCTCTGACGACTAGCTGCTTCTTTTAGCTGGTAGTGAAGCCTTCTAGAGCCTCCCCTATTGTCAAAAATTGAATGACGTGTTCGTAATGGTCATCAACCATGCCAACCCTGAATAATTGAGCATCCGAAAATCCTTCATCAATGCTCCTTGGCTCTTCCCTTGACTTGATCCATGACAAGTGGTCTAGTCCTGCATTCAGTCGTCTTGGCTTTACGATGATTTCAAAATCAAATTCCTGGAATAGTAACAACCATTGACAAATCTTCCCCCCCAACATAGGCTTGTTCACCAGGTATTTTAATGTTGAATACTCGGTGAAAATTTTAAAATGTTCCTCTAAGGTAGTGTCAGAATTTCTTTAAGGCGTATACCATTGTCAATCCTTCTAGTTCCGTGGTCGTATAATTCTTCTCTGTAGTATACAAATTCCTACTTGTGAAGGCTATCGGGTGGTCGATGTCACCTTCTCCTGGTTGGAACAAGATGACTCCTAATGCAACTAATGACACATCGACATGAACGTGGAAATACTTCGTCAATATAGGAATGCCAATATGGGTGCAGCGACCATCTTAGCTTTTAATATGTCCAAAATATTTTGGCACTCTTCATTCCACTCAAACTTGGCATCTTTCTTCAACAACTTCTCCATTGGTGCTGCAATTGTTGCATACCCTCTGATAAACTTCCTATAGTAGCCTGTGTGGCCCAGTGTCGCTCTCAATCGCTTGACTATTATCGGCGGTTGAAGGTCGACAATGATTGTGATCTTCACCGAGTCTACCAGCATTCCTTCCCTGTAGACAATGTTCCCCAGCAAAATTCCGAATGGAGCACAGAAGATGCACTTTTTCAGGTTCAATGAAATCTGGTACTGTCAACATCGTTCCAGCATTAGCCTTAGGTTTGCGAGATGATCTTTGACCAACCCATACACTGTCCAATTGTCCATATAGACGGCAAGAAGTTTATGAATGTAGTCTTTGAACCCCGAAACTACTAATCTTGAAAAAATCATTGTAGCATTATTTACTCCAAATGGCATCACTGTGTACTGAAAGCAGCCCCATTTTGTGATGAATGTAGTCTTATGCCGGTCTTCCTTCGCGATTTTGATCTAGTGATAACCTGAAAACCCATCCATAAATGAGTGGATTTCCTGACCTCCTACTCCTTCAAGTACCTCATACGTGAATGGTGTCGGGAACAGGTCATGTAAGCATGCATCGTTCAACTTCCGTAAGTTGAAATAGATTTGGACTTCACCAGTTTTCTTGTCTTGGAACACCATCAAGCTGATCCACTCTAATTTTTCTACTGGTTCTATAATGTCGGCTTCCAACATTCTTTCAATCTTGGCCTGTACTCTCTCCTTATGCCTTGGATTCAACCGATAGAGCCACTGCTTGACTGGCTTCGCATCGGGTTTTAGGGGGATCTTCATTTCGACTAAGTCCCCGAAAATTCCTTTCATCTCCAAGAATTTTGTTGGGAACATATATTGAAACTCATGCAACATATCAGTCATCTTCGCAATAGTGGAATCATCCCAATAATCCCCAATGCTTGAAAACTTCAGGTTCTCCTCCGACCCAATGTTTACTTTCTTGATCTTTAGTGGTTGCTGGAATTTGTCAGAGGGTATTTATGGTGCCTCGATACTGTGACTTCCTTCCAACTCTGGTACATGCGTATCCCTCGGATCATCCTCATCTTCCGGCTCTCATGTTATGTTATAGGAGTCCACCGAAGTTCTAATGGTTGCTCTGTCAATACTGCTTCAAATACCTTTTCTCGAATCACCTGCAATGCACTATGGATGAAGGGGTTCTCATATGAGAAACAAAACGTTTGGTTGAAGCCAATTTTTAGCTACTCCCAAGAAGTCATTCCGCATCGCAGTTCTGCTGCGACATACCAACTCCGCGGTACTTCATCCAGTATGTGAACAAATGCATGTACCCATTCATGCTTCGCTTGTGAGCCCAATTGGTGTTGACATGCATTTAGATGTTCCTTCAGATATCCTTTCCCGTCATATTTCCTTTCTTCATAACCTGACGCGTCGCCGAACCTAACCTCCATGAGGTGTCGACATAGTGGCAAGTTTGTGATATTAGACTTATGCGCCGCCCACCAGCTTGCGGGAGTAGCCTTCAGGGCTTCCTCCAAGGCCAATAGACATTGTGGTTCCACCACTTTCTCCTCAAACTCCGTGAGGAATGTAGCCAAATTGGGAAATCCTTCATATGTTGGTAGCGCACACTCCTCTATGGCTACCCATCGCAGTGACTATTTGATCTGGGCACACCTTCTAAATGACACTTCATGCATCTAGTTCTACCAATTCTCAAGCACCTCATCCGAATTCGACAATGCCGAACTCACACTTCGCCATCCCAATTCTCCGTCTGCGATAGGATTAATTTAATACTCAGATATATTGTATACACTATCCCATCCCTCTGTAAATTCATCTCTCGTTGGTTCAACATATCACTGCCCTTCCGTAGGATCCATAGGTGCAATGACCCTCATCTCGCGATTCTCGAACGACATAGTCCGCTTCTTGAAGTTGATAACAACTAGATTATCAATCGCCCAGTCAATCCCTAGCAATGCTGGGTAGGGACTGGTATTGTCCACGATTTGAATACATCAAAATATGCACAAGTCTTGAGGCCCTCAATCTCAACTGGAATTTGGTACACCCAACCAAGTGGAGTAACCTGACTCTGATTTGCTAATCGCAATTTTACTGGTGACTAGGCCAACTGCAGTTTCCCCATTGTTTCGCATGTATGGTTGGTCAGAATGTTGACATCTGACCCCAGTTCCAATATAATGGAGTCGACATCAAATTATCCAATTTGTGTTGAAATTCGCATCTCTCTCCCCGTCTTCCTCTTATGTATGCGATTGACCTTTTGCTCCTGGTGTGCACCCTCTTGTCGACTCAGCAGATTGGATATCTCTTCCAGCGCATCCTGATCCTTTTCCAACTCCAGGCAACTTTTCAAGAAGGATTTTAAGGTGTTATCCTTTCCCTGCGACTTCATCGCGTCGAACGTCGGTGGCATATCATAGATAATTTCTTCCTGAAGAGGTAACTGCCTCCTCTGTCTCATTGCCTGCTGCGCTTCCAAGAAAAAATCCCTTTTGGTCTCCGCGTCAAAGGTGACATGTTTCTGTGATGTTGGTCGGATAGTGGCCTGTGACCTGTCAGATCCTGTCACAACTCCTCCTCATGTCACTACTCCAACGATCATATGGTGTCATCGAGCCTCCGTTGATATCATCTGTACAACCAGTGGTGGATTCCGATTCTGGTTCTATGGAGGTGGTGGCGGATTCTTGGTCTGCCATTTTGTGATGAGATACGGACAATATTCAATGCCATGATCCACAACGCTGCAATAAGTGCACTGTGGTGCTGTATTCGAGCAATCCCTCTGATAATGCCCCTGCTGCCAACCACAATTGTAACATATAATTGGTCCTTGTCCTCATCCAACAACTCCTCCTCGTCCCGCGCCAGCACCTCGACCTCCTTGGAATCCTGCTCTAACCCCTCCACGCGGTGGGCCATATGGTGGGTACTACAGTTTCCCATATTGCGGCTTTTGTGGTGGTCAATATGGTGGGTACTGCGGTGGTGGATACTGCGGTGTCGGATACTGTGGCTGACCATCCTACGGTTTCCCATACTTCCCTTGATCATATTGCTGCAGTTGGTTATTATACTGGGCCGGTGGTTGATTATACTGTTGTTGTTGCTGACCTGGTTCCTGTTCTTCTCCTGCCATGAATTATGCAACCGTGGTCCTCTCCTAGAGTAGGCCATAAGCTCTGTAGTTGTTTTCATCGTGGCCAACTGATTTATAGAACTTGCAATACAAGTTCTCTGGTTTCGACACTATCTTCTGTAAATACACACACTCTTCTGGTTGATGGCCTCTCATTTGGAATACACAACACCAAGGCAACCCTCCCTGACTGAGGGGATTTGGTGCACCGGATTACAAATATTCTTGGAAGTCTAGGAACTGATCCTTATGTTGTCCCTCTGTCCTACACCTAGTGCACTAGACATCTTCATGAGCCTCTTTCCCTTTCTTTATGTCTTGCAGTTGGATCATTAAGTTTTCTAGCTGCACTTGTATTCAATCCATGCCCAACCTCATTTCGTCGATTGGTGAAGCTTCCATCTTCATCGCAATCTCCAATGCTTCAACATGGGTCGCAACCTTCTGTTGCATTAGTGGTCCTCGGATGTGTGGTACCAATCCTGCGATAAACCACTCCTTGTGTTGCATATCGTTTATCCCAAAACTTACCTTCGCTATCAGCGTTTTATACCGCTGATCAAATTCCCATACCGGCTCATTTGGGTATTGCTTGATTTCTTTGAGCTCGGTGACATACTGCGATTCTGACTTTGGATTTCTAAATTCATCGATCATTCCTACTTTGATCTGTGCCAATGACTTGGCTAGTGCTCCCGCTAGAACCCTCGTAAACTTCATAAACCAATCTAACGCACGGCCCCTAAGGGTCGTCACTAACTGTCCCTTTTTAATATCTTCATCCTGGACTTGCTTCACAGTCCATGCTGCTTCGCACATAAACCAAAATTGCTCGGGATCCTCAGTCTCGTTCCTTTGGAAAGTGGGCATTTTGGTGTCGTCTGTCATTTTAACGTTCCTACTGTTATTGTTTAATGATGCACTACTTTTACCGCTACATGTAGGGAAACTTTGCGAATATCTTGTGTTTCTTCCTGTGAAATTCTAGGTAATGAGCAGGGTTGCAGGTATGTTGTAACTTACTATCTATCCTTCTTTTGCTTCTGGGGTAGCCTGGTCACCATATTCATCGCAATAAGGTTGCTTCCTCCCTTGTGGTCCTGTTTCACATTCTTCTATTTCGGTCCTTTCAGGAGACTCTCTCTAAGTCCTCCTCTTCTTCTTAGAACGTCGGAATATCACCCCACTCCTCAAGGTACCATAGTCTTTGTCAACTTCCCTTAGAAATTCATCATCGCTCATGTCCATCTACCCCGCATCTTTCGATCGGATCCGCATTCACGCGATACCCACAACCTCCGCACACTGATATTTCTACTCATCGAAAGTCATCCTCAATATGCCCTTTTCGTAGATAAGCATCTTAATCCACAGTTTTAGCAACAGTAAGAACCTTCCCCTCGGTCCCTTGAAAAAAATCCTTTCCATGTTGCTATACAATTTGATTGTGTCTACTGCGAACTCAGTAATATATCCCTCTAGGATACTATCCACCCAGAAATCGACAGCCCCTGATACTGTGTTGTCAACATGTTTCAGCTGTCGAATAAGTTCTGGAGTCCAATGGTTAGGCTCAGTATTTTGGAAATGGTGCTTCTGGAATGTTAGTTGCGCTAACCACTCATGCAACAGTACTGGGAATTCGTAGAAAAATATCTCATAAATATCTGAATAAACGTACTTCTGCAACCAACTGCTTATTGTCTGTCTAGGGTTTTGTTGTGGAGAAAATGCACCTATAGTTCAGGGGAGAAACTACCAACTTACGGTGATAAAGATAGACTTACAAGCATTCTGCAAGTATAACTAATAAATGAAGAGATTAGGGTTTAGAGATGTAGGCACCTTATTCAGAAGGTTGATCCTAGCTTTTCCTCCCTCGCTCTTCAATGCTTATCCAGTGTCGCAATGCCCAGACCTGCAAAACAACTTGATACCTTTCTCAAATACATTTGACTACATATATAATACTGATATCTATAATGGAAAGAGACATCAAACTATAATCAAACAGTGATCAAATCTTAAGACACATTAATAGGTCATATTTGGAAAGAGAAGAACGTCTGATCTTTATTAATGAATGAAAGCAAGTACATACAATTATACCTTCCTTCAAGCTTGGCACTTCACGAAACCTAGATTCAAGGTCTCCTGCTTCCGTTCTCCAAGGATCCCAGCCTCTAAGCAATTGTACTAGGGTTTACCAAAACTGAAGCACAAGAGAGGGGGATGATGGTCTCCATTCCTCCAGCATAACTTTGCAATTAGGCTTGCTCCTCTCACATGACCCTTCTACCCTCCTTATATAGTCAATGAGGAAGAGGAAAAGAAGTTATAACCACTCAAGAGGTTTCCCAACCAACTTAACTTACTCGAATTTCGAGATTTTGACCAAAACAAGAGTGTACCCTACTCTACAGTATACAAAGTCGCGTACACATGGCAATGGGCGCTACTATGAATGAGGTAAAGTCGCGTACACACGCTACTATTATAACAGTAGAGTCGCGCTCATAGTGAAAAATGGCCAAAAACAGGCTTTTCTGCTCATTTTCAGGAGATGGTTTGGTCTGGAAAAATGTTCCTAAGGGTCATATACATCAAATGGGTCAAGAATGAGGTAATTTAAACCATTTTTAGTGTCCCAAATGACTCCTCCATCCACAAATGTCCTGTTGTGTGACTGAACTTGATCTCAAGAAGTGTCGTCATGCGACCAAGGGAAGCAAGTGTCGTCACGGACGGAGAGGTGTCATTTCAAGCTATAACAGATGCCCCCTAATGTATGAGGTCAGAGGGAGTATGGGAAACGATGGCCGAAATATATTATAAATAAAAAAGATTTGAATCATGGAGGAACGGAGAAACCAAGAATCATAGGCTCAAATGAAGTACCTGAAAGCAAAGGCAAAGTCAGACAAACTTATCCATGGGGTAACTGTCCATGTTCAAATGGTGGAACATGATCTCCAAGAGGATACAACAATGGTCCAAATACTGATGCATATATCATGGCCACTAAAATACAAGCGTGGATCCATGAGGAACATAAGTGTAAACATAGCCACATAAATACAAGGTGGATCTATGTCAAAATTGGAGAACATAGCCATAGAGAACAAGCTGGATCTATGTCTCATCAAGAGCCAAAAAGAGTGTGGCTCAGTCTTGCGCAACTTGGGCGATAACATAAATGAGGTGATGCTATCGAGGATCCCAAGGTCTTCATCCAAAAAACAACCCAAGGTACAAACCTATCCATGCGAATAAATGAGCTGTTGTCGAACATGGGAGGTATCGTTTGATTACCGGTCATTGATGTATACCGTTAACAAACGCGAGGGTGTCCACCAATAATGAAAATGGAACCCAAGGTACCTAGTACATTCAAGCAAGTGCGAATAAGTGGTCTTGCCGTCGAACACTTGAAGAATCCATCGGATAGGAGACATTGATGTATTCCCATCTATCCAATAGCGAGGGAAACTGCCACTAATGACTGCAATCCCCAAGGTACTAACCGAAACTCTAAACTTCATTCCCAGAGCACAATGAGTTGAAGTCGATGGGAAGAAGTCCGTTGGAAGGGAGGCCTTAATGCATCCTCCATCATCCAACATGAGGGACACTCAAAAGGTATGAGCTTATTTGGAGTAGGACGGAACACAGGATGAAACATACTGACACCAAGGAATGGCCGACACATGAGGTCAAGGCAACTGCAGAATGGCCGACACAGGTTATATCCTTGAACAGTGAGCACGACACAAGAGTGACTTAGGCAGCTTTGAACAAAAAGGGACCACGATGCAAGTCTGCAATGTAGGATACATTAACATATTCTCCATATGATTGTAAGATTAACCAAACGGAGGAGTAAGAACTCTGAGATCAAGTTTACCCTAAGGTCAATACTAGAACCCAACTTGTTTGATAGACTCAAAACAGGTGCTTTGTTCAAGGAGATAGTAGACTTGCTGCCATCATATTGAAAGATATTTTAACATTCTTCCCTTCCCTTTCCTTTTTCATTTTTTAACGAGCTTGACAAAGAACTAAAGCATGCTCGACGGTATTTTCATATTTAAGGAGTCTGAAAAACCTAGAAGAAAACTCCATACACCTATCCGTGGATTTTATATCGAGCCCGGATTGGTCTGTGCTCGACGGTGTTTTCTTGCTTATAGAGTTGAAAAACTTAAACAGTCCTCTATACACCTATCCGTGGATTTTACATCGAGCCCGGATTGGTATGTGCTCGCTTGGTGTTTTCACATTTCGAGAGTCTGAAAACCCTAAAGACGACTCCAAAGGTCCTTTTTCGTAAAGTTAGTCTCCTTCCCCGAAAAAGTGTAAAATGATGGAAGAAGAACTCTTCTAGCGCATACAAGAGTATACCTAGAGTATACCTTTTCCGTAAATTATCCACCAAGGCCCGGAAAAGGGGTAATTCTATACCTAAGTGGATGTCAGTTCAGTTATTTTAACGAGCCCGAAAAGACAACTATGCTCGGCAAACTTTTCCTATTTAAGGAGTCTGAAAAGGGATTAAAAGAACTCCATAGGGATCTTTTCCATAAAGGTTTAACGAGTCTGGAAAAGTAAACTCATGACCTCCTTACTGTTTTTAATGAGCTCAAAGGAGATAGGAAAATGCTCACAACTTCCTTACTGTTTTTAACGAGCTCGAAGGGAAGGTGAAAGAAATGCTCGTAGCCTCCTTACTGTTTTTAACGAGCTCGAAGGAAAAGAAGAATGCTCGAAACCTACTTACTGTTTTTAACGAGCTCGAAGTGAAGGCAAAAGAATGCTCGTAACCTACTTACTGTTTTTAACGAGCTCGAAGTAAAAGAAGAATGCTCGTAACCTACTTACTGTTTTTAATGAGCTCGAAGTAAAAGAAGAATGCTCGTAATGGGAGGAAACGAGTGTCAGGGACATGCAAAACTAGCTCCAAGCGCATGGAACAAAGCTATGCCTAATGCAAGGAACATGGGCAAGATAAGGACACTCAGGGTGTGTCTCCTCCAGGTAAAAGGTGTCAAATTGAAAAGGCAAAATGATACAGGGCTTAGCGGAAATGAGATCAGATATGGAGGCTTATACAACGGGCTAAAAGCGTGGAAGCCGGCTTCAGGCTCATTAGCGCAAGCGGGATCATAATAGATGCATATGCAATTTGAACACAAAGATGGGAGCCTTATCAGGGATGGCCAGAAATATGTGAGGAAGAAAGATATGAGGCTTCTTCTCAAAGTCATGGTAAATCTAAAAAGGCTCCCGATCCTATGAGAAAAACTCAGCATGGGCACCAGAATGGCATAAGGGTGCTGACTAGGGTGACCCATGTTAGGTAGGCTCTGCTGTCGGACTGGTGCACAATGCATAAAGAGATGGTTAACACACCAATATCCAACAGGTTCGACCCTATGGCGAATTCGGATGGCAAAAGGTTCAAATGCAACATAACAGCGGGGAAGCCTAAACCTATATGCAAGGTTCCGAATATACCTGACATGGTTGCACAAGGTGTCGAAAAGGACCAGTAAGCAAGTATACATCCAGCTAAGAATCCTGTCTCCAAGAAACATTAGTACCGGGATCATATCTAAAACATATGTAAAGGAAGACCCGATACAAGTCACTGTGGTAGAAATACTTTCAACTTCACTATCATCAACAGCAGGCATAAACAAAGCAGAGTTTTCGAATGAGGACTCTATGGTGCCCAAGCCCGAGGACTTACAATCAACAAGATCAAATTCAGGATGAAGATCAAAGTTGAAGGACATGACGGAATCTGCAGAAACAAATTCATCATCACGGGAGTTGAAAATTCTAGAAGCAGAATCAAACTCAGCAGGAACACCGATTTGCGGATCTATAGGAAAGTCCAAAGACTCAATAGTAGGAAGATCAAACTTTAAGGTCAAACCGGGGCTGGACATGACTGCGACTGGATCAACATCCAAATGAATGGCAGACTGTACTATAGACTCTAGGAAAACTTCATCGGAAGGAAGTATATCATCCCAGATAGAATACATATCTAAACATTCAGATGGAGGTGTCACTTGGTCAAAAGCTGGGACCAAGTCCCGAGAAGGTAAGCATGAACTCAGAGACTTCTTCTGAGTAGCAGTTGAACTCAAGGAACAATATGCCACATGAGGCGCATGTGACATAGTAGTGCCTAATGACGAGGGATCAGAATGGTCTACAGATGGGTAATAAGGAGGATCAACGAATGCAAGCTGGTCGATGGTGACAATGTTTTTGTTATGAGGGAAATGCATCACACGAAAAAGCGTAGACACCACAGCATGCATAGCATAAACGTAATCACGCCCGAGGATCATATCAAAGTCCATAGGGTCCTTTAAAACCATAAAATCAACTAAGACTATTTTTCCACCCAAGGTAACAGGTGCCTGACGGAGGAATCCGATCGGTTCACTAGGTCTTCTATCAAAGGTCAACGGCCAATTAACAGCTGGAATAACATTAGGGAAACCCAAATCTCTCCAAGCATAAGCGGATAAGAGACTAACAGAAGCACCTTCATCAACAATACATCGATCAACCGTATGGTTCCCGATATCAACCTTTATTTGAAAAGGTGTCGAAGAAGGAAGACGAGGCTCGGCTAGACTATTCCAATCAAAGGAAACAATCCTAGGGCTTGGTAGGGGTTCAAATGGCATAGATGAAGTGCCCCCTTTTTCAGAAATATCCAAACTGGTAATGCAGAAGACTTCAGTAGTAGGTGCATCAATCTCTGAAGGACTGATGGGATCGGTCGAAGATTGCATCGATTCAATCACTTCACTCTCCGAAGGAAGAGTGGGGTCGACCAAAGATTGCATTGGTTCAACCACTTTATCAACCAAAGGTTGATCTGACTGTAGGGAATCTATAGACAACTCAGGAACAGAAGTTCCTTCAGACATGGACCACACTCTTCTTGCCTCTGGAATGGCAGGGCATCGGTGAGTAAGGTGATCTCCCTTACAAAGTTTACAAGGGAACTTTGGTTTCCGTCCTATAGGTTTAGACTCCTTTACAACGTCAGTACTCTCAGCATGACTAACATTGGCTGACAGTTTTCCCCCAGCATGAATCACAGAGGCTGGTTGCTCAGAAGCAGAAGACTTTTGAACTAAGGACCACACTTTTTGCACTTCTGGAAGTACAGGGCACAAGTAAGTAAGGTGGTCTCCCTCGCAAAACTTACAAGGGAACTTAAGCTTCTGTTTGTTGGGTTTGTCGACAATGTCAACTCCCTCAGCATGACTTGCAGTGGCTGATCTGGTATCTCCAGTATGACTCACAGGAACTGGTGACTTGTCATTAATATGACTAGCAGTGATCAATGACGTGTCCTCAACATGACTGACAGTGGTTGAAGACAAACTTTCAGTATGATTTTCAGTGACTAAAAGTTTTCTCCCAGCATGACCTCCAGAGGCTGGGTGGGTGCCCCCTGCATGATCTGCAGAGGCAGGGTGCTTGCCCCCTTGTTTTGGCATCTTCTTCCTATTCTTCCCCCGTCTATTCCTTTTAGACTGCTGGTTACTAGTATTGCTACTTTCACCGCATGAGGTAGAAGGAGGAGGAGAAGATGTTACTGGCAAAGGAGGCACAGGGTTCTGATGCTCTTGATTTGAGGTGCTCACCAAAGAAGCGTCAGGAGCATGCAAGGCATTCGGAGTGGAAAACAACCAAACCGGCAGCCCAATAGTGAATCCAGGAAGATTCAGAGTAGCCATTAAGGGAGCACCAATGTTTCCAATGAATGGAACAGCACAAGGATCCCCCGGAACAGGGGTACCTTGATTGGCACTCGCCGGAATGCTAGACATAGTTTCCTGCTCAAATGAACAAGAAGTTCCCTAAGGCAAACTAAAAACAAGTAGCACAAAGAGCACACCACTAAAAAAAAGGTCCTAAGTAAATCAAACCAAGCAAACAGATGCCTTCCGGAGAAGAGTCTGGGATGATGAGGGCCCAGAACAGATCAACGAAGGATGAAGGACAGTTACCCGGGGTCCACAATACAATGACTAAGGGTGCAAGCGCTGGAATCACCCAACCGCCCTCCCAAAGAACTGCAAGGGATTTCCTCCCACGTCTGTCCTAGGTACAGCAGATATACCCTCCGCTGTCACCTGTGTATGAACCTAGAGTCTGATACTAAGGATACCACAACACCGAAAATTCCTGGGGGAACAGTCACCGGTCGAATCAGAAAGCGTGGGCAGGGTAGCTAAGCCCGGAACTCGAAAGAGTCCCCAATACGCAATCCGATCCTGGCGTATGCTCGAACAGAAAGTAGGAGGGGTATTCCCACAAACTGATCTCACATTGACCTACTGCATATGCTCCCAGGCAAATTTTGAGTGAGGTGGGTTTGCCTAATGATAGTCTCACTACGATTTTTGCGCAATGTGTGATCTTGGGTGGTTTAAGGTGTTTTAAACCCAAGATCCTAACCAAAACTAGTTGGTGTAGTGTAACCTAGAAAAGAAAATGTTGCTAGTTCATTTTATTAGAGTTCATTTTAAAGGTTACTTGATTACTCAAAAAGGTAGTGGGTGTGTGAGAGTGGTTATAATAGAAATAGAGTACTGAAAATGAAATATTTACCACCAAACAAATCTTTTTCTTTTCAATGCAAGTCTTAAAATTCTGATTTAGAATGCATGTGCAAATGCAATTTTTTAATCTTTTGAATGCAAAAAAGGTAAAAATAAAGTCTAAATGTAAAAAATTAAACTCAAAACCTAAGAATGCAGCTACTCAAGCAACTAGGTATGCAAAAGAAAACTTGTTCTTTTTGATGCAAAGCACTCTAAAATCTTTTAAGCCACTTGCAAGGTACTCTATTTATAAGATAAATCAAAATTCTTTATGCTTTTCAAAGGTAAGAAACAAAAACTGAAACTAACCTACTATCAAAGCAAAGCAAAGAAACTTTCAGGTTCTCTTTATGAAACAGTAAAAGCTACCAATATGACTTTCAAATTCTTATTGATGTAAGCATGCCAAACATTGGGAAAAGAGTACAAAAACTACTTTTAGACCCAAACGAAGCGAATGACCTACGAAGAAGTATGGTTTGGTAAAGTCAGGTCTGCACGTAAACAATGCAAACAAGGTCTTGAACAACAGCCAAAACACCTGAGCTTTCACTACAAAAGAAAAACTAAAAGCATAAGGGAGGACAAGAAACCAACCTAAAAGAGAAATTTCACTCAAATAGATACAAACAGGGTCAAAAAGACTCAAGAGGTTTCAAATCCAGTGGAAATGGGGCAAGCAAGTTCAATCAGACTCCAATTAGGGTACAAAACACCAAACAGGTCCACAACCCCCCAACTTAAGTCAACAAACCCCAAAACTTTCCAAACAAACCCAAATTGATCAAAAGAGGTTCAAATCATGAATGTAGGATCAATACAAGGATGGGAGACCACCTACAGGGGTTTAACACAGACCTAAGGTCATCAGGGACCCCCAAAAATGCAGCCACAGCCCCCAGATTTGGGTCCACAACCCAAAAACTCAAAAATTTCAAACCCAGATTTTGAGCGCTACTGTATATGAAGGAAACTAGCGCTCATAGCAGTATGGGCGCTACTGTGTATGAAGGAAACTAGCGCTCATAATAGTATGGGCGCTACTGTGTGGTACAAACAGTAGCGTACAAAAAAAAAAAAGTCTAAAAAAAGGGGTTAAAACCCCCAAACTGGGTCCACAAAGGTTTGCAAGGGCTGGGAAGGGTCTGTAAAAAGCCCAGGAGGGTCAAACAGAGCCTACTAACTGATCCTAATCAAGAAAATGAACAAAGACCATCAAACAAGACTGAAGAAATGACCTTGGATACCCCTAAGCAGTTAGGATTTCCCCAGTGGAGTCGCCATTCTGTTGTGGGGAAAATGCACCTATAGTTCAGGGGAGAAACTACCAACTTACGGTGATAAAGATAGACTTACAAGCATTCTGCAAGTATAACTAATAAATGAAGAGATTAGGGTTTAGAGATGTAGGCACCTTATTCAGAAGGTTGATCCTAGCTTTTCCTCCCTCGCTCTTCAATGCTTATCCAGTGTCGCAATGCCCAGACCTGCAAAACAACTTGATACCTTTCTCAAATACATTTGACTACATATATAATACTGATATCTATAATGGAAAGAGACATCAAACTATAATCAAACAGTGATCAAATCTTAAGACACATTAATAGGTCATATTTGGAAAGAGAAGAACGTCTGATCTTTATTAATGAATGAAAGCAAGTACATACAATTATACCTTCCTTCAAGCTTGGCACTTCACGAAACCTAGATTCAAGGTCTCCTGCTTCCGTTCTCCAAGGATCCCAGCCTCTAAGCAATTGTACTAGGGTTTACCAAAACTGAAGCACAAGAGAGGGGGATGATGGTCTCCATTCCTCCAGCATAACTTTGCAATTAGGCTTGCTCCTCTCACATGACCCTTCTACCCTCCTTATATAGTCAATGAGGAAGAGGAAAAGAAGTTATAACCACTCAAGAGGTTTCCCAACCAACTTAACTTACTCGAATTTCGAGATTTTGACCAAAACAAGAGTGTACCCTACTCTACAGTATACAAAGTCGCGTACACATGGCAATGGGCGCTACTATGAATGAGGTAAAGTCGCGTACACACGCTACTATTATAACAGTAGAGTCGCGCTCATAGTGAAAAATGGCCAAAAACAGGCTTTTCTGCTCATTTTCAGGAGATGGTTTGGTCTGGAAAAATGTTCCTAAGGGTCATATACATCAAATGGGTCAAGAATGAGGTAATTTCAACCATTTTTAGTGTCCCAAATGACTCCTCCATCCACAAATGTCCTGTTGTGTGACTGAACTTGATCTCAAGAAGTGTCGTCCTGCGACCAAGGGAAGCAAGTGTCGTCACGGACGGAGAGGTGTCATTTCAAGCTATAACAGATGCCCCCTAATGTATGAGGTCAGAGGGAGTATGGGAAACGATGGCCGAAATATATTATAAATAAAAAAGATTTGAATCATGGAGGAACGGAGAAACCAAGAATCATAGGCTCAAATGAAGTACCTGAAAGCAAAGGCAAAGTCAGACAAACTTATCCATGGGGTAACTGTCCATGTTCAAATGGTGGAACATGATCTCCAAGAGGATACAACAATGGTCCAAATACTGATGCATATATCATGGCCACTAAAATACAAGCGTGGATCCATGAGGAACATAAGTGTAAACATAGCCACATAAATACAAGGTGGATCTATGTCAAAATTGGAGAACATAGCCATAGAGAACAAGCTGGATCTATGTCTCATCAAGAGCCAAAAAGAGTGTGGCTCAGTCTTGCGCAACTTGGGCGATAACATAAATGAGGTGATGCTATCGAGGATCCCAAGGTCTTCATCCAAAAAACAACCCAAGGTACAAACCTATCCATGCGAATAAATGAGCTGTTGTCGAACATGGGAGGTATCGTTTGATTACCGGTCATTGATGTATACCGTTAACAAACGCGAGGGTGTCCACCAATAATGAAAATGGAACCCAAGGTACCTAGTACATTCAAGCAAGTGCGAATAAGTGGTCTTGCCGTCGAACACTTGAAGAATCCATCGGATAGGAGACATTGATGTATTCCCATCTATCCAATAGCGAGGGAAACTGCCACTAATGACTGCAATCCCCAAGGTACTAACCGAAACTCTAAACTTCATTCCCAGAGCACAATGAGTTGAAGTCGATGGGAAGAAGTCCGTTGGAAGGGAGGCCTTAATGCATCCTCCATCATCCAACATGAGGGACACTCAAAAGGTATGAGATTATTTGGAGTAGGACGGAACACAGGATGAAACATACTGACACCAAGGAATGGCCGACACATGAGGTCAAGGCAACTGCAGAATGGCCGACACAGGTTATATCCTTGAACAGTGAGCACGACACAAGAGTGACTTAGGCAGCTTTGAACACAAAGGGACCACGATGCAAGTCTGCAATGTAGGAGACATTAACATATTCTCCATATGATTGTAAGATTAACCAAACGGAGGAGTAAGAACTCTGAGATCAAGTTTACCCTAAGGTCAATACTAGAACCCAACTTGTTTGATAGACTCAAAACAGGTGCTTTGTTCAAGGAGATAGTAGACTTGCTGCCATCATATTGAAAGATATTTTAACATTCTTCCCTTCCCTTTCCTTTTTCATTTTTTAACGAGCTTGACAAAGAACTAAAGCATGCTCGACGGTATTTTCATATTTAAGGAGTCTGAAAAACCTAGAAGAAAACTCCATACACCTATCCGTGGATTTTATATCGAGCCCGGATTGGTCTGTGCTCGACGGTGTTTTCTTGCTTATAGAGTTGAAAAACTTAAACAGTCCTCTATACACCTATCCGTGGATTTTACATCGAGCCCGGATTGGTATGTGCTCGCTTGGTGTTTTCACATTTCGAGAGTCTGAAAACCCTAAAGACGACTCCAAAGGTCCTTTTTCGTAAAGTTAGTCTCCTTCCCCGAAAAAGTGTAAAATGATGGAAGAAGAACTCTTCTAGCGCATACAAGAGTATACCTAGAGTATACCTTTTCCGTAAATTATCCACCAAGGCCCGGAAAAGGGGTAATTCTATACCTAAGTGGATGTCAGTTCAGTTATTTTAACGAGCCCGAAAAGACAACTATGCTCGGCAAACTTTTCCTATTTAAGGAGTCTGAAAAGGGCTTAAAAGAACTCCATAGGGATCTTTTCCATAAAGGTTTAACGAGTCTGGAAAAGTAAACTCATGACCTCCTTACTGTTTTTAATGAGCTCAAAGGAGATAGGAAAATGCTCACAACTTCCTTACTGTTTTTAACGAGCTCGAAGGGAAGGTGAAAGAAATGCTCGTAGCCTCCTTACTGTTTTTAACGAGCTCGAAGGAAAAGAAGAATGCTCGAAACCTACTTACTGTTTTTAACGAGCTCGAAGTGAAGGCAAAAGAATGCTCGTAACCTACTTACTGTTTTTAACGAGCTCGAAGTAAAAGAAGAATGCTCGTAACCTACTTACTGTTTTTAATGAGCTCGAAGTAAAAGAAGAATGCTCGTAATGGGAGGAAACGAGTGTCAGGGACATGCAAAACTAGCTCCAAGCGCATGGAACAAAGCTATGCCTAATGCAAGGAACATGGGCAAGATAAGGACACTCAGGGTGTGTCTCCTCCAGGTAAAAGGTGTCAAATTGAAAAGGCAAAATGATACAGGGCTTAGAGGAAATGAGATCAGATATGGAGGCTTATACAACGGGCTAAAAGCGTGGAAGCCGGCTTCAGGCTCATTAGCGCAAGCGGGATCATAATAGATGCATATGCAATTTGAACACAAAGATGGGAGCCTTATCAGGGATGGCCAGAAATATGTGAGGAAGAAAGATATGAGGCTTCTTCTCAAAGTCATGGTAAATCTAAAAAGGCTCCCGATCCTATGAGAAAAACTCAGCATGGGCACCAGAATGGCATAAGGGTGCTGACTAGGGTGACCCATGTTAGGTAGGCTCTGCTGTCGGACTGGTGCACAATGCATAAAGAGATGGTTAACACACCAATATCCAACAGGTTCGACCCTATGGCGAATTCGGATGGCAAAAGGTTCAAATGCAACATAACAGCGGGGAAGCCTAAACCTATATGCAAGGTTCCGAATATACCTGACATGGTTGCACAAGGTGTCGAAAAGGACCAGTAAGCAAGTATACATCCAGCTAAGAATCCTGTCTCCAAGAAACATTAGTACCGGGATCATATCTAAAACATATGTAAAGGAAGACCCGATACAAGTCACTGTGGTAGAAATACTTTCAACTTCACTATCATCAACAGCAGGCATAAACAAAGCAGAGTTTTCGAATGAGGACTCTATGGTGCCCAAGCTCGAGGACTTACAATCAACAAGATCAAATTCAGGATGAAGATCAAAGTTGAAGGACATGACGGAATCTGCAGAAACAAATTCATCATCACGGGAGTTGAAAATTCTAGAAGCAGAATCAAACTCAGCAGGAACACCGATTTGCGGATCTATAGGAAAGTCCAAATACTCAACAGTAGGAAGATCAAACTTTAAGGTCAAACCGGGGCTGGACATGACTGCGACTGGATCAACATCCAAATGAATGGCAGACTGTACTATAGACTCTAGGAAAACTTCATCGGAAGGAAGTATATCATCCCAGATAGAATACATATCTAAACATTCAGATGGAGGTGTCACTTGGTCAAAAGCTGGGACCAAGTCCCGAGAAGGTAAGCATGAACTCAGAGACTTCTTCTCAGTAGCAGTTGAACTCAAGGAACAATATGCCACATGAGGCGCATGTGACATAGTAGTGCCTAATGACGAGGGATCAGAATGGTCTACAGATGGGTAATAAGGAGGATCAACGAATGCAAGCTGGTCGATGGTGACAATGTTTTCGTTATGAGGGAAATGCATCACACGAAAAAGCGTAGACACCACAGCATGCATAGCATAAACGTAATCACGCCCGAGGATCATATCAAAGTCCATAGGGTCCTTTAAAACCATAAAATCAACTAAGACTATTTTTCCACCCAAGGTAACAGGTGCCTGACGGAGGAATCCGATCGGTTCACTAGGTCTTCTATCAAAGGTCAACGGCCAATTAACAGCTGGAATAACATTAGGGAAACCCAAATCTCTCCAAGCATAAGCGGATAAGAGACTAACAGAAGCACCTTCATCAACAATACATCGATCAACCGTATGGTTCCCGATATCAACCTTTATTTGAAAAGGTGTCGAAGAAGGAAGACGAGGCTCGGCTAGACTATTCCAATCAAAGGAAACAATCCTAGGGCTTGGTAGGGGTTCAAATGGCATAGATGAAGTGCCCCCTTTTTCAGAAATATCCAAACTGGTAATGCAGAAGACTTCAGTAGTAGGTGCATCAATCTCTGAAGGACTGATGGGATCGGTCGAAGATTGCATCGATTCAATCACTTCACTCTCCGAAGGAAGAGTGGGGTCGACCAAAGATTGCATTGGTTCAACCACTTTATCAACCAAAGGTTGATCTGACTGTAGGGAATCTATAGACAACTCAGGAACAGAAGTTCCTTCAGACATGGACCACACTCTTCTTGCCTCTGGAATGGCAGGGCATCGGTGAGTAAGGTGATCTCCCTTACAAAGTTTACAAGGGAACTTTGGTTTCCGTCCTATAGGTTTAGACTCCTTTACAACGTCAGTACTCTCAGCATGACTAACATTGGCTGACAGTTTGCCCCCAGCATGAATCACAGAGGCTGGTTGCTCAGAAGCAGAAGACTTTTGAACTAAGGACCACACTTTTTGCACTTCTGGAAGTACAGGGCACAAGTAAGTAAGGTGGTCTCCCTCGCAAAACTTACAAGGGAACTTAAGCTTCTGTTTGTTGGGTTTGTCGACAATGTCAACTCCCTCAGCATGACTTGCAGTGGCTGATCTGGTATCTCCAGTATGACTCACAGGAACTGGTGACTTGTCATTAATATGACTAGCAGTGATCAATGACGTGTCCTCAACATGACTGACAGTGGTTGAAGACAAACTTTCAGTATGATTTTCAGTGACTAAAAGTTTTCTCCCAGCATGACCTCCAGAGGCTGGGTGGGTGCCCCCTGCATGATCTGCAGAGGCAGGGTGCTTGCCCCCTTGTTTTGGCATCTTCTTCCTATTCTTCCCCCGTCTATTCCTTTTAGACTGCTGGTTACTAGTATTGCTACTTTCACCGCATGAGGTAGAAGGAGGAGGAGAAGATGTTACTGGCAAAGGAGGCACAGGGTTCTGATGCTCTTGATTTGAGGTGCTCACCAAAGAAGCGTCAGGAGCATGCAAGGCATTCGGAGTGGAAAACAACCAAACCGGCAGCCCAATAGTGAATCCAGGAAGATTCAGAGTAGCCATTAAGGGAGCACCAATGTTTCCAATGAATGGAACAGCACAAGGATCCCCCGGAACAGGGGTACCTTGATTGGCACTCGCCGGAATGCTAGACATAGTTTCCTGCTCAAATGAACAAGAATTTCCCTAAGGCAAACTAAAAACAAGTAGCACAAAGAGCACACCACTAAAAAAAAGGTCCTAAGTAAATCAAACCAAGCAAACAGATGCCTTCCGGAGAAGAGTCTGGGATGATGAGGGCCCAGAACAGATCAACGAAGGATGAAGGACAGTTACCCGGGG
Organism: Larix kaempferi; assembly: GCA_027924585.1. Taxonomy (NCBI): domain Eukaryota; kingdom Viridiplantae; phylum Streptophyta; class Pinopsida; order Pinales; family Pinaceae; genus Larix; species Larix kaempferi. The sequence continues at coordinate 5,266,564 of BSBM01000826.1, read as the reverse complement.
TCCACAATACAATGACTAAGGGTGCAAGCGCTGGAATCACCCAACCGCCCTCCCAAAGACCTGCAAGGGATTTCCTCCCACGTCTGTCCTAGGTACAGCAGATATACCCTCCGCTGTCACCTGTGTATGAACCTAGAGTCTGATACTAAGGATACCACAACACCGAAAATTCCTGGGGGAACAGTCACCGGTCGAATCAGAAAGCGTGGGCAGGGTAGCTAAGCCCGAAACTCGAAAGAGTCCCCAATACGCAATCCGATCCTGGCGTATGCTCGAACAGAAAGTAGGAGGGGTATTCCCACAAACTGATCTCACATTGACCTACTGCATATGCTCCCAGGCAAATTTTGAGTGAGGTGGGTTTGCCTAATGATAGTCTCACTACGATTTTTGCGCAATGTGTGATCTTGGGTGGTTTAAGGTGTTTTAAACCCAAGATCCTAACCAAAACTAGTTGGTGTAGTGTAACCTAGAAAAGAAAATGTTGCTAGTTCATTTTATTAGAGTTCATTTTAAAGGTTACTTGATTACTCAAAAAGGTAGTGGGTGTGTGAGAGTGGTTATAATAGAAATAGAGTACTGAAAATGAAATATTTACCACCAAACAAATCTTTTTCTTTTCAATGCAAGTCTTAAAATTCTGATTTAGAATGCATGTGCAAATGCAATTTTTTAATCTTTTGAATGCAAAAAAGGTAAAAATAAAGTCTAAATGTAAAAAATTAAACTCAAAACCTAAGAATGCAGCTACTCAAGCAACTAGGTATGCAAAAGAAAACTTGTTCTTTTTGATGCAAAGCACTCTAAAATCTTTTAAGCCACTTGCAAGGTACTCTATTTATAAGATAAATCAAAATTCTTTATGCTTTTCAAAGGTAAGAAACAAAAACTGAAACTAACCTACTATCAAAGCAAAGCAAAGAAACTTTCAGGTTCTCTTTATGAAACAGTAAAAGCTACCAATATGACTTTCAAATTCTTATTGATGTAAGCATGCCAAACATTGGGAAAAGAGTACAAAAACTACTTTTAGACCCAAACGAAGCGAATGACCTACGAAGAAGTATGGTTTGGTAAAGTCAGGTCTGCACGTAAACAATGCAAACAAGGTCTTGAACAACAGCCAAAACACCTGAGCTTTCACTACAAAAGAAAAACTAAAAGCATAAGGGAGGACAAGAAACCAACCTAAAAGAGAAATTTCACTCAAATAGATACAAACAGGGTCAAAAAGACTCAAGAGGTTTCAAATCCAGTGGAAATGGGGCAAGCAAGTTCAATCAGACTCCAATTAGGGTACAAAACACCAAACAGGTCCACAACCCCCCAACTTAAGTCAACAAACCCCAAAACTTTCCAAACAAACCCAAATTGATCAAAAGAGGTTCAAATCATGAATGTAGGATCAATACAAGGATGGGAGACCACCTACAGGGGTTTAACACAGACCTAAGGTCATCAGGGACCCCCAAAAATGCAGCCACAGCCCCCAGATTTGGGTCCACAACCCAAAAACTCAAAAATTTCAAACCCAGATTTTGAGCGCTACTGTATATGAAGGAAACTAGCGCTCATAGCAGTATGGGCGCTACTGTGTATGAAGGAAACTAGCGCTCATAATAGTATGGGCGCTACTGTGTGGTACAAACAGTAGCGTACAAAAAAAAAAAAGTCTAAAAAACGGGGTTAAAACCCCCAAACTGGGTCCACAAAGGTTTGCAAGGGCTGGGAAGGGTCTGTAAAAAGCCCAGGAGGGTCAAACAGAGCCTACTAACTGATCCTAATCAAGAAAATGAACAAAGACCATCAAACAAGACTGAAGAAATGACCTTGGATACCCCTAAGCAGTTAGGATTTCCCCAGTGGAGTCGCCATTCTGTTGTGGGGAAAATGCACCTATAGTTCAGGGGAGAAACTACCAACTTACGGTGATAAAGATAGACTTACAAGCATTCTGCAAGTATAACTAATAAATGAAGAGATTAGGGTTTAGAGATGTAGGCACCTTATTCAGAAGGTTGATCCTAGCTTTTCCTCCCTCGCTCTTCAATGCTTATCCAGTGTCGCAATGCCCAGACCTGCAAAACAACTTGATACCTTTCTCAAATACATTTGACTACATATATAATACTGATATCTATAATGGAAAGAGACATCAAACTATAATCAAACAGTGATCAAATCTTAAGACACATTAATAGGTCATATTTGGAAAGAGAAGAACGTCTGATCTTTATTAATGAATGAAAGCAAGTACATACAATTATACCTTCCTTCAAGCTTGGCACTTCACGAAACCTAGATTCAAGGTCTCCTGCTTCCGTTCTCCAAGGATCCCAGCCTCTAAGCAATTGTACTAGGGTTTACCAAAACTGAAGCACAAGAGAGGGGGATGATGGTCTCCATTCCTCCAGCATAACTTTGCAATTAGGCTTGCTCCTCTCACATGACCCTTCTACCCTCCTTATATAGTCAATGAGGAAGAGGAAAAGAAGTTATAACCACTCAAGAGGTTTCCCAACCAACTTAACTTACTCGAATTTCGAGATTTTGACCAAAACAAGAGTGTACCCTACTCTACAGTATACAAAGTCGCGTACACATGGCAATGGGCGCTACTATGAATGAGGTAAAGTCGCGTACACACGCTACTATTATAACAGTAGAGTCGCGCTCATAGTGAAAAATGGCCAAAAACAGGCTTTTCTGCTCATTTTCAGGAGATGGTTTGGTCTGGAAAAATGTTCCTAAGGGTCATATACATCAAATGGGTCAAGAATGAGGTAATTTCAACCATTTTTAGTGTCCCAAATGACTCCTCCATCCACAAATGTCCTGTTGTGTGACTGAACTTGATCTCAAGAAGTGTCGTCATGCGACCAAGGGAAGCAAGTGTCGTCACGGACGGAGAGGTGTCATTTCAAGCTATAACAGGTTTTGCTTCTCTCCTTCTACAAATTCTTTTGTCTTTCCGTCAAACCACTCTTGAATATCCGGTTTCATCGAGTGCCACAACATATCCTCTTCTTTTCCTCTTCAGGGTCCCGGCAACAGAACCATTTGTTGACACAGTGACTATCGACAGGGGTTCACTTCGCATTGTCGTCAACAAACCATCAACCAAACTCCCTTACACACCGGCCTAGAAAGGTTTTACCCTTTCCGAAAACACTCGCTGAGCGAGTGAAGTCTCACCCGAGATGCACAAGGGGGTTGCAGGAACTATGTTTCTGCAGTGGAGTTGAGAACATGCATCAAACACACATTGCACTCGCAGAAACCAGAGATTATATCATTCGCACTATGCTAGCAGTTCATCATTCGCATATTCATCAATCACAGAGTCAACTCATAATAAACATTCGCATCAACATGATCTAACTACTCATTAACATGAACAACAATTACCAAACCCTCGGAGCATTAAACATCTCAGAAACATTTGCATTTATCATCTCACAGAAACAAAGACAAAGATAGAACCATAATCGAACATCTTCATGCATTCATTAAAACCTATGGAATGACCTTCGTAGAAATAGTCAATACATCATATCGCGGATACAAAACAAATCAACAACTGGATCAAAAATCAAAAGGTAGATTGATCTATTCATCACGGGATTCCCTTAGGCTTACAATCATACTCCTATTTATACAAAACTAATTGGTTACAAAATGGTCCACATGACCCTTATCTAACAAACTAACTACTTCCGCATTCTCCCCGAATGACCCTTTCTTCCGCGGATGGTCCTCTTCGCGGCTGTCAGCTTCCACACTTTATGTGGACTAATCCAGTGCCAACAAATAGTGAATATGGGATAAGGCTAGAAATAGATGACTATGTGTCAATATCAATGTGAGAATGGCGTGAATGGATTGAAATGGTGGCTAGGAGAATAGAAGAAGATGAAATTGAAGGATAGGGGGGATATTGAAAAGGATAATCTTGATGCCTTCGAGAGAGATTGCAAAATTTTATTTTTGAATGATATGCAATTATTAAAATCGTATTTAGTTGAGATAAATGAACATGAATCTAATAAAGACCAGATTTCATAATGGAATAAAAAAGAGAGATTAATATGGAGTAATAAAACTTGGTGAGAGAGGTTAGAAAGTTTCATTTTGGTGAATTGGATTCTAGAAACCCTAAATAATAATTACTCACTGTGAAAATATACATACTCAAATGTAATTGTATGGTAATCTAGAATTGTATTTATACGCTTTGTCTAATATGTGTGTGTGTGTGTGTACCGAGGATAACGTAGCTTTAGGATCATATTATCTTGTCTTGTGCATTTGGTACATTGTATAAAGAGTTTTACCGCTCAAAGAGGCTTCTTATCCATTCTTTATTTTGTTCTTAAGGCATTAGGTTAATTTTTCTTTCCACTTTTATGATATTTTGGGAATTTGGTGCATAACATTTGGTATCATAACCATTTTCACTATAATATTTTTTCAAGGATATCTCATATATATATACACACACTGAGGAGGACCTAGTTTTAGGATCATATTATCTTGTCTTGTGTATTTGGTACATTGTATAAGGAGTTTTACCCCTCAAAGAGGCTTCTTATTCATTATTTATTTCATTCTTAAGGCATTGGGTTACTTTTTCTTTCCATTTTTATGCTATTTTGGGAATTTGGTGCATAACATTTGGTATCATAGCCATTTTCACTATAACATTTTTTTAGGGATGTCTCAGATAGAGAAATTTTAAGTAAATTCATAGGACATAGAGAAGTATATTTGGTAAAAAAATTAGGTCATATTTGATTATAAGTTCGAATTTATAGTCTATGGAAGTTAGGGTTTTTTATTAGTCCAAAAACTAGTCTCAAATAGGTGTTTTGGGTAAAATTGTTATATATGAATCTTGAGAGATCAAAATTGAGTGAGACATGTTACATTAGAAGGAATATAGACCATAGTTTTTGTGGTAAAAAATTTAGAAGTAGAAAAGGTAAATTAGACACAGTCAATCTATACAAGTTAGCTTTCGTGAAAGGGACACAAATGACCAGTTTTTGGAAAGTTGCTATAACTCTCACTTGGCACTTCTGAATTGGTTCAAACCTATAGAATTGCAGAGAAGACATACTGTGACACTACAAGAAAAAAAATTGGCTTATAAGGTCCTAAGTTTCGAAGGTAATTCGGGAGCATAGTCGGCCAACAAGATGGCCTACAAACCAAGGTTTTTAAAGGTATGTTAACTTGAAACTTGCATAAATTTTGATTGAAATAGCTATCTATTTTGGTTCATTCAAAAGGTGAGATAAATAGTAAATATAGAAGGAAATTGGTAAACATCAGTGGGATTTAATGGCAAGAGGTGGATAAAAAATCACTTCACCTACTAAGCCTCCTGAAAGATCAACTATAACTCATGAAGAAAATGAAGAAATGTGTAACCAGCTATCCAATTTGGAGGCCAAGGCCAAGGAATTGAATGATAGGTAAATGACACATGTTCAATCGGTAAATAAAATCAAAGGACATAGAAAATTATTTGAAAAATATGGGTGGTAAAGAGGATCTTTAAGTTATGAAAGGGGTAATTTTGAATGAGATGAGACATCTCTTTCCTCACAATTTGTCTCCTCAAAAAGAGGAGGAGAAAAAGAGGTTCAAGTCCATGACATTTTATCATTCATCACATCATCATGGGTTCAACTCATACCAAAGAACTACTCTATTCACAAGATTGATATGAGAAATTTTGATGGCAATGATCCAATAACATGGATATTACAATGGAGTAATTATTTGATCTACACTAAGTTCCAAATTTACAAAAGATAACTATTGCATCCTTGAATTTATAACCTAATCAATTTGTATGGTACCGATGGCTTTGTAACCTAAAAATGATTCTATTGTCTCTTATTCTATGTTTACAGATGAATTGATAGAATATTATGGGGATATTAAGAGCTACACCTTCTTTATCCCATTGATAAATCTCAAGAAAAAAGGTCCAATTAGAGAGCACGTTAAGAAGTTTCAGAATTTGAAACTTAAATTGAATAACATTCCAAAGGATAATTAGTTGGATCTATTTATTGGCACTTTAAAGGATAGGATTCAACATGAGGTACGTCTCTTTGAACCTAAATCATTGGAGAATGATTTTGGTCTAGAAAGGAAAGTTAAGAGTAAACATATGGCTACTAGAAGGGCTGCTACTGACATATATAGAGAAGGAAATGTTTCCTTCCCAACCTTAGTCAGCCTACAAGTTTGAATCCTTAGCAAGTGGAGGAAAGAAGAGCAAGGGGACTATTAGACCAAAATGTCGTCACCCTTGTGCAAGTGTCACAAGTATTGCAAGTATCGTTATCGTGACCTAGTGTCATCACCATGACCATTGTGAAAATGTCGTTATCAGGACCTAGAGTCGTCATCGTGACCATTGTGTAAACTCTTTGCTCTTACCCCTAAACTCATACTGGGATAAAACACATTCAAACTGAAGGTTATCCCTGCCCGGTTGACCTTGGTTGAGTAGGCTGGCGCACTTCTCCTTCATCTGGGGTGCGTCGGCACAATTCCTGGTCAGCTAGGGTGAGCCACAGGCGCCCTTTGTCCTCCTACAGGGTGTTCCTAACCCTCTATGACGCTCTGTCTCCTCTACCAGGGTGCACCAGGGTTAGTTAGAGGCTATTTTGGGGAGTCTCGAGGTATTTCTAGAGGTTTGTTGAGGTGGTGACCTATCCCTAGACTCTAGGAGAGGTGGCATTTCGGTTCCTAACCTAATGGGAGGATCCCTTAACCATATCCCCCTAATTCTCAACCTACCCTATCTCTTTAGCCCTATATAAACACCTTCTCTCTCCATGGGAAGGGGGGGTGGTCTATAGTATCCTTATGCTGGTAGAATCCATATTGGTGATCCCTAATCATCTTGGGAAGCTTGTACCATCTTGGAGGTTTGGCTTGGACATATTGGATGGAGGATGTGACGTTAAGGCTTTGGTTGTCTTTTTCTCCTTTCTATGTAACTCCTTTTTTATAGTTAATATAATCTCTTTCCATAAATGTTGACTCATTGATAATGTTTAGATTTTTCTTCCTTAACTGTTAACTTAGATCAATCATATGAAATGTATGCTTTTACTACTTGTTGGTTCCTATGTGCTCAATAGGGTCTTGCAACTTGAGATCTGATGATACTGGGACATTGGATCAACAAAGAGCAAAGGGATCTGCAAATATGAGGTAAACGATCTGTCTATCTATTTTCACTTCTATTTGATCTAGGAAAGTAGGTTTATTTTTGTTTGATTTGTTTTAGATTCACATTGAACTAGGGAGATCATGCCTTAAGTCCGCTTTCGGTAGATTGTCCGGTAACAAATTTGGCGACCATAATGGGGACTTACAGTAGAATTGATTTCATTTATGTTTGGTTTCATCTCTTTTGTCTGAGCCATTTCTATCCTTTTGAGCCTTCCTCCCATCAAATCTTTGTCATTAAAGAGTTTCTTATGTGTCCTTGATTCTCTTTTGGATCATCATCATGCCTCCTACCTTTCTACCTTGGGAGATCTCACACTTTACTGCTCAAAATACGACAGGTGCACCTGGGAAGTGCCTCTCCTATGCTCCTGTGTGGTCGGCTCACTTTGTCTGAAGACAGACTACGTCGGCGGCACACCTTGATTGTGTACTACTTGCACCGGACCCCCTCTAGCGCTCTGTCCAGTGAAGTAGGGTGTGCCAACCTCTCCAAACTAAGTTTTGACAGTGATTTCCTTCAATTTTTGGGTTTTGGTCTAATTGATTGTGTTTCTGTGTGCTGCATATTCCAGTTACAGAAACCCTAGACACAACATATTGTCATTTTTCTCCATTTTTGGGTCTTTTGAGATTTGGATCCATGTTTGGCCCTTTTGAGTCAAGACTAGTGTTTTGCTTGCATTTCTAAGTGAAATGGGTTCTATTTTTGCAAAAAAAATCCCCCTGATGGCCGGGGGGGGGCATGAATCGTGTATCCTACAATCATTTTGACCCATATTAAGGTTTTAAGATAAATTTTGGTTTGGTGTGATTGGCTTGTTTTAAAGACTTAAAAAGTGTGGGATATCCATGTCTTTTTTAGCCTCTTTTTCTTGGGTTGTGCATCTTGTTTCCTTTACATCCTAAGCTATCTAATGATTGTTGGAAAATAATGATTTTTTGTCTCCACTTTAGTTCAAAGAGAAGCTTGATTTTGTCACTCTTTTGCTATATTCATGAAATTGGAAAACATAAGTATTCTTCTTGCTTTAATTTGATCATTTGACATTATTGGTCTTACATTCATAGGAAGAAGAAATACTTGTTTCAAGATTTGTGTGCCTTTGAGTTAGACAAGATTATTGAGTTCTTTTCTTTGTCTTACATTCGACTGGAAATGTTTGTGGTATCTTTCTTTTCATAGCTTAGATGTGTCTCTTTTCAAGTGTAAAAAGATCGGAAACAGATTAGAATTGTTGCATTTGGTGTTCATAAAAATATCTCTTTTATCGCTTTAGGATAGTTTTGGGTGCATCATTTTGAGTTTTTCACTTGTTTCCAACATTTTGAAAAAGTTAAAATTGCATTTGCATGGGGTTATGCATTTGGGAAGAAAATATATCTCTCTCTCCTTCTTAAGTAGGAGTTCATAGAAACGAAGACTTGCTTTTTCATATAGATCAAATTTGCATCTTGTTTAATTTCCAAGTCTTCACTCCATGGATTCACTTAACCGCACAAGATAAAATTAACGCTAGATTAGGGTAAAATATTTGTTCGGATATCCACATCATCTATTTCGGGATACATCATCTATTTCAGGATCTTGCATGATCTATTTCAGGATATTATCTATTTCAGGATTCCTATTTCAGGATATGATCTATTTCAGGATTCTGCATGCACAGGCATGCATCCCAGTCACCAGTTTGATGCCTCCAGCACCTTATCCACCTTCTTCTAGCACCCGGGAGCACTTACCACAGAGTTTTAGCCCTCCCAAGCTGAAAGGCGCCCTCTTCTCACCTACTGACAGAGAAGGGCGCACTTGTTCACCTACCACTGCAGATTCACTCCAGTTACATTCAGTTAGCTCCGATTCTGATTGATTTCACTCCTGACTGACTGTTTCACCTCCGATTGACCTCCAGTTCGATTAGGTGACTTGTTCTGACTCCAGTTAGCCTCCCATGCGCCCCCACTGAGCCTCCAGATCCTATATCAGTGCTACACACTTCAGTTACATTTATTATGATCAGTTAGACTCAGCTTGACACCTGGATGACTGGTTGTTGTGATTGATGAGCACCACCGATGATTGATGAGGACTCCTAGATAGAGTCAAGCTACTCCATTCTGTAATTCGAATGACCTCCTTAGGCAATTCGAATTGCTCAGTCATTGTAACAGTTTGTATTGTAATTCATTCACCCTTTCTGGGATAGAGAGCACTGCTGCATGTTTTGCACAGTTTTGCACCATATTTTCTATGTTCATCTGTTGTGATTGATTTACTTGTTCATTAGATCTGCTGTGACTAATTTTACATGGTATCAGAGCCATTGCAGGGACAAGATCTCTTTTCTACAGGTGTTTATACAAGAAGATTTGACTGAATTGCTAAAAATTGCAATAAGTTTGGCATGAGATATCTCAAGGGCATTCGCTCCCGTGCATGCAAAGCTTGAAAAATATTCCAATACCACTCCAGAAGCTTGAGTTACCACATAATTCCTGGATCTGATACATTGGACCTATTCAACATTGCTTGAAATCCAATCCCAGGTGTGATGCAACTCTCAAAGGGTGGATTGTTTGACCTTATTGTGGTTGTTTTGATGTGATTTGCAGGTTTCTTACTTCCTCCATGTGCATTCGCTAATGCAAAGATGGAGACTTCTTCTTCACAAAATATTCTTACTCCATTCAACTATGATGAATGGAAACCAAAGATGATTGCATTCTTGAAGAGACAATGTCTTTTTGATATGTGCATTGGTAATACAAGAGACTTTGATTCCGATGAAGAGGAGAATGATTGGCTCAATGATTGTGACAGAGCTTTTGGAACAATGTGTCTTGCAATGTCTCCTTGTATGCGCTACCTCAGTAATACTGCTGAAAATCCAAGTGATCTATGGGTCCAACTTGACAGAGAATTTGGAAAGCAGGAAGAAGAGGATCATGCTAGCCTTTTGGAGAACAAGCCCAGTGAGATCTCCTTATGTGTTCTTTTCGATCATGTGTTGGCCTCAACAATTGTTCAAGATGAAGAAGAAACTGTAGATTCAACACTCATTCTCTCAAAGTCTTCTATTTCAAATTCTGAGCAAGATAAACAAGCTCATACTCTAGATTCCGAAGAGGTTCTTGAATCATCTCTTTCACATGAGTTTGTCGGCATGCGGAATAATGATCTACTTGATGTTTTGGAGGTAAAATCTGATTTTGGAGGTGAAGCATTCGCCCTCCTTGATTGCATGCCTTCTATAAACTTATGTTCTATCATTTGCAAAGTTTCTCAGAGTTTTAATGAAGATGAAGAGCACTACCATTCGCTTGAGTTCAATTCTCATGCACTTTTTGCTGATTTTGGTTTTGATCTCACCCTTGTTGGTTCAAAGGAGATCTCAAGAAACCATTCATCTATTTTTGGAGCTGATTTAACTTCTATTGATAAGAAGTTCAAGTTTCAAGATCTATTTGATCCAGTTGGAGCTATTCCTACCTCACTTGGTTCGAATCACAGGTTCCAGGATCATCCTCATATTTTCATATTTGTTCTCACCTTTTTCGGTATGAAGAGCAAGTTCATAAAGTCTCCACATTCGCTTGCATCCACTGATGGAGAATTCAAGCACATGTTTTTGGAGCATGATCCATTTACTCCCAAGAGTAAGATACCTCCAGACATATCTACTTGATTTTGGAGCAGTTAAATCTTTTGGTGTACTACAGTCTATTTTGAGGGGGGGTATTTTTCCCATGAGGTTTTCCCCATTTCCTCGGTTTATTGACTATTATTTTTTTTGGATTATTGTATTGGGGTGACCTTTGGTCTTAGTTACCAGGGCCCCACATTATTTTAGTTGGCACATCATAGTCTAGCTTGAGGGGGGGTGTTCGGATATCCACATCATCTATTTCGGGATACATCATCTATTTCAGGATCTTGCATGATCTATTTCAGGATATTATCTATTTCAGGATTCCTATTTCAGGATATGATCTATTTCAGGATTCTGCATGCACAGGCATGCATCCCAGTCACCAGTTTGATGCCTCCAGCACCTTATCCACCTTCTTCTAGCACCCGGGAGCCACTTACCACAGAGTTTTAGCCCTCCCAAGCTGAAAGGCGCCCTCTTCTCACCTACTGACAGAGAAGGGCGCACTTGTTCACCTACCACTGCAGATTCACTCCAGTTACATTCAGTTAGCTCCGATTCTGATTGATTTCACTCCTGACTGACTGTTTCACCTCCGATTGACCTCCAGTTCGATTAGGTGACTTGTTCTGACTCCAGTTAGCCTCCCATGCGCCCCCACTGAGCCTCCAGATCCTATATCAGTGCTACACACTTCAGTTACATTTATTATGATCAGTTAGACTCAGCTTGACACCTGGATGACTGGTTGTTGTGATTGATGAGCACCACCGATGATTGATGAGGACTCCTAGATAGAGTCAAGCTACTCCATTCTGTAATTCGAATGACCTCCTTAGGCAATTCGAATTGCTCAGTCATTGTAACAGTTTGTATTGTAATTCATTCACCCTTTCTGGGATAGAGAGCACTGCTGCATGTTTTGCACAGTTTTGCACCATATTTTCTATGTTCATCTGTTGTGATTGATTTACTTGTTCATTAGATCTGCTGTGACTAATTTTACAATATTTAGTAACTTGTGTGTTAAGTTAGAGAGGTGTTTCAGCGTCATAAAACGTGGCAACTGTCGTTACTTTCCTGCACTGCATTCTGGGGCTATTGTAGTCTTCCACGTACCAACCGGTATAGCGAAGCTCTTTCACGTACCAACTAGTATATCGAAGGCTCTTTCACGTACCTTAGGGTATATTGAAAGGCACTTCACGTACTTTACATATATAGAAAGGTGTTTCACGTACTCGGTAGTATATCGGAAGGTCTCATGCCGTACGGTTGTGCATTAGACAGCACCACTATGGATTTGAGCTCCCACGTACCTTGAGTATATCGGGAGACACTCCTAGGATTCCTGCGACCAACCAAGTTAACCATTTGGCCGTCTTGGTAGAGAAATACAATGAGAACAACACTCGGGGAGCCACTATGCACGTACTATCAGGTAGTCGAGGTATATGGTCAGGGGTACGGTCCTAATCCTCCCTGGTTAGTGTTATGAAAAATTGGGCCGAGCATAACTGTTGGACCCTGGAGTATATGGCGAGTTGCGAAGCCTTGACAATCCCATGAGGTTCCAAACTTTTGAATCCACACCTATGACATGAGTTTGGTTGTTTCTTTTAGTCTGAGTAGCATTTATTGTGCATGATATTTAGAAGGACTTAGAGATTTTAGATATGGCAACCTCTTTTGGGACTACCAATCAAGAGACCCCTTCTCAAGGGGTACCTTTTGTCTTTCCTCCAGTTGGGGATATTGGTCCTCCCTTTATTGCCACTTTAAATCTTCCTAGATTAACCATAGGATTACCAGTATGGTTATTGAATCTGGTGATTCCGGTTGTACCCAATGTTTCAAATGTTAGCTCTCCACCATGAGAGTGTCAATCCCAAACTGATCCTTCCCCTTCTTCGTCAGATGCATCTTCTTCTGTTTCTTCTTCCTCGTCTGATCAATGAATCATTGTTAGTAATTAGGAGGATAAGAAGAAGAAGAAAAGGAAGATAATGAATAAGAGGGATAAGAAAGAGACCAAGCATCAACCAGTTGCCTCTAGTGGCACTCATTCTATGAAAACACCCCGTAGACTCAAGTTCCCTTTCAAGCTTTGCAAGGGTGATCACCTTCTCAAGGATTGTCCTGGTCTTTCCAAAGTGTTAGAAGAGTGGTCTAAAGCCTCCAAAACAACTATATCATCATCCCCTAGACATCATACTGATGATACCCCATCAACCAGTGACTCTATGGTTAAGGGTCGAAAAGGTAAGGTCAAGAATCCTTGTTTGATATGCAATGGAATGCACCTTACTTACCTTTGTCCACGCATGGATGAAGCTTCACAATTGTTGGACAAGATTACTGTATCTCGTAAGTTGTCCCTTGACCCCCCATTGGTTGACCAAGTGGTCGATTTGGTTTCATCCCTAGTTGATCCCACTCTCCTTTCCAAGAGTGAACATGAAGTGGTCGAGTCGGCCTCACCTCCACTCGATCCCACTCTTTCATTGGAGAAAGTCCAGATTGAAGCAGTCACCATGACACAATCTTCGTCTCATTCTTATCTTCCAAGTGAGAGTGAATTGGAAACCGCCAATGTTTTCCTAGTTAGTTCAGAGGAGATCCTATCCCTTTCCACAGGACCCCCTCCAAGTATTTAGGTCATTTCCTTCGATTGGAATGGGCTAACAGAGTATCCTCTTCCTTTGAGTGTTCATTTTCAAATATTTGTAGGAGTTTCTGATAAGGAAATCCTTTGTAAGATATTTTATGAGGGAGCCTCTATTAGTATTTTATCCTCAAATTTTTGGCAAGCTATAGGTTCCCCTCAGCTTGTACCTATCACTTTAGGAGGGAAAACTGTCTGTATTGTTGTTATGGTAGTCCAAGGTCCCTTATATTTTAATCTACTCCTTGGACATGATTATTTTTATGTAATGAAAGTTGTAGTGTCCTCACTCTTTCGAGTGATGTATTTTCCCCATGATGGAAGAATTGTGACCCAATCAGCTTTCCTTCGTAACACCCACTCATCATAAGACTCCTAGTCATCTGACTTCCCTGAATGTTCTGCATATTTTAGTGGTTTCCTCTCCCTCGTGATGGGGGGAAGGTCTCCAGCCTCTGGGAATCATGCTGGAGTTTTTCCCCTAGCTTCTTATGCTGGATGGCACCCTACCAACCTCTGGACATCATGTTGGGTAGGACCGATCTTCAAGCAAAGTTTCTTTTTTGGTTTCAAGATTTTCTAAAAATGAAACCATTTTGTGTGAGCATAGTTCCCTTTCTATGCCAAGCTCGTTAAAAAATGAAATAGGTTCTCGTGAGCACGGTTCTTTTCTTGTGTCAAGCCCGTTAAAAAATTAAACAGATCCTTTCCCTTTGAGTTGAATCTTCTCGTAGACTTAGTACCTGAACCTTCTTTTCATCCGCCTATGCCTTAGGCGAATGAAATGAAGCTTGGGGGGCATGTCTTCAACCTCTGTACTTTATGTTGAAGTCAACTTGATCGCCTCTCCACGTCACGTTGTAGATAAGTCACTTACTTCTAGCAATCATGCTGGGGGTATGTACCAACCTCTGGATACCATGTTGAGGAAGAGTCCACCAATGGGAATATTTTTTAGCATACTTTCCTTTTTGATTTTCGTCTTGTTAAACCGTCCCGAGTTCTTCTTGTATCAAGCTCGTTAAAAATGAAACAGTACCTCTAGAAATCATACTATAAGTAAGCCGTCAGTTTCTTTTGCTGGGGGCAAACTTTCCAACCTCTATCCATCATGTTGGGAAGAAACCTTCCAATGGGCATCATCCCGAGCATAGTTCATTTTCAATTACAAGCTCGTTAAAAAATGAAGCAGACATCATGAGCATTCTTTTCACTTGTCTTCGAGCTCGTTAAAAACAGTAAGATAGTATTGAGCTTACTTTTCACTTTTTTCTTGCTCTGGTTAAAACATGAAAAGTGGTTTGAGCTTAGTTTTTACTTTTTCGTGCTCTGGTTCAAATATGAAAAAGATTTCGAGTGCTTTTGATACCATTATCATGCTTGTTAAAAATTTGAGTAAAAAGGTGTGTCTAACGAGTATAGGTTTATCACTTTATCCAGCCTCGCTAGACTATTTACGGAAAAGAACTGTGTTGATTTTACTTTTTCCTTTGTTGTACTTGGTTATCAACCATGAAAAAGTTGTTCATGGAGTCCTTTTTAAGCTCTTTTCAGACTCCTAAAATAGGAAAAGATGGCCAAGCTAAATTGATTCATTCATGCTTGTAAAAAGATTTGAATGATCGTCTCCCTGGTGATAGTTTACCCCTTTTTCAGACTAGGGGGCACTATTTACGAAAAAGGAGCACTCCATCCAATCATGATTGGAAGAGTTCTCTCTCGCATTGTTTTACCATTGTCAGGGTGAAGAGACTAACCCTACGAAAAAGGACCTTTGGAGTCTTCTTTAGTTCTTTTCAGACTCTCTAAACATGAAATGACACTAAGTTTACCTTCTATGTACTTGTTAAAACTCAACATTGAAGGGCCCATCATGGGACGAACCCCTCCTTTCCTAGGTTCGTAAAACATTTTGGATTGGAATCATCCACTGGATGAGCTTTACCGAGCATCTGTTTACCCTCTTCAAGCTGGTTAAAAAACAAGTGACTTAGGTAATCCGTTTGTCTTGGAGTTCTGCTGATTTCATGAGTCGTGTCACTCATTTGGGTCATCCAAAGAATGCTTCTACTATCATTTGCGTTGGGGGTTAGTGTCGTTCTCATCATGTCAATACTGCCAAGTCATGCCATGCCCATGTTCAAGAGATGTTAATTTCTCATCATCTGTAGTCAGTACACCTTCCATCATGTCTGTCTAACTTGAGTTAGTCTTGCACATTTCTCTACTGTCTGATTCACTCCAAACATCTGTCATCGAGTTTCGTGTTGATGATGGGGGATTCATCATGGCCCTCCTTTGACAGATTCATCCTTGTCGACTTCAACACATCATCCAAGGATTTAATCTAGAAATCAATCGAGTACCTTGGGCCTATATGCCTTAATGGCAGGTTACCTCACTTTCAACATGAGTTTACATCATTGACTCTTGATTGAAAGATCCCATCGAGTGTTCGATTTCAATCCCTTTATTCACATTCGATGGTTTGTACTATGATACCTTGTGGATCATTGACATCAATGGAGATTTTCCTCATACTTGTTAACGGTATACATCAATGACCAGTAATCAAGTGCTTTCTATCATGTTCGACTCCAAAACATTGTAATCACATGGATAGATTCGTATCATTGCGGGTTCGGCTTGAAGACCTTGGGGGAGTCATACTTTACCCAGGTTGTGATTAATATTGTTTGAGTCATGTTACATGGATCCACATTGTATTGGTCGTGGTTTTGTTATCACCTCATCATGGATCTACGATTGTGTCTAGTAGCCATGATTGTGTTCAGTCGGTCTTTACTACCATGGATCTGCAGTGTATTGGTCGGAAGCCATGTTTTGTGTCGTATGATACTTGTGGATCTCAGGGTCATTTTTGCGGCAGCTCCTTCCAACTAGCAAGTCATTTCCATTATTCTTTTCTTACAAGCATTTCATATGTCTTATTTCTGTCGGCTTCATGATTTGGGGGGCATTCTGTTACACCAAAATGTCGTCACCCTTGTGCAAGTGTCGCAAGTGTTCCAAGTGTCGTTATCATGACCTAGTGTCGTCACCATGACCATTGTACAAATGTAGTTATCAGGAACTAGATTCGTCATCGTGACCATTGTGTAAACTCTTTGCTTTGACCCCTAAACTCATAATGGGATAAAACACATTCAAACTGAAGATTATCCCTGCCCGGTTGACCTTAGTTGAGTAGGATGGCGCACTTCTCCTTCATCTGGGGTGTGCCAGCGCAATTCCTAGTCAGCTAGGGTGAGCCACCAGCACCCTTTGTCCTCCTACAAGGTGCGCCTGACCCTCTCTGGCGCTCTGTCTCCTATACTAGGGTGCGCCAAGGTTAGTTAGAGGCTATTTTGGGGAAGGTCTATAGTATCCTTATGCTGGTAGAATCCATATTGGTGATCCCTAATCATCTTGGGAAACTTGTACCATCTTAGATGTTTGGCTTGGACATGTTGTATGGAGGATGCGACATTAAGGATTTGGTTGTATCTTTCTCCTTTCGATGTAACTCCTTTTTTACAATTAATATAATCTCTTTCCATAAATGTTGTCTCATTGATAATGTTTAGAGTTTTCTTCCTTAACTGTTAACTTAGATCAATCATATGAAATGTATGCTTTTACTGCTTGTTGGTTCCTATGTGCTCAACAGGGTCTTGCAGCTTGAGATCTGACGTTACTGGGACATTGGATCAACAAAGAGCAAAGGGATTTGCAAATATGAGGTAAACGATCTATCTATCTATTTTCACTTCTATTTGATCTAGGAAAGTAGGTTATGTTCTGTTTGATTTGTTCTAGATTCACATTGAACTAGGGAGATCATGCCTTAAGTCCGCTTTCGATAGATTGTTAGGTAACAGGGACTATGTTTCAATTGTGACAACAAATACAGTAAGGGGCATAAGTGCAGTGAGAAGAAATTATTCTACATAGATTGTGAAGAGGAAGAAGATCCAAAACCAGAATAGTATCAAGGATTAGATCTATAAGATACTACTCCAACCATATCTTTCCATGCAGTATCAGACATTAACACTCCTAAAAATCTTAGGATAAAAGGATATATAAAAAATAAAAAGGTGACAGTGTTGATTGATTATAGTAGTGCCCATAACATATTAATTGCAAATTAGCCAAACTTCTCAATTGCTTTGTATATCCAACACCATAATTTAAAGTAATGATTGTAGGTGGAGGTACCATAAATTGTTCGGGGAAGTGCCATAGTATTAACATTACTATGGGGGAGTATTTATTGGATAGTCCAATGCTTGAAATCAAAATGCATGTTGTTGATGTTGTACTAGGGGTCCAATGGATACAATCAATAGAACAATGGATCTTAATTTTCAAGAAATTTTCATGGGATTATCCTTAGAAGGGAATAAAATTGAACTCAAAGGTATTCTAGGGAATACCTTTGAAGTGATAATCTCTAACAACATGACAAAATTTCTAAAAAAAGGACAACATGGAGTAATTACATAATTGTGCTCGCTAGAGACATGAAACGATTGTGTAATTGTGTAAAAAGGGGAAAACATGGAGTAATTACCTTGGAATAATTGTCAATATGTCCATGATATTACTCAAAGAGGTTTCTTATTCATATCTTTATTTCATTCTCAAGGAATTGGGCTACTCTTTCTTTCTACTTTTATGCTATTTTGGGAATTTGTTGCAAAATATTATCTTTTTCTCCATGGATATGTTTCTTTATATTCATAGGTGGTCATTATTCATTGGATAATGTAGATTTTTTAATGGCATGTTTAATTGTCTTGTTGCAAATAACAATGGTTTATTTCAATATTGTAGCTAGTACAGATTTGCAGAGTATACTTTGTGGATATACAATGGGATTTGACAAGTGTATGTGTAAACACTTTCCTTGTAAAGAGGGAGTATTATATTTTTGGGTTACTCGAAAATTATTTAAACCATGTTTGGGAGTGATTCATGATATTTAGGGTATACAGTGTATGTCCATCCCCTATATTGTTTGACATGGATTGAAACATTAGAGATAGTTTGCGATGGATATGCACAATCAAGATAACTTGTTCAGTGGATGCTTGACCTCGGGATGGTGTTGGATTGGTGCTCTTCCCTTAGGCATTGGATTTCTATTTCTTGATTGGAAAACACCCTTCGTGATGGACACATGGAGGAACCACTTTCCTAGAGAGCACCCTACTTGGGATGAGGATCATTTTTCATAATGGAGGATGGATTCTAGACCTAGATCGTATGTGGTAGCTTGAATTCTTGTTCAAAGGATTGAATATCGCTTAAGATCACCTAGGAATTCATTATTTTTCTTGCAAGGGGTAGCTAACCCAATGAATTGCATTGCTTGAAAGGATTGATGGAGTCCATGGAGGCTTATAATGGATGCATGTGAAATTACCTTGTGTGAATACATAATATTGGAGCCCTTATTATGTAAAAATTTCCTTGGAGCATGAAACGTGTGTTATAGAGTGTACATTTCACTTGTGTTGGCCTACAAGGACCATGTAGGTAGCTTGTAAGGGCTCATGCCCAAATAGTATTATTATTCTATCCTCCCTTACCTCTCATATAAATAGTGGAAGGAGAGAGTATTCCCACATCACATGTTCACTCTTGCATAGATATGTGACTAGGATAGGTGTGCACACTCGTTTCTCTCTCTCTCTCTCTCTCTCTCTCTCTCTCTCTCTCTCTCTCTCTCATTTTTGTACTTGTTATGTTTCTATCTCTCTTGAGGCACTAGGGTTTAATGATTTACCCTAACTAGGGATTTTTGGATTGTTGTATTTTTTGTGCTATCCTTGAGAGAAGGTTATGGCATGTACCTGTACTTAATCTTTAGCTTAGATATGAATTTTCCAAGTGTCCATATATTATGCAATTTATAGATTTGAATTTCAGCTATATATGTTCTTTATGCATTGCTATTTATAGTTGCTTATGTATTACTGATTTGATATAAGTAAATGGCCAAATTGTTAAGTGTGTTAACATTTAATGAAGAATATAATGGGTTGATTTTACTATTGTTATACTATTTCAATTAATACTGCAAAAATATGTTTCGATATCTAGTTATTGGATTACAAGTTTCCCTAGAAAGGGATGAAACTTATCTCATTGTTTGCTACCTTTTCTATGTGAATTTTCATGAATTTTGGTGTTGTTAGAAGTGAATTAATCTGATCTTTTTGTTGATATTCAATTCTTTGATTGTAACGAATATAAAAATATACATTAAATAAAAATAATAAATTATTAATTATTACAGTGAAGGGACATAACCCTTCATTATTCATGCTCAAATGCTATAAAAGGCGAGTTATCAAATATATTATTCTTTTATTATCAAATTATGGAATTTGGTTTCACTTTGTAACTCTCCAACTGGGCACGGTTGTTCCATCTGGTATCAGATCTAGGATTCCGGATCGGCTCCTCCACACCTCCACTATACCCCCATTTTTCACCACATGATATCTTCCACCGGGTCGTAGGATTTCCTCTCCAAACCTGCGCCGCCTCCTCCCATTTCCATAGACACCTTCTACACCGCAACACCAACTCATCCCCGCGCCCTATCCTCTCAGCTCTCTCGCTGCACGCCCCCTCCATCTCTTCATATTTCATCCCTCTTCTCTCTCCATTTTTATCCACATCTCCATGCCCTGACTCTTTTGCACTCCTCTCGCCCTCCATTCCCACATGCTGCTCCACCAACCACTCCCCCACGCAATACCTCCACACTGCACGTGCCTTTCCCTACACGTTTACCCTGCCACCACTAATCTCCTCTTCACTCGTATGCCCCCTCCTCACACACCTCCCTCACTCACAATCACACTCTCACTACACCGCTCCACCACTTCTCTCATCTCACTCCCACCCCTCCCTCATGCCCTTCCACCACTCTCCTTCCCATCCACACCATTCCTCACTGCCACCATAAATTCAATTTCCATGCTCCTCTCCCAGCTGCTGCCATCCATACTACCTCTCCTCTCCACGTCAACCTACAATCAAAACAAAAAAAATACATTATAATAATATTATTATTAGAATTTATTCTTTTAATTAGTAAATAATATATATATTAATAATATTATCCTTTAATAATTATTAATAAAATATTATTCTCTTCCACCACCATTATATTTTCATAAGCTAATTATTGCTAAAAAATAATTAGCTTAATTATCAAGTGCCTTTCACCTCCAAGCCAAAATTGCACCCAATTACTCACCCCCACATACCAGTTCAAGAACCATGTCGGAAATGAAGGATAGACTAGAGAAATTAGAAAAAGAACAAATCCGAGATTTGAAAATCCTTGAAGGTCTAAACTCCAGAATGGATAAAATTGAAACAAAGTTATGAGAAGGAAAATAATATTTATTGCGAAGTGTGTAATATGAAGTTGCTAGAGCAGTTTCATGGGAAATGAGGAAGGTACGAGATGAAATGAAAACATACTTCGATGAAGGGCTAGAAAAAATCATGCAGAACTTCATGGATAGAGACACTTCCAAAAATTTTGAGTTGCCAAAGGAAGACCACTCATGTCGTGACTCAACCTATACCAATAATCATCAATCAAATTCCCTCAAAGTGGAAATCCCCGAAGACCATAAAGATTACAATCATTAAAAATCATATTGGGCTACAATGCAATCGATGGGGGGATAACCAATGAGACCCAAATTGGAGTTACCCAAGTTCGATGGAGAAACAAACCAGAGTGTGGCATGGGTCAACAAAGCAGAATAATTATTCTACATTCACAAAATCTTATCAAATGATGAAAAAGTTAAATACGACTCCATGCAGCTCGAAGGCCGGGCATACAATTGGTACATGTGGTGGAAGAAAATGACAAATGTATGCACCTACAGTTGGGACACCTTCAAAAATTATTTTTTTAAAAGATTCGAAGACGTGACAGAGAAGGAAATTTTTGCCAAAATCACTATATTACAACAAGAAGGTGACGTGGAAGAATACACCTACGAATGGGAAGCATTAGCGACGTGAGTACTAGAATTAAAAAATAGTCAACGAATCGAGACATATGTATCTAGTATGAAACCATACATAAGAGAAGAGTTAGAATTACATAACGTATCCAATTTGGATAAGGTCAGGCGCAAGGAAAAACTTATTGAGGAATTTTTTTTAAAATCAAGACAAGGGATATCTGCGACAACAAGAGACACAATGTAGGCATTGTGAAGATATATGGTCACCCGGTCATCAGTGCAACAAATATCAGTCATATGGCTATGGATTTTAAAAGTGTTCAAAAACATCGACTAGTCACTCAGACAGTGACATGAAAAAAAATAAGAATACTTGTCATCGATGTGGAGAAGATTTAACCCCAGGCCATAGATGCAAAACCAATCACACAGTACACTGCAAAATCATAAATGGGAAATAAGTACAGGTATCAAGAGAGGGAGATACAGTCGATTCAGATGCAGACACAAGCTCATCTGAAGTTTCAGTTGCGACAATTACATGTATGCAACAAGCTTGTAAGGAAGAAGGGTTCAATACACCTAAGACAAATTACACCCAACAGAAGGAAAGCCAATCACTCGTAAGGAAATATATCCCACCTCAGTTGAGAAGTCGTGACATCCTTAAATGAAAAACTCCTATTTCGAGTAACAGAATCAAGGAAGTCAGAGACAAAGAGATTACAACTTATTGGGACAATTAAGAATAAGGATATCACAATTTTGGTCGATTCTGGAAGTACCCATAATTTGATTGGTATCAACAAGGAAAAGGAACTTAATCTTTTTGTGTTCCCTACAAAAGGGATTAAATCCTTAACCATCGTTGATCAACACATAGATGAAGTGGGAAAATGTCATAAGGTGTCGTTACACATACAAAACTTACACCTACAACTCAATTGTATTGTTTTACCACTCAAGGAAGTAGACATGGTATTAGGCACCGATTGGTTAGCATCACTAGGGACTTACTGTACCAATCTACAAAAACAGACCATGGGTTTTAAATGGAATGGAAGTAAGTACTGATTGTATGGACCAAGAAGTTCGCCACCCAAGAAAGAAGAGTCGTATCATAAGAAGGACCCGGGACCTCTTCAAGATAGAGAGATCAGTCCATACTGCTTAGCTCAAATCAAGGATCAACACAAATAAAGAACAAAAAGTGATGCCAACAATACAACTTTCAGGACAAAGCTCCCTTCAAAGGGGGTGGCAATGTAACAAATATAAAATGATATATTAAATAAAAACAATAAATTATTAATTATTAAAGTGAAGGGACATAACCCTTCATTATTCATGCTCAAACCCTATAAAAGGAGAGTGATCTTGTAATATTTTATCATCTATCAAATATATTATTCTTTTATTGTCAAATTATGGAAGTTAGTTTCACTTTGTAACTCTCCAACCGGACACAGTTGTTCCATTGATTTGCAGTAGTCCAGGCTCTCAAAATTCTAGGATTAATATCCAAGAAAAATCTAGGATTAGAGGTGAACTTTATATTTTGTAATATAAGTCAAAGAACACATAATTTTCAATAGGAGAAATGCTTTTGTTATGTTTTTTTCCTATCCCATTTTCCAACTATTAATCTCTTTTATCCACATTGAATATGGATCAAAACGTACTCGATATATGTGATAAGGAAGGCTTGATGGTATTCTAGAGGGGTTGTCAATGTTATAGTATCACTTTCATTTTCTTCAGTTATAGTTTTGATATGGTTTGTTGGTTTACTTAGTCTAGGTTGGATTCTATTATAGTGTGCCTTGCATTGATCCTCTAACATGGAACAGGATACTCAAGGTAATTAGTCCCTTTGAACTAAGGGGATATGTGAGGGACAAAGTAGGAAATCCATACTAATGGAATATTCCTATGAGGTATATCACCTCAAATTCTTTATTGAGGTAAAACAAAATATGTGTCAATGATTGAGGAGAAGGTAGAAGTTGACATAAATAACATGCATGACGCCCTTATGGATGTGGAAACTCAACCTTTAATTCTTAATCTAGACCACATTAGAGGTCAAGATTTAAAATACTTTAAATTTATTAAATATTATTGGAAGGTGAAGAGTATTATGGACTATACCCTGGAGGTCAATGGGAATCAAAAAAATTATACTAAACTTAAATTGACTCAAATTATGGCAAATTAGGTGTTCTTGAAACAAAAATTTGACTACCTAATCACCACCATGGGTCTGAAGCATGAAACAATGAAGTAGAATAATTGAAACTAATTCGCAATGAGGAAATCAATAGGGAGCAAGAGACAACTATGAAATCCTAGGGCTACATCCACTTGGAAGATGACTCTCCTCTCTAGATTTTAACTTCCTAGGATTCTTATTGTTTTACATTGTTATCCTGGTATCTAAAGGTATACAACTCATTTATCTCTTTTGATTTGAATTCTAATTAGCAATGTATTTAGTAAATAATAGGAATATGATGAAAAATTTTGCACAACTTGATAGGTAAAACCATGAATAACAAAAAAAAATTGTTTGTATGCAAATAGACTTGGTTTCCCCAGATGTAGGATACAGGGGAAGATGGATGTAATTTTTATTGTATATTAATAATAGATAGACTAAATTTAGCTTCGAGGGTTATCTCAAGTGGTCATGATCCATAAGTGAGATTGTTTCCCTAAACTAGGGGAGGCTATGGGTTTGAATCTCTTTGATTCCCTCAATGTGAGGTGCTTGGAAATTAGGCACCATCAATTTACCTAGGTATTATCCTTGGAATGAGGGCAATTTCCTTGTGGGTTTCGCCAGAAATTCAGTCCGCATAACAAACCATATATAAACTAGCTACATGACCAAAAAAGAAAACATGACCAATACTTGATGTGTCAAAATTTGAATGTGACAGTGTTTTTGTCCCCCAAGGGGAACAAATAGTGAAATTTTGTAATAACATGATTACTTTCATCATGAGTGTAAGAAATTTGATGTTTGGTAATTGTGTTGATATCTTGAAAGAGAAAATATAAATCACAAGGTGGACTGAGGAAAGGTTTAATTCAAATTTATCTAATTAATCAAGCATACAAAATCACCTACTCCATTTTGAAAGTCCTCCCATGCAAAGTCATACATTTTATCTCATGACATTCAGTTATCACTTCATATAAAAAGAGAAAGATGGCATCCTTTCAATCAAACTAATCACATTATTGAAATTAAAGAGTACATCATGTAGTTCAAAGAAGGAGGGGTTGGTCCCTTCCCATCACTAGCGCTTTTAGGTTCTTAAAACAAACTCAATGGAAGAATCATGATATTTGCAAAATGAAGTGATCCAATACTCCCTCGAGGGAGTTTAATTAGACCTACCTAATCATTGAGGCTAATTTAATCATTACTTCCCATTGGCATCCAAGAAAGATAACAATTCCAATAGTATGCTCACTCTTTTCATACAAATAAAAATCTTATATACAAAGAGCCCATAACGAAGACTCTCTTCCATCTACTTGACTCGACAATGTGTTTATTTCGCAATCATGTTCCTCAATTAATAAAATTGAAGTCTAACTTGGGACATAAGTTACATAAGCAAGATATGAAATAACTTAGTGTTTTTTGTGGAAATTTTCCCTTTGTTTTCTTGGTGTTTTTTTAATCAAAGTAGTAAATTCTAACAATATCGATCAACCCTCCCTACTAAAATGGAATTAACCCCATCAAATGTGATGGAAAAGAAGTGAAACAGTCACCCAACTATTGTGGTATGTACCTTTTTGCCTTTGACTTTGGTTATCATGGCATTATGATTTTATAATAAAAGTAAGAATGGAATTATACTACAAAGCCCATAGGAATGAAATCAAGTTTCTTTGCAAACCACATAGTTTCCATGTGCAAAGAAATTTTAACTTGGTCCCTAGTTAGAAGGCTAAAATATATGAACAACAAAGATAAAAGTGACCAAGTTTGCGTGGAATGTATGAAAACAAGAACTGCAAGTAACTACTAAAACTTGGTAATTATACAAGAAGTAAATAACTAAGAAATTAGTATGATTTTACATAGCTTTGAGGTGTTTATAAGGTTATTTGAAAGTTTTTTTTCATTGCCCTATTGGATCCTTTTCTTAAAATAGGCATTTGGATGATTTGCAACTGCTTAGGAGAAGCAAAGAAGGTAATTAGTATCTTCCTTGCACATGTTAGTGAAATTTTAAGTGTTTTTAAGTGAAAATATAAAAGAAAATGGAAGGATGTTGTACAAACATATATGAAAATCGGAAAATAGGTATGATTATTTGAAACCCAATAAATAATAAGAAGCTTCTTAGTTTACCTATTTGAGATAGAAAGAGAAAAGAAAAAAATAAATACCAAAACAAACATGCAAGGAAGGGGAAAGAATGACATCCAATCCAACTAGTAGTATAAAAGAGGTTCTAAGATTCCCTAAGATCTTCACGATTCTTCTTTCTGCCAAATGAGTTGGATAGTTGTTTCCCCTTCAACAAACTTGCACAAAATATCACACAAATAGACAATGAACAATTGTTAATAAGAAGAAATATATATCTTATAATCAAGGAAATAGAAACCAACTACCTAGCTAACCAATCTCTCTTGCATATAGCTAAAATAAAAGGATCCTTCAACTAACCCTAAACCATAGACAAGTAGTGATTCTATCCTTAACATCTAAAATTGGAATAGTGGAAAGAAACAATCATTAAGACCCTAAGAAAAACCAACAACACTTAGTTACTTTCATTCAACTAGTTCTGACTAATAACATCAAGAAACCTAATATTTATAGAAGAGAAGGAGGTGGATTTAGATTACCAAACCCCAAATTCAAAATCTACATTGGGTTTTTCAAAACACTGGTCACTTTTGGTAAAGTGACAAGTGTCACTTCTAGAAAGTTCTATTTGACTTTTCAAATAATCACATGAAGAAACCTCATATTTATAAAAGAGAAGGAGGTGGATTTATATTACCGAACCCCAAAGTAGGAAGCTACTTTAGGTTTTTCAAAACACTTGTCACTTTTGGTAAAGTGACAAGATACACTTCTAGAAAGTTCTATTTGCATTTTCAAATAATCACATTAAAAACATCATATTTATAGAAGAGGAGGCAGATTTAGATTACCAAACCCAAAAGTCAGAACCTACTTTGGGTTTTCAAAGCACTTGTCACTTTTGGTAAACTGACAAGTGCACTTTTGGAATATTCTATTTGACTTTTCAAAATTGAAATCTAACCCTAACTTTGAAAAAGAAAAATTACATTCAAGAAATAAGTGGCTTCAAGAAAAATTATTTTATGAAAAAGGCACTACATCATCAATTGTGCCTTTGGGTGCGTGTCTCCAAGTGGTTGGTCTTCTAAAGCCACTTTATTTTTTATGCAAGTTGGGTGAAAATTTTGTGTGTAATTGGCCATCCATGGCTTTAGAAATAGTTGAAAAGAAGGACCATGATTGGGTGGCCTCTGGTCATATTCTAAAGGGAAAGAGGTCAATGAAACCAAGTCAGATAGGTTAGGAGATGTTCAATATTCAAACACATTTACTACGTAAATATAACTCCCATAAATGCCTATAATGTTTGTCTTACAATCATCAACTTGTAGTCTCAAGTCGAACTCAATTTGGGCTTAATTTGGAAAAAGACTCTCAGGCCGGAAATATTTTTGGTTGTCTAATCAAGTGAATAATAGCACTAAATTTGGACCTACATGAGCTATGCTTGTTTTTTTTTACTTCATAATTACATCACATTTTGTTTGGCACAAATTGGACTCGGATTGATTAAGATGTCCTTTCAAAGGCCCCAAGAAAATTTTAGGATTAAGTGCTAATTTGGAAAATGAGAAATGAAAAACTCAAATTTAAAAGATAGCGAGAAAATAGAACCATTGTTTTGAATACAAGGGATATATCCCAAATGGGTTTCATTTTGTTTAATTAAATTTGGCTCTATTGTCCCCTAATTTCATTAGTTCCAAGCATGAGCTATTACTTAAGAGTGATGTAGGCATGAAGTCCTCTATGTTCCAGTTGCCTCAGTTATTTCTAGGTTCAAATCAATATCCGAATAGGTTCATTTCTCTAGAAGTGGTGTTGTTATGAAATAACAAAGAAACTGTAGCAACAACATATATTATTCAACTTTTTTGCATCCTCAATCATATCTAGGAAATCCGAGAGAGAGAGGGAGAGAGAGAGATAGAGAGAGAGAGTAGTTTTTATCCTCTTTTAAACTCTCTATGTGCTAATATACAAAAGAAGACTAGGAGAGAGAGAGAGAGAGAGAGAGAGAGAGAGAGAGAGAGAGACTAGGTTTTATCCTCTTTTAAACTCTTGATGTGCCAATATACAAAAGAGTACTAAGAGAGAGAGAGAGAGATGGATGGACAAATAATTGAAGACATAAACATTGAATCCCTTGACTTGGTACTTAAATTATCAACCCGAGAGTTCGTACAACCTTAAGAAGTATTGTGTACTATATATGCAATTTTAGAGGAAATATTTTGAAATACGAAATAATGAAGAAAGATGGTAAATGCAAAGCAACAACTTAATAAAGGAAAATAAATATGTTAAGGAAATAACTTGAAATACTAATGAAGAAATACGGTAAATGCAAAGCAACAACTAACTAGGAAAATAAAGAATGACTTGAAGCATGAAAACATGAACTGAAGCATGCAGGAAATAAAATGCCAAAAATTAAATAAAAGGAAATAAATGTTGATTTTATGTAAAAGCACTTGTAACAATAAAACTACAGGAACACTACATAAACTCTACAAGAATTACAGGAACACTATAGAAACGTTATATGAACTACAAGAAAAACAAAACGTGCAGAAGAAAATGACATAGACATAAATAAGTGAAATAAAATACATGCAGGGGTTCCTAGTACCTCCCTTGAGTGGGCCTGGCCCAAGGAATATCCTAGAACCCTGTCTAAAAAGGTAGACTTAAAGATGAAACAAAACTAGTTCTTCTTTATTAGAAATATGCCATTAAAATAGGGCAGCAAGCTGCCTCTTGATACAAATTCACCTTGACCAACAATGGTTGAATGAAAAATATAAAGATAAGAATAATAAAAGCTAATCTAACCTAAAATATCAAATCCTACTTCTATTTGTACTTGAGTAAACTCCAAACTGTCCCATGCAATCAACTCCTTAATTGGTGGAAGTTGTCCCAATTAACTAGAAATTTGCATGCAAGTTGGTGGGATTAATTTCTTCTTTAGGAATTCAAACTTCGCATTGTGAATTCGAAATCGAATGATAACTGGAGTCCTTCTCCATGTGATGGAATCTCGTGAGGATGAATATGGAACATAATTCCTTAAATATATCAATTCAATCTTAGTTTGTGTATAGAATTGTTTGAAGGAGATTGAGTTGGTTGTTGTGACTTGATCTCTTCCACTTTACCTTAGATATCCTCCACCTAGAACTCTACCATAACTCAAGAATTATTTGAAAAATATTATCCCATTATCTCATAAAATAACTTAAAGGAATCTAGGGAAAATAAATAAACTTTGACCATTAAATATTAAATATATTCACATAGATAGCAACGTAAGGTTATTGGGAAATATTTTCATTACGTTTTGTCCATTGTTAACACTTATGCCTCCCTAGTGACTCTCCTAATTCATGAAAATGGACCATTACTTATTCAATTTGATCGCCCATCATTTCCACCCAACTTTAGGTTTTACACGTCCTTGTGCAATGAAACAATTTCCCCAAAAGTTGATCTCTCCATAGAGTCTGAACATGATGTTTCTTGTAGTGTCCATGTTCATTTGATTGCATGTGAATAAGGATGATATATTCTCTTTACTTTGACAGTAATATTGGTCACATGCTAGCCTTGGTAATGAGTGTTCAAGTGTTCCTTTTTATCCCCTTGAAATGATGCTTTAACCACTCCTTTAGTGTTGTAGCATCACTTCCTTGCAATACTCTTGTTTTTGGCAATGTTGAAGAATGTGGTTGTTGTAGTACCCTTTTTTTATTTCCTTTGTCTTGAATGAACCTTATAGATGAGCTTTGAAAGTAGACAAGAATAACAAGCAATATTTGAACGTGTAATGCATAATAAGGACAAAATGTTGAAATATGTATTGTATAACCAACACATGATTGTGTGTTGTTGTGGCCACAACAGATCCCATGCTTAGCTAAAGCACGGGAGCCCCATTTTTAATAAATTCGAAGGTATATGGGTAAGTTTCCCTTTGTGAATATGAGTTTTCGGTTTAGATCTCTTTAAGTCTAATGCCCATATCTTCTTGCTCCATGTTTATGCCTGATTTGGATCATCTCTAAGTGTTTGGTTTGCAGAAATCTTTAAATTTTGAGTTTTTTAACCTTTTTCTCTACCATCTCGAAACCTGACACTTGGACAACCCGAAACCCAAAGGTTTTGGGTGCGGGAAATTGGTGTTCTCATTTTTGGATTTTCGTCATCCCGAAACCCGCAACCCGAAAGTTGCGGGTGCAGGATTTCATTTTTCATAGTTTGTTTTATATAAACCCAAAACCCGACAATGTCGCGTTGCAGGAATCCAGGTTTTTTGTTGGTAGGTTTTAATAAACCCGAAACCCAAAACCCAACAATGTCGCGTTTCGGGATTCGAAAATTAATTTTTTTAACTTTGTCTTGATTGCGTCCCGGAACCCACAACACGCAACTGTCAGGTTGCGGCTTTCAGGAACTTGGTTTTGATTTGGTTATATTTCGAAAAAACCGAAACCCGAAACCTGCCAGTGTCAGTTTTTGACTTTCGGGAATGGTAAATAAAACTTTTTTAATTGTGTTTCTGAACCCGATCCCGCATTGGTTAATCTCAGCCATTCATTATTCTCAATCCTACGGTCGTGATTTAACTTGGGTAAATTGATAGATATAGGGTTTTTTCTATTTTTCGTTATCATTTTTACTCACCAAAAATTACCCCGCTGTGTTGATTCTACTGTGAATTTGGTCGCTAAAGGTCGTTTTTGCCGGTTTTTCAGTTATTTTAGGTTGATTTTTTTCCATTGTTGCGTTTTGTGTTTAGTAATTTGGTTATTTTGGGATTCAGTAATGGCCTTTTTCTTATTTGATTCGGCTCTTCAAGGCTTTGTAGATTGTAACTTTTCAGTCTCTGCAGTGTAGCTCTGGTCTTTCTGTTAAATCAGCGATCTGGATCTGGTTTCAAAGGTGAAATCAGGACGCTAGTTTGTGTACTGAAAATCTTGTCTTAGCCATTTCGCGGTCATCTCTTGCACCGTAACTCTCATTTTATCTCAAATCCGAGGTCATGATTGTTGATGTGAACAGATTTGTAATGATCAGCTTTCATATGCTTTTTAACTCATGCAAGTCTCGTTTGGATTTGTACTTCGCCGTGGATCCAAATCTACTTAACTCACATTATGGCTCGTTTCGTTGTAGTTGGGATGATTGTAGTGTCTTAATCACAATAATTTAACCATTATGACTAGCTCTGTTCAATCATTACCGTCCTATCAGTTGGCTTTAAATTGGCAACAAACACGAAGCCTTCAATACGTCCTTTGCATTCTTTAAGGGGAAATTTTTCGATATGATAATCTTGTGAGCTTCCTTCTGAACATATTTGATAGAGGTAGTATGCAGACAGGTCATGAATCTCCCAATGCTCACTTCAAAGATGGAGAACTCTATCCCTTACTTTATCAAGAACCCATGTCACCACCTTTTGATGCAGGTGTTCTTGATTTAAGCAGCGATAGTGGTGAAGAAGATTTTGATGCTCTGTATGTTTGCATGCAAGTTCTTGGAAAGAAAGACAAGATAGTTTCGAAGGAATTGGCTGATCGTGACGACGATATTATACAAGATTATATAATCAATGAAGAACCCGATATTCCACTGACTCCTTTTGAGGTGGACCCTTTGACGGATTTCTCTATTTTTGAGAAATTAGTCTCTCATCCAGAAGTTCTTGTGGTAAATTCTCTACAAGCCGAATCATCTGTTGCTGATAATGAGCAGGTTGGAGCGGAATTCTTGTTGTGATATGAATATCCTTCCAATTAAAGAATATATCTTTAAGAATCCATTTGGAAAGGTGAAAGAAACCATGTAGTCCGAGAAATGGCAAGATTTCCTAGATCAATAGTTGAATCTGATTTTGTAATTTTTATCTTCGAGGATTCCCCTATTGTACTCGGTGGTTATATTTTTATTTAAGGAAGAATACCTCTCTTGGGGAGGGGTTGGAATTTTTGGAATTGTAATTCAGCAGAAGATAACACTGGGGATACTCTGTGGCTAGAGTCATTGTAATTTTGGTACAAGACATCTTAATACAGTAATGTTATCTTTGGATCCATCTTCTGGTTGTTACTCAAATTTCTTTGAGAATTTCTGATTTTTATATTCCAAATTATCATCTGATATATACATGACCTCTTGTTAGATATTTAATGAATGCATAAATCTGTTGTATCGATTTTTTCTATATAATTGATGTATGTATGAAAATATTGGATTGAATTTATTCAATTTAAATACTTTCTTTATCGATTTCTGCAAGTGATTCATGGTACAATAATTATTGTTAATTTTTCAATTAGCAAAGTTTTTACAGATTTATCTTGAACAGGCTTAAGCATTTGAATTATTGTCTCTTAATTTTCATTAATAGATAGTGATTTAAATTAATAAGTTAAATAACTAAAAGCATTTCTGTGAAAGGTTGTAATTTACTTATTCACCACACCCCAGGGTTAATCTGCACAAGATCAAGCTTTCATTTTAGAACAAGACTAACTTAGACTGGTTTCCCTTTTCTAAAATAGGTTAGGTTATCTTTGTTTTACCATATCCACACCTTGGTTTTCCTTGACTGGAAAACTGATCTTATAGGTCAACTTATTTACTCTTAGAGTGCCAGCGGAGGCCTAATATCCGTGGGGGATCACCACACCAAACAGGTTGGGGATAGAATTGCCCTTGCGCAGGGTACTTTGAAGCCTTTCAACTTGGGTTTTCTTCCTCTGTTGAGTGTCTTGGAATATTCCAGCACCTTTTGCATCTAACCTGCACAACTGAGGCATCAACAAATGGCGCTAGAAGGAGAGCCAATCGTACAACATGCCTACAAAATCCACTAAGAAAACTCCTCCAGCAAATACTGCAACAGTTCAAACTCGAAGCCAATCAAGAGCTTCAACATCTGAACAACCAACAGAGCCACAACCCACAGTCACTCTTGTTACACCTGCTCAACAAATTGTTACACCTATTGTATTTGCAGCACAACATCAAAACAGAGAGAACATATTTATTGTATCACCTACCAGGGGAACACTCTCACTAGAGAATATATTGAAAACATCAGTTGATAGGGTTTCCAGGGCAGAACAAAGACTTGCTGATCAACAAGGACGTGGTTTTGCAGCAATCAATTTACAAAATTTTGTGCAAACCAGTAATCAAGAACTTCAGCAAAACATAGTTTCACAGATCAGTGAACCAACTATCCAATAGACAACTGATCACAATATTGAACATCAACAAACAGATAATCCACAACCTCAAAATCAAGAAGCGGTTGGTCAATCAGGTTCCCCTGAATACAGCCTTGGCAAACTTTTTCAGGAAACACAAGATCAGCCAAAACTTCAGACTGGTGGACCACCACCATCTCCTCCTTCATCCTCTTCCTCAGGCAGTGAACATTCTTCAAGCTCTTCATCAAAAGAAGAAGAGGAAGAACCATCAATGGCTGCAGAAGGCCAAAACAGACCTTGTCTTGACCAAGATGCAGTATGGGTACTTGGAGACCAACATAGACTACCTAAAAACCCTGAGAAGTGGTTACCCAAGTTTAACCCAGATGACAAATCACCTGCCCTGGACCACGTTAAAAGCTTCATGCAGGCTATTAGGCTTAGAAGTGTCATTTACGAAGATGTGGTCTGCAGACTCTTTCCTTATACTTTTGAAGGAAAAGCAGCTACATGGTATTTTTCCCTGCCACCAAGGTCTATTGTTTCTTGGGATGAGTTTGAGAAATTATTCATCCAAAATTTTGGAGATGACAAAACACCACAGGATCTTGTTTTGGAATTATCCTCCATGAAAATCAAAGGGAAAGAAAGGGTTAAATATTTCAATCATAGGTTCTCATACTTAAAGAATAGAATTCCTATCAATCTTCATCCTGCTGAAGAATTGTTGATAGCCTACTATGAAAAGGGCCTACCTGCTTCAATTTCAATGTGGGTAAAACGAGCACAAAAGGGGACTTTGTTGGAAGTGTTTGCCGAAGAAATACAAGTCGAGAAGGAAATTTTTTGTCTTAAGGACAATCCAGAGATTGCATATGAACAGCCTTCAACTTCTAGGAAGAAGAATGATAGTGTTCCTAAACCCACTACACAAAGTAAAGATCCATTTGACAAAACTGACATGAAAAAGCTAATCCAGAAAATGTCAAAAAAGATGGTATATTTGAAAAGAACCAACAATGAAAATCAAAACCAGAATAGAAGTTTTGTGAGGCCACCTTTTAGGAGACCTTATCAACCTCCAGCAAATCCACCGCCTCCTAATCCAACAGAAGGCCTCATGAATGAAGAAATTTATTCTGTCTTTAGAGCCTTAGTAGCATAATATCAGAACACCCGAGAAGTCCCTAATGATCAAACTGTTCTTGATCCACAACCCCCTCAGGAAGAAGAGAATGAGCATGAGGATCCACAAATCAACATTGTAAGTTACTTTTCAGAGCTTCCTATGTGTGGAGAAGAAGAAGAACCTGAGACTGTGTTTAATGTCCAACATCCTTATAACACAAGGTCCAAACCTCAACCCCCTCAGGAGCTCTCATCCTCTACACTTGTTCCTAATAAGGGAAAGACTGTCCCCCACAAGGATACAGTCATCCCTGAGATGGAGTACAATTTAGTTGAAGATCTTAAAAGAGTAAAGGAAAACATCTCTTTGTTTTAATTATTGAAAATCCCTTCCATGAGGGATACCTTACCCAAAAGTATGGTGGTTAAACAGCCTAGAGAATTGCAGAATAATAACCTTGATTCTTTCACAAAACCAGATGATCAAAAGTCTGGCAACAAAAGGACACCGCCTTTTTTACTTACTTTTGAGATTTTCAACCGAAACATACATAATTGCATGATAGATTCTGGTGCCTCATCAAATGTGATGCCCCTTTCTGTCTGCAGAAAGTTGAATGCCACATGGGAACATTTCCCTACTCAGATAGTGCAACTTGACAGATCAAAAGTTAGAGTGGTAGGAAGACTCATAAATGTTTTAATTACATTATCAGCTGATCCTCGAATCCATCAAACAATTGATATAGTCATTGCTGATATTCCAGAAGCATATGGTATGTGGCTTAGTAGAGACTGGTCAGAAAAGATAAAAGGTTATTTTTCCATTGATTGGTCCCATTTATGGTTACCCTACAATGGTCATCCAAACAAGATCAAGATAAGCAGGGAACCTTTTATGAAACAGACGGTTACAGATCTGAATGATGCAAGTGAGCCTGTGGGTTATTTCAACACGCACATTGAAATTTTTACCTTTGATACCTTTTTCGGGAATTTATCAGCTGATGTTTCACCACAGGAGTATGCAGAGAATGAATCTCAGGTGACTCATCTCACTTCTATACCATTCTCAGGAGAAATTGTACATAATTTTTTTAATGTAAATACCAATTTTAGATTAGATCCCATTGCTTGGACATTGTTTTTTGACGGCTCTAAATCCAATGATGGAGCTAGTGCAGGATGTGTTCTTATAGATCCAAGAGGAACAAAAACTGTGATTGCATGCAGATTAGAGTTTGATTGTACTAACAATGTGGCTGAGCATGAAGCACTAATACAGGGACTAAAAAAGGCTATTGACTTGAAAGTACCAATCATTCATTGCTTCGGAGACTTAGAAATCATTGTGAAACAGGTGAGGAATAAAATACATTGCCTGTCCCCTCGCCTGTTGAATTATCAGAAATTGGTAAGAGACCTTACTAGCTCTTTTATTGCATTCAATATTAATTCGGTTCCTAGGTCTCAGAACTTTGATGTTGACTTGTTGGCAAATACAGCTTCCATATTGATTCCACCAGAGGGCCTATCTCCTCAAACATTTTCAATAGAATTGATGTATAGGCCTTCCATACCAGATAACGTGACAAACTGGAAAGTATTCGATGATGATCAACAGATACTTGATTTTTAACAAACCAGGACACATTCCAAGATACGGCTATAGACGAGGGTGAACATGAAAAATCTCTTTCTGATTCCTGGAATGTCATCCCGAAGTCTGTGATTAATTTGGAGAAGTTTTATGATTTACAAGACAAGTTTAGACATAAAACCAACTGCAAAACTCAAAGCTCATCTTTGAACTATGAGCGAGTCAATTTAGGCACCGAGCAGGAACCCCGCTTTATCAATTTGGGAGTTGATTGTACCCCTGAAGAACAGAGAGCCATCATTGCATTGTGTAAGCAGTATAAATATGTTTTTTCCTGGACTTATGACAAATTGAAAACATTTTACACTAGCGTCATGTTCCATAATATACCCATGAAACCAGAGGTTAAGCCATTCCAACAAAAGCTGCAGAAGATGCACCCCAGTTTGGAGCCTTCAGTTAAAAAGGAGTTGGAGAAGCTGCTCACAGCTCAAATTATCTTTCTAGTCAGGCACACTCAATGGGTAGCCAACATAGTGCCTGTCCACAAGAAAAGCGGTGAAATTCAAATGTGTGTCGATTTCAGGAACCTGAATCGGGCTTCCGAGAAAGACAACTATCCTGTTCCACCTATGGAGCAGATTCTTCAAAAGGTAGTCGGGTCGGAAATGTTTTCCCTCCTAGATGGTTTTTCGGGATATAACCAGGTTATGGTTTCCCCAGATGACCAATTAAAAACAGCTTTCAGGACCCCTTGGGGTACTTTCGCCTACAGGCGGATGCCTTTCGGGTTGATCAATGCAGGAGCCACTTTTCAGAGAGCAATGGACATAGCTTTCCAAGGGTTAATGCATAATTCTGTCGTAGTTTATCTTGACGATATCACTATTTACTCCAAAAAACGACATGAACATGTGTTTGCTTTAAAACAGGTTTTCGACTGCTGCAGGAAATTCAGTATTTCTCTCAACCCGAAGAAATCTATTTTCACAGTAACATAAGGAAAGCTTTTGGGTTTCATCGTTTCGAAAGAAGGTATGATTATTGATCCTAAACGCATAGAGGCTATTTCAAAGATTGGGTTACCAAGCTCGCGCAAAGCAATGCAATCCTTCTTGGGTAAGATTAATTTTGTATGTAGATTTGTACCAAATTTTGCTCAGATAGTCAAACCGTTACAACTTTTGGTCAAGAAAGATGTGCAGTTTACCTGGTAGCAGGAACATAGAGATGCGTTTGTCGAAATTTGAAAGGTTATCACTGAAGCTCCTGCTCTCATGTCCCTATATTTTGATAAGGATTTCATTCTTTATACTTTTTCCACTGACTTTTCATATGCGGCTATCCTAACGCAAAAGCATGACAATGATGCAGAGATCCCGATCTCTTTTATGAGCTCAACATTCAAAGGTGCAAAGCTTAATTACTCACAGATTGGTAAGAAATCATATGCGTTCTATAAGTATGTCAAACATTACAGGCACTACTTGCTGAAATCTCGAACCAAAGTCATTGTCCCATATTCTTCTATTAGAAATGTCCTGATCCAGAAAGAGTTAGGGGAAAAGAGGGCCCATTGGATGACGGCTTTGCAAGAATATGATATTGAGATAAGACCAACTAAAATTGTCAAAGGAAAAGGCCTTTGTCTTCTCACTGCTCAATCCAATGACCCTACGCAGCAGCAATCTGAATGGGATCAGGAGGAATAAATTCCCTCAGGTGTTGTTAACGCTATCAATGCCCCGACATCAAAATGGTATGATGATATCATATTTTTTCTGAACCATTGGTTTGCTCCCGGAACCCTTGATTTTAAGAAATGAAGGTATTTGAGACTAAAAGCTGCTCCTTATCAGTTTATTGATCAAGTTCTTTTTAGGAAAAATTATGATGGAGTATTTCTTAGGTGCTTGGAAAAACATGAAACTGATGACATCTTATTCCAATTTCATGCAGGACCTGCTGGAGGCCATTTTTCAGGTGAGACTACGGCACATAAGATTCTCAGGGTTGGATATTATTGGTCCACATTGTTTAAAGATGCTTATGCTTATGTAAGGAGGTGTGAACCATGCCAGAAATGCACAGGGAAGTTTAAGAAACCTGCATTTCCTCTTCAACCAGTCACAATTCAATTTCCATTCCAACAATGGGGACTGGATTTTGTCGGGCCTATAAACCCTACTTCGTCCCTCCAACATAAATATATTCTTACAGCAACTGAATACTTCCACAGATGGGTGGAGGAACCCCCTCTTAAACAATGTAATTCCAGTCAAGTAATCTCCTTCCTTGACAGTTAGATCGTCACACGGTTTGGCACTCCAGAGTACCTAGTTTTTGATGATGCATCCTACTTCTCCTCAATCGATATAACTGAATATGCCTTTGAAAAAGGGATTAAGCTTAAGCTTTCTGCCAATTATTACCATCAAGGAAATGGTTTGACTGAGTCGTCAAACAAAAATCTGATAAATATTCTCAAGAAGACTGTAGCTTCTCATCACAGAGATTGGCACACACAGTTATATAATGCTTTATGGGAAAATCGAATTACCCCAAAGGTAGCAATTGCAAATTCTCCCTACTTTCTGGTTTATGGCAAAGAAGCCATCCTTCCTATTAACCTCACCATCCCTTCACTACAATTGGCCCAGTCTGTCCAAGAAGATGATTCTTCTCCTCTCCAGCAAAGAATTGACACTCTTTTGAAGCTAGAGGAGGATAGGGAAATAGCTAAGAACAAATTGTATCATCAGCAGCAGATGGTGAAAAGATGGTTTGATGAAAAATCTTCATCTGACAGGGAATTTTCTATTGGTGACTTGGTTCTGAGGTGGGATAAGCAACATAAAGATAAGAACCAGTATACCAAGTTTCAGCGCCTTTGGCTTGGGCCTTTCATTATTACAGAAAATATTGGTCCCAGCACTGTTCGATTACAGACACTGGAGGGAGTTGTGGACACCTACCCAGTGAATGTGTCTCTTCTCAAAAAGTATTTTGTTTGAACGATCTGGCGCACTTGTATATAGGCGTGCTTTGTTTTTCTCTCATTTTTTTTTCTTGTATTTGACATTTTAATTGGTTTTTTTCGTTTTGTTTAGTTTTTTATTAATAAGGCTTCACACATTTGGCAATGGCTTATGATCACTTTTCTTAGCAACAATTGTCTCTGAAGTCTCAGCATTGCTATCAATCTTAGTTTCTGGCTTATGATTAGAATTTGCTCTGAAGAATAAACAGTTAATAAGTGCAATACTTTTGGATACTTTTCACTTTGATCATTATCTTTCACAATACTTTATTTGCGTAATTGAGGTATGGAGGATGGTCATCATTTCTTTATCTGGTGTTTCATGGTTGAACAACACATCATAATAACCTGACCAGCTCCGATTGCTCATGGATCCTTTTACAATCACTTTGATTATAAATTTTGTTTTAAGATTATAAGTTACAAGGTGGGTGGTCTTGCTATCAAGCCAGCCTATTAGGTTCATAGGTGTGTAAGTGGAATGACATCTTCACATCAAGCCACCACACTTGGAAGATGACTTCCAGTTCTGCTGGAAGATGGAAGATCCTATTACAGGTCGGTCCATTCATGATCTGCAAAGCACTGGTGAGTAAAATTACCACGATATGGTCACCAAGCCATGGTAATGCCTTGTAGCTTATGCCAAAATAAATTGTTTTTGTCTTTCATTTATAGGATTTTGTTTCATACAAGAACAGGGGGGTCTTATCACAATCCATCCCTTCCATGATCATGGGTTTGACCTTGGAATGGAGTTATCATAATGTGGTCACCAAGCCATGATAATTTCTTTTGGTCTTACAGCCGAAAGACAAGGAGTCTCGTCATCGAGCTAGCTTGACCAGTTTCTAGATCAGGCTTGTGAATGGCACTGTTTTATCTGATCACCAAGTTAGTACAGTGGTCTTGTATCAATAAGGTTTTATGTGTACTCCATCTTTTAAACTAAAAAAAAAAGGAGGAAAAGAGTACAAAAAACAAGAGGAAAAGAAAAGATAAAGAAGTGTATATAACCCAAAGAGGATCACTGAATATACATGCATCTAATAAACCAAAGTGATTTGTAATTAGGATATCCATGAGCATTTCTAAGACTCTTTATAGGTTCAACACAAGTTGGTTTTCAATGATTACATCATGGTAAAGATTCGGTATTGTTCTTTAAATCTCCTTATCAGATGAGTGTTATCTTTAAAATGGTCATTGTTTGAGATTTATCCATTTTCATATTTACTGTTTGTTGGCTGTTATCTTTTGAGTATTTTCTTTGAATTGAGTTTCAAGAAATTGGTTGATTAACATGTTGTCTTTAGTTAGATTTGATTGCAGAGATAACTGGTTCTTCCCAGCCAGTCGACATTTGTTGTGGCCACAACAGATCCCATGCTTAGCTAAAGCACGAGAGTCCCATTTTTAATAAATTCGAAGGTATATGGGTAAGTTTCCCTTTGTGAATATGAGTTTTCAGTTTAGATCTCTTTAAGTCTAATGTGCATATCTTCTTGCTACCAACCCGAAACCCGACACTTGGACAACCCGAAAGTTTCGGGTGTGGAAAATTGGTGTTCTCATTTTTGGATTTTCGTCATCCCGAAACCCGCAACCCGAAAGTTGTGGGTGCGGGATTTCATTTTTCGAAGTTTGTTTTATATAAACCCGAAACCCGACAATGTCGCGTTGCGGGAATCTAGGTTTTTTGTTGGTAAGTTTTAATAAACCCGAAACTCAAAACCCGACAATGTCGTGTTTTGGGATTTGGAAATTACTTTTTTTAACTTTGTGTTGATTGCGTCCTGAAACCTGCAACCCACAACTATCGGGTTGCGGCTTTCGGGAACTTGGTTTTGATTTGGTTATATTTTGAAAAAACCGAAACCCGAAACCCGCCAGTGTCGGTTTTTGGCTTTCGAGAATGGTAAATAAAACTTTTTTAATTGTGTCTTTGAACCTGATCCCGCATCGGTTAATCTCAGTCGTTCATTATTCTCAATCCTACAGTCGTTATTTAACTTGGGTAAATTGATAAATATAGGGTTTTTTCTATTTTTCGTTATCATTTTTACTCGCCGAAAATTACCCCACTGTGCTGATTCTACTGTGAATTTGGTCGCTAAAGGTCATTTTTGTCGGTTTTTCAGTTATTTTAGGTTGATTTGTTTCCATTGCTGCGTTCTATGTTCAGTAATTTGGTTATTTTGGGATTAATTAATGGCCTTTTTCTTATTTGATTCGGCTCTTCAAGGATTTGTAGATTATAACTTTTCAGTCTTTGCAGTGTAGCTCTGGTCTTTCTGTTAAATCAACGATCTGGATCTAGTTTCATAGGTGAAATCAGGCTGCCAGTTTGTGTACTGAAACTCTTGTCTTAGCCATTTCGAAGTCATCTTTTGCACAGTAACTCTCATTTTATCTCAAATCCGAGGTCATGATTGGTTATGTGAACAGATTTGTAATCATCAGCTTTCATATGCTTTTTAAGTCATGCAAGTCACGTTTGGATTTGTACTTCCCCGTGGATCCAGATCCGCTTAACTCACATTATGGCTCGTTTCATTGCAGTTGGGATGATTGTAGTGTCTTAATCACAATAATTTAACCATTATGACTAGCTTTGTTCAATCATTACCGTCCTATCAGTTGACTTTAAATTGGCAAAAAACACGAAGCCTTTAGTACATCCTTTGCATTCTTTAAGGGGAAATTTTTCGGTATGATAATCTTGTGAGCTTCCTTCTGAACGTATTTGATAGAGGCAGTATGCAGACAGGTCATGAATCTCCCAATTCTCACTTCAAAGATGGAGAAATCCATCCCTTACTTTATCAAGAACCTATGTCACCACCTTTTGATGCAGGTGTTCTTGATTTAAGCAGCGATAGTGGTGAAGAAGATTCTGATGCTCCGTCTGTTTGCATGCAAGTTCTTGGCAAGAAAGACAAGAGAGTTTCGAAGGAATTGGATTACTATGACGACGATATTATATGAGATTATATAATCAATGAAGAACCCGATATTCCGCCGACTCCTTTTGAGGTGGACCCTTTGATGGATTTCTCTATTTTTGAGAACTTAGTCTCTCATCCAGAAGTTCTTGCGGTAAATTCTCTACAAGCCGAATCATCTGTTGCTGATAATGAGCAAGTTGGAGAGGAATTCTTGTTGTGATATGAAGATCCTTCCAATTAAAGAATATATCTTTAAGAATCCCTTTGGAAAGGTGAAAGAAACCATGTAGTCCGAGAAATGGCAATATTTCCTGGATCAATAGTTGAATTTGATTTTGTAATTTCTATCTCTGAGGATTCCTCTATTGTACTCAGTGGTTATATTTTTATTTAAGGAAGAATACCTCTCTTGGGGAGGGGTTGGAATTTTTGTTATTGTAATTCAGCAGAAGATAAGACTGGAGATACTCTGTGGCCAGAGTCATTGTAATTTTGGTACAAGACATCTTAATACAGTAATGTTATCTTTGGATCCATCTTCTGGTTGTTACTCAAATTTCTTTGAGAATTTCTAATTTTTATATTCCAGATTATCATCCGATATATACATGATCTCTTGTTAGATATTTAATGAATGCATAAATCTGTTGTATCGATTTTTTCTGTATAATTGATGTATGTATGAAAATATTTGATTGAATTTCTTCAATTTAAATACTTTCTTTATCGATTTCTGCAAGTGATTCATGGTACAATAATTATTGTTAATTTTTCAATTAGCAAAGTGTTTACAGATTTATCTTGAACAGGCTTAAGCATTTGAATTATTGTCTCTTAATTTTCATTAATAGATAGTGATTTAAATTAATAAGTGAAACAACTAAAAGCATTTATGTGAAAGGTTTTAATTTACTTATTCACCACACCCCAGGGTTAATCTGCACAAGATCAAGCTTTCATTTTAGAACAGGACTGACTTAGACTGGTTTCCCTTTTCTAAAATAGGTTAGGTTAGCTTTTTTTACCATATCCACACCTTGGTTTTCCTTGACTGGAAAACTAATCTTATAGGTCAACTTATTTACTCTTAGAGTGCCAGCAGAGGCCTAATATCCGTGGGGGATCACCACACCAAACAGGTTGGGGATAGAATTGCCCTTGCACAGGGTACTTTGAAGCCTTTCAACTTGGGTTTTCTTCCTTTGTTGAGTGTCTTGGAATATTCCAGCACCTTTTGCATCTAACCTGCACAATGGAGGCATCAACATGTGTCTATTGTCTTAAAAAATTCCTTGCATACCCAACAACATGAAAATAATTTGCAAAGTGTTGGATTGATTATTTGTATACTTGTAGTTTCCCTATTTTGTTATGTACAAACAATTGTTTGTCTTTTTGTGCAAATTATTCTTTTGTAGAATTAAGATGATGAGAGTCAAAAGGAATCGGTGTTTTGGTATCTCTACTTCGTTGATGGGACTAGGTTATTCAATAATACTTATGTCTGAAACTCTTTGTCGGGATCCTCATATTTATCATAATCTGGTTTAGTTCCATACATTTTTTTACTTGTTGATATAGAAATATGCTTTTCTTCATTGCTCATATCAACAAAAAGTTTTCATATGCTCAAAATAGAAGCATTCTATAACTTGATTGGCTTATTTTCTTTAATATTTGACTCAAGATTTTCATATGTATAATCCTCAAAGCAAGTAACATCCCTTCAAAACATACTAGATTGTTAGAAGACTCAATAACCATTTGAAACACATGATCATTCTCAAGGAGAGAGAAAACACATTGCTATATAGGTTAATGACTTTGTTGTTTTGAAGCCGCAAATTTTTTTTGTACAATGTTGTAACAATTTTGTTCCTCAAATATAACTTCATAATCCCTTTGGTTTACCATAGATTTAGTTTGAAAATATGTCACTTTAACACATTCTCCTTTGGAAAGAAGTCTTGTTTTCAATGGAACTCTTGCTAGCCTTCTTAACCAAAAGTGTTGAGTTCATTAATGCATATATGATTTATTTGTCCACCTTATCTTCCTTATTTTCTCTATGATTTCCCCATGTAGATCCCTATAGCTCTCCTCAAAGTTTTTTAATTCAACTAAATATGCACACTTTTTACCTTTGGAACCAATTCCTATTCATTCACC
The DNA here is from genome assembly GCA_027924585.1 of Larix kaempferi. Lineage (NCBI taxonomy): Eukaryota > Viridiplantae > Streptophyta > Pinopsida > Pinales > Pinaceae > Larix > Larix kaempferi. Next base: position 5,222,530 of record BSBM01000826.1, on the reverse strand, counting down.
TCTTTCATATTTAGAGAAAATTCTAATTCAATCCCATCATCATACCCCTCTATCTTATCAAAGAAATCAAGCCAACCCAACTTCTGAAAATCCTCAACAACTTCAGGATTTTTATAAAGTTTTGCGTGTTTAGTGCGTTCCCTCTTGAAGAATCCCCTTTCCATTTTAAAGTAAAGAAAAAAAATTCTATGTGGTGGGTACTGTATAAATAAGGGTTTACAACAGTATTTTTTTGAAACCCTAGGTTTGGTAAAATAAGTGACAAAGGAAGGAATTACATGAACCCTTTTCTAATACCTTTGTTGTGACCACCATGCTCTATGATTCAACCATTCTTTGGATTTGTTTATGCATACACATTTTCAATTAAAGAATGGATAAATGCTTGATAACATGTGTTTTCCTTTGAAATCCTTCAAAGTAAGTGAACTCGATTGATAGTACTTGACATGATTTCTTAGTCACATTTCAGCCTCAACATATTCATGCATTAAACTTAATTCATCCCTTACTCATGCAGAGATTCCTCATGACTTCAATTTTACTCCCCCTTTTCATGCAATTATTATCTTTAGTGCACAAAAATTTTCTCAATGATTTCCAAAAAAAATTCTCTACTTCCCCCCCCAACTATAATTTCGATGCCCACATCGAATAAGTGATCATAATCTTAGGATAAATTTCCTTAAACCTTATTTTGAAGCAAGCAAATGTATAAAGTAATTACCAGAATGTTCAATTACCTTTCCCACTTACAGTTAATGTTGAATGTTGACTATTGATAATTGCATGTTGTTGGCTTATGCTTAGTAGTTCTTGAAATGTTGGAGCTTGAAATGCGTACTTTGCATGATCACTGAAGTGTATTATTTTGCAAGATGATGACTTTTAGAGGGTTTATGCAGACTTAAATTTGTGAAAACAGTTTCAACATCTCTCGTAAAGATATTTCTGGAAATTGGGGTGCTAGGTGCGAGTGGGGTCCTTTTTTACCCTGGAGGAAGCATCGTTGAAGAATTCTCTTGGATTCTTGGTGTGGAAACAAACAATCAGGTAGAATTGTTAGCCCTTTGGACGGGAACCAAAGTGATTATGGAAAAAGGAATCAATGAAGTTGTTATTCTAGGGGACTCCCGAACTACGATTCGAGCTATCAGATATCAGAATCCTCTAAAAAAACAATGCCTTATCTAGAATTCAACTAATAATATGGGGGAACCTGGCATCTATTAGTTATGTGGAGTGCTTCCACATCCTCTAATGGTAAAACTCATATGTTGACTTGTTGGCTAGTCAAGCAACAATTTTAAATGAAGGAGACTTTCACTCCCAAGGTAGAGAGGTTCATCATGAGGAAATCCTCTACGTTTCCTTCTTTAAAATTTGGTTGGGTAGATTACATCTCTCCTCATCTCCCTCAGTTATGGACTCAAAACATGATTAGAATCGCTCCCCATGCCGACAACATGAAGAAATGTTTTAGACACGTGGAGCTTGTGCATGTGTCTATCATTGGGATGGCGGATTTCCCTTAAATAATTTCTCTCCCACTTTGTCTCATTATTAGTATACGAAATTCAAGAAGGTTTAGGTATGAGACAATGGATTCAACCCTTAGGAATGTTGATAGAAATATCTGCATTAATACCTTTAGCTACTCCTATGAGTGTCCAGTTCTTGGACTACGTCACCACCCATGGGAATTTTTTTTCAAGATCAAGTTTTTGTATGCTGGGATTTCGTGGGAAAGGACATCCATAAATGGAAATAATGATGAAGGTAGAGAAAGGGAGCCAACTTATAAATCTCACGCCTCTGAATTGAGAGCATTATGCATCATCTTTCCTCAGTTCTCACTTTGGTTTTTACCTGACCGAGGATTTATCAAATGGAAGGAAGAAGGTGGGAAGGAGACAATGAATTGGGACGAGGAGAAAAGGGAGCCATTTTGTTGTATGGAATGCGGGGTTCGCAAGCTGAATCATGGCTTTTGTATATTGAGTCGAAAGGTGTATTGGGTGGAGCGAGACGGAAGCAACAGAGATCGTCATCGGGAAGAGTGGAAAGAGGAAGAGGATCAAGAGATATTGGATGAGAGAAGGAATTTTCAGCTCCACCTAGACCTAATGGTAGACAAGTTGGACCAGCAGCAATACAAAGTGGAGGATTTGAAAGCTAAAGTGGAGTCCCCTGAAAAATAAATTGTTGATCTTCATAAGAAACTAAAGGAAAAGGAGGAGGCAGAAGCTTCATCAGATGGTCCTCCTCAAATCAAGAAGGAGGACCAAGTTCCATGGTTTATGTTTTAGTATGACAATATGCAGTTCTTTTTTATAATTTTTTTAGGCCAGTATGTAAGACAGTATAATTTATGCTATATAGTATTAGAGGTTAGATCACAAGTGTTTACTTGAACCCAGTCGACAGGGGTTCCTCACGTTGTCGTCACCCAAACCACTGCGATATCCCTGTGAACCGACCCAAACGGGTTTAACCCTGTCTAGCAACACCTGCGGAGTAGATGAGGTCTCACCTGAGATGTTCAAGGGAGAGTTGACGGAACCATGTTTCCACCGAATGAAGGAGGATGCTGTGCATCAATTGATTAAATTATTGCAACATTCAAAAATAGATCTAAGCATTCAACTCAGGCATTAAGCTAAATTGTGACATCATTCAACAGATCTCATCATTGACAAAACCATAAATATGCAACAAATATAACAATAAAGCATTAATCGCAGCAAGGAAACATCGCGTCATTCACAGATTCATATCGCAAAATGCATTTACCAAAGATAAATGGAAAAGGCACAAGGATTCTGCTCAAAAACTCTGTCACATCATATTTGTCTCCGCAAAAACCCAGATACAACAAGATATTCAATCGACTCAGCTATATCCAGATTCTTCAATCTCTCAGATATCGCTTCGCTATCAAGACGTACCAAAAACATGTCTCAACACTTACAAACCTGCATCTATTTATAGGATTGCGCCTTTACATTTGTGGTCCACTTAGGCAACCGCCTAACTACTTCTTAACAAACTTTACGAAAACTAGCCCAAAATATCACATAATGCGGTCAAAATGACCCAAAACTACACATGACGCAGTCCAAATGACCTAAAACTACAAAAAATACTATCACCATGCGCGTCGCTTTCCTCCTTCCACGGTACCTTTGTCCTTGCGCAACATCCGCGATGCTGACTCATCAAACTGCCTGCCAACAAGCCCCCAACACAATTTTGTGGCTCACCCTCGAGCCTCGTCAACTGGACAGGGTGTACTCATTGGTCTTCAGCCGGAAGTCCTTGTACTATTGATAGACCTCTGTAACCTGGTCCTTCACTGTCGCAGCCATCGCCTGACTCTCGGTCACATCCTGCGCATATGGATGGGCACTCCGCTTCTTAGCAACTCTCTAGCGACCCTCCTGCACCGCCTGTAGTGTGAAACTTTCCTTAAGCAAAAACTGTCTGCCAACCTCTTAGAACTCATCTAATTGTGTGTTGCGCTTCTTTTGATGTTCTTTTACTTTCACAACGCGCTACTGCAATTCATTTAGTTCGACTGATTTGGTGACCTGAGCAACGGGTGGCAGTGTTCTCATCGATACCTTTAGTGTTTCCAACTGGCCTTTCGCTTCTTGCCGCAACTTGGTCAGCTATTCTATCTACTCATCCTGAACGATGCTGCCCCAGAACTGCGCAGTGTCTGTAGTGATCTTTGTCGTTGTCTGCTCCAGCTCGGCCATTTGCATGGTGACCTCCTAGATGGCACGTTTCCCGTCATCTACTTGCTCTTGCGGTGTGCCCGAGTTCAATAGAGTTGTTAACTCTACATTGTCATGCTGCAATTGGGCGATGACAACCCCAAGTCGCTGTGCTTGCTCGACCGAATACAACTGCGCGGTGGCCTCTAGTATGTACTGACATGCTTCGGATACTGCTCCCTCCAATTGCACTCGATTGTCCCAAATTGTGGCTTTCTCCACTATGAGGCAATCCTGCTCTTGCTTCAATTCCGCTATCGCCTGCTTGAGCTTATCCTCCAACTCATCGACAGCCTCCCGCGTCGCTACTTCCTTTCCTTTTAACTCGGTGATCTCTTGCTAGGCTACTGCATCATTTTCCTGCGATCACATGAACTGACCACTGATCTCCTGGATTCTATGTGCGATTTCCCGGCTGGAAACCACCTACACAATCGTCAACTCCTTCGTAGGCAGCTCATTGATTTTAATGGTCAAATTTTCTAACTGTTGTAGCAAGGCCTGGAGAGCCTCGTTGTCAGTCACAATCACAGTCGGAGGAATATTCACGTTTTGAACTCATGGCTTAGTGCCGATTGCTCCAACTACCTGCCCAGTTGCAACCTCCGGTACCCTCTACGAAAAAACATCACATAAAGAATCAAGTTGAACATGTACCTCTTTGAAATCGGCTTTTGCCTGTGCCGACATCACTCAAACTGCCACATTTGTCGCATTGGTGACAGCCGTTATGAGTCATCCCAACTGCACTTTTGTTGCTGGAGAGGCCCCACTGATCGTCGCATACACATGATATTCCTTCGTTCTGCCTTCCTCGAGCTCGCGGTCGATTTCATCATCCGTGGGTGTCTTTGTGGACGACTCCTGATCCAAGTCATGGTGACTCTGCTGGTCCTGCATGGATAATGGATCATCTAGGCCTATCGCAGGGGGTCCTGCCTCAATCTCCACCAGACTAACGGGTTCCCTCCATTCAACTGGCCAATCATTGATGATGCCCTCTAGCGCCTCCTCGAACAACTTATAGTGTCTCAGCAACCATTGCTTCGCAAGGTCGCGCCTTGCTTGCACGTGAATCGCATGAGGCCGAATCACGAACAATGTAATCTTCTTGTACTTTGCCATGGTTTCTTCAGTTAAGAGAGGCACCTTCATCACTGCATCTTGTCGAATCTCCCAATACAGCTAGAACTGCATTGCACATTCCCTAAGGCACTCAGGTTCTTGCACCCACCACAAGTTCTGATAGCGCGCACCCTTACGGCTTTTCGCGGCCTCCACTTCCATGCCTTGATAAGTGTCAGGCTCCTTCCAAGAGACCAGCGCAATTAAAATTAGGAGCCAGTTGTACATGAAGGAGCCCTTCCCATCTTGGATGGCTACTACATCCTTCGCTAACTGGTTTAACAAAAATAGGGACGAGTTCATCTGCAAACCTTCTACGCATTTTGTTGCACATGCCACGATCCCTTAATTACATTCGTTGGGTCGATTCTTATGGACCACCTTGCAACACAGTATCTTCGCACCGGTGAGGATTGCCTGATCATTAATACTGCTAGTGCGGTAGGCGTGGCTGTCACGTTCCAAGCCTTAACGCAACACTAACAGTTCTTCCCTCTTCTTATCATTCTCCTTCCCTCTGAAGTATTGCGAAGGTTCCACTCCATCTTTCGGCAATCTGGTGATCTCAGCAATCAAATCGACAGTGACTGGAACCGGTCTGTCCAGCCATAATGTGTTGCCTTGGAAGCAGGCTAGCAGCTGCTTCACACACGCATTAACCTCTAGCAATTTCCCAAAGTGTGGCATATTGATGAGTCCAAGCAATCCCGCTTGGTCCAACCCTTGTGCCCAATCTTGCGGAATCGGTGTACCGCTAATTTGCGACCTCGGCACATAGGGGTCTGACGTGATTTCCTTGTATGCCACCATGTCATGGTCATCATATTTCAGGCACATGAATGCCAGCACAATGTCTACAGAGCACTCCATTCCTGTTGGTAGCGTTGGCATCCGCACGGGGTATTTATGATTCTTCATGAGCTTTCGGAGTGGTATACCAGGCCGACAAGGGGGAACATACCCAGGGATATCCACAGCATATAGCCCTACCCAAGCAGTTGAATATTTGACTCCATGGCTCGACTATCCAACCTCCACTTGGACCTCTTCCACGACCACTGCGGATGAGTGTAGCTTCTGTTTGCTCTGCGGGGACTCAGAATGCTGACCCCCCCTTCGCTTCTTTGGGATTCCTGTAAACGCTGATCCACCCGGCATGCTGACAACCTATTCTTTGATGCTTACTGTCCTAGCTGGTGACTCTACACCATTGGAAACTTCAACCACGGGTGTACTCGACATGCCGCAGCAGGGCCCGTCTTGGCTCAATAGTTCCTCACCCTCCAACACAACTTGCGGATAGCAAACACTCAACACATAACTCGAAAATTCAACTTAACAATGCAATACTGAGCTTATCCTTCACACTCGACACAATGGATCCTTCCAACCAGAGCTGACCCCTTCTTATAGTGCAGAATTGTGTCCTTAACCATCATTACCAAATCGAACCATGCATCATGACCAAATCCTCCCTTAATTACCCAAATGCGACGTCGATTTTGTCAATCCAACGGCTAGATCTGCCATAAATTCCAATCATTCCATCAGGCAGCGCTAATTAACTGTTTTTAACTTTCAGCATTTATTGCCGATTTGACCCGGTCGTGACCCTGCCGCTGTCGCGACCCATCGCCTAAGCTACGATACATGTTCTCCAACCTACGCATTATGTTCCTGCTAGTGTGCCATCCTGCCACCGAGCATCCCGCCATTTTTTTTTTCGATGCAACTTAGGCATCGCGCTGCTCCAAGCCCTTCCTATAGGGATTCAACCTGCTACCATTGACCAACGTTGGGAGCATCGCTCCATCTAACTGCTGCAGTTGTACTGCTCCTCCTGAATTTATGCTACTGATGCGATATGGACAAAGCCAATGCATCTGCAATTTCCCTGGATGCTTCATAAACTTGTTGTCATACAACAACACCAAGTCACCCTGCTGGAACTGCTTGTTCTTGATGTGGCGATCATGCCAAGACTTTTGTTGATCCTTCTATATACTCTAGTGGAAACCTGTGATAAAGCGGTCTTCCTCAAGCTGTACTAGCTACGCCAAACGTTCTCCGAATGCCTCTTCATCATCCATGCTTGTCGTTTCCGCTATGCACAGACTCTGAACAGTGTACTCCATAGGCATAATCACTTATTGCCCATACACCAGTTTGAATGGTGTCTGTCCCGTCAACCTTTTACAAGTGGTGCGATATTCCCACAAAACTGCTGGAATCTTCAAATCCCAGTCATCGCGGTTCGCATTACAACCCTTTGTCAGTGCATGCTCCAAGACCTTGTTGAACGCTTCTACTGTCCCATTTTCCTGTGGATGATATGGCATGCTCTTATTATGTTGTATCTGCAGCTCCGTTGTCAATGCGTTGACGGTGTGATTGATAAAATTACTACCCTGATCACTCATCAATACCTTTGGGCAACCAAACCAAGTGACGATGTTGTCGAACAATAAATGCGATGTTGTTGCTGCGGTGCAATCTCCTACTGGTGCAGCCTCCGCCCATCGTGTCAAATAATCTTTCGCTGTGATGATGTATCTTGGACCAGTGCGCTTCCCAGGTGGGTTTATTAGGCCCACGAAATCCACTGACCATTTATCAAATAGCTGCAGTGTCATGTGAGGTTTCAATGGAATCTCATCCCTCCTAGAGGGTTTCCCAGTTCTCTAACAGACATCGCAGGGCCGCGCATAATCTGTTGCATCATTATGAAGCGTCGGCCACTAAATCCCTGCGCGAAGCACCTTTCTGGAAATCGCACAACCGCCATTGTTCCCACCAGCTATGCTTACATGTACTTCCGACAAGATCTGCTCTTTCTCATGAGGCAGAATGCAGCGCCACAAGATCTCGTCAGATCCCAGTTTGTACAACTATCCTGCAATCAACTGGAAATATGCAGCCTTGACCACTAGCTGATTCTTTTGACTGGTGGTGAACCCCTCCGGTGTGGTTCCTATCACTAGAAACTGAATCATTTCTTCATATTATTCATCAGCTACTTCAACCTTAAACAGTTGCGCATCGGGCAACCCGTTTTCAATGTTGGTTGGTTCCTCTCCTGTCTCAATTCGCGACAGATGATCTGGCCCTACGTTCAAGCATCCTAGATTCATAATCACCTCAAAATTAAACTCCTGAAAAATAAGTAGCCAACAACATATCTGTTGAGATATTGTAACTTCAAAGAATATTATATTTGTACTTTATTATTCTAGAGATGTTTCATTCCTCCGTGAAGATCTTATTGTATATCCGGAGATGTTTATTCCTCCGTCGGAATGTGGTAACTTGGGTTATTAGACTTCCCTAGTGGGGGTCGGCCCTATGTGTGTTATGTGGGTCAAAGGGTTATTAGACCACCCTAGAGGGGTCAGCCCAGTCAGTTGTAGTGGGGTATTTAACTCATTGGTTAAATACGATCCTACATGTCTTATGTAAAAGACAAGTCGGAGTAGTGTATAAATAGAGGAGGTGTATTCCTCATTCCACACACTCACTCACTTGAGAGTAGTGCACTTGTGGAGGAGAGGTCTGCTATGATGGAGGAGGAGATCATGTATTTGGTTTGCATCTTTGTATATTGCTGGTCATCTATATTGAGGAAGCTTTACTGGGTTTTCTACCCCATGAGGGTTTCCCAGGATAAATCTGTGTCTCTTGTGTTTATGCTATGCTTGTTGTTTCTTCAGTGATCCTATATATGCTTGTTGTTGCAGCAACACCCCCCACCAAAATTTTTGTACATATTGGGGCCCCTCCTTTCATTTTTGTAGAAAGTTTGCCTAAGAAGCCATCCCAGCCGTCAGCTGTGTTTTAAACATAAAATCTTGTTTCCCAACTGAACATCTTGCCATCAATCCTTCCATTTTTTTCCCCAGAGAGCCAAAAGGGAACTTAGAATTTTTCCCAACGTTTTGGAATCTCACGGGCTATCTCCCCGAAACTGCAGAAGCCAAACGTCCAACCTTTCCGAAAGAAGGACTTAGATTTTCTTTGTCAAAATCGTAGACCGTGAGAAAGAAGTTACGGAAACCTTCAGTTTTTCTTCCCGAAACGGCGGGAGAACTTGGGAAAGACGCCCGAAGAGGACTTATATTTTTTCGATTGGAAAGCTGCGGAAACCATTGGTCAATGCCTCCCGAAACGGCGGAGTCCTTCACTCGAGGAGACTATGCCGCGGAAAGATTCCGGTTGTTCTCCCGAAACGACGGAAGTCTTTTACATAACTCTCCCGAAAGAAAACTTAGAACATTTTGACCGTTCGCGGAGAGATTGGGGTTTTTCTGTCCAAAACAGCGGGAACAGTTTGTGAAACTTTTTCGAAACCCGGAAAAGAACTTAGAATCTTTCATTGAAAATTCGCGGAAACCTTCGAAGAAGTTCCCCGAAATCCCACGGAGGAATTCACGATTTCCTTCCGAAACTATCGAAAGACTTAGATTTTCTTTTTCGGAGGCTTCCGGCGTTCTCTCCCGAAACCACAGAAGCTTTCGGGCTACCCTCCCAAAACGGCGGAAGCCAATCGCTTAAACCGCTCAGAAGAGACCTTCAAAATGATTCCGGGAAAATGTGCGGAAGAGTATATGATTTGCTCCCGAAACGGCGGGAGCTATTCGTCTAAAACGCCCGAAAAGACTTAGAAAAATCTTCGATGAAAAGATTGCGGAAGCTACTGGTAAATTCCTCCCGAAACTGCGAAAAGTTCGCCCTGACTTGCCGAAACGTCAAAACGCTGAGGCCCTTCTGGAACAATTCAAAGAAACCGCCCGCAACCGTGGAAACCTTCAAGTTTCCCTTCCGAAGCTAGCGGGAGCCTTCGCCATATCTTCCCGAAAAACCCACAAGACTTAGAAATTTTTGATTTTCGGAAACCCTTCGCGAATAACGCCCGAAACGGCGGAAGCCTTGGCATTGTCCGTCTGCGACGTGGGATTCTTTGCGGAAGGGTTTGAGTTTCCCTTCCGCGATGCGCTCCCGAAACGGCGGAAATCTTCCCTGAACCTTTCCGCAGCGGCGGGTGTAATTCGCGAGTTGGTCCCGCGAAAGGCGGTCACACGCGGATCGAAATATCTGACGTGACCGCCGACGTACTAGCACTTAAACCACGCCACCCACCAAACTAAATGCTCGCTCGTGCCTGTCTTTTATAAATTGACGGTGGGGGCTCGAGCCAATGCACCATTGTTTTCGATTGGCAAACGACGTGGAACGCCGTGCAAATCGCTCCAGCTCACCTCGCTCACCCGCGCTCGCGGCCACCTCGTTCAAGCAATCCCCACGGTGCCAGGTAGGATTTTAACCTTGAATTTCGCTATTGGGTTGTCTTTTGTTCGAAAAACAATGGGTTTTAGTGGGATTTTGACGGGCAAAACACCCGTCAAGGGTTATGTTTTGCCCGTCAGACGCAGTTGAATGGATTTCTCGTCTCGTCATATAAAGCATTAACTTTTTTTATTTTTATTGAGTAGAGACGGTTGGTTTGGGCGGTTAAACCTGTTCCATTTTTTATCCCTGGGCCGCGTGCCTCGTTGTGGGGAGAATCTGTCGAAACCCCATAGGCTTTTCATGTCCCCGGCCGAAGAGCTCAGGATGTAAAACCCCGGGCCTTGCCATAAAACCTCAGTCCCTCGACGCCCTCTACCCAAGTCAAAACCTAATCTCCGACGCCATTGTCCTTGTTCAAATCCCGAAGCGTTCAAGACGCGCTAGCCGAAACCCGAAACCGTGGCCACCCTAACCTTTCCCGTCAGTGTGTCGTCGGCACCGTCACCCTTGCTCGGATTATAACTTCTCATAGAGCACCTCGGCGAGTGCCGTGAGTGACAATAGCATTCGAAGCCCTCACCGAGTCGAAAGTGCGAAAGGGGCTCCCTTGTCGTCACAAAGTCTTTCCAACCCGAGTCTCCCCGCCATTAGCCTTTCCAGCCGCAGTGATGACGAAAGACACCTTCTTCCCCAGGGCGGAACCGAAAACCAATTGCTTCCGCAACTCGCCTATCGAGCCGAGAACAAAATGTGTCCGCGACATAGCCTATCCCCTCAGGAGCATTCCAAACTCATCTTTTAAGAGATTCAAATGTTTCAATTTATGTTTCATGTTGAAATAGTGTTTTGCTTCCTAAATATACAGCTTCATTGTACTTATCTTGTTGATATATTAAAAAAAAACAATGATGCTCTCTGTTAAAACCTCACAGTATGTTGCTCAAAATGACCTGTATATGGGTGTTATCAGGGACAATTCAAGATGCCGAAAACCGGTAAGAAGAAGGCGAAGATGACAGAAAAGAAACCTGCCCCTCTTAAAACTGAAACTTCACTCCAAGACACTAGGTGCACCACTGGTGTCCCTCCAGAAATCAGATGGGGTGACATCTACAGAATGATCCGGGACCAGGAGATCCCAGACATGTTGTTAGAAGAAGGGCCAATTTATCTGAATATCAGAGCCTCAGGCATAACCAGAGTCGCTACCCGCCCTGAGCTGTTCCCCTGTGCTGAAGTGATAGGATGGATACTCCAGCATGCCGATGCTGACGGGAGAGTGATAAATGACAGCAGTAAAGTGGCCATTGCCTCATTTCAACCCGCGTATCTTGCGGCAGCCTACAAGTTTCCCCGGGTCCAACAAGCTCTGACTGATGAATGGCTGAGCCAAATGAACAATGTCGAGATGGCCAAGAAGCTACTAATAGCAGGCAAACATTTGAGGAAGAAAGGGAATGATGAGTATGACGTACAGAATCTAAGAGCTCCTTTTAGAATGATTGCCCTGATGCTGTGCAGAATCTTCGGCATGCCCGATGGCATAGTATACAAGATTCAGTGGGTCCCTATCATCCACTATGTGGCTTTTAAGGGAACTTTGTTTGACTGGGCCACCCTCCTGTCGGATAGTCTGGCCTCAATGATAGTAGCTGCAAGGGAAGGACTAGCCTTAAAGAAGGCTGAATTCTTCATGTCTTCATATCTGATAGATTGTATCTTGGCCAAGATAGACTTCCCCAAATTGGGCTGTACATGGGATAAGGCCACCATGCCAGTCTATATCGCTTACAAGATGTTGTGGGCTCAGAATTACAAGCCCAACTACAAACTCATCTGCGAGGGGTTCATAATGCCCCTGTATGAGAAGATATTCAAGGAGGAACCCAGCTTCCTGTCAGAAAATGATTTGGAAGTCCTTGAGGATTATGGGGACTTTTACTTTTCGGAGCAAGGTACCTACCTGAGAATGTTCGGAGGGACTAAGCCCCCATACATATTGCCGCAGTATGCCACAGACTATGTGGTGCTCAAAGAAGCAGTAAGACAACTCTTCTTGGACGGGATTGGAGCAATGCTCCACAAGCAACACAAGGCTTCCTTTCCCCCTCTACCTTTCTGCATCGGCGCTTACAAGTTCTCGGGGGTTGCCTCGGCCGACGAATTTGTTCAAGAGCTGAAAGCCTTCCACTTCGGTGAGGTAATCTTCCACAGGAACGACAGAAAGGGTAAAGTGGCCGAGCATTGCAAGGATATCTATGCCCACTTCGAGTACTCCCACTATCCTGATGCCGAGGAAGAGGCATTCAGAGGCATCAGCAACATGGCCGAGCTACGGATCTGTCGCCAAGGCACTGGAACAAGCTCTAGCTCAACCAAGTCCCAGAAGACCAGCCAGCAAAAGGAGAAAGAAGCTGAGGATGCCCGAGCTCAGGAAGAGCTCAGATTAAGAGAGGAAGCAAGGTTACAGCGGGAAGCTGAGGAAGTAAGAAAGCAGCAAGAAGCTGAAAATGAAAGACTGCGGAGAGAGGCTGAGGAAGCCCAAAAGCAGAAAGAGGCTGAAGCTGAGCAGGATGAGGCATAAAAGAGGGCAGAAGAAGAATTGAAGACAAGGGAAGATGCCGAGGCAGGTGGATCCGGTATACAGGACATGGAAATAGACACCTCTCAAGCAGGGGGCTCTGGTGCCCAAAATAAAGGAGGAGACCCTGCTCAGGAAGTCCGGACCCCACCAGAAGAAGAAGACATAGACATCATAAACCGACCAATTGTCCCATACACTCCATCGAGAAAGCATACGGTGTCCAAGTGGAATGAGTTTGTCTATGACAAGAAAAGAAAAGCAATGGTCCTCAAATCAGAAGAGAGGATCAAAAGTCCCTTTCATGAAGACATCGTTACCCACCGGGAAGTTACTATAATGCAGAATACGGATCAAGATCCCTTTGCTATGGCGACCGCAGCTGTAGCAACAGCAAAATCATCCCTGGCCAATGTAGGCGTGATGGTAAGAGATAATGAATTGACAAGGAAGAAAGCTCGTACGCTACAACAAACTGTGGCTAATGAGCAATCCCAAAGAGATCTGGCAGTGAACAAGTATAATTGCTTGTACGCTGAACATAAGGAGCTGTCAAACAAGTACAGCCAGCTGGAGGAGGAGAAGGACCAGCTGGCACTCCAAATAATGATTGTAGAAGCGGAGAAGAATGGAGCAGAAGAAAAGGCTTCTCAGCTAGAAGCAGACAAGCAGACATTAGCTGAACGGTTAGAGCAGGCTGAGAGCAAAATGATGGACATGTCTCCCTTCCATGAGCTGTCCTGCAGCATCCTGAAGCAAATAAATGACACGCAGGAGCTAATCACTGACGAGGTTTGCAAGCTCAAGGCCATGATAGTCAGATTAAAAGAAATTAATGCGGAGGCCCACAGGCTCAAAGCTAAGAATACCCGTGTCAAGGAAAATGTCATAAGTCAGATGGCATGGAGAGAGGGGAAAGGGGGTTTCCCCCCGCATCTTCCTTTTAAGGCTGTGGACGATTTTAATGAAGATATAGCCTTGCTAGAGTTTGGCAGGAACTGTGCCAATAAGCTGATAACCAGTGTGCAGAGAACAACGGATAAAATCAACAGTCTATACCAAAAGCTCAAAGGAGTCCATGACAAATGCACATTGAGTTTCCCTCAGACCCTAGAAGACTTCCCGGAAAAGGAGCAGCGGTTGTCTCAGCTAAAGGAAGAGCTAGGCATCCAAATGGAGTATGTGAAAAGGATTGATGTCCTGGCTGTGGATGACCTCTAGCATTATATCGGTTCATCATCACTTCACAACCATCTGCTGAAGGAAGTGCCTCAAGCTGTAGTAGCAGAAGTTCAAAGCATTAAAACAGAGCTCGGGAAGAATGTGACTTCTCAGAAAATCTTGTTTCCTGCTGCAGCAAACATAGTCATAAGGGACACAGGTGTGTGGTACAGCTACATAGCAGAGGAGGAAAGGAAAGCTGCAGCAGCAGGAGGAGCATCAGCAGATCCAGGATCTTCTCTCCCAGCAGCCACTCCAGCTACAGCAGTAGGTTCGAGTCCCTCTTTCCCGGCAGTCATTTTAGAGACTCCAGCTAGCTCAATCCCTCCTTCCCAGGCACAATCAGCAGCCTCAATTGACTTGGGCGACCCTTCCCCAGCTGAGGCTCACGCACAGGAGTAAAAGAGGCTGAAGTCAGTTGAGCAACTCTCTTCAGCCAAACATGTGCCCAGCAGGGAAATCTTTGGTGTTAGCCAATTTTCTGCTATGTATATTTTGAATATGTAAGGCGTAAGCCATGGGACAGCTGTCCCTATTTCTGTCAGAACAATTTTGTAAAAGAAGTAATCATTTTTGGTAGTCGATTATAGAGGAAATTCCTGTAAATGATTGGTGGAGGATGCTAGGTGTCAGTCCAAAGGGCAGATGTGTAGATATAAATAGAAGCTAGCAACGATGAGAAAGGAGTTTTGGCAGGGATTGAAATTTTGAAACCGATACGAGCTATCTTGTATCGGGCCTGTAAATTTATTTTTCTAATAGAAGCCACGGGAGATGGACGTTTTGCATGGGATGTTGGACGGCTGTATGTTGGACTATTCTAATGACTGATGTTCTGTAATGTGAGATCATTCTTATCATCTGAATTATTTCTTTGTATTAATGATTTTGCTCCTCCCTGTGTGCATGCGTTTTTTCTCTATTTTGTGAACAATGAATGCGTTTCACATTAAATCAGGAGCTACCTGCTAATGTCTTCATCATTGCTGTAGATTTTTCTTCTAGATCGAATGGCTAACTGTTCTTTCTTCAGGATAACTCATATGGCTCATTTTTCATGCCTTTAAATTGCTCCTTGCAGGGATCTTTAAGTTTAATTCCAGTTTGTTACATTTGGATTTGTTTCTTTATCCTTTCTACGTGGATTAAATAAACTTTTCTTTGCCTTTTCTGTTTTTTATGAGCAACTGATGCGTTCCATGTTGAATGAGAAGCTATCTTCTCAAGATCTTTATCTTGCTGTAGCTTTACTTGTGAGAATTAACAGCAATCTGTTCTTTCTTTACGATATTTGTTACAGCTGATTGCTCATCCCTTAAGCGTTTTCCCTGCAGGGATAGATAGATTTACTCAGGTTCCTAGACTTAGATCTGTTTTAGTTGCATCTAGATCGAATATAATTTAGGCACTTGCATCTCATTTAAAAGACATAAAACCCAAAAGAAAGGTGGATCGGGCCATAACCGATAGAATCGGATTTAAACTCCAAACCCACGGTTGCCGGAACTGTTAACCGGACGGATTCCCTACACCAAACGGGGGATAGTCTAATTGGGACCATCTCTCGGGGAGAATCCCTTTCTGATTGATGCTACGATATCCGAGGCATCAACAGTTTTTGGCGCTAGAAGGAGGGCCTGAAGTGCATGGCTGATAGAGGAAAATCTTCCGCGGTCATAGATAACACTGAAAACTCGCTTAAAGAAAGCATTTCAAACAGCCCAGATCTTGGATTAATAGACCAAGAACGCCTCATTTCTGACCCTGAGTCTCAAGAAGCTTTGTACGCTGTTCCTTTTACAGAAATAGAGGATCTGAGAAGACATACCAGATCCTACGTTAGACAGCTAGGTGGTTTAAACGCTGTCAACTTCCTCCCCAAGAAAATTACACCTAGAAAGGAGCCACAGTACACCCGTGATTCAATTCTCGTTCAGAGTTTTGAAGAACTGGTAAATCTGACTTTGGAAGAAGTTTCAGACACTCTTAACAAGACAGACCAAGAAAATCTTGAAGAAATTACCACTCCCAAGAGTACTCCACAGGATTCACCCTACAATTCTCCACCAGGGTCTCCACATCCAAACCCAAACATGGATGTACCTGCTTGGAGAGCAAGGGGAGCATTGAACCTAGCTGGACCATTCCATAATCTCCCTAAAAACCCAGAAAAAGGTCTTGCCTAAGTACGATCCAGGGAAAGCCATTTCAGCAGAAGATCACCTCAAGAGTTTTTACTTAGCTTTGAACCTTTTGAACGTACAACATGAAGACGTGGTCTGCAGGTTGTTTCCATATACATTCGAGCCAAAAGTATCATCATGGTACTTTAGCCTACAACCCAGCTCAATCTCTAGTTGGGATGAATTCGAAAAATGTTTTCTAAAGAAATACGGAAACCAAAAGACTGTGGCCACACTTATGAAAGAACTCTTATCCATGAGGATGGAGAAGAAAGAAAAGGTTCAAGATTTCAATCAAAGATTCACTACGCTGTTGAATAACTTCAGTCAAGCTAATAAACCAGCCGAGGAATCTCTAATTGAATACTATACTACCGCTCTTGATGGACCCATAGCAATGTTCGTAAAGAGGTCCAAGAAAACTACCCTAATAGAGAACTTTGAAGAAGCTAGAAAGGTAGAAGAAGAGGCTGATAGCATTGCTAAACATGCCTTAGATGTAGAACCAAAACCAGCAGCTAGCAAAAAACCTTTACTGCTCACTCAAGGTAAAGACGAGCCATCTACGGACATGGAAAATGTAGTCAAGATGATGCAGAAATTATCTAACAAAATCGTAGATCTCGAGAAAGACAAGGCTGTTAGCACATCTAGGAAACCTTTCAAGCCATTTTATAAAAGAAGGGAAGATGGGGAACAGACTCATCCACCAATGAACGCTGCCCCTGTTTTAAACTTGAATGAGATAGGGATGGAAAATTTCTACACTTTTCACCAAGAACCACATTCGGAAAAGAGCTGCCCGCAATGGATCAATTCCATGAGCTTAGTCATGAACCAAATGTTAGATTCTCAGATCCCAGATCAGGATGATCCTCCAGAAGAGTCAAGCCCCAAGTTAGAGGAACCAACCCCGGACACTACCATGGTGTTGTGGGATTGGGTACCTATGACCAAATTAGTAGAAGAAGATCACATAGATAGCTCTCCCTCTACCATAAATGTTGCCACTCGCAGCAAGGGCCCAATTGCGGATCCTATGCCAGTCATCGTTCCCCATAAGCCTAGAGTTTCGAAAGACCCGCCTAGGAGGCATATACCAATCATCCCACCACAGCCCAAAGTAAACCAAATAGCGGCCAAATAGCCAAGTGCTGACAACATAGTTCAACCACCTAAGGTCACCATGAGCAAAACAGATCATCCAACTCGAATTGGAAACGAATCCGACATAGGGTATGATATTATCGAAGACATCAAGAAAGTCAAAGCGAACATATCAATATTCGACATGTGTAGCTTGCCCCATCTGTTGGGTATGTTATATCTCTTCACATGGTCGCTGCATGTACAACACGATCCCTACGGCACTAGTGATTCGCCTGCGCCGGGCGTGTCCGGACGGGGGGGTTTAGAGGGGGGGGTAGCCCGACAGGGCCCACCCCCTTCGTTTCGGACCGTTAGGCCCCCGGAGTCCGCGCGGAGCGCAAAATTTTTTCGGTTGCTTTTTGCTTTTTCGCAATTTTTGACCCATTGTACTCTATCTAATCCCGGTAAAAGGGATTAGGGTTGTAACCTAATTTCGGGTAAACGAATTAGGGTTTTAGATGCTGCGGAATACCATTTATTGTATTGTACATGGTTAAATAAAACATATAATGAAAAAGGAGCTATGCGGCTCTAAGTTTTGCTGGTTTTTTCCCGGTTAAGGGTTTCCAGGTGAAAATCTCTGTGTAATGTGTGTGCCATTGTGTATTTTCTGTTAATGCTTAAGAATCATATAAGTTTGTACTTCACTGTTAAGGTTTAAAACTTACATTTGGTATCAGAGCATTTTTTGGGTTCATAGGGACGCCTTTGTTTCCAAGGGTTTGGCTCGATCTTGGATTTGTGATAAACCTAGTTTCAGTGGGAGCTTTGCAGCGGTGATTTATTTTTTCTTTAAAGAATGGAAAGCAGTTCTAGATTCGAGATTGAGAAATTTAATGGTCAGAGCTTTGAGCTATGGAAGCTCAAGATGGAAGATCTTCTAGTAGATAGAGAACAGTGGATCGCAGTAGATCCAGGTACCATGCCCTCTGGTGCAGTAAAAGAAGAATGGGAAAAGCTGGAAAGAAAAGCAAGGAGCACCATTCGTCTTTGCCTTGCAGATTCGGTATTGGTGAACGTATCTGGAGAAGACAGTGCAAAGAATCTATGGGATAAACTGGGAAGTCTGTATCAGTCAAAGTCCCTGGTAAATAAGTTATTTCTGCGAAAGAAATTGTACCTTCTGAGGATGACTGATGGAGACTCTGTTTCAGAGCATCTAAACGCCTTCAATACTCTGGTAAGTCAGTTGACATCTGTTGGTATTACAATTGCTGATGATGAAAAATGTATTAGTCTGTTGTGCTCTTTGCCAGATTCATGGGATAATCTGGTTATAGCTATTGGGAGTAATGCAACCACGCTAAACTTTGATGATGTGGTTGCATCCCTACTATCGGAGGAAATGAGGCGGAGATCCATAGATAGTTCAGCCAAGGATGCCTTATTTGTAAGAGGTCGCTCTGGAGACAGATCAAAAAATAAGCCTTCAGGTGGTAGATCTAAATCTAGAGGGAGATCTAAATCTCCAGGACCTTCTGTAAGAAAATGCTGGAAGTGCGGTAAAGCTGGGCATTACAAGAAGGATTGTAAATCCAAAAATACTGATAAAAGTAGAGGACCTAATGATGCTCCATCCGCAGATGGGAAAGAATCTACAGAGGAAGGAGGAGATGTGTATCTGGCATCTTCAAATACACATGCAGAGCATGATTCGTGGTTGATTGACTCAAGTGCATCTTATCATATGACTCCTCACAGGGAGTGGTTTTCTGAATACGAAAAGTATGATGGAGGAGATGTATTTCTGGGAGACAACTCGGTGGCGAAAATCATAGGTCGAGGAAAGAACAAGCTACTGCTCAAAGATGGAAGGGTTAAAACTCTTCCCGGGGTTCTGCACATTCCAAAGCTGGCTAGAAACCTTATATCTGTAAGTAAAATGGATGATGCAGGTGTGAAAACATTATTTGAAAAGAACACATGCAAGATGGTTCGAGAATCACTGGTGCTGATGAGGGGAGTTCGGATTGGAACTCTATACAAGTTGTTGGGAAGCACCTTCAAAAATGGATGTAACAGTACTATTGTTCCTGAGGGTAAAAATGAAGGAGACGGAGTCCTTACTGTCTCTAGTGAGAAGACATCGCTATGGCATCGAAGGCTGGGACATATTGGAGAGAAGGGTCTTCGACTATTACAAAGTAAAAGTATGGTTGAAGGCATGTCTGATTTCACATTAGATTTTGATTTCTGTGAACATTGCTTATATGGTAAACAGAATCGAGTAAGATTCTCATCTGGTGTTGTAAGAGCTAAAGGAATCTTAGAGTTAATACACAGTGATGTTTTTGGACCTGTGCCTGTTCCATCACTTGGTAAATCTGTGTATTATGTTTCATTTATAGATGATTTCTCAAAGAAAACTTGGATTTATTTCCTGCGTAAGAAATCTGAGGTTTTTAATAGATTCAAAGAATTTAAGGCTCTTGCTGAGAATCAAATTGAGAAGAAAATAAAAGTACTCAGAACAGATAACGGTGGAGAATTCTGTGAAAGTGAATTTGAGGAGTTCTGTAAAACGTGTGGAATAGCAAGGCAAAAGACTACTCCATACACACCTCAACAGAATGGGGTTGCAGAAAGGATGAACAGGACATTGATGGAAAAGGCAAGGAGTATGCTCAGTGGTGCAGGGCTAGCACAACAATTCTGGGTAGAAGCTGTTGACACTGCGTGTTACCTAGTGAATAGGACACCCACATCAGTGTTGGTTGACAAGACACCTCATGAGGTTTGGACTGGTAAGAAACCCTCCCTCTCTCATCTCAGAGTGTTTGGGTGTGATGCTTTTGTACATGTTCCAAAGGAGAAAAGGAGCAAGTTGGATAATAAAGCGGAAAAATGTATCTTCATTGGTTACAAGGATGGAGTGAAAGGTTACAAGCTGTGGAACCCAGTAAAAAGGCAAACAGTTTACAATCGAGATGTGATCTTCAGATAAGTTGAAAGCACTTCCAAGATTGAGGATGTACCAAAGGAAAAGGATTCAGAGAAGCTACACTTTGATATCAAGGATGAAAGAGGTGACTCTTTTGAGGAACCAGATTCGTCTGAATCAGATGAGGAGGCAGAATCGTCTGAATCAGATGAAGAGGTGGATCCACAGACTCCGGTATTGAGGAGATCTGACCGAGAAAGAAGGCAAGTTGAAAGGTACAGTCCCCCTGATTTTTGTTCTAATTTTGTGTTATCTATTACTGATGATGATCCTAGAACTGCTAAAGAGGCAATGGATTCAGAAGATAGTAAACTATGGAAGAAGGCCATGATAGAAAAAATGGATGCCTTGGACAAAAATGAGGCATGGGATCTGGTTGAGTTGCCAGAAGGAAGAAAGCCTATTGGAATCAAATGGGTATTCAAGAAGAAGTTAAATGCAGCAGGTAAAGTGGAGAAGTACGAGGCTCGACTAGTTGCGAAAGGTTACTCCCAAATTGAGGGCATCGATTTTGGTGAGATTTTTTCACCTGTTGCAAAATTGACTTCTATTAGATTTCTTCTATCTATTTCTGCTGCTTTTGACCTTGAAGTAGAACAGATGGATGTAAAGACGGCTTTCCTACATGGAAATCTTAATGAAGAGATCTATATGAAGCAACTAGAACGGTTTGTGGTGAAAGGAAGAAAGGAGCTTGTCTGTAAGCTGAAAAAATCTCTCTACGGATTGAAACAATCTCCCAGAATGTGGTATCAAAAATTTGATACTTATATACTGGGACTTGGTTTCTCAAGAAGCAAAGCTGATCACTGTGTTTATTTTAAGCTAACTGGTGATCATTTTATTTATGTAATATTGTATGTTGATGATATGTTGCTAATTGGAAACAACAAGGAAATCATCAAGGATGTCAAGAATCAGCTGTCATCTGAATTTGACATGAAAGATCTTGGTGCTGCAAACTTCATTTTGGGCATGGAAATAAAAAGAGATCGTGAAAACATGAAACTCTGGTTAAATCAGAAGAAATATGTTGAAACGATATTGAAGAGATTTAATATGCAGGAAAGCAAACCAGTGAAGGTGCCCATTCCTGTAGGTGTAAGGTTAGCTGCAGAACAGTGTCCCACGACACAAGAAGAGGTAGAGGACATGTCTCATGTTCCCTATGCTAGTGCAGTTGGCAGTCTGATGTATGCCATGGTCTGTACTAGACCAGATATAGCCCATGCAGTGGGAGTTTTGAGTAGATACATGTCAAAACCAGGAAAGGAACATTGGACTGCAGTAAAGAGGGTCTTCAGGTATTTGCGTGGCACTACAGATTCTGCAATCTGCTACCAAGGAAGACTCGGTCAAAAGAGAGAGATAGATATACAAGGATTTGCTGATGCTGACTGGGCTGGAGATCTTGATCACAGAAGATCTACAAGTGGCTACGTTTTTAATCTATTTGGAGGAGCAATTAGTTGGATGAGTAGAAGACAAGCTGTAGTTGCACTTTCAACTACAGAAGCTGAATACATGGCAGCTACCCATGCAAGTAAGGAAGCTGTATGGTTGCAAAGATTGTGTTCAGGTATTGGTTTTGTTCAGAATGCAGTAAAAATTGGCTGTGATAGCTCAAGTGCAATATTTCTGGAAAAGAACCCTGCTTATCACTCGAGGACAAAGCACATTGATGTGCAGTACCATTTCGTCAGAGACATGGTTGAACAAAACAAAGTGTTGCTGGAGAAGGTTGACACTTTGGTAAATGTTGCAGACTCTTTGACAAAGTCTGTGAGTACTCAGAAGTTCTCTTGGTGTAAAGAGAACATGGGCATTGTTGCCCTGAATTGTTGAAGTCATAAATTTCTCCTGTATGTGAAGAGAACAACAAGTGGGAGAATGTTGGGTATGTTATATCTCTTTACATGGTCACTGCGTGTACAACACGATCCCTACGGCACTAGTGATTCGCCTGCGCCAGGCGTGTCCGGAGGGGGGGGTTTAGAGGGGGGGGTAGCCCGACAGGGCCCACCCCCTTCGTTTCGGACCGTTAGGTTTCAAAACGACACGGAGGGGGCCGTTAGGCCCCCGGAGTCCGCGCGGAGCACAAAATTTTTTGGGTTGCTTTTTGCTTTTTCGCAATTTTTGACCCATTGTACTCTATCTAATCCCGGTAAAAGGGATTAGGGTTGTAACCTAATTTCGGGTAAACGAATTAGGGTTTTAGATGCTGTGGAATACCATTTATTGTGTTGTACATGGTTAAATAAAACATATAATGAAAAAGGAGCTATGCGGCTCTAAGTTTTGCTGGTTTTTTCCCGGTTAAGGGTTTCCAGGTGAAAATCTCTGTGTAATGTGTGTGCCATTGTGTATTTTCTGTTAATGCTTAAGAATCATATAAGTTTGTACTTCACTGTTAAGGTTTAAAACTTACACCATCAACGAGACAAACTGCTGCATGTTCTACAACCAAAAACCAGCACTACATTAACGGATTCTCAAGACAATCCCGAAATTAATGAGGCTAGCATCGGTGGGAAATCCAAATCTCAAACATTGCCTTTCCTATTGACCTTTGAAATTTTTAATCACAATGTTCACAACTGTTTGGTAGACTCTGGAGCTTCTTCAAACGTTATGCCACTGTCAATTTGTAGGAAAATTAATGGGCAGCCCGTGCCATCTCCAGCTCAAATTATCCAATTAGACAGGACTGCTGTCAAGGTTATTGGGGAGATGGAAGATGTTCTAATTAGACTGTCAGCCGACCCTAGAGTCTGTCAATTCATTGACATAATGGTGGTCGATATTCCTGAAGCCTATGGGCTGATTTTAAGTAGGGATTGGTCTACTAAGCTGAGCGGTTACTTTGCTACTGATTGGTCTCATCTATGGCTGCCTTATCAGAACAGGCAGAATCAGATTAAAGTTCTTAGGGAACCTCATATGAAACAAAACGTAACTCAGCTAGAAGAAAAGAATGAAGCCGTAACTTTCTCATCTTCGGTTCTGGGGAATTATTTCTTGGAAATGGATCCTGGTAATTATCAATCTGAAACCATCAGCCATGAATCAGATAAACAGTTCGATCTCCTTCATTTCTCTCGGACTAATGATGTTGATTGTAACATATTCAATTTAGTTGCTAACATAGACCACAAAGAAACTAACTTAGTTGAATCTAAAGATGTTTTTTGGACATTATACTTTGATGGTTCGAAAAATCTGGAAGGATCCGAAGCCGGTTGTGTTCTAATGGATCCAAAAAGGAAAAGTGTTTTTTGTCTTGTAGATTAGAATTCGATTGTACTAATAATACCGCGGAATATGAAGCTCTGGTACATGGATTAAAGAAGGCCATTGGCTTAAATCTTAAGTACCTGAAGGTTTTTGGTGACTCCGAGATAGTTGTAAGACAGGTAAGGGACACCATTCATTGTCTCTCACCTCACTTGAAAGTTTATCAGGCTGAGGTATGGGATTTAATCATGCATTTTGACGCTTTCAATATAAAATCAATTCCTAGATTGCAAAATTCTGCTGCTGATTTGTTAGCAACATCTGCTTCTAGATTGGTGCCGTCAAATAATAAATGCTCAATTGAATTGATTTTCAGGCCTTCCATTCCCGATAACATCACGAACTTCAGAGTCTTCGATGATGATGAACAAATTATCAGCTTCCTGACAAACGAAGATAGCTTTCAAGGAACTGCAATAGATGAGGAAGAACATGACGCTAATTTGATGAAGAAATATGAGGAGAAAGGAAATTTCATGCCAAAAGGGGTAAGGTCCCTCGAAATGATTTTCGATCTTCAAAACAAGTTCAAAAGACCCGCTAATACCAAAACCAACAGCTCATCAATGCAACATGAGTTGGTTAATTTGGGTACCGAGGCAGAACCAAAATTTGTCAACCTTGGCAAATGTTGTTCACCAGGAGAAAGAGATAGGTTCATTAAGTTGTTTAAACAGTACAAGGATGTTTTTGCATGGACCTATGAAGATCTGAAAACATATGACGTCCGCATCATTCAGCATGTTATACCAATGAAAGCGGGGGTCAAGCCATTTCAGCAGCAGTTGAGAAGGATGCATCCTACTCTAGAACCGCTAATCCAAAAGGAATTAAAGAAGCTCCTGGACGCTAAGATAATCTTCAAAGTTCGGCATTCTGAATGGGTTGCAAACTTGGTTCCCGTAAGGAAGAAGTCGGGAGAGATTAGGCTATGTGTAGATTTCAGAAATTTAAACAAAGCCTCAGATAAAGACAACTACCCCGTACCTTCAATGGAGCAAATCCTACAAATGGTGTCAGGATCCGAATTGTTTTCTCTCCTCGATGGTTTCTCGGGCTATAATCAAGTGTTAGTAGCCGAAGAAGATCGTCTCAAGACCACTTTCAGAACTAAGTGGGGAACTTTCGCTTACAGAAGAATGCCATTTGGTCTGATAAATGCAGGAGCTACATTCCAAAGGGCGATGGATATTGCCTTCCGAGGATTGGGTGGGCAATGTGTTGTTGTTTACTTAGATGATGTGACAGTCTTTTCGAAGAAGAGGGAAGATCATGTTGTTCATCTGAGGCATATCTTTGATCGTTTCCGGAAGTATGGTATTTCCTTAAATCCCAAGAAGAGCGTGTTTGCTGTGCCCGAAGGTAAGCTCTTGGGTCATATCATCTCCAAAGGGGGAGTGTCAATCGACCAGGAAAGAGTCCAAGCTATTAATAAGATTCCAATGCCTCACAACAAAAAATCTATGCAGTCTTTCATGGGCACCATCAATTTTGTCCGCGGATTTGTTCCGGATTTTGCACAAATTGTTAAGCCACTGCAACAGATAGTTAAACAAAGCATACAATTCAAGTGGACAGATTTGGAGAAGGACGCATTTAGATATATCAAGGCAGCTGTAGCTAAGGCTCCTTCCTTAAGAAGCCCAGATTTCGATAAGGATTTCATCTTGTATACCTTTGCCTCGGATGACTCTCTCGCAGCTGTACTCACACAAAAGGTGGAGTTGGGGGACGAATACCCAATTTCGTTTATGAGCACTGGTCTGCAGGGGGCCGAGCTGAACTATCCCGTGGTGGACAAGCATGCCTATGCGGTCTTCAAAGCAGTCAAGCAGTTTAGGCCATACATTTTGAAGAACAGAACTAAAGTCATAGTTCCCCATCCAGCTGTTAGATCCCTTTTCGTTCAAAAGGAATTGGGAGAGAGGAGAGGGAACTGGGTCACAGCTCTGCAGGAGTATGATTTGGAATTTAAACCGGCTACAATCATCAAAGGACAAGGTCTGTGCAAGTTACTGGCGGGAAACTCGACTGATGAAGAGCACCATTGGAGAAATGAAGCTGAGTTAAATTCGGTTGAGGTATGTCATATCTTCACAGCCCCCCAGTCATGGTATAGGGATCTGGTGCACTATTTACAGCAGGGATATCTACCCGACCACTGGAACTCTAAGCAAAGAAGGGCACTCCGCTTGAAATCAGCACCCTATCAAATCATTGATGGGATTCTTTTCAGAAAGAATTATGATGGAGTCCTTCTTAGATGTTTGGAAAAGGAATATGCAAACAGAGTTGTCAAAGAATTGCATGACGGCCCCACGGGCGAACATTATTCAGGTGAGACAACAGCACACAAGATACTGAGAGATGGGTATTACTGGCCCACTCTGTTTCGAGATGCCCACACATACGCACGGAATTGCGATGTATGTCAAAGAAGTGCCGGGAAGTTACCTAAGGCAGCAGGACCATTGCAGCCGGTCATCATCTCTGAGCCTTTTGAGCAATGGGGCATAGATGTTATCGGAGAAATCAATCCAAATTCTTCATTGCAACATCGATACATCCTGACGGCTACCGACTACTTCACTAGGTGGATAGAGGCCATCCCGTTGCGCAAGATCAATGAAGACGCAGTTATCATCTTGTTGAAAGAGAACATCATAACCAGGTTTGGGGTTCCAATTTCCCTTGTTTTTGATAATGCTACTTATTTTTCATCTTGCAAGATAAATGAATTTGTTTATGAATGGGGAATTAAGTTGCATTATTCAGCCAATTACTACCCTCAGGGAAACGGATTAGCTGAATCCTCAAACAAGAATTTGATTCGAATCCTTAAGAAAACTGTGATAGAAAACCAGAGAAGTTGGCATGTGTCTCTCCCAAACGCCTTATGGGCAGATAGGGTAACCCCGAAGAATGCTTTAGGTGTCTCCCCTTTTACTCTTGTCTATGGCAAGGAAGCCATTCTTCCACCAAACATCTTACTACCATCCTTGCAATTGTCCCAAGCCTCTTGAGGTTCTGGTAGCCAAGCCTTACAATCCAGGATCAACACCCTGCTTCAGCTAGAAGAAGCCCGACACAGAGCTAAAGATCAATTCCATCAACACCAGGACATAGTTAAGAGATGGTTCGATAAGAGGAAATCCGGCAAGAGGGATTTTGAAGTCGGGGATTTAGTCCTGAAATGGGACCATAATCATGAAGGAAAAGGAATGCATACGAAATTGAAACATCTATGGGTAGGTCCGTACCAAATTTCTGCAAAATTAGGCCCATCTACTTATAAATTGGCAAATCTCGAGGGAGAAGAAGTAGCCCTTCCTCTCAATGGCCTCGCTCTGAAACAATACTTCGCATAGTCTCCTCGAGACTTCCTGTACATAAATAAAGTTTTCTTTTGCTTTAGCCTTTAGTTGCTTTATTTTTTTTTATTTTTTTTCGGCCATGTTGTTTCTCTCTTTGATTTTTTTTACAACAAGTTTTGTTTTCTGAACGCCCTTCTGGTTGAGATTCCCGTTGAAGATAGCTCTCTCAAAGAAAACTTGCAACCCATGAGTCTGGAACTCTGCTCAAGTAAATCCGATCTGGTGTGCTCTCGCTGAAATGTTCAGAAGGGGGGAAGCCTACCCTGCTAGTCACACTAATCTTGTTTAATAGCGGAGACCTATGACCATCTTCACTACTATTGTTGGGCTCCACCCACTCTCACACTTTAAAGGCATCTCAAGAAGGTTACCAAAGTTGGACCCATGGAAAGTGGCACCTCTCGAGGACATGGGGTATTGAAATGACTCCATGCTGCAGATTTAACAGCCAAAATGGCCTACGTTCAAGAGTTTGTTTTCCAGAGATTCTCGCCTCAATTAAAGCATGGATGAGACAAAAGAAAAAGACATGTAAAATCAAGAAGGTTGTCCAAAAGGTCCATCTCAAAATGGGCTCCTCCCCGTCCGTGAAGTTTGATCAAATCAATAAAATTTCTAACTCACACAAAAGGACATTATGGGTTGAGGAACCTAAATCAAAGATCGTGTCCAAAAGAAAATATCTCTGGAAGGCTCAAACAGCTAAGATGTCCAAAGTACAAACATCCAAAAGGATGCAAGCAGCATGGGAATGAGGAACAAGAGCAATAATGTCCACGACCAAGTGTTGCAGATCCTGTGGAGTCCGGCAGTAGTGGCCATTCGAAAGATGACCCTCCTAAAATGAATCTCATATGCTGGCCCTCCGAGAGTGGTGAAGATGTCTCGGTCGAAGCTCCCCTGTCCCCAATGGCTAGCAGGTAAAGTGCCTCCTTCCCCTCGCATGAGTCTAAAATGCTCAGCTGAGTAGTGCACCCGAGATGGATGTCTTCAATGAGGTTTCGGACCATGAAGAGGAATTTTTCAGAGATCTGTGTTCGCCAGCGACTCGCCATTGTTGTTGCAGCAACACCCCCCCCAAAAAAATTTTGTACATATTGGGGCCCCTCCTTTCATTTTTGTAGAAAGTTTGCCTAAGAAGCCATCCCAGCCGTTAGCTGTGTTTTAAACATAAAATCTTGTTTCCCAACTGAACATCTTGCCATCAATCCTTCCATTTTTTTCCCCAGAGAGCCAAAAGGGAACTTAGAATTTTTCCCAATGTTTTGGAATCTCTCGGGCTATCTCCCCGAAACTGCGGAAGCCAAACGTCCAACCTTTCCGAAAGAAGGACTTAGATTTTCTTTGTCAAAATCGTAGACCGTGAGAAAGAAGTTACGGAAACCTTCGGTTTTTCTTCCCGAAACGGCGGGAGAACTTGGGAAAGACGCCCGAAGAGGACTTAGATTTTTTCGATTGGAAAGCTACGGAAACCATTGGTCAATGCCTCCCGAAACGGCGGAGTCCTTCGCTCGAGGAGACTATGCCGCGGAAAGATTCAAGTTGTTCTCCCGAAACGACGGAAGTCTTTTACATAACTCTCCCGAAAGAAAACTTAGAACATTTTGACCGTTCGCGGAGAGATTGGGGTTTTTCTGTCCAAAACGGCAGGAACAGTTTGTGAAACTTTTCTGAAACCCAGAAAAGAACTTAGAAGCTTTCATTGAAAATCCGCGGAAACCTTCGAAGAAGTTCCCTGAAATCCCGCGGAGGAATTCACGATTTCCTTCCGAAACTATCGAAAGACTTAGATTTTCTTTTTCGGAGGCTTCCGGCGTTCTCTCCCGAAACCACGGAAGCTTTCGGGCTACCCTCCCGAAACGGCGGAAGCCAATCGCTTAAACCGCTCGGAAGAGACCTTCAAAATGATTCTGGGAAAATGTGCGGAAGAGTATAAGATTTGCTCCCGAAACGGCGGGAGCTATTCGTCTAAAACGCCCGAAAAGACTTAGAAAAATCTTCGATGAAAAGATTGCGGAAGCTACTGGTAAATTCCTCCTGAAACCGCGAAAAGTTCGCCCTGACTTGCCGAAACGTCGAAACGCTGAGGCCCTTCCGGAACAATTCAAAGAAACCGCCCACAACCGCAGAAACCTTCAAGTTTCCCTTCCGAAGCTAGCGGGAGCCTTCGCCATATCTTCCCGAAAAACCCACAAGACTTAGAAATTTTTGATTTGCGGAAACCCTTCGCGAATAACGCCCAAAAAGGTGGAAGCCTTGGCGTTGTCCGTCCGCGACGTGGGATTCTTTGCGGAAGGCTTTGAGTTTCCCTTCCACGATGCGCTCCTGAAATGGCGGAAATCTTCCCTGAACCTTTCCGCAGCGGCGGGTGTAATTCGCGAGTTGGTCCCGCGAAAGGCGGTCGCACGCGGATTGAAATCTCTGACGTGACCGCCGACGTACTAGCACTTAAACCACGCCACCCACCAAACTAAATGCTCGCACGTGCCTGTCTTTTATAAATTGACGGTGGGGGCTCGAGCCAATGCACCATTGTTTTCGATTGGCAAATGACGTGGAACGCCGTGCAAATCGCTCCAGCTCACCTCGCTCACCCGCGCTCGTGGCCACCTAGTTCAAGCGATCCCCACGGTGCCAGGTAGGATTTTAACCTTGAATTTCGCTATTGGGTTGTCTTTTGTTCGAAAAACAATGGGTTTTAGTGGGATTTTGACGAGCAAAACACCCGTCAAGGGCTATGTTTTTCCCGTCAGACGCAGTTGAATGGAGTTCTCGTCTCGTCATATAAAGCATTAACTTTTTTTATTTTTATTGAGTAGAGACGGTTGGTTTGGGCGGTTAAACCTGTTCCATTTTTTATCCCCGGGCCACGTGCCTCGTTGTGGGGAGAATCTGTCGAAACCCCATAGGCTTTTCATGTCCCCGGCCGAAGAGCTCAGGATGTAAAACCCCGGGCCTTGCCATAAAACCTCAGTCCCTCAACGCCCTCTACCCAAGTCAAAACCTAATCTCCGACGCCATTGTCCCTGTTCAAATCCCGTAAGCGTTCAAGTCGCGCGAGCCAAAACCCGAAACCGTGGCCACCCTAACCTTTCCCGTCAGTGTGTCGCTGGCGCCGTCACCCTCGCTCGGATTAGAACTTCTCATAGAGCACCTCGGCGAGTGCCGTGCGTGACAATAGCATTCGAAGCCCTCACCGAGTCGAAAGTGCGAAAGGGGCTCCCTTGTCGTCACAAAGTCTTTCCAACCCGAGTCTCCCCGCCATTAGCCTTTCCAGCCGTAGTGATGACGAAAGACACCTTCTTCCCCAGGGCGGAACCGAAAACCAATTGCTTCCGCAACTCGCCTATCGAGCCGAGAACAAAATGTGTTCGCGACATAGCCTATCCCCTCAGGAGCATTCCAAACTCATCTTTTAAGAGATTCAAATGTTTCAATTTATGTTTCATGTTGAAATAGTGTTTTGCTTCCTAAATATACAGCTTCATTGTACTTATCTTGTTGATATATTAAAAAAAAACAATGATGCTCTCTGTTAAAACCTCACAGTATGTTGCTCAAAATGACCTGTATATGGGTGTTATCAGGGACAAGTCAAGATGCCGAAAACCGGTAAGAAGAAGGCGAAGATGACAGAAAAGAAACCTGCCCCTCTTAAAACTGAAACTTCACTCCAAGACACTAGGTGCACCACTGGTGTCCCTCTAGAAATCAGATGGGGTGACATCTACAGAATGATCCGGGACCAGGAGATCCCAGACATGTTGTTAGAAGAAGGGCCAATTTATCTGAATATCAGAGCCTCAGGCATAACCAGAGTCGCTACCCGCCCTGAGCTATTCCCCTGTGCTGAAGTGATCGGATGGATACTCCAGCATGCCGATGCTGACGGGAGAGTGATAAATGACAGCAGTAAAGTGGCCATTGCCTCATTTCAACCCGCGTATCTTGCGGCAGCCTACAAGTTTTCCCGGGTCCAACAAGCTCTGACTGATGAATGGCTGAGCCAAATGAACAACGTTGAGATGGCCAAGAAGCTACTAATAGCAGGCAAACATTTGAGGAAGAAAGGGAATGATGAGTATGACGTACAGAATCTAAGAGCTCCTTTTAGAATGATTGCCCTGATGCTGTGCAGAATCTTCGGCATGCCCGATGGCACAGTATACAAGATTCAGTGGGTCCCTATCATCCACTATGTGGCTTTTAAGGGAACTGTGTTTGACTGGGCCACCCTCCTGTCGGATAGTCTGGCCTCAATGATAGTAGCTGCAAGGGAAGGACTAGCCTTAAAGAAGGCTGAATTCTTCATGTCTTCATATCTGATAGATTGTATCTTGGCCAAGATAGACTTCCCCAAATTGGGTTGTACATGGGATAAGGCCACCATGCCAGTCTATATCGCTTACAAGA
The DNA here is from genome assembly GCA_027924585.1 of Larix kaempferi. Lineage (NCBI taxonomy): Eukaryota > Viridiplantae > Streptophyta > Pinopsida > Pinales > Pinaceae > Larix > Larix kaempferi. The sequence continues at coordinate 5,191,187 of BSBM01000826.1, read as the reverse complement.
TGTTGTGGGCTCAGAATTACAAGCCCAGATACAAACTTATCTGCGAGGGGTTCATAATGCCCCTGTATGAGAAGATATTCAAGGAGGAACCCAGCTGCCTGTCAGAAAATGCTTTGGAAGTCCTTGAGGATTATGGGGACTTTTACTTTTCGGAGCAAGGTACCTACCTGAGAATGTTCGGAGGGACTAATCCCCCATACATATTGCCGCAGTATGCCACAGACTATGTGGTGCTCAAAGAAGCAGTAAGACAACTCTTCTTGGACGGGATTGGAGCAATGCTCCACAAGCAACACAAGGCTTCCTTTCCCCCTCTACCTTTCTGCATCGGCGCTTACAAGTTCTCGGGGGTTGCCTCGGCCGACGAATTTGTTCAAGAGCTGAAATCCTTCCACTTCGGTGAGGTAATCTTCCACAGGAACGACAGAAAGGGTAAAGTGGCCGAGCATTGCAAGGATATCTATGCCCACTTCGAGTACTCCCACTATCCTGATGCCGAGGAAGAGGCATTCAGAGGCATCAGCAACATGGCCGAGCTACGGATCTGTCGCCAAGGCACTGGAACAAGCTCTAGCTCAACCAAGGCCCAGAAGACCAGCCAACAAAAGGAGAAAGAAGCTGAGGATGCCCGAGCTCAGGAAGAGCTCAGATTAAGAGAGGAAGCAAGGTTACAGCGGGAAGCTGAGGAAGCAAGAAAGCAGCAAGAAGCTGAAAATGAAAGACTGCGGAGAGAGGCTGAGGAAGCCCAAAAGCAGAAAGAGGCTGAAGCTGAGCAGGCTGAGGTAGAAAAGAGGGCAGAAGAAGAATTGAAGACAAGGGAAGATGCCGAGGTAGGTGGATCCGGTATACAGGACATGGAAATAGACACCTCTCAAGCAGGGGGCTCTGGTGCCAAAAATAAAGGAGGAGACCCTGCTCAGGAAGTCCGGACCCCACCAGAAGAAGAAGACATAGACATCATAAACCGACCAATTGTCCCATACACTCCATCGGGAAAGCGTACGGTGTCCAAGTGGAATGAGTTTGTCTATGACAAGAAAAGAAAATCAATGGTCCTCAAATCAGAAGAGAGGATCAAAAGTCCCTTTCATGAAGACATCGTTACCCACCGGGAAGTTACTATAATGCAGAATACGGATCAAGATCCCTTTGCTATGGTGACCGCAACTGTAGCAACAGCAAAAGCATCCCTGGCCAATGTAGGCGTGATGGTAAGAGACAATGAATTGACAAGGAAGAAAGCTCGTACGCTACAACAAACTGTGGCTAATGAGCAAGCCCAAAGAGATCTGGCAGTGAATAAGTATAATTGCTTGTACGCTGAACATAAGGAGCTGTCAAACAAGTACAGCCAGCTAGAGGAGGAGAAGGACCAGCTGGCACTCCAAATAATGATTGTAGAAGCGAAGAAGAATGGAGCAGAAGAAAAGGCTTCTCAGCTAGAAGCAGACAAGCAGACATTAGCTGAACGGTTAGAGCAGGCTGAGAGCAAAACGATGGACATGTCTCCCTTCCATGAGCTGTCCTGCAGCATCCTGAAGCAAATAAATGACACGCAGGAGCTAATCACTGACGAGGTTTGCAAGCTCAAGGCCATGATAGTCAGATTAAAAGAAATTAATGCGGAGACCCACAGGCTCAAAGCTAAGAATACCCGTGTCAAGGCAAATGTCATAAGTCAGATGGCATGGAGAGAGGGGAAAGGGGGTTTCCCCCCGCATCTTCCTTTTAAGGCTGTGGACAATTTTAATGAAGATATAGCCTTGCTAGAGTTTGGCAGGAACTGTGCCAATAAGCTGATAACCAGTGTGCAGAGAACAACGGATAAAATCAACAGTCTATACCAAAAGCTCAAAGGAGTCCATGACAAATGCACATTGAGTTTCCCTCAGACCCTAGAAGACTTCCCGTAAAAGTAGCAGCGGTTGTCTCAGCTAAAGGAAGAGCTAGGCGTCCAAATGGAGTATGTGAAAAGGATTGATGTCCTGGCTATGGATGACCTCCAGCATTATATCGGTTCATCATCACTTCATAACCATCTGCTGAAGGAAGTGCATCAAGCTGCAGTAGCAGAAGTTCAAAGCATTAAAATAGAGCTCGGGAAGAATGTGACTTCTCAGAAAATCTTGTTTCCTGCTGCAGCAAACATAGTCATAAGGGACACAGGTGTGTGGTATAGCTACATAGCAGAGGAGGAAAGGAAAGCTGCAGCAGCAGCAGGAGCATCAGCAGATCCAGGATCTTCTCTCCCAGCAGCCACTCCAACTACAGCAGTAGGTTCGAGTCCCTCTTTCCCGGCAGTCATTCCAGAGACTCCAGCTAGCTCATTCCCTCCTTCCCAAGCACAATCAGCAGCCTTAATTGACTTGGGCGACCCTTCCCCAGCTGAGGCTCATGCACAGGAGTAAAAGAGGCTGAAGTCAGTTGAGCAACTCTCTTCAGCCAAACATGTGCCCAGCAGGGAAAGATTTGGTGTTAGCCAATTTTCTGCTATGTATATTTTGAATATGTTAGGCGTAAGCCATGGGACAGCTGTCCCTATTTCTGTCAGAACAATTTTGTAAAAGAAGTAATCATTTTTGGTAGTCGATTATAGAGGAAATTCCTGTAAATGACAGGTGGAGGATGCTAGGTGTCAGTCCAAAGGGCAGATGTGTAGATATAAATAGAAGCTAGCAAAGATTAGAAAGGACTTTTGGCAGGGAATGAAATTTTGAAACCGATACGAGCTATCTTGTATCGGGCCTGTAAATTGATTTTTCTAATAGAAGCCACGGGAGATGGACGTTTTGCATGGGATGTTGGATGGCTGTATGTTGGACTATTCTAATGACTTTTGTTCTGTAATGTGAGATCATTCTTATCATTTGAATTATTTCTTTGTATTAATGATTTTGCTCCTCCCTGTTTGCATGCGTTTTTTCTCTATTTTGTGAACAATGAATGCGTTTCACATTAAAACAGGAGCTACCTGTTGATGTCTTCATCATTGCTGTAGATTTTTCTTCTAGATCGAATGGCTAACTATTCTTTCTTCAGGATAACTCATATGGCTCATTTTTCATGCCTTTAAATTTCTCCTTGCAGGGATCTTTAAGTTTAATTCCAGTTTGTTACATTTGGATTTGTTTCTTTATCCTTTCTACGTGGATTAAATAAACTTTTCTTTGCCTTTTCTGTTTTTTATGAGCAACTGATGCGTTCCATGTTGAATGAGAAGCTATCTTCTCAAGATCTTTATCTTGCTGTAGCTTTACTTGTGAGAATTAACAGCAATCTGTTCTTTCTTTACGATATTTGTTACAGCTGATTGCTCATCCCTTAAGCGTTTTCCCTGCATGGATAGATAGATTTACTCAGGTTCCTAGACTTAGATCTGTTTTAGTTGCATCTAGATCAAATATAATTTAGGCACTTGCATCTCATTTAAAAGACATAAAACCCAAAAGAAAGGTGGATCGGGCCATAACCGGTAGAATCGGATTTAAACTCCAAACCCACGGTTGCCGGAACCGTTAACCGGACGGATTCCCTACACCAAACGGGGGATAGTCTAATTGGGACCATCTCTCGGGGAGAATCCCTTTTTGATTGATGCTACGATATCCGAGGCATCAACAGTTTTTGGTGCTAGAAGGAGGTGTTACAGGTCGAAGATAACATCCCCAGGTACCTTGTGTCCAAAGGGCACCCTCAAATTCGTTGTAATTTATGAGTTATGATCAGTACAAGTTAGGGTTTTTGCCTCTTCCAGATGTCAGTCAAAATCAGGTAACCTTGGAAAAAAGGTCATAACTTGGGCTAGGAAGCTCCAAATGAAATTTTGTAAAAAGTGACAGGTAGTACACAGACTGTAATATCTCAAGAAACTTTGTCAGAGGCCAAAGATGAACCTGTGACATGTGGCACTCCGTACAAGTTCGCTCTCCTGTTTTATCCCATAAACAGGTCATGTTGCGACACTTGGAATAACTCTCTCTCAGATAGTCCACTTGAGGTCAGACCTATCAGGATAGAAATATAACAGGGCGAGCTATGTTAGGAAACGTTTTCAGAGGCCGAAGTTCAAACAGTGACACGTGGCATGCCGTACAAGTTCGCTCTCCTGTTTTATCCCATAAACAGTTCACGTTGCAACACTTGGCATAACTCTCTCTTAGAAAATCCAATTGAGGTCAGACCTATTAGGATGGAAATATGACAGGTCAGGCTACTGCAGAAAACGTTTTTAGACCCTGTGGAGCAAAAATTTCAGAGTTATAGCAGAAACAATCAGGTGCATATTTCTGTCAAAACAAAATTATTTTTGGAGCACCTTTATTCATGGCTTCCGGAATTTAGGGTTTTGGAGAAAGTTAGAATTTTTGGAATCGAAGTCCACGGCTGAATGCTACTCAGGAAAATCAAAATTTAGAGACCAAGATCGAATTTTTTGGTTGGGTAGAATACCGGGCTTGATCAAACCCTAGTTCGGGATTTTGATCAGAAAGATGGAAAATTAGGGCTTCAGCAAAAATTGGAATTTTTTAAGTCTGTAACCACGGTTGGAAGCTCCTCAAAAAAATAAGAGTTTAGAGCCTTGGATCGAACCTTTTGATTGGACAGAAGGGTGGGCTTCATCAAACCCTAGTTCGGGTTCCTGTCCAGAAGATCCAGAAGTTTCGAAGGCAATTTTGAGGGGTCAAATTTTGGGGATTTCAAAAGTGAAGTATGCTAGTTTGATCAGCTCAACAAGACACATCCTTCCATCCATTCGGAAGCATGAAAGTCAAAGATTGAATTTTTAGGGTTTCTCTAGCAAGCCCTAATCAAGCTCCAAATCAAGTTTTAGGGGGAGTTGAGGCTAAGGCCTTACATAAGAAGGCTACAAGAAGTCTCGACAGGTATGACTTAAGGAGGTTCAGGTATGTCTTGAAATCTGATTCTTGATTAAGTTCATAATGTGTTTGTCTTCATGTTATTTATTAGTACAATCTTGATTAATGTTAGAATTATCTTATCACCCTAGTAACAGTATGAATGCATGTGAATGATCGAAGAAATTCATTGATTAGGGCTATATGATTGTACTAATGCATTATGGTGTTGTATGAGGTGATGTCGTTTGCTAACAAGATATAGGTACATCACAAAAGACAAATCAAGCTCCTTAAAACATGACAACATGAAGACAAAGACTCATCCATAATCTTTGTTCTACTTACGAGGTATGTATGACTTTGTTATATTATGCTTAACCTATGAGACATGCAGGTTCTAGCCCAGGATCTCTAAATCATTGAAGAGATTGTTTAGGTATGTTGTACATAACTAAGCAGGTATACTAATCCAGGTATGTTTTCCTATGACAAGTTAGAATCTTACCTTAGGATCCCTTATATAAGGATACTTGGTATGATTGGTTATGCTTATTCATAAAGTTAGTAATCAAGCGTTTATGCATATTATGTCTCTTATCTTGATGATCTAATTAACCAGAAGAGTACTATGATCAAACAAGAATATGCAGAAGTAAAAGAAGACTTCCTTGAAACCTTGAATATTATCTATAATCATGACTATACATTTTCAAAGATTATTTAGAACTAGAATGTTTTGATAATATTGAGAATATACTAATGAATGTATGTCTGTGTATGAGATCATGAGGATGACACTAGTGCACACTTGAGCATGCACAGTGGTACAGAATGAATAGAAGTTCAAAAGACATATAGAAGATCAAGCGGGAGGCAACCACACAAAAAGATAAGTATTTGAGTTGTTATTTGAAATAGTAAATGATATTGCTTGTATGCATATTTGTATTCCTAGAATATATCATGCTGAGTGTAAACATTCATAGAGCATTGAACAGTATACTATGTTGTCTGCTTTCTTGGGCAGACCTGGGTTTTAATGAAGCGCAGCAACAACCCCTTGGCGCACTGGCCCTCTCGGCAACGAGCTGCGCGGCAGCTCGAGATCTCACCCGAAGTGGCTATGGGGGGGTTAAGGAATCAGATTTCCTTAACCGTGGTGACGCGGAGATTGCTCTTCCTTTTCCGGTTCCTCAGATATCGGCGGTCCGACTTTCCCGCATGCCCTCGGCGCAACTGCGCGGCTTCCTTCCTCAGCAGGCTCGCTGCGCAAGTTCCCTCTCTGGCGCAGAAGACAAGTATTCCTTGCGTCGACGTGTTAAGTACCCCTTCGCCCTACGCGCCCAGCGCAGTACCACATTCCTCGGTCGCTGCCGCGACAGTGCTCCGCCACTTCTTCAGTACTTAACACTTTATAGCTATCAAGGGACCTTCCCAAACTCACTTACACAGGCGCAAAGGTAATGCAAGAGTCTTGTATACACAGGTAATGAACTTAAACAGTTAAATCATTCACGCAAACATTATAACAAGAAGAAATAAGTGAAGCTCATCTCCACGAGGAAAACCACGTCCACGGGAGTTTATATTAACCAGAAAATGATAGAGTTATACAATATGTTGCGCACACAGCTGCAGCATTAGATCTTTACAGGAAACTCCACGCACACAGCTGGGAGCCCTTCTCTCAATCTAGTCTCTTCTCTACAGAGATTACAAAGGCACAGACGTCAACTCAGACTGTCTGGCAACTCAGGGATTAGCTCCTCGGCTATCCGACTCTTACTCTAGTTCTACACACTCGGTAGAAAACATGGCAAAGGATAATCAACACATGATCTATCCTCAAGACTGACTATCGAACAGTCTAACCATCTAACTATCCCAAAAGTATCTAACTCTTCTTCTTATCATGTATACATATATATAGGTGGCCATGACGGTCACACCTTTACAAAACTGTGGGCCTTTCCCAACAGTGATTCCCAAAAACCCTAACCACGCACATGGCTAGGTGTACTGTAGGCGCCGCTTGCAGTCACGTCGCCGCTTCCTGCAGGCTCCTTGACTTTCGGCGCAGATTGCGGGTATGGGCGCTTGTCCTTCGCCTTCAATGCTCTGGTCCGTTGCTCCTCCTTGGTCCGAGCAACCATAACTTCTGTACTTAGCCTTTAAATGAGGGTAGCTGAGCCCTCTACTCCATCGCCTTATTTATTATGGTAGCTGAGCCACCTTCATTTTTCTATGACGTGCGCGCGAACTCCGTGATTTCCGGTCCGTGATCTTTGTTGAGCTTGTCCATCTGGCACCGTACTGCGCACCGTCTCCTTCTTGCCCAAAACTTAGTGCTTGTCCCAAAATTAGCACTTTCCTTCCATACTTGTGCTTTTTTCCCAAAATTCGCAGCTTTACCGTAGCTACGGCCTCGGCTCCAACAGTGTTGGGTATGTTATATCTCTTCACATGGTCGCTGCGTGTACAACACGATCCCTACGGCACCTTCGATTCGCCTGCGCCGGGCGCGTCCGGAGGGGGGGGTTTAGAGGGGGGGGTAGCCCGACAGGGCCCACCCCCTTCGTTTCGGACCGTTAGGTTCCGAAACGACACGGAGGGGGCCGTTAGGCCCCCGGAGTCCGCGCGGAGCGCAAAATTTTTTTGGGTTGCTTTTTGCTTTTTCGCGATTTTCGACCCATTGTACTCTATCTAATTCCGGTAAAAGGAATTAGGGTTGTAACCTAATTCGGGTAAACGAATTAGGGTTTTAGATGCTGCAGAATACCATTTATTGTATTGTACATGTAAAATAAACATATAATGAAAAAGGAGCTATGCGGCTCTAAGTTTTTCTGGTTTTTCCCGGTTAAGGGTTTCCAGGTGAAAATCTCTGTGTAATGTGTGTGCCATTGTGTATTTTCTGTAAATGCTTAAGAATCGATATATGTTTGTACTTCACTGTTAAGGTTTAAAACTTACATTTGGTATCAGAGCAATTTTGGGTTCAGAGGGACGCCTTTGTTTCCAGGGGTTTGGCTCGATCTTGGATTTGTGATAAACCTGGTTTCAGTGGGAGCTTTGCAGCGGTGATTTATTCTTTGTTTAAAGAATGGCGAGCAGTTCTAGATTCGAGATTGAGAAATTTAATGGTCATAGCTTTGAGCTATGGAAGCTCAAGATGGAAGATCTTCTGGTAGATAGAGAACAATGGATCGCAGTAGATCCAGGTACCATGCCCTCTGGTGCGGTAAAAGAAGAATGGGAAAAGCTGGAAAGGAAAGCAAGGAGCACTATTCGTCTTTGCCTTGCAGATTCGGTATTGGTGAACGTATCTGGAGAAGACACTGCAAAGAAGCTATGGGATAAACTGGGAAGTCTGTATCAGTCAAAGTCCCTGGTAAATAAGTTATTTCTGCGAAAGAAATTGTACCTTCTGAGGATGACTGATGGAGACTCTGTTTCAGAGCATCTAAACGCCTTCAATACTTTGGTAAGTCAGTTGACATCTGTTGGTATTAAACTTGATGATGATGAAAAGTGTATTAGTCTGTTGTGCTCTTTGCCAGATTCATGGGATAATCTGGTCATAGCTATTGGGAGTAATGCAACCACACTAAACTTCGATGATGTGGTTGCATCCCTACTATCGGAGGAAATGAGGCGGAAATCCATAGATAGTTCAGCCAAGGATGCCTTATTTGTAAGAGGTCGCCCTGGAGACAGATCTAAAAATAAGTCTTCAGGTGGTAGATCTAAATCTAGAGGGAGATCTAAATCTCCAGGACCTTCTGTAAGAAAATGCTGGAAGTGCGGAAAAGCCGGGCATTACAAGAAGGATTGTAAATCGAAAATTACTGATAAAAGTAGAGGACCTAATGACGCTCCATCCGCAGATGGGAAAGAATCTACAGAGGAAGGAGGAGATGTGTATCTGGCATCTTCAAGTACACATGCAGAGCATGATTCGTGGTTGATTGACTCAGGTGCGTCTTATCATATGACTCCCCACAGGGAGTGGTTTTCTGAATACGAAAAGTATGATGGAGGAGATGTATTTCTGGGAGACAACTCGGTAGCGAAAATCATAGGTCGAGGAAAGGTCAAGCTACTGCTCAAAGATGGAAGGGTTAAAACTCTTCCCGGGGTTCTGCACATTCCAAAGTTGGCTAGAAACCTTATATCTGTAAGTAAAATGGATGATGCAGGTGTGAAAACTCTATTTGAAAAGAACACATGCAAAATGGTTCGAGAGTCATTGGTGTTGATGAGGGGAGTTCGGATTGGAACTCTATACAAGTTGTTGGGAAGCACCTTCAAAAATGGATGTAACAGCACTATTGTTTCTGAGGGTAAAAATGAAGGAGACAGAGTCCTTACTGTCTCTAGTGAGAAGACATCGCTATGGCATCGAAGGCTGGGACATATTGGAGAAAAGGGTCTTCGACTATTACAAGATGATTTCTCAAGGAAAACTTGGATTTATTTCCTGCGTAAGAAATCTGAGGTTTTTAATAGATTCAAAGAATTTAAGGCTCTTGTAGAGAATCAAACTGAGAAGAAAATAAAAGTACTCAGAACAGATAACGGTGGAGAATTCTGTGAAAGTGAATTTGAGGAGTTCTGTAAAACGTGTGGAATAGCAAGGCAAAAGACTACTCCATACACACCTCAACAGAATGGGGTTGCAGAAAGGATGAACAGGACATTGATGGAAAAGGCAAGGAGTATGCTCAGTGGTGCAGGGCTAGCACAACAATTCTGGGCAGAAGCTGTTGACACTGCGTGTTACCTAGTGAATAGGACACCCACATCAGCGTTGGTTGACAAGACACCTCATGAGGTTTGGACTGGTAAGAAACCCTCTCTCTCTCATCTCAGAGTGTTTGGGTGTGATGCTTTTGTACATGTTCCAAAGGAGAAAAGGAGCAAGTTGGATAATAAGGCGGAAAAATGTATCTTCATTGGTTACAAGGATGGAGTGAAAGGTTACAAGCTGTGGAACCCAGTAAAAAGGCAAACAGTTTACAGTCGAGATGTGATCTTCAGAGAAGTTGAAAGCACTTCCAGGATTGAGGATGTACCAAAGGAAAAGGATTCAGAGAAGCTACACTTTGATATCAAGGATGAAAGAGGTGACTCTTTTGAGGAACCAGATTCGTCTGAATCAGATGAGGAGGCAGAATCGTCTGAATCAGATGAAGAGGCGGATCCACAGACTCCGGTATTGAGGAGATCTGACCGAGAAAGAAGGCAAGTTGAAAGGTACAGTCCCCCTGATTTTCGTTCTAATTTTGTGTTATCTATTACTGATGATGATCCTAGAACTGCTAAAGAGGCAATGGATTCAGAAGATAGTAAACTATGGAAGAAGGCCATGATAGAAGAAATGGATGCCTTGGACAAAAATGAGGCATGGGATCTGGTTGAGTTGCCAGAAGGAAGAAAGCCTATTGGAAGCAAATGGGTATTCAAGAAGAAGTTAAATGCAGCAGGTAAAGTGGAGAAGTACAAGGCTCGACTAGTTGCGAAAGGTTACTCCCAAATTGAGGGCATCGATTTTGGTGAGATTTTTTCACCTGTTGCAAAATTGACTTCTATTAGATTTCTTTTATCTATTTCTGCTGCTTTTGATCTTGAAGTAGAACAGATGGATGTAAAGACGGCTTTCCTACATGGAAATCTTAATGAAGAGATCTATATGAAGCAACCAGAACGGTTTGTGGTGAAAGGAAGAAAGGAGCTTGTCTGTAAGCTGAAAAAGTCTCTCTACGGTTTGAAACAATCTCCCAGAATGTGGTATCAAAAATTTGATACTTATATACTGGGACTTGGTTTCTCAAGAAGCAAAGCTGATCACTGTGTTTATTTTAAGCTAATTGGTGATCATTTTATTTATGTAATATTGTATGTTGATGATATGTTGCTAATTGGAAACAACAAAGAAATCATCAAGGATGTCAAGAATCAGCTGTCATCTGAATTTGACATGAAAGATCTTGGTGCTGCAAATTTCATTTTGGGCATGGAAATAAAAAGAGATCGTGAAAACAGGAAACTCTGGTTAAATCAGAGGAAATATGTTGAAACGATATTGAAGAGATTTAATATGCAGGAAAGCAAACCAGTGAAGGTGCCCATTCCTGTAGGTGTAAGGTTATCTGCAGAACAGTGTCCCACTACACAAGAAGAGGTAGAGGACATGTCTCATGTTCCATATGCTAGTGCAGTTGGCAGTCTGATGTATGCCATGGTCTGTACTAGACCAGATATAGCCCATGCAGTGGGAGTTTTGAGTAGATACATGTCAAAACCAGGAAAGGAACATTGGACTGCAGTAAAAAGGGTCTTCAGGTATTTGCGTGGCACTACAGATTCTGCAATCTGCTACCAAGGAAGACCCGGTCTAAACAGAGAGATAGATATACAAGGATTTGCTGATGCTGACTGGGCTGGAGATCTTGATCACAGAAGATCTACAAGTGGCTACGTTTTTAATCTATTTGGAGGAGCAATCAGTTGGATGAGTAGAAGACAAGCTGTAGTTGCACTCTCAACTACAGAAGCTGAATACATGGCAGCTACCCATGCAAGTAAGGAAGCTGTATGGTTGCAAAGATTGTGTTCAGGTATTGGTTTTGTTCAGAATGCAGTAAAAATTGGTTGTGATAGCTCAAGTGCAATATTTCTGGCAAAGAACCCTGCTTATCACTCGAGGACAAAGCACATTGATGTGCAGTACCATTTCGTCAGAGACATGGTTGAACAGAACAAAGTGTTGCTGGAAAAGGTTGACACTTTGGTAAATGTTGCAGACTCTTTGACAAAGTCTGTGAGTACTCAGAAGTTCTCTTGGTGCAAAGAGAACATGGGCATTGTTGCCCTGAATTGTTGAAGTCATAAATTTCTCCTGTATGTGAAGAGAACAACAAGTGGGAGAATGTTGGGTATGTTATATCTCTTCACATGGTCGCTGCGTGTACAACACGATCCCTACGGCACCTTCGATTCGCCTGCGCCGGGCGCGTCCGGAGGGGGGGGTTTAGAGGGGGGGGTAGCCCGACAGGGCCCACCCCCTTCGTTTCGGACCGTTAGGTTCCGAAACGACACGGAGGGGGCCGTTAGGCCCCCGGAGTCCGCGCGGAGCGCAAAATTTTTTTGGGTTGCTTTTTGCTTTTTCGCGATTTTCGACCCATTGTACTCTATCTAATTCCGGTAAAAGGAATTAGGGTTGTAACCTAATTCGGGTAAACGAATTAGGGTTTTAGATGCTGCAGAATACCATTTATTGTATTGTACATGTAAAATAAACATATAATGAAAAAGGAGCTATGCGGCTCTAAGTTTTTCTGGTTTTTCCCGGTTAAGGGTTTCCAGGTGAAAATCTCTGTGTAATGTGTGTGCCATTGTGTATTTTCTGTAAATGCTTAAGAATCGATATATGTTTGTACTTCACTGTTAAGGTTTAAAACTTACAAACAGGACCCTAACACTCACTTGTGGCTCGCCCTCGAGCCACTCGCACTAGCGTGTGGTCGCTTGATTTGCACATCTGCTTTTGCTTGGGTCTCCGCGATTGTTTTCTTCCACTGCGCAATAGCGGAGTCCAATTCATCGATACACTCCACAGCTGTCTGCACCGTTTCTGCGGTGGCTTCTTCTTTAGTGATGGTATCAATCACCTCCTGAGATTCAGCAATCTCTTTGATTTTTGCCTCGACCTGGGCAACGATTTCAGCATAGTCATCCATGAATGGCTGAATGCTGTTAGTGAGCTTCTCATCTTCAGTTCTGAGCTTGTGCAGTTGCTGCTGCATTCTGCGCACTTCACTCATTTTCTTCATTTTTGGTAAGCCTGTTAAGGCCTTAGCTTCTTCAGTCAGAACAGTGAGAGACTGTTCTGCAGCTTGCACCTGTTCTGACAGACCAACTTTAAAAGGGAGCCCTTCAAGCTCCGTCCAAGCTTCCATAGCTTGGCTCATCAGATTCTCGGCTTCCTGTATTCTATCTTTCATCTGTGTGGAAGCTCTGCTCAGTGCTTCAAATTGTACCTGCGCATCATCCGTAAACTGCGCAGCAACGCGAGCTTCTAGCTCAGCGATCTGGGTTCTATGGCCTTCAGCCATAGCAACTATTTCTTTCTCTAGGGTTTTCACCCTTCCTCCAATAATTTGAACTTTTGCAACCAGAGGGAGGTCTGGTTGAATCTCGCAAGCCGGCAATTCCTGGGCAATCTCATCGACTGCGTTTCTGATGCCGATGTCTTGCGCCTCATAAAGTGCAAGTTTCTCAGATATATCTTTATGGCTTGCCTTCAACACTAACTCCTGCGATTGCAGTCGTTGGTTTGCCTGGAAGGTGGAGAGCTCTCTAGCTCTCAACTCAACAGAAACTTTCTCCTAGACAAGCTGTAGAGTCTCTATAGGAATTAAAGACAAATTTATTTCTACAGGCCCAACTGAGCTTACCTGTAGTGCAGCGAGCGGATCTGGAAGTGTCATGCTGGTAGGCGGAATATGCACGACAGTATGCCTTTCTGCGAGTACTTCAACTCGCTCAGCACTTGGAATTTCTTGGGGCGCCTGCGAAGTAGAGGCTGGCGCATGGGTCTGCGCAACTCTTCCTGCGAGACCTTTCAATTCTACGTACTGTAAATCTAAAGCACTTCTGATGTGAGCGTGCGCATTGCGCAGCTCGCGAAATTGCTCGTGTAGGTACTGGTCGATCCCCGAGGGAATAGCCTCAGTGGGATGCGACACTTTTTGCTTCTTGGTGGCCGGTTCTGTGGAACCTTCATCACTTCTTTGCTCCGGGGATTCCTTGCCCTTGTCCTTCTCTTTCGCAGTGGCGGTTGGCAGCGCGGATGCAAGATCGGCGGCCTCCCTCCACTCATCCGACCAAGACTTGATGGTTTCTTCAACATCCTCGGTAGTCATTCTGTAAAGGCCTAGCACCCATTCATCTGGAATGCCGCAAGGGCGGAGGTAAAGTTGGTGTATGTCGGCAGTAAAAGCCAACTTTCCTTCATATAATGTGGTTGTCTCCTGGCTCAACCTTGGCATTTCTTGAATAGTATCTCGGAGGAGATAGTAGTATTCACAAAATACAGCGCGATTCATCTTGCACTTCGAGGGATTGGGAGAATCCCAGAGGTTGATGTAGCGCATGCCGGCAACCTCTCCTGCGCGGCACGGAAGGAACTGAGTATTCGGGGGCTCCTTCCGCCCAACGAGAGCGCATAAAATTAGAAGCCAAGAAAAATGGAATGATTGGGCTGCATTGTCCTGCACATTCAGGCAATCAGCCAAGAAAGAATTCAGCAGGAAGAGAGACCAGTTGTACTGCTCTCCCTCCGCAGCTGCGATGGCGAGCTCTACGACAGCTCCAGTAACTTCCTTGGTCGGCACTTTGTGAGAAGTCTGCCTGCAAGCAGACTTCCTGTAAATCGAAGTGCCTCATCTTCTATTGTAGTGAGGTCATAAGCCCGACCTCCTCTCGTCAAATTATACTTCTGCACCAGCTGTGCAGCCAATTTTCTGTCTTTGTCCTTTCCCACAAAGTGAATATTGGGATCCTTACCAGCCTTAGATAGACCGGTGATGCAGTGAATCAAATCAACATTTAGATCAATTGGCCTCCCGAGCCAAAGGTAACCTCCATGAACACATGAAAGCAGCGTCTTAACAACTGCATTCACTTCGTTGCTACGCCCAAAGTGCGGTAGCTTCAGCAAATTCAACAAACCTGGCTTCTCCAAGTTTGCTGCAAATCCCCTTGGGGTAAATTCATCGACCTTCTGGATGGGATTGTGAACTATCGTCAGATATCGATCTGGCGCAAACTGGGGATACGTTTTATAGTCTCCCAGATTGAAATCAGAGAATTTGACCAGTGGAATGTGTCCCAACAGTTGCCCTTCTACCCGCACACTAGCCGGTAGTGGCGGTAACGGAATGGGATACTTTGCATTCTTCGGGATCTATACTTCTGGCGCATCATCTGGACGCGGCGGAATATAGTTCGCCATGGTCGCCAACGGCTCTGGAACAGGTTCTTCTCGCTGCGATGGCGATGCTCTTGTAGCCGGAGACTGTCTGGGATCCTGATAACCAGGATGTACATAAGTCGAAGCCGTGACTGGAGTAGTCATGCCGAAATCTAAGCCTCGGCGCAGGAATTGACGAACAACTTCTTCAGTTGACAGGTTCTCCGTCGTGAATCGATGTAGGAAACAAAAACTTTGGGCAGCAAATGGCGGACGAGCGTAGGATATGGACGCTGAAAACAAGGGAAAATACTCTGCACAACTCGGCTCTGAAAACAATAACTTGGATTCGTAAACAAGATAGCAACTCGAGGAAAGTAACCCAAAAATTATACAAGTGTGAGGTATTTATAGCCAGAGGTGATAGTAAATGCGACCAAGTGGGGTTACGTAGCTATAGGGGGCTATACATGAGTTGACAACACGCGATCCTCCTCGCCGCAGTGGTGCATTTATTGTGATTGACGGGCTCTGACAGCCTTCCGGGAGAAGCTAATGCTTTCGGCGCCTGAGTTAAATGCAAATCTTTCGGAGATCAAGCCAAATCCGTCAGAGCGGCTAGACTTAAATAGCGGACTTATCCTTCATTTATTCCTACGCGGCTACATAACTGCTGTAATTCAAAATTTTCGGTGGGTCATTTCAACTTAGGGAACTGTGCCTATAGGGGTCCACAAGGAGAACTCTTCAAGCGGTGAATTAACACAGGGAGCTCCGCAAGAGCGATAGTTCAACGGTCCAGGGAGAAGCTTCGCAAGAGCGCAACTATGTTCGCTCCAACCAAACTTTAGTCATGCGCGGATGTTTCTAGGAACTGCGCAGGAAGCCGGAGACTGAGTGTCTCGCAACTTCCGTGTAGACTGAATGCGGTGCCTCTTTCAACTACACTGGGCATCTGCATTTCAGCAATATATTAGGTCGACAGAGCGGAGTGGCCGTCGCGATAAATCTTGAGCCGACTCCCGTTGATCATTGTAGGTAGTAATTCTCCATCAAGCTTTACAAGCTATACTGCGCCTCCGTCTGTTATTTTTATCACCTGAAAAGGGCCTAACCAATGTACACGAAACTTGCCCGGAAACTTGATGAATTTACTATCATAAAGGAGTACCAAGTCTCCTTCTTCAAAGTGTTTATACTTAATGTGCCTGTCATGCCAAGCTTTCTGTCTTGCCTTCTGTACCTATTGATGGAATCCGGCTAAAAGTCGATCTTCTTCTAAGGCAAGTAGTTGCGAAAGTCTTTCATTCATAGTATTAGGATCTGCCATCTCTGTAATTTGCGCGATTCTAAGACTGGGAACAATGTATTCCATGGGCATAACTGCTTCTTGTCCATACACCAAACTGAAAGGTGTGTGGCCTGTTAGTTTCTTGCAAGTGGTTATGTAAGCCCATAATACAGCTGTGACTCTAAGGTCCCAATCATCTCTTTCTTGATTACATATCTTCGTCAGGGCATTCTCCAGGATCTTATTGAATGCTTCCACCGTACCATTAGCTTGAGGATGGTAGGGTGTACTCTTATGGTGATTAACTTGAAATTCTTCAGTAAGGGCCTCTATAGTCTCATTGAGGAAATGTGTACCCTGATCGCTCATGAGAATCATTGGACATCCAAATCTAGTGATAATATTCTCGAAAATGAACTGCGCGGCCGTAGCAGCGTCGTAGTTCCTAACTGGCTTCGCCTCAGCCCATCTGGTGAGGTATTCAGTAGCTGTAATGATGTATCTTGTGCCAGTTCTTTTTCCTGGTGGGTTAATAGGTCCTACAAAGTCAATGGCCCATTTATCAAAAGCACGCAGTGTGATCTGGGGTCTTAGCGGCATTTCATCTCTCCTTGAGGGTTTTCCTGTTCGTTGGCACACATCGCAACATTTACAGAACGCCTTAGTATCCTTGTGCAATGTCGGCCACCAAAGACCTGCGGATAATATCTTTTGCGCAGTCGGCTTTCCTGCGAAATGGCCTCCTGCGGTACCTGAATGCGCTTCTGCGATGATAGAGCTCTTTTCATGTGGTAAGATACATCTGCGCAAAACTTCGTCAGGGCCCAACTTATAAAGCTGGCCTGCTATCAAAGTGAAGTCTGCGGCTCTGACAACAAGTTGCTTCTTCTGTTGGATTGTAAACTCAGCCGGCGCTTGCCCGGTAGTGAGAAACTCAAGAATATCAGAATAATATTCGTCTGCTGCTTGAATAGAAAACAACTGTGCGTCAGGCAGGTTGTCCTCCAGACTTGTAGGTTCCTCGCCTGACTCTATCCTGGATAGATGGTCAGGCCCTGCATTCAATCTTCCTGGCTTTACAATAACCTCGAAATCATATTCTTGAAAGAGCAGTAGCCATCTGCAAATTCTTCCTCCTAAGACTGGTTTATTGACCAAATATTTCAAAGCAGAATGGTCAGTATACATTTTAAAATGAGCGCCTAGCAGGTAGTGTCTGAATTTCTGTAGGGCGTACACCATAGCTAATCCTTCCCTTTCTGTAGTGGTGTAGTTCTTCTCAGCTGTAGATAGCTTTCTGCTGGAGTAAGCAATCGGGTGGTCAATACTTCCTTCTCCAGACTGTGTAAGCACAACCCCCAATGCTATGGAAGAAGCATCAACATGAACATGAAAAGGTTTCCGCCAGTCCGGGAAAACTAGGATAGGCGCTGTGATCATCTTTTCTTTAAGTGTGTCCAACCTCTGTTGACATTCTTCTGTCCATTGGAACTTCGAATCCTTTTTCAGCAATCTTTCCATAGGCGCTGTGATCCTTGCATATCCTTTGATGAATTTTCTGTAGTATCCTGTATGTCCCAATGTAGTGCGTAATTGCTTAACTGAGTTGGGCGCAGGTAAATTAGCAATGATGGCAACCTTCGCAGGATCCATCAGGAGTCCTTGTCTGCATACAATATGTCCCAACAAAATACCAAAGGGCGCACAAAATATACATTTTTTCAAGTTAAGGGAAATCTGATGCTGTCTGCATTTTTCTAGCATCATGCGCAGATTTGCAATATGGTTCTTTAATAGGCCAAATACAGTCCAGTCATCAAAATAGACTTCTAAAAACTTGTGAATAAATTCTTTAAAAACAGCAACAACAACTCTAGAGAAGATAGCAGGTGCGTTTTTAAGACCAAAGGGCATTACCGTATACTGGAATGAGCCCCATTCAGTTGCAAAAGTAGTCTTGTGGCAGTCGTCCGGATGAATTCTGATCTGATGATATCCTGAAAAACCATCAGTGAAAGAGTAAGCCTCTTGTCCTCCAACATTATCAAGTACTTCATCTGTGAAAGGAGTGGGAAATGGATCGTGTGCTGATGCATCATTGAGTTTGCGCAAGTCGACGCAGATTCTTATTTCACCTTTCGTTTTCTTTTCTTGGACCACCATAGGACTAATCCAATCGCTTTCCTCTACTGGCTCAATAATACCTGCTGCGAGCATTTTATCAATTTCATCTTTGACTTTTTCTTTATAGCGCGGGTTCAACCTGTATGGGCGCTGCTTTACTAGCTTGGCATCTGGTTTCAGAGGTATGCGCATCACTCCTAAGTCTCCTAGGATGCCTTTCATTTCTGTGAACTTGGTAGGAAAGATATCCTGGTAGTCACGCAATAATTCTGAAACATGTCCAACAGTTTCATCATCCCAATAATCTCCTATAGAAGCAAACTTTGGTTCAGCTTCTGTGCCAATGTTAATCTTCTTGAGCTTGACGTGTTCTGTGATGGCGGGAATATCAAGCTCAGGACCTTTAATAGTGCGCGTCCCTTCTGATTCTGGGATATTGATGTTGCGAGGATCGTCCTCCTCATCTTCAGCGGTGAAGTTATAACATTCCAGGGCATGTTCTATCTGGACAGCCCAATCTGGTTGGGAATATTCTGATAACGGGCATTGTTCAAATATCTTCTTTTTAATACACTTCAAAGCCTGATCGATGCTTGGATGTTCTGACTCGAAGCTGAAGGTAAGTTGAAAGCTTTCTATCGTAAGAGGCCAACTGATAGTGCCTTTGCGCAATTCTGTTTCAGTATACCAATTCCTTGGAACTGTATCCAATGTGTGGATGAATAGGTGAACCCATTCATCTTCCGGAATATCTGACCATTGCTGAATACATGCTTCAATGTGTGACCTGGGGTCACTCTGTCCCTCATATTTGCGTAGGGCTCCGGCTGTGGTGTCCTGAAATCTGCGCAGTATCAATCTGCGACAGTCCTGCCATGTATGTGTAAGTTTTAAACCTTAACAGTGAAGTACAAACTCATATGATTCTTAAGCATTAACAGAAAATACACAATGGCACACACATTACACAGAGATTTTCACCTGGAAACCCTTAACCGGGAAAAAACCAGCCAAACTTAGAGCCGCATAGCTCCTTTTTCATTATATGTTTATTTTACATGTACAATACAATAAATGGTATTCTGCAGCATCTAAAACCCTAATTCGTTTACCCGAATTAGGTTACAACCCTAATTCCTTTTACCGGAATTAGATTAGAGTACAATGGGTCGAAAATCGCGAAAAAGCAAAAAGCAACCCAAAAAATTTTGCGCTCCGCGCGGACTCCGGGGGCCTAACGGCCCCCTCCGTGTCGTTTCGAAACCTAACGGTCCGAAACGAAGGGGGTGGGCCCTGTCGGGCTACCCCCCCCTCTAAACCCCCCCCTCCGGACACGCCTGGCGCAGGCGAATCACTAGTGCCGTAGGGATCGTGTTGTACACACAACGACCATGTGAAGAGATATAACATACCCAACATTCTCCCACTTGTTGTTCTCTTCACATACAGGAGAAATTTATGACTTCAACAATTCAGGGCAACAATGCCCATGTTCTCTTTACACCAAGAGAACTTCTGAGTACTCACAGACTTTGTCAAAGAGTCTGCAACATTTACCAAAGTGTCAACCTTCTCCAGCAACACTTTGTTTTGTTCAACCATGTCTCTGACGAAATGGTACTGCACATCAATGTGCTTTGTCCTTGAGTGATAAGCAGGGTTCTTTGCTAGAAATATTGCACTTGAGCTATCACAGCCAATCTTTACTGCATCCTGAACAAAACCAATACCTGAACACAATCTTTGCAACCATACAGCTTCCTTACTTGCATGGGTAGCTGCCATGTATTCAGCTTCTGTAGTTGAGAGTGCAACTACAGCTTGTCTTCTACTCATCCAACTGATTGCTCCTCCAAATAGATTAAAAACGTAGCCACTTGTAGATCTTCTGTGATCAAGATCTCCAGCCCAGTCAGCATCAGCAAATCCTTGTATATTTATCTCTCTGTTTAGACCGGGTCTTCCTTGGTAGCAGATTGCAGAATCTGTAGTGCCACGCAAATACCTGAAGACCCTTTTTACTGCAGTCCAATGTTCCTTACTTGGTTTTGACATGTATCTACTCAAAACTCCCACTGCATGGGCTATATCTGGTCTAGTACAGACCATGGCATACATCAGACTGCCAACTGCACTAGCATAGGGAACATGAGACATGTCCTCTACCTCTTCTTGTGTAGTGGGACACTGTTCTGCAGATAACCTTACACCTACAGGAATGGGCACCTTCACTGGTTTGCTTTCCTGCATATTAAATCTCTTCAATATCGTTTCAACATATTTCCTCTGATTTAACCAGAGTTTCCTGTTTTCACGATCTCTTTTTATTTCCATGCCCAAAATGAAATTTGCAGCACCAAGATCTTTCATGTCAAATTCAGATGACAGCTGATTCTTGACATCCTTGATGATTTCTTTGTTGTTTCCAATTAGCAACATATCATCAACATACAATATTACATAAATAAAATGATCACCAATTAGCTTAAAATAAACACAGTGATCAGCTTTGCTTCTTGAGAAACCAAGTCCAAGTATATAAGTATCAAATTTTTGATACCACATTCTGGGAGATTGTTTCAAACCGTAGAGAGACTTTTTCAGCTTACAGACAAGCTCCTTTCTTCCTTTCACCACAAACCGTTCTGGTTGCTTCATATAGATCTCTTCATTAAGATTTCCATGTAGGAAAGCCGTCTTTACATCCATCTGTTCTACTTCAAGATCAAAAGCAGCAGAAATAGATAAAAGAAATCTAATGGAAGTCAATTTTGCAACAGGTGAAAAAATCTCACCAAAATCGATGCCCTCAATTTGGGAGTAACCTTTCGCAACTAGTCGAGCCTTGTACTTCTCCACTTTACCTGCTGCATTTAACTTCTTCTTGAATACCCATTTGCTTCCAATAGGATTTCTTCCTTCTGGCAACTCAACCAGATCCCATGCCTCATTTTTGTCCAAGGCATCCATTTCTTCTATCATGGCCTTCTTCCATAGTTTACTATCTTCTGAATCCATTGCCTCTTTAGCAGTTCTAGGATCATCATCAGTAATAGATAACACAAAATTAGAACGAAAATCAGGGGGACTGTACCTTTCAACTTGCCTTCTTTCTCGGTCAGATCTCCTCAATACCGGAGTCTGTGGATCCGCCTCTTCATCTGATTCAGACGATTCTGCCTCCTCATCTGATTCAGACGAATCTGGTTCCTCAAAAGAGTCACCTCTTTCATCCTTGATATCAAAGTGTAGCTTCTCTGAATCCTTTTCCTTTGGTACATCCTCAATCTTGGAAGTGCTTTCAACTTCTCTGAAGATCACATCTCGACTGTAAACTGTTTGCCTTTTTACTGGGTTCCACAGCTTGTAACCTTTCACTCCATCCTTGTAACCAATGAAGATACATTTTTCTGCTTTATTATCCAACTTGCTCCTTTTCTCCTTTGGAACATGTACAAAATCATCACACCCAAACACTCTAAGATGAGAGAGAGAGGGTTTCTTACCAGTCCAAACCTCATGAGGTGTCTTGTCAACCAACGCTGATGTGGGTGTCCTATTCACTAGGTAACACGCTGTGTCAACAGCTTCTGCCCAGAATTGTTGTGCTAGCCCTGCACCACTGAGCATACTCCTTGCCTTTTCCATCAATGTCCTGTTCATCCTTTCTGCAACCCCATTCTGTTGAGGTGTGTATGGAGTAGTCTTCTGCCTTGCTATTCCACACGTTTTACAGAACTCCTCAAATTCACTTTCACAGAATTCTCCGCCGTTATCTGTTCTGAGTACTTTTATTTTCTTCTCAGTTTGATTCTCTACAAGAGCCTTAAATTCTTTGAATCTATTAAAAACCTTAGATTTCTTACGCAGGAAATAAATCCAAGTTTTCCTTGAGAAATCATCTATAAATGAAACATAATACACATATTTACCAAGTGATGGAACAGTCACAGGTCCAAAAACATCACTGTGTATTAACTCTAAGATTCCTTTAGCTCTTTCAACACCAGATGAGAATCTTACTCGATTCTGTTTACCATATAAGCAATGTTCACAGAAATCAAAATCTAATGTGAAATCAGACATGCCTTCAGCCATACTTTTACCTTGTAATAGTCGAAGACCCTTTTCTCCAATATGTCCCAGCCTTCGATGCCATAGTGATGTCTTCTCACTAGAGACAGTAAGGACTCTGTCTCCTTCATTTTTACCCTCAGAAACAATAGTGCTGTTACATCCATTTTTGAAGGTGCTTCCCAACAACTTGTATAGAGTTCCAATCCGAACTCCCCTCATCAGCACCAATGACTCTCGAACCATCTTGCATGTGTTCTTTTCAAATAGAGTTTTCACACCTGCATCATCCATTTTACTTACAGATATAAGGTTTCTAGCCAACTTTGGAATGTGCAGAACCCCGGGAAGAGTTTTAACCCTTCCATCTTTGAGCAGTAGCTTGACCTTTCCTCGACCTATGATTTTCGCTACCGAGTTGTCTCCCAGAAATACATCTCCTCCATCATACTTTTCGTATTCAGAAAACCACTCCCTGTGAGGAGTCATATGATAAGACGCACCTGAGTCAATCAACCACGAATCATGCTCTGCATGTGTACTTGAAGATGCCTGATACACATCTCCTCCTTCCTCTGTAGATTCTTTCCCATCTGCGGATGGAGCATCATTAGGTCCTCTATTTTTATCAGTAATTTTCGATTTACAATCCTTCTTGTAATGCCCAGCTTTTCCGCACTTCCAGCATTTTCTTACAGAAGGTCCTGGAGATTTAGATCTCCCTCTAGATTTAGATCTACCACCTGAAGACTTATTTTTAGATCTGTCTCCAGGGCGACCTCTGACAAATAAGGCATCCTTGGCTGAACTATCTATGGATCTCCGCCTCATTTCCTCCGATAGTAGGGATGCAACCACATCATCGAAGTTTAGCGTGGTTGCATTACTCCCAATAGCAATGACCAGATTATCCCATGAATCTGGCAAAGAGCACAATAGACTAATACACTTTTCATCATCATCAAGTGTAATACCAACAGATGTCAACTGACTTACCAGAGTATTGAAGGCGTTTAGATGCTCTGATACAGAGTCTCCATCAGTCATCCTCAGAAGGTACAATTTCTTTCGCAGAAATAACTTATTTACCAGGGACTTTGACTGATACAGATTTCCCAGTTTGTCCCATAGCTTCTTTGCACTGTCTTCTCCAGCTACGTTCACCAATACCGAATCTGCGAGGCAAAGACGAATGGTGCTCCTTGCTTTTCTTTCCAGCTTTTCCCATTCTTCTTTTACCGCTCCAGAGGGCATGGTACCTGGATCTACTGCGATCCATTGTTCTCTATCTACCAGAAGATCTTCCATCTTGAGCTTCCATAGCTCAAAGCTCTGACCATTAAATTTCTCAATCTCGAATCTAGAACTGCTCGCCATTCTTTAAAGAAAAATAAATCACCGCTGCAAAGCTCCCACTGAAACCAGGTTTATCACAAATCCAAGATCGAGCCAAACCCTTGGAAACAAAGGCGTCCCTCTGAACCCAAAAATGCTCTGATACCAAATGTAAGTTTTAAACCTTAACAGTGAAGTACAAACTCATATGATTCTTAAGCATTAACAGAAAATACACAATGGCACACACATTACACAGAGATTTTCACCTGGAAACCCTTAACCGGGAAAAAACCAGCCAAACTTAGAGCCGCATAGCTCCTTTTTCATTATATGTTTATTTTACATGTACAATACAATAAATGGTATTCTGCAGCATCTAAAACCCTAATTCGTTTACCCGAATTAGGTTACAACCCTAATTCCTTTTACCGGAATTAGATTAGAGTACAATGGGTCGAAAATCGCGAAGAGATATAACATACCCAACAGTATGGATCGTGTTGTACGCGCAGCGACCATGTGAAGAGATATAACATACCCAACAGTATGAATATTCTCCTTATGCGCAGCCCACCATCTTGCGGGTGTGGCGCGCAATGCTACATCCAATGCCTGTATGCGCTGCTGTTCTGGAAGCTTTTGTTCATATTCATGTATGAATTTAGTTACTTCAGTTAGACCATCAAAAATTGGAGTGTCAGTTAATTCTGTGCCAATCCATCGAATGGATTTAGTCATCATGGCGCAACGTCTTGCAGAAACCTCATGTAAACGGTTCTGCCAGTTTTCTAATCCTGCATCTGAGTCTGATGTGCACGAGCTATCACATCGCCAGCTGATATGGCCATCTGCTGTGGGGTTAACATAGTCACTGTGGTTAGTAGTCATTTGGTACAAACTTTCCATGTGGCGTGCTTCCTCTTCTGCGCGAATGGGTTCTATATAACTTGGTCCTTGAATAGGATCAAGTGGTGCAATGACCCTAATCTGGTCATCCTCAAAGGTCATCTGTCTTTTCTTCAAATTAATGACAGCCAAATTATCAAATGCCCAGTCTATTCCTAAAAGTGCTGGGTATGGTCTACTATCATCCAGGATTTTGATTACTTCAAAATCTGCAGAGCTTCTTACTCCTTCAATATCAATAGGTACATTGGGTAATCTGCGCAATGGAGAGACTCGTTGCTGATTCGCGAGTCTTAGCTGGATAGGGGATCTTGTAAGCTGAGGGATTCCCATCTGTTCCCATGTTTGCATAGTGAGAACATTGGCTTCTGAGCCCAAATCTAACATGACTTCGTCCATTTCAAATGCTCCAATCTGCGCTGTGAGCCTCATCTCTTTTCCAGTTCTAATGTGACTCCTAATCTGGTGAACAGCACGCTGCGGTGTGTTCGTCGAAGCAGACTGTTGGCACTGATCCAACAGGTGTTGGAGTTCTAGAGTTGCCTTTTCATTGCGCAACAATTTTAAGCATTGTCGCAGGAACGTATGAACACTGCCTAGTGCATGCTCCTCGTCAGGTCTTCCAGCTGTATTGGCCTGTTCTTGTACCAGGTTGTCTTGTCTTAGCACTTGCGATCTAATATTGTTCTGCGGAATTGCGGCAGAACTTGAAGCTCTCGGATCTGAGAAATACTCTTGAGCCTTCTTGAATGCTTCTTTTTGCTTCTGCAGGTTAAGTGGGGCTGGTTTAATATTAGCGCGGCGCACCCATTGCGTCGCTTGCTTTCCCATTCCCATCTCTTGCGCACCAGTGGTTGCTCCACTGCGTGTCATTATATTAACTGTGGGGTCTGGTTCTCTTTTTTCTGCTGCAATCAACTGAATATTCTGATTGACCTGTGGGGTCTTTGCTTGCATCTTAGCCTGTAGCTGAGGGCATTCTTCAATGATATGGTCAGAAGATTTACAATACCTGCAGAGGGTTGTAGGATTTTGGCAATCCCTGGCAAAATGACCTTGTGTTCTGCAATTATAACAAGTGATCTGTCCTCTTCCGCGACCAAAATTTGTTGTGCGTCCGCGTCCCCTGTAATTTCCTGCTCGGGCGTCGCGAGTTTGGTCATACGGTGGACCGGATGTGGGTCCTTGTGTCTCTGCTTGTACCCTATAAACATCATTCTTTCTTTCTATCATAAGATCGTATGCTCTACAATTGTTCTCATCGTGACCTACTGATTTACAGAAATTACAATATAGATTCTTTGGAGTTTGTACATATTTCTGAAGTAAGTGACATTCTTGTGGTCTATGACCTCTAGTTCTACAGATTTCACACCAAGGCCCCTGTGCCTGTGGTAAAGGGTTAGGTGCTCCAGTTGCAATATAGTCTATGAAAACGGGGCAATGGTCCTTTGAATGACCTTGGGCTTTACATTTTGTACACCAGATTTCTTCCTTAATCTCCTTGCCTTTCTTAATATCATGCACTTGCAAGGTTAAGTTTGCTAATTGGTTCTGCAACTGTGCAACATCGTTGCTTGTTCCCGCAATGGGCGAAGCTTCTAGTTTCATAGCCATCTCCAGAGCTTGTTCCTGAGTATTGAGATTCTGTTGCATAAGAGGAAGTCTAATGTGTGGGAGCAGCGCAGCAATGAACCATTCTTTGTGCTGCTGTGGTGCAAACTCGAAGCTTACTTGATCTATCAAGGCTTTAAATTTCTGGTCAAAGTCCCATACTGATTCTGTAGGTAACTGTTTGATGTCTTTGAGCTCTGTTATACACTATGATTCTGATTTAGGTTTCTTGAATTCTCGAATCATGGCATTTCTTACATCAGCAAGCGTTCTATTCTGTGCTGCTGAGTATTTCATGAACCAAGTTAAGGCTCTTTCTCTTAGTGTGGTTGCTAACTGAACCAGTTTAACAGCATCATCATTAATTTGCTTAATTGTCCAAATGGCTTCACATAAGAACCAGTGCTGCTCAGGGTCTTCTATCCCTGTTCCTCTAAAAGTTGGTAGCTTCATGTCATCACCCATCCTTCTTGTGCTAGGTTGAGGTGAGGGTGCTGTAGCAGTGCTTCTGGGCTGGTTAAATAAAGGTGGTGCAGAGGTACTAGAAGTACCGTGTGGGCTACTAGAAGATGTTACTGCGGGGTTATACTGAGCTCCGTCTGGTTTTTGCGGTGTAAAGGGGTGATAAGGGATATGAGCACTCCCTTGTCTTTCTATATGGCTTGGTCCAGGGACTTGGCTATCATCTGGGCTAGACTCAAAGGAATATTGGTCAAGGCCTACTTTATATCATTTTCCACTACGAGTGCACCCAATAAGTTCAGGATCACTATCAGAATCTACGGACATTACTTGTCTATGCTATTCATCAGAAGCAATACATAGCTTTCCTTTTTCATACAGAAGCATTTTAATCCATAAGTTCAGAGAATTTAAGAACTTACCTCTGTGTACTTGGAAGAAATTCCTCTCAGCTTCACTGAAACTCTTTCTTGTATCTACTGCAAACTCGGTGATGAAACCTTTCAGTAGACTATTCAACCAAAAGTCTACTGCGCGGGACATAGGATTGTCTATCCGCTTCACAATACTGACTAGCTCAGGCATCCAAGCGACGGGTCGATCAATATGCACAGTAGGTCTAGAGTCTGCTAGCTTGGCTATCCAAGCGTGCAACTCCAGTGCGAATGTAACAAAGAAAATTTCGTGAAGGTCAGTATAAATATGCTTCTGTAACCAGTCTTCTGTTTGGAGCGTAGAACTTCTATTTTCTTGTTCAGTGAACTCTTTAGCCTTTAAGTCAAACCAGTCTCCAATTTCTTTAGCTGTAGGATTCCAGTAACACATTTGGTAACTGAGCAAGTCTCAGTGTAACAGAACCTTTTGCTGGCTTCAGCAACAATCTCAGACGTCAGGAAAATAGTAAGTCTCACAGCAGCAAGTCGCAAAGCAACGGAACCATTTGTTGTCCTCGATCTCGCGCGTCGCCTAAATAACAAGTCTCACAACAGCAAGTCGCAAGGCAACGGAACCATTTGTTGGCTCCCTTCTTTCTCTGGGTTTCGCATCAATCTCGCACATCACTGGAATAAGGAGTCTCATTCACGCGGCAACGGAACCATTTGTTGGCTCCCTTCTTTCTCTGGGTTTCGCATCAATCTCGCACGTCACTGGAATAAGGAGTCTCATACACGCGGAAACGAAACCATTTGTTGGCTGCTTTCTTGGGCAGACCCGGGTTTTAATGAAGCGCAGCAACAACCCCTTGGCGCACTGGCCCTCTCGGCAACGAGCTGCGCGGCAGCTCGAGGTCTCACCCGAAGTGGCTATGGGGGGGTTAAGGAATCAGATTTCCTTAACCATGGTGACGCAGAGATTGCTCTTCCTTTTCCGGTTCCTCAGATATCGGCGGTCCGACTTTCCCGCAGGCCCTCGGCGCAACTGCGCAGCTTCCTTCCTCAGCAGGCTCGCTGCGCAAGTTCCCTCTCTGGCGCAGAAGACAATTATTCCTTGCGTCGACGTGTTAAGTACCCCTTCGCCCTACGCGCCCAGCGCAGTACCACATTCCTCGGTCGCTGCCGCGACAGTGCTCCGCCACTTCTTCAGTACTTAACACTTTATAGCTATCAAGGGACCTTCCCAAACTCACTTACACAGGCGCAAAGGTAATGCAAGAGTCTTGTATACATAGGTAATGAACTTAAACAGTTAAATCATTCACGCAAACATTATAACAAGAAGAAATAAGTGAAGCTCATCTCCACGAGGAAAACCACGTCCACGGGAGTTTATATTAACCAGAAAATGATAGAGTTATACAATATGCTGCGCACACAGCTGCAGCCTTAGATCTTTACAGGAAACTCCACGCACACAGCTGGGAGCCCTTCTCTCAATCTAGTCTCTTCTCTACAGAGATTACAAAGGCACAGACGTCAACTCAGACTGTCTGGCAACTCAGGGATTAGCTCCTCGGCTATCCGACTCTTACTCTAGTTCTACACACTCGGTAGAAAACATGGCAAAGGATAATCAACACATGATCTATCCTCAAGACTGACTATCGAACAGTCTAACCATCTAACTATCCCAAAAGTATCTAACTCTTCTTCTTATCATGTATACATATATATAGGTGGCCATGACGGTCACACCTTTACAAAACTGTGGGCCTTTCCCAACAGTGATTCCCAAAAACCCTAACCACGCACATGGCTAGGTGTACTGTAGGCGCCGCTTGCAGTCACGTCGCCGCTTCCTGCAGGCTCCTTGACTTTCGGCGCAGATTGCGGGTATGGGCGCTTGTCCTTCGCCTTCAATGCTCTGGTCCGTTGCTCCTCCTTGGTCCGAGCAACCATAACTTCTGTACTTAGCCTTTAAATGAGGGTAGCTGAGCCCTCTACTCCATTGCCTTATTTATTATGGTAGCTGAGCCACCTTCATTCTTCTATGACGTGTGTGCGAACTCCGTGATTTCCGGTCCGTGATCTTCGCTGAGCTTGTCCATCTGGCACCGTACTGCGCACCGTCTCCTTCTTGCCCAAAACTTAGTGCTTGTCCCAAAATTAGCACTTTCCTTCCATACTTGTGCTTTTTTCCCAAAATTCACAGCTTTACCGTAGCTACGGCCTCGGCTCCAACATACTACTAATATGCATAGGATTGGTAAGTTGGACAAACATTCCATTGTTGCTTGTCTAGAATGAAACCTCTTTGCTGACATGCTGAGAGCTATGCACACTCTCAATAGTATGTTCTGGTAGAGATGGAAGGCATCTAGATAGCCACTGTATGCATACAGGATATGGGAAAGTGTTGTGCCAAAGTATTGGTCAAAATAGTTACATAACTATGTAAATGATATCTGTATGCATAATAGGTTATCATGTCAATATGATTTGATGATTGTGAAGTATTACTAATCATGCACGTAATTTTGATTTGTAGGAAAGATCATGATGAATGATGAACACTGAACAAGCGATGGATGTTCAAACAAAAGGATTTACAAATCAAACACACTATAGAAGGCTTGTGGCTAGAAAATTCTCTTAGAAAGAGGAAGAGAATCATGATAAGATGTTTGCTCCAAGTGGCTAGATAAGACCATTCTCTTAATGGTGTAATTAAAGAAGAAGTGTGAATCAGGTTCTGTATGGGTACCCAGGATCGATAATCAATTGATGAGCTTAATGATCACCATGGGTGATGAGGATCTCAAACCTTTGCTACAAGGTTGAATATTGTTTCTATACACAGACGATATGGTGCAGAAAGGAACCAAAAGTTTGAATTTGTAACAATGTACTAACCAAACCTCTACCGATCCGATGTACTAACCAAACCTCTACCTCAAGTAAAGTTTTCTGAGACAAACTTAATATAGTTCAGAAGGACCCTCCTCGAAAGGGGGAGTGATGTAATAACTCATGATGAGATTGCCTGCATCGACAGTGAGGTCGATGATGAGGATACCTATATTAGTGATGCCGACAGAGAGGTTGGTGGATGGTCCTTAGACAGGGTCTAAGGTGACAAGAGGATTGCATCATCCTTGAACATATATTCTAAAAGAGGCCATAGACATGATGTCTCTGAAAATGAAGTCCTTTGTGGACATATAGGCTTGCATCATCCTAAAGAGAGCCGTAGACATGATGTCTCCGAAAATGAAGTCTTTGGTGGACATATAGGATTGCATCATCCTAAAGAGAGCCATAGACGTATGTCTTCGAGAATGAAGTCCTTGGTGGACTTGAGGGGATTGGATCATCCCTGGACTTTAGTCCTAAAGAGAGCCGTAGACATATATCTTCGAGAATGAAGTCCTTGGTGGACTTGAGGGGATTGGATCATCCCTGGACTTCAATCCTAAAGAAGAGCCGTAGACGTATGTCTTCGAGAATGAAGTTCTTGGTGAACATGTGAGGAGATTGGATCATCCTTGGACTTCAGTCCTAAAGAAGAGCCGTAGACGTATGTCTTTGAGAATGAAGTTTTTGGTGAACATGTGAGGGGATTGGATAATCCCTGGACTTCAGTCCTAAAGAAGAGCCGTAGACGTATGTCTTCGAGAATGAAGTCCTTGGTGGACGGTTGAGGATTGAGTCATCCTTGGACGTGGTCCTAAATGTACGGTTGAGGGTTGAGTCATCCTTGGACGTGGTCCTAAATGTACGGTTGAGGATTGAGTCATCCTTGGACGTGGTCCTAAATGTACGGTTGAGGATTGATTCATCCTTGGACGTGGTCCTAAATGTACGGTTGAGGATTGAGTCATCCTTGGACGTGGTCCTAAATGTACGGTTGAGGATTGAGTCATCCTTGGACGTGGTCCTAAATGTACGGTTGAGGATTGAGTCATCCTTGGACGTGGTCCTAAATGTACGGTTGTGGATTAAATCATCCTTGGACAGTAAATCCAGTAATTTCGAAAGGAAGGATAGTCCTAAATGAATTGAGTGGATTAAATCATCCTTGGACAGTAAATCCAGTAATTCCGAAAGGAAGGATAGTCCTAAATGAATTGAGTGGATTAAATCATCCTTGGACAGTAAATCCAGTAATTTCGAAAGGAAGGATAGTCCTAAATGAATTGAGTGGATTAAATCATCCTTGGACAGTAAATCCAGTAATTCCGAAAGGAAGTATAGTCCTAAATGAATTGAGTGGATTAAATCATCCTTGGACAGTAAATCCAGTAATTCCGAAAGGAAGGATAGTCCTAAATGAATTGAATGGATTAAATCATCCTTGGACAGTAAATCCAGTAATTCTGAAAGGAAGGATAGTCCTAAATGAGATTGAGTGGACTAATCATCCTGTAAATAGATTGGGATTGCCTCGTCCCTAGACATGGTGAGATGTCTTAAAGTGATAAGGACTAATCATCTTGTAAATAGATTGGGATTGCCTCGTCCCTAGACATGGTGAGATGTCTTAAAGTGATAAGGACTAATCATCCTGTAAATAGATTGGGATTGCCTCGTCCCTAGACATGGTGAGATGTCTTAAAGTGATAAGGACTAATCATCCTGTAAATAGATTGGGATTTCCTCGTCCCTAGACATGGTGAGATGTCTTAAAGTGATAAGGACTAATCATCCTGTAAATAGATTGGGATTACCTCGTCCCTAGACATGGTGAGATGTCTTAAAGTGATAAGGACTAATCATCCTGTAAATAGATTGGGATTGCCTCATCCCTAGACATGGTGAGATGTCTTAAAGTGATAAGGACTAATCATGCTGTAAATAGATTGGGATTTCCTCGTCCCTAGACATGGTGAGATGTCTTAAAGTGATAAGGACTAATCATCCTGTAAATAGATTGGGATGCCTCGTCCCTAGACATGGTGAGGTGTCTTAAAGTGATAAGGATTGATCATCCTGTAAGTTGATCTAGATTGCATCATCCATAGACATGAGAGTTGTCTTAAACCGAGAGGGACTGATCATCCCATAAGAGGATCAGGATTGTATCATCCTTGGACCTATGTCCTAAAGTGAGAGGGATTGATCATCCTGTAATTGGATCTTGTGTGTTGCAGGGTATGCTGCTATTGTGTATACTTATATTGATGAGGATACTTGTATTGATGATATGTATACTTGTATTGATGAGGATACTTGTATTGATGAGGATACTTGTATTGATGATGTGTATACTTGTATTGATGAGGATACTTGTATTGATGAGGATACTTGTATTGATGATGTGTATACTTGTATTGATGAGGATACTTGTATTAATGATATTTATACTTGTATTGATGATGTTGTTGATCGTGATGATCTAGATGACGATGTTGTTGATCGTGATGATCTAGATGACGATGCTGCTGATCGTGATGATCTAGATAACGATGTTGTTGATCGTGTGATGACGATGCTGATGATCGTGTGATGACGATGTTGATGATTGTGATGCTGATGATCATGTGATGACGATGATGATGATCGTGAGATGATGATGCTGATGATCGTGAGGATCTAGATGTTGATGTTGTTGTAGTTGTTCGAGTGTTGCAGAAGATAAAGAGTCAGTACTGAAGATGTTTATGTTCCAGTATTGAAGATGTTCCAGTAACTGCTTGAGTTACCGATGATGTTGAGAAAGCTTCCAATGATTTATAGATGTATCATGTATGATGTTGATGACTCCTTGCTCGTGCAGATGCTGTTATAATATCCTTCTCGTTAAGGGGGAGTGTTGAGATATTGTAACTTCAAAGAATATTATATTTGTACTTTATTATTCCGGAGATGTTTCATTCCTCCGTGAAGATCTTATTGTATATCCGGAGATGTTTATTCCTCCGTCGGAATGCGGTAACTTGGGTTATTAGACTTCCCTGGTGGGGGTTGGCCCTGTGTGTGTTATGTGGGTCAAAGGGTTATTAGACCACCCTACAGGGGTTGGCCCAGTCAGTTGTAGTGGGGTATTTAACCCATTGGTTAAATACGAGCCTACATGTCTTGTGTAAAAGACAAGTCAGAGTAGTGTATAAATAGAGGAGGTGTATTCCTCATTCCACACACTCACTCACTTGAGAGTAGTGCACTTGTGGAGGAGAGGTCTGCTATGATGGAGGAGGAGATCATGTATTTGGTTTGCATCTTTGTATATTGCTGGTCATCTATATTGAGGAAGCTTTACTAGGTTTTCGACCCCATGAGGGTTTCCCAGGATAAATCTGTGTCTCTTGTGTTTATGCTATGCTTGTTGTTTCTTCAGTGATCCTATATATGCTATTATTGTGAAATGGAATGTAATGCTTCTATTTTCTGTCTTAGCATATTAAATCTTAACAATATCTTCCCCCCCAACACAGGCTTATTGACCAGATATTTCAGTGCAGAGTGGTCTGTGAACATCTTAAAATGACCGCCTAGTAGGTAATGCCTGAAATTCTGCAGCACATATACCATTTCCAAACCTTCCCTATCTGTAGTTGTATAGTTCCTCTCTGTAGACAACAACTTCTGAATCGCAAAAGCAATTGGGTGATCCAGATCCCCTTCCCCTGGTTGCGCGAGCACTACTCCCAACGCAATCGATGATGCATCGACATGGACATGGAATTCCTTGCACCAGTCTGGAAAGACCAGTATCGATATTGAATCCATCTTAGCCTTCAGCGTCTCAAAACTAACTTGACATTCAGGACTCCACCAAAATACCGCATCTTTCTTCAACAACTTCTCCATAGGGGCCGTGATCACTACATAACCCCAGATGAACTTGCAATAATACCCAGTGTGTCCCAACGTTGCTCTCAACTTCTTGACATTAGTCGGCGGTGTTAAGCTCAGAATGAGCACAATATTTGCTGGGTCGACCAACAATCCCTGCTTGCAGACAATGTGACCCAATAATATCCCAAATGGTGCACAGAATATGCACTTCTTCAAGTTCAACGATATCTGATGCTGTCAACAGTGCTCCAACATTAGTCACAGATTTTTCAGATGATCTTTGATCAATCCATTAACTGTCCAGTCATCCATGTACACCGGAAAAACGTCTAGATGAAATATCTGAAGGAAACAACAACGACCTGAGAGAATATCACCGGTGCATTATTCAGTCCAAACGGCATCACCGTGTACTGAAAACAGCCCCATTCTGTCACAAAGGTTGTCTTGTGGCGGTCTTCTTTCGTGATTTTGATCTGATGATAGCCAGAGAACCCATCCATGAAAGAATACAACTCTTGGACACCCATGCCCTCTAGCACCTCATCAGTGAATGGGGTCAGAAATGGATCATGCAAACATGCATCATTCAACTTCTGCAAGTCAACACAAATGCGCACTTCACCTATCTTCTTGTCCTGCACCACCATAGGACTAATCCAGTATGATTCCTCAATCGGTTCAATAATTCCAGCATCCAACATGCGTTCAAGTTCTACTTTGGCCCTCTCCTTATGGCGCGGATTCAGTCAATATGGTTGTTGCCTTATCGGTTTTGCATCTGGTTTCAATGGGATCTTCATCTCCCCTAAATCCCCCAAGATTCTCTTCATCTTGGAAAAATTCGTAGGAAACAAGTCTTGGAATTCATGCAACAAGTCTATAACCTTCCCCATCATCTCGTCATCCCAATAGTCCCCAACATTCACAAACTTTGGACTTCCCTTTGTCCCAATGTTGACCTTCCAGAGCTTCAGAGGCTGACTGATCGGATCATTTGGTGCATTAGGTGCTACCACATCGTGACTTCCTTCTAATTCCGGGATATTGACATTCCGCAGATCATCACCATCCTCTGGTCTGCTAGTGATATTATAACATTCCATCATTGACTACATCTTGCAGTGCGTATGCGGATCCGCGGGATATGCCACTAGAACAACCTTCAGAACCACATCGCAGATGAGCTACAAAGCATTATGGACATCCGGGTTGGCATCTGCGAAGCTGAAAGTATGAGTAAAACAAACTGTCAACTCCAACCAAGTGGCAATCTCCCCTCGTAATTCAGCTGTCGTATACCATGATCGCGGCATCTCGTCTAAAGTATGGACAAAGGCATGGACCCACTCATCCCTTGGTTCCGATGCCCACAACATATGACATTCCATCAAATGACTGGCAAGGTCGTTATGTCCATCATATTTCCCTGTGTGGTAAACTTCGGTGCCGCCAAAGCGAACTGTCATCAATCTCGAGCACTACGACCACCCATCAAATGACTTCTTATGTGTCGCCCACCAACATGCTGGAGCATCCTTCAGCGCTTCCTCCAATGCCAGCAATCATTGTGGTTCTGAGACCTTTTCCTCGAATGCCATGAGAAAATCAGACAATCTGGGAAGCCCTTCATATACTAGCAGTGCAACAGTTTCAGTCGCGACATGGAATAACGACTGTGTGACTAACCCACACTTGAGGAGTGACACCTCATGCAAGCGATTCTGCCAATTCTCTAAAGCGTCATCAGAATCAGAAGACGCAGAACTGGAGCTGCACCACCCAAGCTCACCATCGGCAGTCGAATGAATATAGTCTTCTGAAATATTGTATGCATGGTCCCATCCGCTGGGAACTTCATCCTTTACCATTTCAATATACCTGTGTCCTTGAGTTGGATCCAATGGAGCTATGACTCTAAGGTCGCGGTTTTCAAAAGTCATCATCCACTTCTTAAAGTTGATTACAGCTGCACTGTCATTAACCCATCCAATCCCTAGCAACGCCGGATAGGATATTACGCCGTCAACTACTTTGATAACATCGAAATCAGCATATGTCTTCATTCCCTCAATATCCACAACCAAGCGTGGAACTCTCCCAATCGGTGTCACCTTGGCCTGATTAGCCAGACGGAGTTGTACGGGAGACTAGAATAACTGAATCAACCTCATAGTCTCCAATCTGAATGTTCATGTGCATCTCCTTACCTGTCTTCCACCTCTGTAAGGAGTTTACTATGGACTCTTGTCGTCCCCTGGATGGTCGCTGCAACAGGCCTTCGATCTGTGCAAGAGCATCAGGATCCCTTGCCAGTGATAAACAACTTTCAAAAAAAAATTGTAACGTACTAGACTGTCGCGATGAACCTACCGCGGAGGTGGAATAAAAAACAGGGGGCATGTCAGAAATAATTCCCTTACAGCGATCTTTTTTCGTCGCTCGACATGCCTGAAAGAATGCATCACGCTCGGAATCAATGTCCAACTGCACCTTCTTCTGCCCTTCTAACCAGATGAGTGGATGTGGACTATCTTCTCCTATCATAGCACCTCCACGAGTGATAACTGCAACATCAGCGTCTTGTGTCCTCGGCTCCGCAGAAATTGCCGCGATAGTTGCACCCTGAGTCTGGTTCAGTGGCGGATTCCCAGGTTGGTTCACATTCTGGTTGACATTCCGATTTGGACACTGGTTCTGATTCTGCGGTGGGTTTTGATTTTTCACTAGTTGTTGCACTTGAGTCTGGTTCTGCAACTGCTGAACATTCCCCGCTTGCCATTGCGCAATCAACTGCGGACAGTTTTCAATAGTATTGTCAGTAACAAAACAAAACATACATTGTGTCTGCAATTGTGGGAAATCTCTCTGGTAGTGTCCCAACACTCTACAATTATAACACTGGACATGTCCTCGACCTCCTCATCCTCCTCTGCGACCAAAGCCTCCGCCGCATCCTCCCCGAATCCTCCACGGAATCCCCCTTGTTGATGGTATTGCGGTTGATTGAACTTTTGCTGCATGGGATTCGGTTGCAGTGGCACACACTTCCCGGGCTTCACATATTGTGGCTGTTGAACATACTGTGGTTGTTGTGGAGCCATTTGCATCGAAGCATATTATGGCATAAACTGTTGTGGTTGTTGCTGCGGTACAAACTGCACCTACGATTTAGGCAGTAGCTAAGCCACTTGCGGATGCGGTTGTTGTACGGCATGCTGGTCGTCCTTCACATAGAATGCCTCGTATGTTCATTCATGGAGTAACCCATACACTCGGCAGTCCTTGTCTTCATGTCCCACAGACTTGCAAATGTACAATATAGATTCATCGGTTTTGTGACCATCTTCTGCATGTATTAACATTCCTCATGGCGATGCCCATATACCTGACAGATGCAACACCATGGCATATAGCCGCCACTCATTGGATTCAGTGCTCCTGAAACCAGATAATTTCGGAAGTCTGGGGCAATTATCCTTAGTATGGCCCTCTCCGCGACATCGCGTACACCATACTTCTTCACGTTGTTCCTTACCCTTTTTTAGGTCTTGCAACTATATTGTCAAGTTGGAAAGATGCGTTTGAATTTGCGACATACCCACTACTTTCTCACCAATCGGTGAAGCTTCTAACCGCATCACAATTTCCAGGGCTTCACTCGGTGTTGTAATGTTCTATTGCATCAGCGTTAGTCGAATGTGAGGGAGCAATGCCGCGATGAACCATTCTTTGTGTTGGACATTGCTCATGTCGAAGCTGACCCTTTCCA
Organism: Larix kaempferi; assembly: GCA_027924585.1. NCBI lineage: Eukaryota > Viridiplantae > Streptophyta > Pinopsida > Pinales > Pinaceae > Larix > Larix kaempferi. The sequence continues at coordinate 5,153,596 of BSBM01000826.1, read as the reverse complement.
TCAGAGTTTTAAACCGCTGGTCAAAGTCCCAACCTAGTTTCATTGGGGTACTGCTTAATCTCTTTTAGTTTTGTAATATACTGCGCTTCAGACTTGGGTTTTCTGAATTCTGCAATCAATCCTACTCAAACTTCATCCAGCGTCTTTTCTGGAGCGCCTATGGAAACTTGCACAAACTTCATGAACCAGTCTAATGCGTGACCCCGAAGAGTTGATTCCAATTGTCCTTTCTTGGCATTATCATCAGTAAATTTCTCTATATTCCATAGTGCTTCACATAACAACCAATACTGCTCAGGGTTATCTGTTCCATTTCTGTGGAATAGCGGTAACTTTGCATCTTTTCCCACCATCCTGGGCTTCCTTCCTACAGTCATTGAGCTACTAGTAATTAAATTTTGTTGACTTGATGAACACGGTGGTGTCAAAGTTGTATTTTTCACTGGTTGAGAGGTACTGAGTGGAAAATGTGGGTATGTTGCTACTGGGGGTTGATCCTACCTCTATCCTGGATGTAGCATGGTTTTCCTTGTCGGCACTGTGAGGTCACTTTGTCCCATGTGGTCTTCCTTTGTGGATTTGCATTTCGATCGCAGCAGGACCTTCTCCTGTCCTCTACCTCTTTTCCTATCGAAACCTTTCTCCTCCCCTCATAAGACCACTCTCTTCCTCGGCTTGCTTCACAGTCTCGTCATAACCTTCACCCATCTACCCCTTATCATTCCATGTATCGTCCCCCAACCGTCGCGGTATCGATAGCCTCCACCCACAAGGGTTCTTACTGGTCTAGGTGAATCTTCAGTATGCCCTTTTCGCAAATGAGCATTTTAATGGACAACTGGAGCGACAACAGAAACCTACCCCTTGGCCCGTTGAAGAATTCTCTTTCTGCCTCACTGTAAGACTTTATTGTACCAACCGCAAACTCAGTGATGTAGCCTTCCAGTATACTGTCGACCCAAACCTCAACAGCCCGCGATGCTTTTTTTTCGACTTCCTGTAGCTCCTAGATCATCTCTGGGGTCTAGGCTGTCGGCTCACCACCTTGGAAGTTCCTCTTCTGGAAGGTCAATTTTGCTAACCACTCATACAGGATGATTGGGAACTCATAGAAAAAATGTTCGTGTGGACCGTCGTGAATGTACTTCACCAACCACCAATCTGTCAACAACCCAGGGTTCTTATTTTCTTTTTCAACAAACTCTCGCAACTTTAGGTCGAACCAATCTTGGATCTCCTGTCTTGTCGGATGCCACAACATATCCTCCTTTCACTTCGCACTACGGTCCCGACAAGGAAACCATTTGTTGACACGAACCCAGTCGACAGGGGTTCCTCACGCTGTCGACACCCAAGCCACTGTGATCTCCCTGAGCACCGGCCCGGATAGGTTTAACCCTGTCCAGCAACACCTATGGAGAAAATGAGGTCTCACCCGAGATGTTCAAGGGAGAGTTGATGGAACCATGTTTCCAGCGAATGAAGGAGGATGTTGTGCATCAATTGATTAACTTATTGCAACATTCATAAATAGATCTAAGCATTCAACTCAGGCATTAAGCTAAATTGCGACATCATTCAACAAATCTCATCATTGACAAAACCATAAATATGCAACAGATATAACAGTAAAGCATTAATCGCAACAAGGAAACACCGCATCATTCACAAATTCATATCGCAAAATGCATTTACCACAGATAAACAGAAAAGACACAAGGATTCTGCTCAAAAACTCTGTCACATCATATTTGTCTCCGCAAAAACCCAGATACATCAAGATATTCAATCGACTCAGCTATCTCCAGATTCTTCAATCCTCAGATATCGCTTCGCTATCAAGACTTACCAAAAATATGTCTCAACACTTACAAACCTACATCTATTTATAGGCTTGCGCCTTTACATTTGTGGTCCACTTAGGCAACCGCCTAACTACTTCGTAACAAACTTTACAAAAACTAACCCAAAATCCCACATAATGCGGTCAAAATGACCCAAAACTACACATGACACGGTCCAAATGACCGAAAACTACAAAAAGTACTATCGACATGCGTGTTGTTTTCCTCCTTCCGCGGTACCTTTGGCCTTGCATAGCATCCATGATGTTGACTCATCAAACCGCCTGCCAACAATGGGATAGGAAGTTTGAACATGGAATAGACATATCTAGTTATTTTTGGATTTTCAGGTAGAAATCCTATTTTTGGTTTTATGTATCTCTGAATGCTAAGGGTTTCTCCTCTCTTTTTTAATAAAAACTTCTATATGTTTTAGTAAAAAAATGATATTTCTGGAAATGAAAAGATGATGTTGTAGCAATTGATGCTCGATTGAATGAAATAATATTTGATATATTTATCTTGTTGGAATTTTTTATAATTGTAGTTATATGATCACTTAATTTTGGTGTAATTGTGGGATTTCTTGATTTTGATTTGATTTCAGGCTCACTTGAAACAATGTGAAACAAAATCTAGGAATGAATTTTATTATAGAATTTTGTAGCTTGTATTTTGTGGGTTGGCATAGAGGTTTGGGTCTTCTAACTAAAGTGAGGGGTTGGTATGGTGCATAAAAGGTATGATATGGATACTATGCATTTGAATGGGTGCTATAGTTCATAATTTTCCATCGTTAATCAGCGTGCTATGATTTTTTTCTTTAAAAACATCATATTGAAAAACACGTTGATGTATTTGTAACTTTGGAATGTATTTCATATATGTATATTGTATTCCTATAGAGATGTTATTATTCCTCTATACGGAAGTGTTTGTTTTCCTATAGAGATGTTATTATTCCTCTATACGGAAGTGTTTGTATTCCTATAGAGATGTTATTATTCCTCTATACAGAAGTGTCGTCATTTATATTGTAAGGTTCGTAACTTATACTTGATGGTTTATTAGACCACCTTGATGGGGTCGGCCCTGTATAAGTCATGTGGGTAAAAGGGTTATTAGACCACCCTATTGGGGGTCGGCCCTGTCAGCATTAGGTTATGTGGTTAAGTTGAGGCCGACCTAGTAAAGGTTATTAGGAAAGTCAAGTCAAGTATAAATAGAGTGCGGGAGGCACTCTATTTGATCATTCACTTTCTCACTCATACTCTCATTGGAGAGTGGCACACTTGTGGAGGAGGAGAAGCTGCTGCTAGGAGAAGATTATCTCTTATGCTTGGGTTGTATCATTTCTCTATCTATCTCTGAGGAAGTTGTGGGGTTTTTCACCTTTATGGTTTTCCCCAGTGAAACTCTGTGTGTCTATTGTCTCTTGTGTGTTTGCATTATTATGTCCATGATTGATATGATGTAGATATGCTGCACATATTTTTCTCTCAGTTAAGATCCTAGATCAAATTGAAGTAAATTCTAAAAAACTAACATGGTATCAGAGCTATCCTGAAAGAAGGCATGGTATGGCATTTATGACACTTGTTGCACTTGCGAAGCTAGGGCTTGATATAGCAAAAACCAATCATCGTAAAACTTTCACTATAAATCCATTTTGGAGAAGTTTCGGGATCTTAAACCTTTACAAGTCGAAGATAATATCCCAATGTACCTTGTGTCCAAATCACAACTTCTAATTCATTGTACTTTGTGTTTTATGATCTGTACAATCTAGGGTTTTTGCCTCTTCCAAATCTCAGTCATAAACAAGTGACTTAGGGAAAAAGGTCACAACTAGGGCTAGGAAGCTCCAAATGAAATTTCCTAAAAAGTGATAGGTAGGGCACGGACTGTAGTTTCGCAGGGAAGGTTTTAAGAGGCCGAAGTTGAAACAGTGACACGTGGCACGCCGTACAAGTTCGCTCTCATGTTTTATCCCATAAACAGGTCACGTTGCGACACTTGGCATAACTCTCTCTCAGAGAATCCATTTGAGGTCAGACCTATGGGGTTGGAAATTTAAGAGGTCAGGCTACCACAGGTATATTTTTTAGACCCTATTGATCTGAAATTCCGGAGTTACACCAGAAACAATTAGGTGCATATTTCTATCAAAACAGAATTGGATTTTGAGCACCTTCATTCATGGCTCCAGGAATTTAGGGTTTCAAAGAATGTTGGAATTTTTTGTATCGGAGACCACGGATGAATTATCCTCATCAAAATCGAAATTTAGAGACCAATATCAAATTTCTTGGTTGGGTAGAAGGCCGGGCTTGATCAAACCCTAGTTCAGGACTTTGATCGGAAAAGTGAAAAATTAGGGCTTCTGCAAAAATGGGAATTTTTGAAATCTGTGACCATAGCTGGAAGCTCCTTGGAAAAATTGAAGTTTAGAGCTTTGGATCAAACTATTTGGTTGGGTGAAGCTCCAGGAAAATCAAACTCTAATTCAGGGTCCTCCCCAATGAATCCATAAATCTAAAAGGAAATTTTGAGGGGTGAAACTTTGCATTTTTCAAATTCTAAGTATACCAGCTTGACCAGCTCAGAAAGGCACATCTTTCTACCCTTTCAGAAGTTTGAAATTCAAATTTTGAATTTTTAGGGTTTCTCTGACAAACTCTAATCCAGCTCCATATCCAGTTTCTGCAAATCAAAGTGGATTGGATTAATCCTAGAAGAGAATGGATTAGTCACCTGCATAAGTGAAGAAGTTCCTGTTTCAGAGGGAGTTGAGGCTAAGGCCTTACATAAGAAGATTACAAGCAATCTCGATAGGTATGACTTATCCAGGTATGTTTCGAGATCTGTTCATGATTAAGTTTATGGTATGTTTGTCTTCATTAAGTTTAGTACAATCTTGATTAACTTTAGACTTGTCGTATCACCTTAATAAAATTATGAATGCAGATATTCATTTATTAGGGTTTTGACACTTATGATTGTACTAATGCATTGTGGTGTTGTATGAGGTTGATGTTGTCCGCTAACATGAAAGGTTCATCAAGAAAGACAAATCATGTTCTAGTTCAAGAACATATGACCATGTTGACATGAAGACAAAGATTCATCCATTATCATGGATCACATAGAAGATCTACTTACGAGGTATGTATAACTTGGTTCTGTAATGATTAACCTATGAGATATGCAGGTTACTAGCACAAGTCATTGAAGAGAACAAGAAGACATTGCTAGACATAACTAGCAAATATGATAACCAGGTATGTTTTTCCTATATCAAGTTGAATCCTACCTTGTGTTAGGATCTTATATTGTTGTATGGTTGATAATAATTATTCATAAAGTTAGAAATGTAAGTAATCAAGGCTTTATGCATATTATGTCTCTTACCTTGATTGATGATATGACTAACTAGAAAAGTCCTTTGGTCAAATAAGAATATGTATGAGTAAAAGAAGTATTCCCTAAAACCTTGAATACTAATGTTTATTATCTGTGTTTGAAATCATCATGACTATACATGTTTAAGATTATTGTGTTTTGATAGTATTGAGATTATACTAATGAATGTATGTATGAGACCTCGAAGATAACACAATGATGATACTAGTAAGTATGCATAAGTGATCGAGGATGGATATAAGTTCAAGGACAGGTAATTGAGGAAGCAAAGATCAAGAGGGAGCACACTCCAGTAATTCCTGCAAGGAAGCAAATATTGAGAGGGAGTCTACCCTATAAACCAAACAAAGATAAGTATTTGAATTTTCATTTCTTGCATATTTGTTTGTTTAAATAATATTGTTCAATGATGTATATGCTTATGTTCCTAGACTCAGGGTGTGTATTATGCATGTTAGAATAATTGCATCAATGAACAATTTACTACTAATATGCATGTGATGGGTAAGTGGCCTATGGCACTATACAACATTCCATTGCTACTTATCTAGAATCAAACCTCTTTGCTGAGATGTTGGGAGTAGTGCAAACTCTTAACAATGTTCAGGTAGAGATTGGAAGACATCTAGAAAGTTACGGGATATGGATAATTGTTGTACTGAAGCATTGGCTAAAATAATTGCATGACTGTATGACATATTTCTTTATGTGTAAGAATTTGTTCTGAAAACTATGAGAAGTTTCTAATCATGCAATTTAACTGGTTTTGTAGGAAAGATCGTATTCGAGCACCTACAAAAAAAGGACCACAACATTTGTTCCAGCAAACAAAGTTATCTATTGAAGATATTGAATATATTGAAGTTCCCAGGATCCGGGAAGAATGCCATGATCCGTTGATCATGAAGAATGATGTTTGGGATGTGGTCCCAAGACCTGAAGGGAAGTCTGTTGTGACTTTCAAGTGGATCTATAAGATCAAGCATGCTGTAGAAGGTAGCATAGAGAAATACAAAGCAAGTGATGAAATGGAAGATACACCAGATCAATGTCAAGACAGCTTTCTTGCTTGGTGTTCTTCAAATTGATGATACTTCGAGGAAGAAGTGATGGGACACATTTGCAGGAGCCATTCCAAGCATGGTGAGAGGAGAATCCTTCCCATGGTTGTGGATGTAAGCGTTGTGTGATGAGCATCAAGAAGATGCTCCAATTACTGCTTTGTATATGCATCATGTTGGATGCTTGATATGATCAGTTGGATCATGTATTTGTATATGTATCAAGTGGATACATTGTATGATTAGGTGGATCATGTATTATGACATGTATCAGGTAGATACTTTGTATGCATCAGGAGGACGCAGTGTATGATCAGGATGATCATGGATTATGAGCTTCAGGGTGTTGCTCCAGATGATATGCATCAGGATGATGCTGTGATGATGATCAGGATGATCATGTGATGATGTATCGTCAGATGATTGGGTCCTTGATGTACCTGACGAATATGAGACCAGATATTTGCTTTGCAGTGAACACCTTGAGCAAGTATTTGACAAATCCGAGACATGTTCACCTAATAGATGCAAAGCATATTCTGAGGTACCTGAATGGGTACAGTTGACTATGGGCTCAAGTATGAGGTAAATCAAAAGTTTAACCTGGAGGGTTATTGTAATGTCCCCATTCAAATAAGTGCATAGTAAGACAATCCCATCAATCCTACTAGTTTCCTAGGTTGGATGGGAACATGTGGGATGGTAATAAGGAAGCTAATAAATGATATTTAGACATTAGAAGGGTTCAAGTATTTAATAAATATGATGAATAAATAAATTCAAGAGAAATTCTAGGTGGCAAGTGGTTTTGGAGACATATGGAGGTGGTGGGACCCACACTAGCTTGATTTTTCAATGACACATGGCAGCTCTCTCTTGCCAATTCGAATTCATGGGAAGGTGAACACTCTTGGGTGAGTTGGTAAGTCATAACACATGGCATTGAGCATCTTATGTCGAAATGGGATGGAATAGTAACCTCCATGGGAGAGGAAGAGTCAAATTGGAGACTAGTGGACACTTGGGCTAGATTCCCTAGTTTTATGACAACAATAATGAAGCATCTATGACATTTATGACAAAATTCAGACCTGACTTCTTACACCTGACCATTATGACATGTCAGACCCAAAAATAGGCTCAAGGAAGGCGCTCATGGAGTTGGAGGAATCCAAAGAGACTCAAATTCGAATTTGGGAGAAGATGGAAGGTTGGAACTAGGAGACAAGTGGCAAATGAGGAATATTTCCTAAATGGAAAATTATTGAATCTATTGAGAGGATTTCGACCCCTTAAAGGCTAATGTTGGTTATAAAATGTAGAAATCAAGTATGAGAATGGCTTTTGATGATTTGAGAAAAATTGCATTTGTGAAGAGAGAGCTAGTGGATGACTAGTTTCTTGCCTTAGCCAATTTCGAGGGTGAAAGATTCCCATCCAAGTTGGTGTTTGGAGAGGCAAATCAGGTCTTTCATGGTGCTTTAATGGAGTTTGTATTTGCAGGTATCAGCTACAGGAAGTTTCATGGTTTGGTTTAGTGCAACACTTTCTCTCCACCGTTTCCAGTTTTGAAGGCATATTCATGCTCCTTGAGGGAGGGCGTTTTTGGTGAGCACTTGTGCTTCTTGAGAGAGATTCTCATTATATATTTATGATTGTAATAGCTTCATATCCTCTTTTATTCATATTCATAAAGTCTCAGGTTGAAATACCCACTGGTTGTATGCAAAACTATTGATTAATGAGCAAACAATGTCCATTTCCCCAATGCATTGATGTATGACACTATAATGTTGATTATTTCGAATGGATGGATGATTCTATGATATATTTGTGATCAATATAATGCCATGGATGTATTCTACAATTTTCATGTACTTTACTTGAGCATTTGAAGCATTTTTACTCAGTTTAGTTGTATTGGGAGATGAAATAGTGCCATTTCCCCAAGGGTCGAATTGGGGGTTTTTGCTGTTGAATGTGAGAGAGTTATAACAGTAGTAAAAATCAATTAATGGTGCATATGAGACCTTAATAACATGCTTAACACATTATATACCTCTGTTCATAAATTTGTGGGAGTTTGGAGGCATTTGGAAGGCCATTTTCAGTGTTACCCGGGGGGGATTTGATGCACAAATTACTAGTCAAAATTACCTATATTGATCAGAATACAAATCAAGTTTGCAGCAGTATTTGGAGGTCCATAAAACATCCCTGAACCTGATATTCAAGTCTAAATACCATTAATACACTCATACAGAATATTTGGGAGCATTTGGGATGATTTGGAGGTCAAAACAGTTAAACTAGTCAAAGGTCGAAATTGGGGAAAAAGTTGAAAATTTGGCATTTTAATAAAATTTGAAAAAGGGATATTACAAGTGGTATCAGAGCATGTTCTTGGCACCTGATGGTCCTAACAAGAAGTCAAAAGAATAATCCACCACCCTTTGAACCAGTAGTTGAAGAGGTTTTTGTTGAAGAAGAGGTAGTAGAAGAAGAGGAGTCTTTTGCTGAAACCATGGGTAGAGAGGAGGATGACAAATTAAAACATAAGGAGGAACTTATTGCAACCTTAGATCCATGTTTCTCTAAACTTTCAGCAAACATGGATAGGATAGGTGATAAATTGTTGCAAGGATTTGAATTGTTGATTAGCCAGCTTCAAAGCAAAGGGATAATAGGAGATAATAGCGGTTCACACTCAGGGGAAAAGATGAAAGGGAATGAGCATATTTTCTCAAGTACAGGACCTCATAATAGACCTGATGAATTTCAAAGCACACAAAGGCATACTGCACCTAAATTTCTCACACCCAAAGAAGAGCCCAATCTTGCATTGGATTACAAGAAACTAGTAAATGATTGGAATGATTTGAATGAAGAGTGTAAAAGAGGTGTACCACTCAGTGACTACATTGATGCTATGCAAAAGATTAATAGGAAGGGAGACAATAGGAGTCCATTCCAAAACAAAGAATTAAATAGTGCTATTGGGAAAATGTCACTTCCTACTTTTGATGGTTCTTCTCAAAATTCTGCTAACACTTGGGTGCAAAAATTGGATGTATATTTTTAGCTGAATCCTATGTTGGAAGAGGATGCATTAAAAATGGCCATTTTGCATTTGGAAGGAGATGTCAATGAATGGTGGTTTCATGGGCTGAAAACCTTGGGTCATAATCAGGTTAAAACATATGGAGAATTTGTTGACAGGGTACTAGAAAGATTTGAACAAAAAGATCCAGAATTGCCTTTCAAAGAACTAGCTCAATTGAAGCAAACTGGGTCCCCTACTGAATATATGTTGGACTTTCAAAAATTATCAGTCAAGGTGGCTGATGTATCTATGGGAAGATTAGTATTGTTGTTCACTGAAGGTTTGGCTGAACCCTTAAGAGGTTTGGTCAAAGCCCACAAGCCAACTACATTAAAAGATGCAATGAGCTTGACTAGGGATCTCCAGAATGTGCTTCCTAGAACGAGATTTCCTCCTAAGCCTAGCTATAAATTTGAAAAGAAACCTTGGCAAAGGGATGGATATGATAAGAAACCTTGGAAAAGAGAGTCATTTGAGAGGAATAAAAAAGAGGGACTAAACAGGGATGAACTTAGAAAAAAGAAACTATGCTTCACATGCTTCCAACCATGGACACCGGGGCACAAATGTACCAAAGGAAAGGCTCAATACATAGAAGTATTTTCTGATAATGAGGGGTATGATGGGGGCATGGATGAAGATGGACATATTTCAGATCAAGAAGAAGCATATGAGATAGCAGTAGAAGAGGAAAGACAAGAAGAAAATCAGCCTTCACCGGACAAAGCAAGAATGGCAGTGCTTTCATCAGTACCTCGCTATCATACTATCCGCTGCAAAGGTGTGGTACAAGGACAAAGAACTTCAGTTTTGGTAGATGGAGGAGCCACTCATAACTTCATTGATGCAGAGATGGTAGAGAAAAGAAAGATACCTATTGAACCATTTGATGGCTTCACAGTTGTCATTCCCGGTCACAACACAATGCAATGCAAAACATGGGTTCCAAAGCTGCAAGTCACCGTAGGTAACTATAATTTTGTTGATAGTTTTTATGTGGTTGATGTTGCTGATACTAATGTGGTTTTGGGAGTGCAATGGTTGTATTCAATAGGAGAGCATACAGTAAATTATCAAATTCCCGAAATGAAATTCCAAGATTCAAAAGGAGTACAAAGAGTTGTGAGAGGGCAACACACTTATCCAAATCAAGTAGTGACTTGCAATAGCATGAGATCTATATTGAGGCATGGGGATATAGAATGGGCTGCTGAATGTCATATTACATCTCCCAATCCAACTATAAATATTGTCAAACACCCAAAGGAGATAGAGAGACTCTTGCAAAAATATGAAAAGGTTTTTAGAGACCTTCCACATGGTAGGCCACCGGATAGGGGGGTTGAGCACAGTATTGTTTTGGAGGAGGGTACTTCACCCATTCAGATACCACCTTATAGACATCCTAAAAGGTTTAGAGATGAGATTGAAAAAGCTATCCAAGAACTCCTAGAGTTGGGACTCATTAGACCAAGCTCTAGCCCTTATGCTTCTTCAGTTGTGCTAGTGAAGAAAAAAGATGGAACATTGAGAATGTGCATAGATTTTAGAGCCTTGAACAAAAAGACTATAAAGAATAGGTATCCTATTCCTAGGATTGATGAGCTCATGGATGAGCTGCATGGGGCCAAATACTTCTCAAAAATTGACCTTAGATCAGGGTATCACCAAATTCGAATGAAAGATGAAGATGTGCAAAAGACCGCTTTTCGATGTCATTTTGGCCACTTTGAATTTCTTGTCATGCCTTTTGGGTTAACAAATGCTCCAGCCACCTTTCAAGCATGTATGAATAGGATATTTTGCAAGCAACTAAGAAGGTTTGTTTTGGTTTTCTTTGATGATATTCTCATTTACAGTAAAACATGGGAAGAGCATTTGCAGCAGTTAGAGATTGTGTTGAAAATCTTGCAAGAAGAGTCCTTATTTGCTAAATTATCAAAATGTGAATTTGGAATGAAAGAACTATTGTATCTTGGGCACATTATTGGGCAAGAAGGAGTGAAGGTACACATGGAAAAAATCAGGGCTATCTTGGAATGGCCATCACCAAAAAATATTACCGAATTGAGAGGCTTTATTGGCATATGCACCTACTACAGAAAATTTGTGAAAGGATTCTCCAAGTTGACTTCTCCACTCACTGATTTGACTAAGAAGGATGCTTTCAAGTGGGATGAAGAGGCTGAAAAGGCCTTCCAAAAAATGAAAGAGGTAATGAGTAGTTGTCCCATACTTGCACTTCCTGATTTTACTAAACCTTTTGTTGTGGAATGTGATGCTTCAGGTGGAGGAATAGGGGCTGTCCTAAAGCAAGGCCAACACCCCATATCCTTTGAGAGCAGAAAGTTGCAGCCTCATGAAAAACTTTACTCCATTTATGATAAAGAAATGCTGGCCATTATGCATGCATTGGCCAAATTCAGACAATACTTGGTGGGCAGCAAGTTTGTGGTGAAAACTGACCACAATAGTCTAAGACACTTTCTCACCCAAAAAGATCTAAATGAAAGGCAACAAAAGTGGGTAAGCAAGATTCAAGCTTATGATTTTGATATTGAATATGTCAAAGGAAAGAATAATATAGTAGCAGATGCTTTGTCAAGAAGGCCTTCTTTTTCTCTCATGGATATTGCCAAGGATTGGAAAAACATGCTACTAGTTGAATATGCCAAAGACAAATTTGCTTGTGATGTGTTGGATGGAATCAAAGGGGATGATAATTATAGGATTTTGAATGGGCTGATATATTATAAGGGAAGAATTTATTTAGTTCATAACTCCAAGCTCAAGTACCGAATTTTGCAAGAAGCACATGATTCCCCACTAGCGGGCCATCCGGGGATCTTCAAAACTTATAGACAGTTGAGGCAAAGATTTTGTTGGAAGGGGCTGAAGGAAGATGTTCAGAAGTATGTGAATGAATGTAAAGCATGTCAACAAAACAAATCAGAACTTACATGTCCAGCCGGCCTATTACAACCATTGCCCATTCCGGAGCAAAAATGGGACAGTATTTCCATGGATTTCATCACCGGATTGCCTAAATCCTTGGGTAAGGATTGTATCTATGTGGTAGTTGATAGGTTGACAAAATTTGCTCATTTTTTTGCTGTTACATCATCTTTTAGTGCTGCACAAGTGGCTGATATTTTTTTCAAAGAAATCTTCAGATTGCATGGGCTTCCCAAGAGCATTGTCAGTGATAGAGATAGTAGATTCATGGGTGCTTTTTGGAAAGAAATTTTTAGATTGGTAGGCACTCAATTGACTCCAAGTACCAGCTATCATCCACAAACTGATGGACAAACAGAGAGGGTAAACCAATGGTTAGAAGGATACCTAAGAAACTATGTGGGAGGGCAGCAAAAAGCATGGGCAAAATGGCTACACTTGGGTGAGTTTTGCTACAACACCACTTATCATATGTCAATAGGAATGTCTCCTTTCAAAGCATTATATGGTTATGATGCACTTACATTTGCTGACATTATATTTGGTGATAGTAGAGCCCCAAAGGCTAAAGGTTGGGTGGAAGAGAGCCAAGAAATTTTAAAGCTCTTGAAAGACAATTTGCAGGTTGCTCAAAATCAGCAAAAACAATATGCTGATAGACATAGAGAAGAGAGAACCTTTCAAGTCAATGATTTAGTATATTTAAGGTTGCATCCCTATAAAAAAACATCTCTCAAAAAGAATGGAGCAGAAAAATTAAAACCAAGGTACTATGGGCCATACAAGGTAGTGCGGAAGGTTGGAGAAGTAGCATATGAACTAGAACTTCCGGAAGGGAGTAAAATCCACAATGTATTTCATGTTTCTTGTCTTAAGAAAGATCTTGGTCAGCAAATCATCACTTCAGAAATACTTCCTCCTTTGGATGATGAAGGTCAGCTCACACTTGTTCCGGAAAAGATTTTGAAGACACGGGAAAGAAGGTTGAGGAGTAGAATCATCAAAGAATATTTAGTGCAATGGAAGGACTTACCAAATGAAGATGCCACATGGGAAGAGGAGAAGATTTTGCAGCATCCAAATTTGAAATTGCTTGAGGACAAGCAATCTTGGGTGGGGAGGACTGTAATGTCCCCATTCAAATAAGTGCATAGTAAGACAATCCCATCAATCCTACTAGTTTCCTAGGTTGGATGGGAACATGTGGGATGGTAATAAGGAAGCTAATAAATGATATTTAGACATTAGAAGGGTTCAAGTATTTAATAAATATGATGAATAAATAAATTCAAGAGAAATTCTAGGTGGCAAGTGGTTTTGGAGACATATGGAGGTGGTGGGACCCACACTAGCTTGATTTTTCAATGACACATGGCAGCTCTCTCTTGCCAATTCGAATTCATGGGAAGGTGAACACTCTTGGGTGAGTTGGTAAGTCATAACACATGGCATTGAGCATCTTAGGTGGAAATGGGATGGAATAGTAACCTCCATGGGAGAGGAAGAGTCAAATTGGAGACTAGTGGACACTTGGGCTAGATTCCCTAGTTTTATGACAACAATAATGAAGCATCTATGACATTTATGACAAAATTCAGACCTGACTTCTTACACCTGACCATTATGACATGTCAGCCCCAAAAATAGGCTCAAGGAAGGCGCTCATGGAGTTGGAGGAATCCAAAGAGACTCAAATTCGAATTTGGGAGAAGATGGAAGGTTGGAAATAGGAGACAAGTGGCAAATGAGGAATATTTCCTAAATGGAAAATTATTGAATCTATTGAGAGGATTTCGACCCCTTAAAGGCTAATGTTGGTTATAAAATGTAGAAATCAAGTATGAGAATGGCTTTTGATGATTTGAGAAAAATTGCATTTGTGAAGAGAGAGCTAGTGGATGACTAGTTTCTTGCCTTAGCCAATTTCGAGGGTGAAAGATTCCCATCCAAGTTGGTGTTTGGAGAGGCCACTCAGGTCTTTCATGGTGCTTTAATGGAGTTTGTATTTGCAGGTATCAGCTACAGGAAATTTCATGGTTTGGTTTAGTGCAGCACTTTCTCTCCACCGTTTCCAGTTTTGAAGGCATATTCATGCTCCTTGAGGGAGGGCGTTTTTGGTGAGCACTTGTGCTTCTTGAGAGAGATTCTCATTATATATTTATGATTGTAATAGCTTCATATCCTATGTTATTCATATTCAGAAAGTCTCAGGTCGAAATACCCACTGGTTGTATGCAAAACTATTGATTAATGAGCAAACAATGTCCATTTCCCCAATGCATTGATGTATGACACTATAATGTTGATTATTTCGAATGGATGGATGATTCTATGATATATTTGTGATAAATATAATGCCATGGATGTCTTATACAAGTTTCATGTACTGTACTTGAGCATTTGAAGCATTTTTACTCAGTTTAGTTGTATTGGGAGATGAAATAGTGCCATTTCCCCAAGGGTCGAATTGGGGGTTTTTGCTGTTGAATGTGAGAGAGTTATAACAGTAGTAAAAATCAATTAATGGTGCATATGAGACCTCAATAAAATGCTTAACACATTATATACCTCTGTTCATAAATTTTTGGGAGTTTGGAGGCATTTGGAAGGCCATTTTCAGTGTTACCCGGGGGGGATTTGATGCACAAATTACTAGTCAAAATTACCTATATTGATCAGAATACAAATCAAGTTTGCAGCAGTATTTGGAGGTCCATAAAACATCCCTGAACCTGATATTCAAGTCTAAATACCATTAATACACTCATACAGAAGATTTGGGAGCATTTGGGATGATTTGGAGGTCAAAACAGTTAAACTAGTCAAAGGTCGAAATTGGGGAAAAAGTTGAAAAATTGGCATTTTAATAAAATTTGAAAAAGGGATATTACAGTTATGTTGATTCGGATTGGGCAGACAATGCCATTGATCGGAAGAGCACTTCGGGGTGCTACTTCAGTATGGTATCCGGTATGATCTCTTGGTTTAGCAGGAAGCAGTCCTGTGTGGCACTGAGTACAGCCGAAGCAGAGTATGTTGCAGCTTGTTCGGCTAGTTGTGAGGCAGTATGGCTTAGGAAGCTATTGTCTGATTTGTTTTGATCTCCAGTTGAGTGCTACTTGTATATATTGTGACAACCATAGTTGTGTGAGAACCCGGTGTTCCATGACAAGTTGAAGCACATTGAGATCAAGTTCCACTATATCAGGGATATGGTGCAGAGAGGAGCAGTGAAGCTTCTGTATGTTGCGATGAACGAGTAGATAGCCGATGTGTTGACCAAGCTGCTAACCAGAGTGAAGTTTGAGTACTTCAGAGAGAGACTTAGTGTACTTCAAACGAGATTCCTTCCAAGAGAAAGTGTTGAGTCCAGAGACACAGATGCACATGAGCCATTCCGACATGGTGGTAGGTTGGTCCTCCCATGGTCGTTGATGTAAGTGCTGGTCCATTCTCACATAGTGGTAGGTTAGTCCTCCTATGGTGTCGATGTAAGGGTTGGACCATTCTCACATGGTGGTAGGTTAGTCCTCCCATGGTGAGTTGTAAGGGTTGGATGGGATTTTCCAACATGGTGGTAGGTTAGTCCTCCCATGGTCGTTGATGTAATTGTTGGGCTTTTACGACATGGTGGTAGGTTAGTCCTCCCATGGTCGTTGATGTAATTGTCGAGCTTTTTCGACATGGTGGTAGGTTATTCCTCCCATGGTCGTTGATGTAATTGTTGAAGCCGTTCTTACATGGTGGTAGGTTGGTCCTCCCATGGTCGTTGATGTAAGTGTTGTGAGCCTTTCACAGATGGTAGTAGGTTGGTCCTCCCATGCTGGTGAGTGTAAGTGTTGTGTGTGTGCATCTGGGTTGTGCTCCGTGGACAATGACGATGATCTGAAGATGATGATGTGACAGTATGGTACACAGGTTTTGCAGAGGCATATGATCAGTCCTGATATGCTCTTGCATTTTTTGTAGAGGCAGTGTAATTAGTCCTGGGAGATCTTGTAGGTTTTGTAGAGGCAGTGTAATCAGTCCTGAGGTGTACCTACTTGATGGCTTGCTCACTGATATGACATGATTAGTATGATCATGAGTATCAGGATGATACTCCGTGGCGGTGGATAGGTTGTGCAGTTGCATGTAAAAGATCCTGGGAGATCCGATAGGTTGAGAAGTATGCTCGTAATCAGTCCTGGGATTCTCTTTCGAGGTTTTGACTTAACGCACGTAATCAGTCCTGAGGATTCCATAGTATGGCTAGTGATGATGAATACCTACAGGTGGTGAGCCTACATCCAGTATGAAAAAGGACTGGCTTTGTAGAACTTTCTATGACGAGTAGATGAGAGATTGATTGAGATAGCAGCAGCAGTGATGATCACAATTATTCGATGATGATGATTCGATGACGATGATTCAGTGACGATGATCCAGAGAAGAATACTTGTGCTAGCAGATCTGTGTCGAAAAATGCCTTCCTAGTTAAGAGGGAGTGTTGATGTATTTGTAACTTCGGAATGTATTTAATATATGTATATTGTATTCCTATAGAGATGTTATTATTCCTCTATACGGAAGTGTTTGTATTCCTATAGAGATGTTATTATTCCTCTATAAAGAAGTGTCGTCATTTATATTGCAAGGGTCATAACTTATACTTGATGGGTTATTAGACCACCTTGATGGGGTCGGCCCTATGTAAGTCATGTGGGTAAAAGGGTTATTAGACCACCCTATTGGGGGTCGGCCCTGTCAGCATTAGGTTATGTGGTTAAGTTGAGGCCGACCTAGTAAAGGTTATTAGGCAAGTCAAGTCAAGTATAAATAGAGTGCGGGAGGCACTCTATTTGATCATTCACTTTCTCACTCATACTCTCATTGGAGAGTGGTACACTTGTGGAGGAGGAGAAGCTGCTGCTAGGAGAAGATTATCTCTTATTCTTGGGTTGTATCATTGCTCTATCTATCTCTGAGGAAGTTGTGGGGTTTTTCACCTTTATGGTTTTCCCCAGTGAAACTTTGTGTGTCTCTTGTCTCTTGTGTGCTTGCATTATTATGTCCATGATTGATATGTTGTAGATATGTTATACATTTTTTTCTCTCAGTTAAGATCCTAGATCAGATTGAAGTAAATTCTAAAAAACTAACAAAACAAAGTTTGCATACAAAAAGTATAGCATTTGTTTTTTCAATCGGTATCAAATGGCTATAAAGATGGAATGGTTGGGTACAAAGGTTGAAATGGAGTTAGGATAGATGAATATGCTGATGAAATGGAGTGAATATTTTGGCGGATGAAAATGAAATTTTTCACATGGTCATATAACAGCATGTAAAGAACAGTATGTACAAGAAGGCTATAATAGTAGAGCTACTGCCAAAATTAACTAGAGAAGACATTATTGGATTAATGATGTCTCTTACCTTATTGATTCTTGATTTGCAGGTATAAAAACAAGAAGGATGAATCTTTATGAATGTTGGACTATCATTTGAACTGATAGAAGCTTCTTTGATTTTTTTTTTATTGTGCAAGTTGACTTGGTGAATCCTACTTTGTCGGAGATGGCATGCCCATGTCTACCTTAAGAATATTTGTCATGAAACCTGAACTTTGATTATGGATAGATTCAAAATTGGTTGTACATTAATATGATATTCATAAAATATTCTTCATAATAGTTGGCTACATTCTCTTGGGAGATTTAGAAATCCCTCTTTTTGCAAGTTGACTCTGTATGCTAGGGGCAAGGTACTTCTTTTTTGTGGGGGACTGTAATTGAATTTTTAGACCTCCTTAAAATCATCCTCTTATGATTAAATTTTATGGATAGATATAGGAACATGTCCTCTACAAACTATAAAAAAAATATACCATGATTTCAAACCATCAAGGAGTATGATTCAAAACATCGTACCCATGTCTAAACTACTGCTTGAATCCCCAAGCTACCTGACTGTAATTGAATTATTTGACTCCCTTAAACATAATATTTTTTTGATGAAGTTGAATGGGGATATATAGTAACATGTCCCCTACACCCCCAAATGTGTGCAGACCTTTATTACAACTTATTAGGAAGTAATGAGAAAATAATCGTACCTATGCCAAATCTACCTTAAATATGCAAGAATTTCGTACAGGACCATAATTTAATTTTATACCCCACTTACAATTGATATTTATTGATTAAATTTAATGGGTATCCAAAATGTGATGTCCTTTATCACTTTTAAAAACGTCATCCTCTGATATGCATGCATCTAGGAGTAATCTTAAGGACACCGAACCATACTGCTTCTTGATGCTCAAATGCTTACGTTTTCATTTCTCCTTGGGAAATGAGAATGAATCATTTTCCATATAATGCGTGCACATGATTTGATCCTCCATAGGATCTGTAATTCATAAAATATCATCTCTAATAATTTGCATACATGCCCTGTGAGGGTAGGAGTAAGAAGTACCAAGTACAATCTTTTTTAATTAATTTATTTATTTATTATCTTTTTCAATTTTTTGTCTAAGAGCAAGGGCGCCATTGCTAGTTTTCACCAATGCTCTGCCTTGGTTCTATTCATGGTTTTCACCATGAGTATTATTTTATTTCTATAGACCTATGCCCACCTTGAATGAGGTTTTCAAGCAAACGTCTGTCCTAGGCGCCTCAAAGAGGTTCTCACCTTAGGAATTTTTTACTCTTTCTTTTATTTTTATTTTCTTCTCTTTTTATTCACAAAAACAAATCTACCTATCCTACCCTACTTGCAAAATATTACATATATATTCAAGTGTAGGAAGACTTCCAATTCATCCACTTGCATAGTAGGATCTCAAGTGAACTCATATCCATATTTGAAAAATGTTCCTCAATAGATGCTAGGATACAAGGGACCAGTTGCTTAAGTGGATATGGTGCCAAGAAGTGTTTAAAATTGGAATGGTATTGTTCATTTATTATTGCTTGAAACCAAGGCTCAATGTAGTCATGATCTCTCTGGATATATTTTGCTTTAATAATGATTTGCAAGCCTTTCTCCTTCATGTAATATTCTGAGACTTGGTATTGTTGTCTTGAATGCACAATGTGTCTAGTGACAAGCATGCAAGAAATTCCTCAACTTTAGGCTATGATGTCTGCTCCCCATTAAGAATTCTCCATGGATCTTTGATTTCCTTTACATGCATGTGAGGATGGATGAGAGAAAAACATGGATCTTTGGCCTCTCTCACATGCATGTATAGGTGAGTAAGAAAAAGTTATTGATGGATCCCACACTCATGTTCATTGAAATATAAAGACAAAAGAAAAATGTCCTCATATTTTTGTGGAACTTGCTCGTGGATCCTTTCTTTGATGGATTCTTGCGATACAAATTGTTGATTGTGGAGCCAGATCTTCTAGTATCATAGATGATATTTTCTTAGCCGTGATCCCAGAGGATTGTACACTCATTCCCCAACCTTGGGGTTCGGGGGAAACGCCCCCGAGTTACGGGGGTTCAGGGGTAGCGCCCTCGAGAAATGGGGGTTCGGGAGCAACCCCCCTGAGGAAAAATTTTGGGGGTTGTTTTCGCCACCAGTTTTCGGGCCCATGGTTTTGGGAAATCCGTGGTATTTTCCCATTGTATTTCCCTTATAAAAGAAAGGCATTGTAACACAACTAGGGTTGATGTATTAGGTATTATGCATTGTAAATATCTTTGAGATCGAAAGAGAGACTATGAGATAGTGAAGAGGAAGTGCAGCGGTTGTGCTACAGGTTGTATCCCTTCACTTTGTTGGATGGTATAATAATAAGGACTGGCAACTTTAGTGTGGACGTAGCCCATCTTGGGGTGAACCATGATATAACTGTGTCTCTCTTGTAATGTGTTTTTGTGATTATATTTTCATTTATGTTTATTGTTATTGCTTCAATCCTATTTTTCTAACAATTGGTATCAAAGCCAAAGGTCTATTTGGCAGATAAACCCACAAGAAGATAGGGTTTCTGGTTCGAGTGGGAGCAATGGCGGAAGAAGGAAATTTTAAGGTCGAGAAGTTTAATGGCCAAAACTTCCAGTTATGGAAAATGCAAATGGAGGACTATCTGTACCAGAAGGATCTATTCCTACCATTGGGAGGAAGAGCAAAGCAGCCAGCGGCCATGAAGGACGAAGAATGGGAGGTTCTTGATAGAAAGGCACTATGGACAATACGGCTTTCCCTGGCTTCGTCGGTGGCTTTCAATATCTCAGTGGTCAGAATTACATCTACTATAACCTTGTTATGTCATAAACCTGCCAAATTTTAAATACCACTGACTTGGAGCTTGCTTCAAGCCATACAAACTCTTTTTCAATATCTCGGTTGCTTTCAATGTGGACGTAGCCCATCTTCGGGTGAACCATGATATATCTGTGTCTCTCTTGTAATGTGTTTGTGTGATTATATTTTCATTTCTGTTTATTGTTATTGCTCTGCGATCCTGTTTTTCTAACACAAATATATCATTGATTGTATCTCTTGGCTCACAACAGGGATTTGGGAAAGTCTTTGTGGGAATTCATCCTCTCTTCTTAAACAACCTCTTTAGCATATTGTTGGACACAAGTTCCCGCTTCAGCATACATCACAAACATGGGGGTTTGATACATATAAATCATATGGATGCATGCAAGCTATTTATTTAATTTTTCCAATAAAATTTCAAACTGTTCCAAATAAAATTTTAGTACCTCCATGGAAACGACACAAAAAAGTGATGGGCCAAAGAATTGCAGCCATAAACATTGAATCCCTTGGCTCATTAGTTCAATAATCAACCTGGTAGTTCGTACAAACTTAAGAGGTACTATGCATTGTGTGTGCAATTGCAGAGGATCTAATTTGAAATACTAACTAAGAAACATGGCAAATGCAAGGAAGCAACTTAATCTAGGAAAATAAATATGTTAAGGAAATAACTTGAAATACTAACTAAGAAAGATAGTAAATGCAAAGAAACAACTAAATAGGAAAATAAAGAATGAATTGAAGCATGCAAGAAATAAAATGCCAAAATTAAATAACAAGAAATAAATTCTGATTTGATCTAAAAGTGATATAAACAATAAAACTACATGAATGTTATAGGAAACTATAGAAACACTATATGAACTACATAAATGCTACATAAACTATAGGAAAAACAAAATGCACGGAAGAAAATGACATAAATGGAAATAAGAGAAATAAAATACATGCAGGGGTTCCTAGTACCTCCCTTGAGTGGGCGTAAGCCAATGAATCTCCTAGAACCCTTCCTAAGAAAGTAGACTTAAAGATGGAACAAAACTAGTTCTTCTTTATTAAAAATCTACCATTAAAACATGGCAACAAGCTGCCTCTTGATACAAATTCACCTTGACGAGTAAGGGATGAATGAAAAATATAAAGAGAAGAATAACAGAAACTAATCTAACCTAACATCTCAAATCCTACTTCTATTTTTACTTGATTAAACTCCAAACTATCCCATGCAATCAGCTCTTTGATTGGTGGAAGTTGTCCCGGTTAACTAGAAATATGCATGCAAGTTGGAGGGATTGATTCCCTCTTTAGGAATTATACCTTGGCCTTGGGAATTCAATTTTGGATGATAAATTGAGTCCTTCGTGTTTTAGCATCTCTTGAGGATGAATATGGAACATAATCCATTAAATCTCTCAATTATGTTGTAGTTTATGTAGAGAACTTATTGAAGGATATTGTGTTGGTTGTTGTGACTTGATCTCTTCCAATTTACTTTAGTTATCCTCCACCTAGAACTCCACCGCGAATCAAGGATTATTTGACAAATATTATCCCATTATATCATAAAATAAATCAAAGGAAGTTAAGCAAAATAAATAAACTTTTACCATTAAATATTAAATATATTCACATAGCTAGCAACATAAGGTTGTCAAGAAATATTATCATAAATTTTTTTCCACTGTTAACCCTTATGCCTCCCTAGTGATTCTCCTTATTCATGAAAATGGTCCATTAACTATTCAATTTGGCTACCCATCAAGAGGGAGAAAGAGAGGGGGGGAGAGAGGTGGGGGGAGATCGAGAGAGAGAGAGAGAGAGAGAGAGAGAGAGAGAGAGGGGTTGCATGAGGTTCCATAATTTTTATTTAATTTATTCTTATTTTTCTTCTCTATGAATGATAAATCAACATTTAATGAAATTTCAAAGACCATTTTTCACTAAATTTAACCAAAGAACCTTGAGATTGGATATCATCAAATGGAAGTGAAATGAAACATGAATCACATAGTTGGAAAGGTATCAATGAGAAATTATCAATATTTCAACTAAAAATATTATTTGACACCAATAAGGGTCCAATTTTCAATCTAGAGCATCTAATTGTAAACATTGATCCATCACGTAGCCCACAAACACCCTAAATTTCAAAGGTTTCCAGTTGAACATATAATGTCAGAATAGACAAAATAAGGCATTTTCAAAAAGGTATCAAGGATTAATTTGATTCCCTCAACTCAAAAACCTGAATCCATGCTATGGATCACTAATTTACATAACCAAAAATTTTGCTAGACATGTTGCCTAAACCACGCCCGTAAAGCTAGTTTGAGGACTTGCAAAGGCTTGAAATGAGTCATCTGAGATTATAATGAGTTAAATGAATATCTTAAAAAATATATTGAGGTAATATATAGCATGGAAATTGTATATTTATTAACCTATTCCCAACAATAGCATTTTATAAACCTTGAATAATTTCCACCAATTTGTTACCCTAAAACTAGTCTAAATTTTGCAAAAGGATATTTTTGAAGACCAAGGGTCAAAAATAATCATATGATGTACATTTAAAAAGGTATGAGACATATCTACATATCCATATATCACATTTATCACTATGGTTTTGATTCAAAATAGAATCTAATCATTGAGGTCACAATAGTGAAATTTGGTGTCCAATAGACATACAACTTGTGCAATTCTTAGGTTGGGCATATGAACTTGGAATTGGGAAAATGAGGGCTCTTCAAAACTATTATCCTAAGAAATGTAGTGTATTTCCACTGGGTTTTTTAAAATACCTCAAAACCACTTTGACATTCTATGCAAGACTTGGTTTTCGTTGGACTTTCCTACTGACCATGAAAGAGGTCGACATTGGATATTTTGCAAATTGTACTCACAATTTGAGATAATAATCTCAAACGTGTAATTATTTCTAATATTGAAGGGTTTAAAAACTAAAAAATTAAGGATGGCCTCCCCAAAAGGCCAAAAAATTAGGAACCCAAATTGATCCAAACAACATTGTATTGAATTCAATCGGTTTCCAATGGGATACTATTAGTCAATTTGGAATCAATAGCTATAATGAACATGTTAGGAGGGTGATATTTTGTTAGATAGAAGTGTTAATATTAAAATCAACTATCCATACTAAAACAATCTCTTTGCATGATGCCTGACTATGAGGGAATCCAAAACATTGTGTTCATCTTCAACCAAATCCAATACGTGAACTAATGCTTATGACTGATATTCTTTTAGTGTCTAATAAGTCAATATGTATATGAAATGACCACTAAATTTTTCCCATTTATACTCTTTGATGGGGAAAGAACCATGACAACAGTGACTCTTATTTCATTCCTTATCATGAACCAATATTTAAATGCTAGTGGGAGCACCTCTCATGTTGTCTTGGAATGATATGGAATGAAAAATACCAAGATGAGCCAATAGAAATTTTTGGGTCAATGGGACTCTATAAAACTAACTTTGGATTCCTTACATTCTTCTCAATATTTTTCATATTCATTTTATTATTACATGTACAATGTTTAGGAATAACCCCTTTAGTCCAAATATGATTTGCATTTGATCATCCTATGGTTGTGTTGATTCACCACCACAAATCCTATATTGTTTATTAAGTTCTTTCTATAGGTGTAATTACTATTTTGTAAAAACTCAGCAATGTGAATTCAAGACAAAGAACCTAGGGAAAAGAAACCATAATCACATTCACAACAAGACACAAAAAATTACCCTAGAGAAACCCAACTTGGGAAAACTCTAACTCTTAATGGTTGGGTCAACTCTTTATCATTATTAGGGAAAATTACAATTACAAAGAGCTCAAATGCAAAGTATACTTTTGTTATTTTCTCTACTAAGTTTCTTGTAGTAGCAAGAGAGGTTCTATTTGAAGGAAGGTCGAGGGTTTACCTTGAAACCCTAGACAAGTTTGAGGTCGAGGGGAAAATTGGTGGATTATGGGATGGATCCAGTTTCTTCTGCTACACAAGTGACATTTCATTACTTCGAGACGATTGAGGCTACACATGGCATTAATGTTCTCTCTTTTCCTAATATCTTATTCTCCTTGGGGAACAAGGGATCCACTTTGGAGTCTTTTTTGATCACCGGAGAGGTGATTAAAGTGGATCCATTGATGTTTTTAAATGGTTCTCAAGATGTTGGTGTTGGTAATTTCCACCTGGTCGTGGTAGCAGTTTACTTGCAATGGATCCCGTCCTTGCATTAGGTGAATCAGGCAGGTCTTTCGAGGATATTAGTGGATTTAATCTTCCTTTTTGAGGTGATTATGGGGGTAGTTTTCCCCATGATATGTGCACTATTCTTTATCTATGTCCATATGCTTCTATGGATATTTCTACCATTATCTCTGAGCCAAGGGTTTATGAGGGATCTGATTTGGGTTTTTTTGGATGGGATTTGGATCTGGGTTATTTGTTTGGATACTTGGCGGTGTCTCCTATTGATGATAGATCTATATCACATCCTGGTGTGGTGGAAAGAAGCAGGTTGACTCCTAAGAAAAAGTGTAAGGTGATTAATAAATGTGTTGGCCCAGTCAAAATTCCAGTTGGGGAGGACATCGATGTGGGGAATATACTGGAATTTGCTTGTAAAGAACTAATTGGTCATTTTTTGGTGGTTCAAACTATAGATTCATCGCTCAAGCTTTGGTTGCATAAGGACCAAGAACTAGTACTTGTATATAGCCCAATTTATTATATCATGTTGAGATGGTGGTTAGTATTTAAGTTTCAGATGGAGGAAGACAATGTTATGATCCTTAATGGGTGGTATTTTTTGGAGTTCTTGTTTACTCTCACTAAAAACTTGGCACCCTTGTTTTGATCCACATTGAGATACCTCACATCAATTGTTGATCTAGGTTAAGGTCACTAGTTTTCCCATGGAATTGTGGTAGGATTATTTCTTGGTGGATGTAGGGAATTTTTTGGGGGAAAACGGTTTTTGTGGAACATTCTTACAAATATAATAAAAAAATGTTGGCAGCCAAAATTTTAATGAATTTCGATTTAGCAGAAGGATTGGCAAAAAGTGTCGATCTTGAGGTCGATGGTTTTTTTTTAATAGCCATTACATTATGTAAATGTTTATTTCCATTGTGTGTGTTTCCATTCATATGGTCACATCATTGAATATTGAACCAAAGGTTTTAAGAAACATGTTTGGAGGAAAAAGAGTTATGGACTCACTCATTTGGTTAACTCAGTCACTTCGAATGAGAATACTTTGACATCAAAGGATCCTTTGGTTCCTCACTCTCGGTTGTTCATCCAATCTTGTGGTGATCAATGTCATGGGGCTTAAGAGGGAAATTTGGATCCAAATTCAACTATGCAAAATATAAATTCAATTACAAATGATCATGTGGATTATCTACCTGACAGGATCAATCGTAGACCTATGGTTTCTTGGTCCATGGAGGATTCCTTACCCAGGGTTGGGAATGATGGAAAACTGGGTACTGTTTTAGACACTATTGACATGGCTCTAGGACACGTTGACCCACTTTGGGTGTTATAGCGTATTTTTCCACATTGTTCCCATAGACATTATGTGGTCGATATCACCCCTCTTCCTCGTTTGCAGTCTCCCCTAATCCTAAATCATCTGTAAACAACATCTATCATTGGAAATACCTCTAAAAAAACTAGGTTTTCTAAGAGGTACACGACCTACGTATGACTATCCCCCATCCACATGACCTACTAGAGTCTAGCCCACATACCTACCTGTGTGAGGGTAAAAAATAAAAGTTAATGTTATTTTACGGGAAAAGGGCAGTTCTTTCATTTCCCCGACTTCCGATTCATGTAAATAACCTTCTCTAAACCTCCCTAATTGCCTCCCCATCAATATAAAAGAGGCGTAGGAGAGGAAAAAGAATACACTCAATCTAAGAGAGAGCACCCTCATGTTTTTAGAATTCAATCATATTTGAAACCCTTGTTTCCCTAGTCTGCAAAAACCCTATTCCCTTATCTCAAAGTTGACTTTTAGTCACCATTGGAAGACTTTATTATACCAAATAATTGCAAAGATTATTTTGGGTATGTCTTTCAGAGTGAACAAGAAATGAGTGCGTGAAAGACTTGGGCTAGAGGATCCTAGATTTTTAGTTTCAGAACGGTGTTGAAAACATAAATCAAGTGAAAGTATTTTAGTTGTAACTCGTTGTTCATTAATATAAAATAACTCTCTTTCTTGTCCAATTCAATATCGTATTTTTAATCTTTACATTCTTGCAACTTGGATATTTAAATCAGTAGTTGGTTTATAGATTATATTTTGCAGCAGCGACTATTTGTTTCTTTGATATTTCTTTGTTTCAAATTGAATATTGAAGAGTTGCATAAAATATCAAAGTAGCGCCAATATGGAAAATCTACATCAGATGTTGGACCCCAGGTATGTCATACTTTAAACCTTATTTCTTTATTCGAAATGAAGTATGCTTGCAAATTGTTGTAAACTTGTTTTTTCTGTTTGATCGCTAAGGGTTTCCTTTTAGGGAATCTGCTCTATGGTGGTTACACCCAACAACCACTAGGGATTAATTTCCCGAAATCAACCTGGCGACTCCACTAGGGATTTATGTCCATTTTGGGTTCTAAGGATTTTTCATTTGTGCTCCTTTATTTTTTTTGTTTTTTATCTGTTCTTGTCATTTTTTAGAATCTATCATGGTTCAGCTTAATAACTCCTCATTTCCGAACCCTTGTGGGAAGGAAATTTGGTTTTTGGGTATCAAATTTTTCATTTTTCACCTTTTCTCATACTTGTATGTGGTCTATATTGTACACAAGTGCATTTTGGCATGTACCTTTCACTATTTTTGTGAAAAAAATTGTATTTGATCAGGTACGTGACCTAGACACTAGACATTCATGTCCATGCGAGTTTCTTGTTCATAGCTCGCGTGCATCCCTTTTTCCTTCTTTCTTCAATTGTCTCCTTATGAAGTTGGGAATGTGGGTTATTTCCTGTTTAAATTGACTATGAAAAGTCGAATTCCAATTATTTTGTTCAAAAACTGGCGTTTTTGAACTTTTGTTTGTACAATTTTTTAAAAAGAAAGAAAAAGGTTGTGTTTTGTATTTCTCTATGCTTTCAGTTTTGAAAATGAAAAAGAAAAGAAATAATAAAAAAAATTATGTTTCCAAAAGTGTTGCTTAAAATGCTTATATTCAGTGAAATATTATTTTCTTTCTATGAAACATATATCTTTAAATGTATTTTTATTTCCTGTAAGAGTCAAAGCACCACTAGTTTCACCTCTGCATCCTTTGAGTAATAAATCCACCTAAAAAGTAACGCTTAATTTAAAATCAACTAGACTTTTGTTTTATAGGGTTCATCGGTAGCTTAAGGCTAGATATTTGGATTAGGTTCAGTTATAAACTATCCATAGCTACTTTAAACTATGAAACCTAGGTGTCTCTCATAAGGATAGGAAAATCCAACATCATAAGTGTGTGGTCAGGAAGGTCTAATCAAAACAGAGTTAAGCATGAGGTCATGTGAATTTAGGTTGCGGATAGATCCCTCCAATTCTTAACTAAGCATCTATGGATTTTTCGTTTACAGTGATATTTTCAGTACCTAAGTGTTGTTGAGATTTTGCGCTTAGATACCCTATTAATACATACGATCTCGACCTGTGATTGTTCCCCTAGACGTTGAGTTTGGATTGGTATCCATAGAATCTTGTCCTTAGGGCTATACACAGGTGTTAGCAGAGGATTTTCTATGACCACCTTGGGTGGACTTTGTGACTGGAGCATTAGTACCCTTGGAGGGTGTTTTCCAGATCTATCTAGGAAAATACTTGCACCAATAAGTTAAACACGATCGACCTTAGTCACTTCTTTCATCCTTTTTTTTTTAGTGGTGGGACTCAAACAACCCACAAGTAAACTTCAGAAGGATTATCTCTTTTTCTAGTTTTGATTTCCTAGGAATTTTTTCTAGTGGTGTGCTCTTTGTGCTGTGAGTGATTTATTCATCCTTAGGACTTTATTGTTTTTATAATAAAAAAAATTAAGTGTGGAAGATCAATCTCTTTGTCGGTCTAGGAGGATTAAAAATATTCCTCATGTTACATTTGAACCTCCACCGCGTCCTCAAAGGCGTTGAATAAAAACAGCGGGCTCTTTTCAGCCTAAAGGTCCAATCGATTTACTCGGTCAGCCAAAACCTATAGGAAACAACACTTCTGCACCACACATCACCAGATTTAAACATATACAAGTCGAAGGCTTTGTTAGACCTTTCAACCCTCCTTTAAGTAGAGCTAAAGATCCAGTCCTGGTGCGAGTTCGTAGTTCGTTGGGACAAGGAAAATGTGAGTATCAGATTAGTAGAGGGTTAATAATGGGTGATTTAGGAACTAGCTTGGGAGAAGTACACACTCCCACTACAGTTATAGTACTAGGTGGATTTTCTCCACCACATGTAAGCACCCAGATGGGAAATTGCACAACAACAAATTCATCTCTTGTTGTTAGTTTTGGTACAAGTACCGCACCCTTAGTATCAATAGTTACTCATCCTATGAGTATTGTTTTATCCTCACCTCTTAGGTCTAGTGAATTTACTTTTGGTATGTCTACATTGGGCATGCCTAATGTTCCTTATAAAATCAACCCCTTGTTCCAAAACCTTTCCACTGGTTTTAGTGGTTCCTTCACACCTTTCTAGGGTTTCCTTGGAATGGAGGGCACATTCCCCCGTATTTTCCCTCCTTTAGGAATGGACCCATATAGTATGTTGCACCTACCTAAAATACAAGTCCTTTTATAGGTTTTAATACTCAAATGGGTGGCTTCTAGTCAACAGCAATGCTAGCCATATCTTCCCATTTCTCATTTTTTAGTGGAGGAGGAAGTAACTTTATACCCTCAACCGGAATCCCAGTCGGGGACAACTTCTATCAAGCACAACCTAATTGGATGTGGGATAACCCTAGCAGGGGTAATCCTACATGTAGCCATTGGAACTCCTTTGTTGGTGAAAACACTTCACAAACAATGATTGGGGGAAACCCCTATCAGTATTTTTGGAATACTTCCATGACGACTTTCCAACAACAAGGTTCCTACCAAAAACATTTCACTACACAGCCAAAACATCCCTTTTTGGAAACTTTAAATTTTCCAGACCTATCGAAATTGATGAATGATCTGGTGTGTCACAATCCCAATTGGCCTCCACTTCCAACCAAATTTCCATCATACATTCCGAAGTTTGAAGGAAAAACTAGTGAGGATCCTAGGGATCATGTCATTATTTTTCATCTTTGGTGTTCCTCCAACTCACTCAATGATGATTCCATCTGTTTGAGATTGTTTCAATGCACTTACAGGTATTGCAGTGAAATGGTATTTCGAGTTACCCATTATTCTTATTGTTTCTTTCACGATTTAGAAACAAAAATTTTGAACCACTTTCAGCTTCTCGTCTGGTATGATGTCGACACTGACCTTCTGTTCCAGTTTATGTAGAATAAGGCTACCCATATCTTGAATCATATCCAAGAATAGTGTATATGGAAGAGGCTAATTAAGGCCACAATTACCCATAAGTTCCTTTTAAAATGGTTTCTTAAATCCTTGTTTCCCTATATATCCAAGGATGTTTCCACATCAGGGGTTACCTCTAAAGAAGAAGCAATTTTCAAGGTGCAATAGTTATATTTTATTTATTCTCAGTATGGGATCCTTTATGAGATGATTCCAGACGCTTTGCAATCTAGTTCAGACTCATTAAGGGCCAATCTCAGATCACATGTCGATGGCGTTGTTAGTTCATTTCATTAGAATGTTGTTGAAGTTGCTAATAACCAAATCAAAACTTTGAAACTATATCCTTCAGTAGTTGGTGCAACTTCTGTTTCCACCTCTTCCCCTTCCTAGACGGCTTATGTACACACTGTGCAGGCTAAATAGACAGGAAACTAGCAACCTCTTGGGAATAAGAAAAACAATAATAATAAAAATGTTGGTGGGAAAAAGAAAGAATGAAGGAAGGTCAAGTTTTCTTGCAAAGTTTGCAAAGGAGACCACCTGACTCCTCAATGCTCTTTGATAGGAGATGCCCAGAAGCTGTTGAGTAAAAAACAATAGAAACTTGTTGTTTTGACCAATCTGTTTCTGCAAGGTCAACATTTATCTTCAAAATCTTCCAATACTACTGGAAATGCACAAGGGGGCACTCAAAATCCCCCCTGTAATGTCCCCATTCAAATAAATCTTAGAAGAGAAAATTCCACCAATCTACTAGTTTCCTAGGTTGGGGTGGAAACATTAGGATTTTGAATAAGGGAGCTAATAAACCCCAAATGGACATTAGATTGACATAAATATATTAAAAGGGAATAAATAAATATTTATGATAGGAAAATAAGGTGGCACTTGGTCATGGAGACACATTGGTGGTGTGGGACCCACACAAAGCTAGATTCCTCATGCCACATGGAATCATATTCTCACCCATTCGAATCCAAGGTGGAGTATAATGTTATTGGGGAGTTGGGAGTTCAATATACTTGGCATGACTCAATGAAGTTCGAATTGGAGTGGAAGAGTAACTCCCATGGAAAAGGAAGAGGCATTTGAGATATATTGAAACACTTGGGATAGATTCCCTATCTTCTATGACAACAATGATGAAGATGCTATGAAACCTATGATACAAATCAGACCTGATTGCTGAAAACTGACATGTATGACATGTCAGGGCTAAACATAGCCTCCAAGATGGCACACAAGGGATTTAGGGTGTTAATTTTTTAGCATTAATTCAATATACTCTAGGATCTTTACTGAGAGAATAACATGTACAGTATATCAATTCATATCAATCATAGCAAGCATGTCAATCATCACAAGAAGCAAACATAAGAGACAATAGAGACACAGAGTTTCCGTTGGGAAAACCCTAAGGTGAAAAACCCCACAACTTCCTCAGAGATAAATAGAGCAATAGTACAACCAAAGTACATAGAGATAGACTCCTCCTAGCAGCTGATCCTCCTCCTAGCAGCTGATCCTCCTCCTCACATGTGCGCCACTTTTAGAGTGATGGAAGAGTGAGTTATGAAGTGATCCAAATAAAGATCACGAGATCTCTATTTATACTTGTCTTGAATGCCCAATAAGCTTATGGGGCTGACTTGTCTAGCTTAGTAAAATAACCCAATGTTAACTTAATAAGGGCCGACCCCACACATGGTAGTCTAATAACCCATCAACAAGTTACGACACTTGTGACACTTGTCAATACAAATGACGACACTTCCGTATAGAGGAATAATAACATCTCTATAGGAGTACAATATACAAAGATGAAATACATGGGTGAAATACATTCCGAAGTTACATATACATCAACACTCCCTCTTAACTAGGAAGGTATTTCTCGACACAGATCTACTAGCACAAGTCTTCTTCTCTGGATCATCATCAGCGAATAATCATCCTTGAATCATCGTCATCGTCACTGTTGCTGCTATCTCAATCAATCTCTAAATCTACTCATCATAGGAAGTTCTACAGAGCCAGTCATTTTTCATACTGGATGTAGGCCCACCATCTGCATGTATTCATCATCACTGGCCATACTGTGGAATCCTCAGGACTTAATGTGCGTCACAAAACCTGGCTGCAGCATCCCAGGATGTTACGAGCACACAGCTCTACCTTTTGGATCTCCCAGGAGCACATTACATGTGACCCATCACAAAAACTAGTTGAAGCATCCCGGTCTGTTACGAGCACACAGCTCTACCTGTTGGATCTCCCAGGAGCACATTACATGTGATCTCACCACAAAACCTGGCTAAAGCATCCCAGGCTGTTACGAGCACACAGCTCTACCTGTCGGATCTCCCAGAAGCACATTACATGTGTTCCACCACAAAACCTGGCTGAAGCATCCCAGGTTGTTACGAGCACACATCTCTACCTATCGGATCTCCCAGGAGCATATTACATGTGGTCATGGCAAAACCTTGCAAGAGAATCCCAGGCTGAGCACACAGCTCTACCTGTCGAATCTCTCAAGGACACATTACATGCCATAGGACAAAACCTCGCAAGAGCATTTTCCAGATCTCCCAGGGAGCTATTATATGCCAGCGGAAAAACCTAGCAAGAGCATCTGCAAATATCCCAGGGCGCTATTATATGTTCTCCCAGAGCAATGCCTCGAAAGAGCATCTGAGGCATTTTTCATCCTGTTCAGATCTCCCAGGTCTACTTACATGCTCATCTGCACAACCTGTCCATGGCCACAGAGTATCCACCTGATACTCACCATACATCATCCTGATGTACACATGATCATCCTGATCATCATCACTGCATCATCCTGATGCATGTCATCTGAAGCAACATCCTGAAGCTCGTCATCCATGATCATCCTGATCATACAATGCATCCACCTTATGCATACCAAGTATCTACCTGATCATACAACGTATCCACCTGATACATATATAGATACATGGTCCAAGCATCCAACATGATGCATACATACATAAATGATCCAACTGATCATATCCAGCATCCAACATGATGCAAACATACATAAATGATCCAACCGGTCATATCCAGCATCCAACATGATGCATACATACATAAATGATCCAACTGATCATATCCAACATCCAACATGATGCATACATACATAAATGATCCAACGGATCATACAGAGCAAAAACTAGAACATCATCCTGATGCTCATCATCCATCGCTTATATCCATAGCCATGTGAAGGATCCTCCTTCCTCCATGCTTGGAATGGCTTCAGCAAATGTCTCCATCACTTCTTCCTCGAAGTGTCATCAATCTGAAGCACACCAAGCCTCTATCTGAAGTACTCGAACTTCACTCTGGCTAGTGGATTCGTCAACACATCTGCAATCTGCTCATCTGTCGTAACATACAGGAGCTTCACTGCTCCCCTGTGCGCCATATCCCTGATATAGTGATATTTGATCTCTATGTGTTTTGACCTATCGTGGAACACCGGGTTCTCAGACAGCTTC
Organism: Larix kaempferi; assembly: GCA_027924585.1. Lineage (NCBI taxonomy): Eukaryota > Viridiplantae > Streptophyta > Pinopsida > Pinales > Pinaceae > Larix > Larix kaempferi. Next base: position 5,119,827 of record BSBM01000826.1, on the reverse strand, counting down.
ACACAACTCTGGTTGTCAAAAAATATACCAGTAGCCTCCAACGGTAGATCAAATAACTCAGACAGTAGCTTCCAAAGCCATACTACCTCACAAATAGCCAAACAAGCTGCAACATATTCTACCTCGGCTGTACTCATTTCTACGCAGGACTGCTTCCTGCTAAACCAAGAGATCACACTCGATCCCATACTGAAGCAGCACCCATAAGTGCTCTTCCTATCTGCATCACTGCCTGCCCAATTTGAATCAACATAACCCTATAGGTTAAACTTTTGATTCGCATCATACTTGAGCCCATAATCAACTGTACCCTTCAGGTACCTCAGAATATGCTTTACAGCAACTAGGTGAACACTCTTCGGATCCGTCAAGAACTGGCTCAATGTGTTCACCGCAAAGCAAATATATGCTCTCGTGTTTGTCAGGTACATCAAGGACCTAATCATCTGACGATACATAGTGACATCAACCGGCTCAGATGAAGCATCACACAAAAGCTTCAGGTTCGATGCCATAGGTGTGGCCATGGCCTTGCAGTCCATCCCAAACCTCTTCAGGATCTCTACTGCATACTTCTCTTGTCCAAGGAAGATTCCATCTGCACTCTGCCACACCTCCATACCTAGAAAATAGTGCATCATCCCCAAGTCCTTCATCTCGAACTCGACAGCAAGCTTCCTCTTTGTATCGGCAATCAATCTATCATCTCCTGTTACAAACAGGTCATCCACATATAGGAGTAGTATCATAGGATTTCCTTCTTCAACCTTGTAGTAAAGGTTGAAATCCGCTTTACTCTTGGTAAAGCCCAAACTAGATAGGAAACTGCCCATCCTACCATACCAAGTCCTAGGAGCTTGCTTCAATCCATACAAGGATTTCTTCAATCTATACACATATGACTCCCTGTCATGTGTTTCAAAACCGAGTGGCTGCTCCACATACACTTCCTCTTCAACTACACCATTCAAGAAAGCAGTCTTGACATCCATCTGGTGTATCTTCCATTTCATCACTGCAGCCAGAGCAAGTACTGATATGATGGAAGTGTACCTAGCTACAAGAGGAAAATTTTCTTCATAATCTATTCCCTCTTTCTGAGAGAAGCCACGAGCTATGAATCTTGCTTTGTATTTCTCTATGTTGGCATCTGCAACACGCTTGATCTTGTAGATCCATTTGGAAGTCACAACAGACTTCCCTTCAGGTCTTGGGAAAACATCCCAAACATCATTCTTCATTATTGATTGGTATTCTTCGAACATGGCATCCTTCCATTCTTTCTTTTCCGTTGCTTCTTCATAATTGCAAGGTTCTTTGTTCATGATATCACAGAGTAAAGAAACATAGCTGGTATGTGATCTATTTCTCTTCTTCGCTCTGTGTACTTCTTCTGGAATGCCATATCTTTCTGCATCTTGAATGAGCTCTCTGGCCCATGCAGGTCTTCTCTTGTGAGATTTATTCTCACAGGGTGGATCTACAGGTTCTTGCGGATCTTCATATTCACGATCAACATCTGGAATTGCTTCAGTCATAGTAGTATCTTGAAATCTAGTTTCCTTAGGTTCTTCATGATCTTCAACAGGTGTCTTCCTTGATTTGATGAATGTTGAGTTTTCATCAAATGTCACATCCCTACTAACATCAATCTTCTTGAACCCTGGAAAGTATATTCTGTAAGCCTTAGAGCTTTCACTGTAACCCACAAAGATACCCTTCTTTCCTGAAGGATCTAGCTTGGTTCTCTTTTCCTTTGGAACATGAGTGTATACTGGACAACCAAATATTCTGAGATGGCTGACTTCAGGTTTCTTACCAGAGAAGACCTCTTCTAGTGTTTTGTTGTCCAATATCTTGTGGGGTTGTTAACACCCAAAAAGTGCTCACTACCTCATCTACCCCATTACATGACTCATTTGTCCATATTTCCTACCATATTTGCTTTCAAAGCCCTCAAATCCCATTAAAAAGCCTCCAAAAGGCCACAAAACCATCAAAAAAGCCTCAAAAAGGCTAAAAAAACCCCTTTTTCCCTCCAAAAATATCCAAAATTCCTCCAAAATAGCAAAAACCCTCTAAAAAGGGAATAAAAAATATAAAATAATGAGTAAAAAGAGGAAAAGGAGGAAAAAACCCTATATAGCTGACCTAAACCATATGGTTCCCAAAACCATGGGCTAGCACTCCACCACTAAAAACCTATAAATAGGTGATGGAGACCCCTCATTTCATATCCACAATCAAGTACACCCTTACTCAACCAAAATCACTCTTGAAACCCTGGCTCACCCTTGAACTGCTTTCACCATCGAGTGCCCCTTTTGGCCCATTTCCACCATTGGAGAAAGAGAAGGAGCAAAGTTGGAGTTTGGAGAAACCCTCTTGGATCATTGCAAGAACTTCACCAACCTCTACACTTGAGGTAAAGATTTAATACAAAAGAAAACCATTTATTATTTCTTGTCTCTTATGTTTCATGCACATGTTTAGAATAATTTCCATTTCAATGTATTGTCTTTTCATTTACTGTTTATTGAACTGCTACTAAGGAGTCCCTTCTCCTTAGTAGGTGCTCATTTGCACAAGCTAGGGTGAAAACCCTAGCTACAGTTTTGGCGACTCCCCTTGGTTTGAATTTCTGGTTATAGTTTTTAAATATTTTCCTGTCTTTTTCTGTTCAGCTGTCCCTTTCGGCCGCCGTAAACCGCATCTTTTACCCCCTGCAGTTGCGTTCCGACCGCGTCTTTCAGGCACTTACCTGCGATCCGACCTCGGATCTCAGATTGTTTCCGGCGACCTGCCGGCCGTTTTCAGTCTGTTACCTGCGATCCGACCACGGCTATTAGCCTGTTTGGGACGGTCTGACTACGGCTATTAACCCTTTTTCTGCATCCCGTCTACGGCTTTCGGCCATTTTCCCACGACCCGTCGGCGCCTTTCGGTGTTTTTCCTGCGTCCCGCCTGCGGCTTTCGGCCATTTTCCCGCAACCCACCGGCGCCTTTCGACGTTTTTCCTACGTCCCGCCTACGGCTTTCGGCCATTTACCCGCAACCCGCCTGCGACTTTCGGCGTTTTTCCTGCATCCCGACTGCGTTTTTCAGCCTCAAACCCGCAACCCGACTGCGACTGTTAATCTGTTTTCCGCGGTCCGACCGCCCAGATTTGCCAAAAACCCGCGGTCTGTTTTCTGCATTTTTCTCTGTTTTGAACCCAACACTTTGCTGCACTATTTTCTGCACCAGCATAGCCATCTGTCCTACCTACAGCCACCCTTCCTTACAGCCTTTTTCTGCAGTTTTATTTATGTTTCATTTACAGAATCGTTTTTACATTTTCAGCATTTTAAATTGAAAAAAGAAAAATTGTGCATTTCAAAGGTTAATTTATGTCTTTTTATTGCTAGTTAGAAAGTTGCCCACCTTAGTGGCACTTTTTACTTGGGTTCATCATCATCTCACATGCACACACTCTGTCACCTAATTCAAGTGAGCCTTAAAAAGTACTTAACACAACCAACATTCTAACCCCACTTGGGGAACACATAAGAATTTTTGTAGTTAGGTAGGATTGGGGGGATAGGCATCCAAATAACACCCCTCGGTTGCTTACACTTGAGACATAGTTGTTGTCCATTAGGGAACCAAAATCCCCTAGTATTTTTTGGCACGATCACAACCAGTTTATCAGAGAGCCTCTCCCCTAGGAGGGTTGAAGTCGCCAGACTGGTTCCGGAGGCCTGAGTGGAATACCGCACTCCATTCAGTAACCGAAGGGCTACCTTTCGCAGTTCTCGGAATATCCCTGTATGGGGGTACTGCGGTAAAAGGACCAAACGGTAGATTCACCTTTCTGGACGTGTCATGAACGGGGTATCTTAGTTGCCTTTCTTCTAGGATTGACTACCCGGTGTCCCTCCCGGTAGGGGGATATCTTTATCCACTTGGCTCTCCTACCCATATTGTCTGACTTGGATTTCATCACCTTGCAAAGGATATGTCTAGTTGAGTCAGAATACTATTTAGCTAAGTGTTTGCATGCTCCCTTACCTCCTTTTGGTCTAGTGAGTCCACTCTTTTTATTTTTTAGGAAACCTGCTTCTTGTTGGTATTCTGACCATTTCTGTTGTTACTCCACTTATTGTAGCACAGCTGTTACAGTAAGTGTTTTGAGTTGGTTGTTGGCCTGAGTGCCATATTTTTTTAGCTCTCCTTCTGCACACTCGGTTGCATTAGGGTTTTTGAGCTATTTTTCACTCAACACAACCCCCATATATTTGACACCATTTGTCACCATTGAGTCCCCGAGACATTCTCGGCGCCTCCGGGGTGAGCCCCCGCAGCACGGTTCACTTGACACCACCCGTCATAGACATAGATCTTCATCACTTGATACCACTCATCATAGATCTCGAGCTTTGTCACTTGACTCCACACGTCAACGGCATAGAGCTCCATCACCTGATTTAGACGCCCCCTATTTCACCTCTGATTCTGAGGCAGAGTCTGAGAACCCCATTTACACTGCACCAACCAGCCCCATGGCTGGCGTGATTTTCTCCCCTTTCTTTGTAGGGACCATTGGTGGAGCATCCACCACCACACCATCTACCACACCCGCTTTGGGTATGCCCTCGATGGGGCCCCCATCTACCATTCAGATCACTGCACCCATTCCAGTAGCTGGAATAACTATTCCCACTCCATCAGTGACTCACACTACCCTTGGTGGTGCAGGCCCGTCCCATAACACTTTCATCCCTCCACTTGGGGGCAACATCCCGAACCCAGCCCCTCCACTTGGGGGCATTGGCCCCAATTTGGTCACACCCACTAGTATGTCACATCCTTCTACTAGTTTGCCATTCATGGCTAGCCTCAACCTTCCTGACCTAGCTAGATTGACTAACGATCCTATCAGACACGACCCTTCGTGGCCTCACATGCCCACCAAGCTCCCCTCTGACATCCCTAAGTTTGAGGGCAAGGCAGGTGAGGACCCCCAGAACCATATTATGTCCTTCCATCTATGGTGTTCCTCCAACTCCATAGTGGACGACTCTGTCCGCCTCTGTCTATTACAGCGCACCTTCACTGGCTCTACAGCTAAGTGGTACATCGAGCAACCCCATGCAACCCATGCCACCTTCGCTTCCCTTACCTCGACCTTCCTGCAGTTCTTTCAGTTACCTATCCACTATGACGTGGGAGTTGAGATCCTACTGTCTTGCAGACAGAATACGGCTACCCACATCACTGACCACATTCATGAGTGGCCTCGATGCCAAAGCCTCTGCAGAATCAAGTTAGAAGACCGTATATTCTTATATTGGTTTCTAAAATCCCTCCTCCCTGTCATTGCCAAGGATGTGGCATCCAAACGACCCCAGTCTGAAGAAGAGGCCATCCTCAAAGCCCAGTAATTTGACCTCATTTATGCCCAGTCGGGTTATTTGTATACCATCATACCTGATACCCCTCGGGGTGAGTCCTCCCAACATGATGCGTTGGGGGCATCCCACACCGCAGATGGCATCATTGGTCGTATTGCCTCACATCCCCAACCCTTTTCCATAGCACGTCCTAGCCCTGGCCCCGACCTTTCGCGGGCTACATCTCAATCCGGAGAAACCAATTCGTATGATCCTATGACACATCATCACCATTCTCACAGACCCTCATTTCCACCTCAGTGCTTTGGACACGCATCCCCCGCTTATGCTCCCTCGGCCGCACCTCAGCCGTATTACCATCCACAGGCTACACCAGTTCCTGTGTCCTCTCAAGCCCCACCCGCTTATTACCTGCCACAGGCAGCCCCTGTGGAAAACCCACAGCCCGCTCCGCAGACATATCAGCAACCCCCACAAGGTTCAATGCCTGCTCAGCCTCCACCTACTTATTATCCACCGCAGCCTGCTCCCGCACCTGCACAACCCCAGAACCCCCCTGCTGCCCAAGGGCAAGTCTATGCCCAGCAAAATCTGCAGCAGCACCAAAACAACCAGTGCCAACAGGGCCAACAAAACCATGGCAAAGGCTGTAACCGTGGGAACAACCCCCCTCTCGACCAAGGTGGTCAACCTCCTAATCCCCCAGACAACAATAAAGCGGCACCTGCCAACCAAAACCCTGATCGACCACCCAAGCAGGCCAAAAACCCCAACTTGCGAACTAACCATCCTTGTTCTATTTGCGGGGTCTATGGCCACTACACACATGCTTGCCCACATTTGGAGTGAGCTCGGCAGCTCTGGGTTGATGATGCCCATCGCCAAGCGCATGCAGCTCCTCAAGCGCCGCCCAACCCCCCACCCCCTCAACAGCCACCTTTGGTACTGCAAAACCCCTTACCAACCCAAGGCGTAGTGAACACTCAGCCGTTGTCTCCTCCTCAAGGCAACGCGCCGCCCCAACAACAGATCACGTATGCTGCTCCTGATCAACCAATGTTCGATTCAGGTACCCACCACTTGTTGATGATGTCATCCGCTGATGTCAATCTCCAAACCCATTGGAATCAATATGGCTCTACCCCTAAATCCCCTCCCTCCGACAAAAAGACTAACGCTCATCCCACCGATCAGACGTTACATATACCTCTGGCTCCCCTCGATGGTGCCTCCAAAGCACCTCACTTTCCACTCCGTCGTCTTAACAATAACCCCAATGCTTGTGCTGCGTCAAATTACAACATTGTAGATGACTTAGCCCAATCTCCCGCGGCCATGTCTGCGTTAGAAGTATTAAAAAACTATCCTTCACAGCGCAAGATTTTGCTCTCTGCCATTGGTGCCATTGACCCAAATGATTCACAATTAATGGCCTTCGATTTGGACCAGTACGAACCACGCCTGCCTTCCACTTTAGCATTCCAAGTTTTTTTTTCCGTTCGGAATCTTGTCATCCATCGGTGCATTATCGATGAAGGTGCCTCTACATGCGTTATGTCCACATTCGTTTGGCAGAAGTTGGGATCCCCTACTCTCCAGCATTCCACCACTGCGTTGTGAGCCTACGACGGCCGGCTGGCTCAACCCCAAGGTCTATTAGCTAACGTCCTCATCCAGCTGGCTGGTAAAACCGTTCTCATTGACATAGAGGTCATCAATGCCCAACTTGATTATAACCTCTTACTTGGCCGCAGCTACATGTATGCTATGTGGGCGGTTGCCTCTTCCGTTTTTTGTACCATGATGTTCCCCCATGACGGACGCGTGGTCAAGGTCGACCAACTCACCTACTACGATCCAAATGCCCCCGCTGCACCCGAAAATGTTCTCCCCATGGTTGAACAACCCGTTAGTGGTACCGCTACCTCGTTTGTTTCCTCTGTGGGACCTGGATTTTACTCAGATCCGTCGATGACATCAACATTCCAATCCATCCCTCCCCTGTCATCTGCACCCGAAGTATCTGACCTATGTACCCTTTCCCATAATACACAAACACCTAACAATCAACCGACCTTGTTTCCCAAACCACCAATGGTACCTAGCCACATTGGTGTTACACCCATCCACACAATCCCCTTCCTAGTCCCTCCCTCGGGAGTAGTAAGCGCCCCGGTTATGGCTACCCTTAGCCTCCCTGGGTTAACCTTGGGATTACCCGTGTGGTATCTTTCGCCTCCCGTTCCCCCGCCGACACCAAATGCCATCCTACAACCGGTGCAACCCATGGCTACTACTAGTCAACCACCTCCCGGTGTCACTACCCCTTCATCCTCTATGAATCCCCCCCTCTTATCAAGCACACTGGGGGTAGAGGCCCACAACCATACACTGCTATACCTCCTCCCAAGACAGTTAAGCCCCCTCCCGTTTTTCGTGCTCCCCCCAAATGCTCGTTGTGCGATGAGTTAGGCCATCCGACTCACCAATGTCCACAGTTACCTGCATTACAGGAACACATGCAAATGCTTGACGATGACCCCAACATCCCGGTTGTCGAACTCGACCCAACCCCCAAGCCTCGTGATAAATCGCAGCGTACCAACCACCCTTGTGCCATATGCGGTATTTACGGCCACTACTCACATCACTGTCCTGATCTCCCATATTACAGAGTAGATCTCTATGATATGAATAATTTGGACCTTGAGACGGTGCCCCCCACAATTGAGGAGATCCACCCCCCGGTATCATCCCCGTCTAGCGAGATTAATACCATTTATATGATCTCTTCCACCACCATTCCCTCGTCAACCGATTTAACAACCCACACTTTCCATACTGATGAGGAGATCCTCGAGGCTCTCACTGCCCCGGATTATCCCTGGGATGACATGCACCATCATTCCTATTTCCTCCCAGAAGCATCCTCCTCTACCCCAGCTCCCCAATTTACTATTGAAACCAAAGATTTCCTTCCCACCAAAGTCGACTGGTTTAAGGATCCTATTCCTGCTCCTGATGCCTTTGACGAAGGTAACATGGCCAACATCTCTCCCATTATCCACATAGATATCTCTGCCCCCGGAGGTGCCCCTGAACTCATCACTTTAGGAGCCTCTTGCAGCGAGTCTGAGATTGAGGAGTACAAAAAACTCTTCCAAGAGTTCCGTGATGTCTTTGCTTGGTCCTATACCGAGATGCCTGGTCTTAACCCTGCGTTTATAGAGCACCGCATTGACACCTCTGAGCTTGGCGGCATAATAGATTACCTCGACCCTGGGATAGGGGGCATGATCAATCATTTTGAACCTTCCCCATCACATCTATCTCAGCACGTCAGTGACCCCCTTGTTCAAACCAACACATATGTGATCCACAATCACAAACCCCATGCACATAGCATGGGGGCAGGTCATTAACCCTATTCACTTTTTCACATACGTGATCTCAACCATTTTTTGAGGTCACATGTCACTTGTATATATGATTTGATTTTATACGCCTAAGTATTTCGCCCCAGCGGGACATCATTTCTCCCCACCACTACATCCTTCGTTTGGTGGGCTCCCCTTTATTTGTAGCCATTTTTTAGCCTAGTCATTTCCTTTGACCATTCCGGAGTCCTTACAACCTCCGTTTTTCACACCGTTTGCACTGTCGGATTCATATTTCCGTGCTCGTGATGATGCTTGAGATCATTTCTCGCTCTCACCAGAACCTTTATCGACATCATGACATGACACCTTAAGGCCTTGGTTTGCATGCCACATTGGTCGTAGCCAATTTTTTATATCTTTTATATCATCGGATTCATTTGTCCGAGCCCGTGATGATGCTTGAGATCATTTTTCGCTCTCACCCCCTTATTTTTTGGGTATTTTTCCAAAACGCCCCCCGTCCCCTCGGTTTGCGTGCCACTTCGGTTGTTCTCCATTTTTGACACTTGTTATATCATCGGATTCATTTTTTTGAGCCGGTGATGATGCTTGAGATCATTTCTCGCTCTCACCCCTAGATTTTTTGGGTATTTTTTCCAAAACACCCCCCGTCGCCTCGGTTTGCGTGCCACATCGATCGTTCTCCATTTTTTGACACTCATTATATCGTCGGATTCCTTTTTCCGAGATCGTGATGATGCTTGAGATCATTTCTCGCTCTCACTTGGTACAATTTCAACATTGTGTCCCGACACCTTGCTACCTCGGTTTGCGCGCCACATCGACCGCCATCGAATTGTTCCACAGTTTTACATGAGCCATTCACTCCTGTCATACTGCAACTATTTTGTTATTTTTCCACCATTCATTATCCCGCAAGGAGGCCCATCATTTTTCCCCCCCACCCTCGTTCTTGGTCATCATAAATGTTCCTTGATTGAGCACTTCCTCCTTGCCTGGCCATTCCTTTTGTTCGGTATAATTTTATCCATTTTTCAGACCGGACAAGTCCTTTACGAAAAAGGCACTTAGGGAGTTTCTGTTAAGCTCTTTTCTGACTCCTAAAACAATGAAAAGATCACCGAGCAATCTTGCTTCCTTTCATGCTCGTTAAAGTACCTGAAAGGCCGTCTATCTGGTATAATTTTAACCATTTTCCGGACCTGGTAGACTAATTACGAAAAATGAATACTCTAGTCACACCGGCTAGAAGAGTTCTTCATTGCATCCTTTTATGCTTATTTGGGCCTTGGAGACTAACACACGAAAAAGAAACCCCCTGGAGTCTTCTTATCGCTTTCAGACTCTCTAAAATTGAAAGCAACCACGAGCATGCACTGTCCTGGGCTCGTATAAATCCACACGACAGTACCATTCCATTATTTCAGAGTCTTCTTATCACTTTCAGACTCCTTAAAATTGAAAGCAATCACGAGCATGAACTGTCTTGGGCTCATATAAAGCCACACGACAGTACCATTTTACACACACTTCTTCTAGTTCCTTAACCAATGAAGAAGTCATCCCGTGCCTCCTGGCACTATGATCGATCATCTCGGCAGCACCCCCAATCAGGTCGCCTTCGTTCAGAGTAGTCTGCAGTCTCCTGCCATTTTACACCAGCTTGAGTATCCCTCATCCCAGTCACTATCCTTGATCCATTACAGCTATGATCCCTTTCCCATCAGTCAGTTTCATATGCTGCCCGATCATCCCCGCCATCATACTCTGAACAAAGGAAGTTTGAGTCCACCCACTCTACTTGCCCAGTTATCCCCCACAGTTTGTCAGTCCTACCATCAGTACTCTCACACTTTGGTTCTCCACCTCGCACTCCTATCAAGGAAACATCATTGCCTTGATAGTTGCAGGTCTCTCTCTGTCGACGACAGCCCCTCTATTCCAGAGGATAGACCCAGAGGTCCCTGCACCTTGGACCCATCACCATCAGTGGTGAGTGCCTACGGACCATTTTGAGAGGAGTCATCATTGCCTCTCTGCGTGGTTGTTTCTCACATGCTTGACTTCAACACCTTGATCGCATCATTGAGAATCGCGCAGGGTTTATATCCCTTCAATTATTGGTCGAAGACCCCGGATTTCCCCCGACTCTAGCACATCGGTGAGTCACTTCGGAACACACAGTTATATGTTCCCGCGGATGTCCGAGTTGCATTGGCGATTGTATTCGGAAGTCATCCAGTTATATGCTTCCTTGAGTGCCCAGTTTTGTTCCAGTTCAGTGTACCATTGACAGTATGACTCCCTGTCACTATGATCCAGCAGCTCATCAGTTCCTCTGGTACCCCACTCAGTAGCACTGTTGTTATTCTAGTGTATCAGTTCTTCAGCTCAGACATGGTCAGCCCAGCAGTATGTCCCAGCTTGGTGTCCCCTCTGGACCCTTATGATGTACACAGTGGTTCTCTATGTATCCTACAGGCCCCCCTTTTCGGGCCTCACAGTTATTTTTTATGTATCTTGATACGAGCATGGGTATGCCTGCCTCGTCCATATATTAAGATTCTTCCTCATTCATTATTTGAGGTCATGTATATGTCAGGTCCCCATATTTTGGACCCCATTGTTATTATTGTTCCATATCTTGATACGAGCATGGGAATGCCCACTTCATCCATATGATCAGATTATTCTTCATCCATTATTAAGGTTATGTACTTTTAGTTTTTGCAGTTGGTTCGGGATCGTTGTTCCAGGCTCCAGTTTGTTTCTTCTCTTCTCCACACCCAAGGAAAACCATTCAAAGACTTATGATGTCTATCGGCCATACGATGAGCTCCTGCCCTCACACATCAAGGGGCAATCTGTTAACACCCAAAAAGTGCTCACTACCTCATCTACCCCATTACATGACTCATTTGTCCATATTTCCTACCATATTTGCCTTCAAAACCCTCAAATCCCATTAAAAAGCCTCCAAAAGGCCAAAAATGCCTCCAAAAGGCCACAAAACCATCAAAAAAGCCTCAAAAAGGCTAAAAAACCCCTTTTCCCTCCAAAAATATCCAAAATTCCTCCAAAATGGAAAAACCCCTCTAAAAAGGGAATAAAAAATATAAAATAATGACGAAAAAGAGGAAAAAGGAGGAAAAAACCCTATACAGCTGACCTAAACCATATGGTTCCCAAAACCATGGGCCATCACTCCACCACCAAAAAACTATAAATAGGTGATGGAGACCCCTCATTTCATATCCACAATCAAGTATACCCTTACTCTGCCAAAATCTCTCTTGAAACCCTAGCTCACCCTTGAGCTACTTTCACCATTGAGAGCCCCTTTTGGCCCATTTCCACCATTGGAGAAAGAGAAGGAGCAAAGTTGGAGTTTGGAGCAACCCTCTTGGATCATTGCAAGAACTTCACCAACCTCTACACTTGAGGTAAAGATTTAATACAAAAGAAAACCATTTATTATTTCTTGTCTCTTATGTTTCATGCACATGTTTAGAATAATTTCCATTTCAATGTATTGTCTTTTCATTTACTGTTTATTGAACTGCTACTAAGGAGTCCCTTCTCCTTAGTAAGTGCTCATTTGCACAAGATAGGGTGAAAACCCTAGCTACAGGGGTGTTCTGTTCTGCACATATACAACTGTCCTAGCTGTTTCTGCCCATAGATGCATAGGTAGATCCTGGTCATGCAGCATTGCCCTTGTTGCTTCCATGATTGTTCGATTCTTTCTTTCTGCAACTCCATTCTGTTGTGGATTGTAAGGAGCAGTCAACTCCCTCTTAATCCCTGAATCACTGCATAGCTTCTTGAATTCACCTGAAGTGAATTCTCCACCATTGTCGGATCTGAATGTTTTGATCTTCTTATCAGTTTCGTTCTCCATCAAGGTTTCGAATTCCTTGAACTTATCAAACACTTCATCTTTGTTCTTCAAGAAGTAAACCCAAGTCTTCCTGGAGAAGTCATCAATGAAAGAGACATAGTAGGCATACCCACTCAGAGAACTGGATGACATTGGACCACATACATCGAAGTGGATAATTTCCAAGATACTTTTTTCCTTGTTTTCACTGCTTGGAAATGCCTTCTTTATGTTCTTTCCTTTTGCACATCCTTTGCAAACACCTTCATGCTTGTTCTTTATTCAGGAAGACCTTCTACAGCTTTACTTGCAATTGGTAATGCTCTGTAGTGCATATGTGCAATTCTTCTATGCCAAAGTTCACTTGGCTCCATGGAATCATGCACCGTGGTTGTCCTTTCAATTTATACAATCCTCCCTCTTGCTCTCCAATCACAACTGCATCATCTATGGTCTTTCCCTTTGGCCACATTAGAACTTGGCCATCCACAAATGCAACCCTCATACCTTTTGCATCCAATGCAGATATGGAGAGTAGGTTTTTCTTGAACCCAGGTACATAAAGAACTTCTTTCATCTTCAAAGATTTTGCAGAGTCTAGGTTGTAGGAGGCTTCCCCACTTCCTTTGATAGGGTATTGATAATCATCCCCAAGTTTCACCTTATGGGGTGATTCATGTTCAGATAGATTTACAAAAGATTCTTTAAACCTAGTCATGTGTTTGGAAGCCCCACTGTTAATAAGCCAATCATTACAACCATGAGAAATAGTACCTGTGAGAGCAGAGATTAGAACATACTCTTCTTTGCTTGATGAGTCATCATCATCACTTTCTGCTCTAGCCTTCTTCTTGGGAGGTTCATCATCCTCGGCAGCATGAGCATGGTACCTTCTTTGGTTTCCCTTCTTCTTCTTGTTGAAGTTGTTGTTGTCCTTCTTGTTCTTGGGACAATTTATAGCAATATGTCCCTTTTCATTACAGGTGAAGCATATTCTCCTTTCTTTATGGTGATGTGAATATTTCTTGAAGTGAGATGGATCTCTCTTGGACTTCCCTTTCTTGGTGTGAGTTGTGAGAGCTTGATCTTCATTCCCCATGTTTTCTTCTCGTGCCACAAGCCTTGCTTCTTCTTGTGAGCATTCTTCCTGCAGTCTGCTGAAGGACACCAACTTCTTTCTTGCACAGATTCCTTGGATAAAGGAATCCCATGACCTGGGTATGTCATTCAGAGTGGTCATGACAACTTCACCATTCTCCACCATTTCATCCACTGCTTCTAGTTGTTCCTTGATCTGAGAGACCCTAGAAAAATAAGATTGAATGGATTCTCCATTCTGAAGTTTTACCCCTTTCAATTGGTTCCGCAGATTCATCTTCCGATTTATGTTCTTCCCTTCAAATAGCTTGGATAGGAAATCAAACATCTCTTTGGGTGTCTTCAGAGATGACACAAGGGGGATGAGATTGATCCAGGTGGATATCGGTGGTGGCCCACCTCTTCCAACTGGCTCAAAACAGTCTTCTGGCATTTTTGGTAAATTACTATTTTTAGCAGTTTTTCGGGTCCTGAACTTCCAGAGCCATTTTGAGGCCCTAAACGACATTTTTTGGCGATTTGGGGGACCAAATGGTTGCCAACAAAATCATTTGGACCCAGTCGAAAGTTGTAAATCTCGGATAGACCTTTCGAACGGGCTACCGAGCGCCCCAAACGGAGATCGTATGCAAACGTTATGACCCCAGGAAGTTGACTGTTCAACTAACCACCTTGGGGCCGCAAACTTTATGACGGTTCATCTTCTAAGGTTAGGTTTTTGGATGTTTGGGATTCTTTCCCTCATGCTTATGATAAATAGGCCCTTTCGGCCTCTCTTTGTATTCATCTTGGCACGAATGAGCATAGCGGCCACATCTCTTCTCAGAGATAGCTACCACCATTCTAGCTATTGTATTTTACAGTCTGTTCTATTTCTGCTATTTAATAGAATATGTGTTTACTGTATCACTGTGTTATTTGCAATATATCTCTGTATATGATTCTATATATGCTATCTTTTGTTTCGTTCCCACATAAATCCGGATCAGAGATGGTCCTTGATAGAATCAGCAATGATTCTCTTTGCCTTGACCAAGTTCTTCTTGTGGAGGGCTTTAGCCTCTTCTCCCTCTGGGACAGGGACCTCTTCCCTTATATATGAGTCCCACTCATTCTCTTCCAGGATTAACCCAATCCTATACTTCCAGGCTCGGAAGTTATCAGCCCCTTCAAGCTTGTCCTCAAGCTTGGTTGGTGAGACATCTTTAAAGAGTACTTCAAATGGAAATAGAAAAGATTTAGGTCTTACCACTTGATTTGCTAAAAACTGGATCTGGTCCCAGATTAGGGTTTGTCAGAGAAACCCTAAAAATTCAAAATGTGAATTTCAACTTTCTGAAAGGATAAAAAGATGTGCCTTGATGAGATGATCAGCCTGGTGTATTCATAATTTGAGACCTACAAAGCTTCACACTTCAGAAATGTCTTTTAGTCTTCTCGGGTTCACAAGGGAGGACCCTGAATTAGGGTTTGCGTTTCCCAGAGATTTACACAGCCAAAAATCTCAATCCAAAGCTCTAAACTTCAATTTTTCCAAGGAGCTTCCAGCTATGTCTTCAAATTTCAGAAATTCCTATTTTTGTGGAAACCCTAATTTTTAGGGACAAAACTGAAAGTGCTCAGAATTGAATTCTGATTGGACAGAAAGATTCACCTTGCTGATGAGAGTCAATCTATCATATTTCTTTTCCAAAATCTGTGGAGAGAAACCCAATAAACAAGAAACCCTGGTTTCCACCACTGCACAATGTCTTCTTCTCAAGTTAGCTCTGATACCATGTTAATTTTTTAGCATTAATTCAATATACTCTAGGATGTTTACTGAGAGAATAACATGCACAGTATATCAATGCATATCAATCATAGCAAGCATGTCAATCATCACAAGAAGCAAACATAAGAGACAATAGACACACAGAGCTTCCGTGGGGAAAACCCTAAGGTGAAAAACCCCACAACTTCCTCAGAGATAGATAGAGCAATAGTACAACCAAAGTACAGAGAGATAGACTCCTCCTAGCAGTTGATCCTCCTCCTCACATGTGCGCCACTTTCCGAGTGATGGAAGAGTGAGTTATGAAGTGATCCAAATAGAGATTGGGAGATCTCTATTTATACTTGTCCTG
The DNA here is from genome assembly GCA_027924585.1 of Larix kaempferi. Taxonomy (NCBI): domain Eukaryota; kingdom Viridiplantae; phylum Streptophyta; class Pinopsida; order Pinales; family Pinaceae; genus Larix; species Larix kaempferi. Next base: position 5,103,929 of record BSBM01000826.1, on the reverse strand, counting down.
AATGCCCAATAAACTTATGGGGCCGACTTGTCTAGCTTAGTACAATAACCCAATGTTAACTTAATCAGGGCCGACCCCACACATGGTGGTCTAATAACCCATTGACAAGTTACGACACTTGCGACACTTGTCAATACAAATGACGAAACTTCCGTATAGAGGAATAATAACATCTCTATAGGAGTACAATATACATAGATGAAATACATGGGTGAAATACATTCCGAAGTTACATATACATCAACATAGGGCAGCCAAAGAGTCACCCATTCGAATTGAGTGAAGGAGGAGGCTAGGAATGGAGGAACAAGTGTCATACATTGGAATCTCTTCCTAATCTGAGTTGGCATGAATCTCATGGATGGAATTCGAGATAAGGAGGTATTTGGAAGTTTATAAAAGTCAAGAACAAAGAAGAAGAGTAGTTTTTTTTATCATTTTACATTTTGCATTTGGAGAGGAGAGCTATTAGAGTGTTATTCTACTTGCCTTAGCACGAATTTCGAGGTTGAAAGATTCCCATCCTAATTGGAAATTGGAGAGGCCATTCAGACCTTTCATTTGGATCTACAATGGATACATTTTTTTTAGGTTGAATCTACAAGGAATCTTATGATCACATCTCCTCCAACTTACTTCTACAACTATTCTCCCATTTCTTGTCATATTCTTGCTCCTTGAGGAGAGGAACACTTGGTGAGGTGATGATATATTTGGGATAGCTCCTAATGCCCCATATTCTTTTAATCTATTGTATATACTATATATTTACTTCTCATAATACTTTCATATCAAAACTCCAAGATATTTTATGTACAAATGCTAAACTATGATTAAATGGTGCCATTTCCCCAATACCTTTTTGTAAGCACTTGAATTGGTATCAAGTTCGAATGGTTAAGTCAAACTATGATATATTATTGTTGTATGGAGCACCATTAATATTCTAAAGAAGTTTCATATTCATTATATAAGCATTGGGATCAATATTCTTAAGTTTCATAACCATTTCTGAAGATTTACTATCATTTCCCCCTATGTTAAAGCTAGTATACAAACACCTGATTTATGGAAGTTGAATAAGCCTATAGAAACTAATTGATGCTGCATTTGGAATACCATTGAAGTCATTTATCAGTAACATGTCTCTGTTCTGAAATTGTGGAGGTATTACAGTGTTTGGGAAGCCATCTTTATCCCCTACCCTTGGTGGTTTTGAATCTCGATTTTGACTAGTAAAGTTCCATATTTTTCCCTGATTATAAATGAATGTTGAAGAAGTGTTTTAAGAGTTTCCAAGAATCCATCAACCTCATTTACATGTCTGAATACCTTCCAAACACATTCAGACCCAATTCGGAACCATTTGGAGCCATTCGGAAGTAGTTGAGTCAATACTAGTCTAAGGGTCGAATTTGTCAAAATTTGTAATTTTTCCTAGTTTTTGCAAATTCTTAAAAAGGGACACTACAAGTGGTATTAGAGCATGGTCCTTGCACCTGATGTGGATGACCATTCATTAGGACAACAAGTCAAATAAATCCCCCCCCACTCTTAGAAACTGAAACAGAAATTACTTTTGGTGAAAGGGAAGAAGTAGGAGAAGAAGTGCATTCTTTGGTAACCATGAGTAAGGATGAGAAATGAAACTTAGAGGAAAATGAGGAGTTTAGAAAATTCCTAAAACCATTCTTTGAAGACATGAAAAAACAACTGATGCAAGGGTTTGAATTGTTGGCTAGTCAATTTGGAAGCAAATTGGCAATAGGAGGGAGCAGTGGTTCTCCTTTCGAGGAAAAGAAGGAAATGGATGAAAGAAATTATGTCACAAAGGAGGAACCTCATGTATGGTGGAACATTAGGTACATGTTGATATGTAGGTGCTTGAATATTATACACTCAAACAAGGATAAATACAAGCACTTGTCTTTGTTCAAAGGGATTATGAGTTTCCTCATGGAGAGAGTTGCAAAGCCTTGGAGGAGGCACATGATATCACAATAGTTGGGCCATCCACTTATGGAGAAGATGAATTAAATGTTTCAATGGGTTAGAGTTGCAAAGAGTTCATTTTGGTTCATAATTCCTCACCCCCTACTTTTTCAACCACATCAATTGGGGATGAAAATTGCGTGAAAGGTTTTCTTCTAATGGTGCTACATAAGGAGTATGAAACTCCTATCTCTCCTTTTGATGATGACATGACTAGAGAACCTTATTATTTACATTGGTAGAAACATCCTTTGTTATTTCTTGATGATACACATATCCATGGATGCATAAATGGTACTTATGTGAGCCCCTTGAAAGCTCATTATTTTCTTTGCTCCCTACTTGGTTCAGATTTTAGTGGAGGTTCTTCATTCACTTCTCGGATGAAAGGACACATGGCTGATTGTTTTGATTCATATTACATCCTTTTGGAGCATCATTATAGGACATGGAATCCTCACCTATATTGTTGGAGCAGATTTTATTGGTCACTTGATGCTTGTATGCACTTAGAAAATGGTGGTCTACTTGCTTGGAGGTATAAGCACCTTCATGATTATTTGATGAGGCACCTCCTTTATGTACATTTTTATTATGTTGCTATGTACTTTGATGATCTATCTTTTGTACTTATGATGATTTTAAGAATGCATACAAGGAAATTGGATCCGAGAATTCTCTTTGTTGATGGTATGGGTTTGAGAGCACTCCTAATTATTGGAGTGCAATACAAGCAATGGGACCCTGGAATAATTTTTAGTCTCATTGGTTTCAAAACAATTTGGGAAAGAAAGTTTTGGAAGAAAATTTTTGGAAAGGAAACAGGATATTCAAAATCCATGTTTGAAATTGTTTGAGGACAAGCAATCTTGGGTGGGGAGGACTGTAATGTCCCCATTCAAATAAATCTCAAAAGAGAAAATTCCACCAATCTACTAGTTTCCTAGTTTGGGGTGAAAACATTGGAATTTTGAATAAGGGAGATAATAAACCCAAAATGGACATTAGATAGACATAAATATATTAAAAGGGGTTAAATAAATATTTATGATAGGAAAATATGGTGGCACTTGGTCATGGAGATACATTGGTGGTGTGGGACCCACACAAAGCTAGATTCCTCATGCCACATGGCATCCTATTCTCACCCATTCAAATACAAGGTGGAGTATAATGTTCTTGGGGATTTGGGAGGTCAATATACTTGGCATGACTCAATGAAGGTTGAATTGGAGTGGAAGAGTAACTCCCATGGAAGAGGAAGAGGCATTTGAGAGATATTGAGACACTTGGGCTAGATTCCCTAGCTTCTATGACAACAATGATGAAGGTGATATGAAACCTATGACACAAATCATACTTGATTGCTGATATCTGACATGTATGAAATGTCAGGGATAAAAATAGCATCCAAGAGGGTGCAAAATGGAGTTAGGGCATCCAAAGAGTCACCCATTCAAATTGAGTGAAGGAGGAGGCTAGGAATGGAGGGACAAGTGGCATACATTGGAATCTCTTCCTAATTTGAGTTGGCATGAATCTCATGGATGGAATTAGAGCTAAGGAGTTCTTTGGAATTTTATAAAATTCAAGAACAAATAAGAAGAGTATTTTTCTGATCATTTTATATTTTGCATTTGGAGAGGAGAGCTAGTAGAGTGTTATTCTACTTGCCTTAGCACCAATTGCGAGGGTGAAAGATTCCCATCCTAATTGAAAATTGGAGAGGCCATTAAAACCTTTCATTTTGAGCTACAATGGAATCATTTGTTGTAGTTTGAATCTATAGTGCATCTCGTGATCACATCTCCTTCAACTTGCTTCTACAACTATTATCCCATTTCTTGTCATATTCTTGCTCCTTGAGGAGAGGTGCACTTGGTGAGGTGATGATCTCGATAGCTATTGAGGCCCCATATTCTTGTAATATGATATATATACTATGTATTTACTTCTTAGAATAATTTCAGATCGAAACTCCAAGAGATTTTATTTACAAATGCTAAACTATGATTAAATGGTGTCATTTCCCCAATACCTTTTTGTAAGCACTTGAAGTGGTATCAAATTCGAATGGTTCAGTCAAAATCTGATATATTATTGTTGTATGGAGAACCATTAATATTCCAAAGAAGTTTCATATTAATTAGATAATCATTGGGATCAATATTCTTAAGTTTCATAACCATTTGTGAATATTTACTATCATTTCCCCCAATGTTAAAGCTAGTATACAAACACCTGATTTATGGAAGTTGCAGACGCCTATAGAAACTAATTGATGCTACATTGGGAAGCCCCTTGAATTTCTTTATCAATACCATGTCTCTGTTCTGAAATTTGGGGAGTTATTACAGTGTTTTGGAAGCCATCTTTGTCCCCTACCCTTAGGGATTTTGAACCTCGATTTTGACTAGTAAAGTTCCCTATTTTTCCCTGATTATAAATTAATGTTGCAGAAGTGTTTTAAGAGTGTCCAAGCATCCATAGGCCTCATTTACATGTCTGAATACCTTACAAACTCATTCAGACCCAATTCGGAACCATTTGGAAGTAGTTGAGTCAATAGTAGTATAAGGGTCGAATTGGTCAAAATTTGCAATTTTTCCTAGTTTTTGCAAATTCTTAAAAAGGGACACTAAACCCCCCCACTAATAAATCATATATTAATATGTTTGGATCCGATGTATTGTTACAGAATATATCCAAGAACTACACCAACCATGAATCATCATCAAGTGATAAGGATAGTACTACTCCGCAAAACCCTCTTTAGATAGAGAAGCATGTGTCTAATGCAATGCCTCGCATGCCGAAAGGTGTTATAAGAGAGCATCACACAAGACAAATATGAGAGTTTCTCCCAATTATTTGATTGTGCAATATTTATTTGAGACTTATTATGAAATTTAAACTCTCGAGGTCCTCCAAAGTTACCCATCGCAGTGGAGTGTGTTAATGTCTACTTTAGGAAATTTGGCCCCTTCAAATTGTTGCTTGTGGAGTTTGATCTTCTTGATTTAGAGATGTTGTTGTTTCGGCCGTGTTTGTACCCTAGTTTAATATGATGTGCAGGTGGACTGTACACTCATCCTAACGGGGGTGTGGGGGTTCGGGGGCAAAGCCCCCGAAATAAATATTTTGGGTTTTTTGTTGGCCAACAGTTTATGGGCCCATGGTATTGGGTAGCCCGTAGTATTTTCCCATGGTAATTCACCTTTAAAAGGAATACATTGTAATATGGATGTGTAATGTATTGTAGCATTGTAAACATCTCTATGGTTTTGTAAGAGAGACTGAGAGAGAGTGAAGAGGAAGTTGCAGCAGATGTGTTGCAGGTTGTATCCTTTCATTTTGCTGGATGGTATAATAATAAGGGCTAGAAATTTTTGTGTGGATGTAGCCCATCTTGGGTGAAGCACGTTATATTGTTGTCTCTCTTGTAATGTGTTTTATGTGATTTATATTTGCATCTTGTTTATTGTTATTTCTCTGCGATCTTGTTTTTATAACACAAATGGTTAGTTGGTTAAGTACAAAATTTATGATATTAAACCATGTCTCCCATATCATGTTTCCTTTCAAATCAGTGTGGTCCATTCCATAAAGACTATTGGGAAGACTATGGCAGTCGAAGGTGCCTCAACATGTGTTATGGATATGTCTTGTTGGCAAGCTTTGGGATCTTTGGAGCTTGCTCGATGTCTTGCATTTATTACTGCTTTTGATGGGTGATCGTTCCGACAACATGGTATTACCCCATCCTTCCCAGTATAACTAGGAGGGAAAATCATATGTGTGGAGGTCGAAGTAGTCGATGCCCCCATCGATTACAATTTTCTGCTAGGTCACAGCTGGACTTATGCTGTGACTACCATTATCTCGTTAGTATTTTGAGTGTTATGTTTTCCTCATGAAGGAAATAATGTTACTATTGATCAACTATCCTTCACTCAAACAAGTCCAAATTTGCCTCTGGGATCTAATATCCCTTTGATTGAAAAATAACAACCAGTTACTGAGAATGTGGGAGTTGGACTATATCCTTCTCTGATGGGTAATTTTAATATTCTATATTCTACCTTATTTATCGGTTCTACTCCAGTTTTGGCTGAAGAAGAAGTTCCTATGTCATGAGTAGAATATTTTAGAACATCATATATCAGTGATCCTTGGACACTCTCTTCCCTGTCTAATTCGGTGAGAGAATATTAGTATTCTGGAGTAATACCTACCTTGTATGTAGCAAAAATCGATTATCAAGATATTCAGCAGGAAACTGCAGACACTGATCCTCCACCTGTGGAAGAGGTGGATCATATTTCTAAGCTTGTTTGGGCTATAGATTCATCTACATATCAAGATTGTCCAGATAATGTTATTCCTTCTAATGAGGCTATACTAGAAGATTTAATAGGTTCTGAAACACCCTAGGAAGATATGCACCATCAATCTTATTTTCTTCTAGCTTTAGATAAAATTTAGAGTGTATATTTCTACATTGATTTACCTTCAGTTGTTGATCGTCTCTTAAACCCTTTGGAACAATATGGAATTTATGCCTATGGAAATATGGCTAATATATTGGAAACGATCTCCATCAACATCTCTAGGAATCCTGATGTCATGGAAAATGTGTACATTGGTGCAAATTGTTCACCTGAGGAGATTTGTATCTACATAGAACTCTTCAAGGAATTTCGAGACATATTTTCCTAGTCATATGAGGATATTCCAAGCATTGATCCCAGTATCATAGAGCATGAAATTAAAACTTATCTGAATGTGAAACATGTCCGACAAAATTTACATCATGTTAGTCCTAGGAAATTTGTCACGCCATTAAAGTTGAAGTAGAAAACATTCTCAACGCTAGCTTCATTTACCCTATTTCGTTGATAGAATGGGTATCCAATCTCATTCCAATAGACAAAAAGCAGGGCAATCTTTGACTATGTATGTATTTTAGGGATCTAAACAAGGCTTTCCCTAAATATAACATCCCCACTCCTTCCATAGCTCAAATCATTAATGAGTGCATAGGAGGTGAGGTATTTTCCTTTATGGATGGATTCTAGGGGTATAACCAAATTCAGATTCATCTTGAGGACCAACACAAAACTGCACTTATTTGTCCTTGGGGTACTTTTACATACAAAAATATGTCGTTTGGACTAAAAAATGCTAGAGCTACCTTTCAGCGGGCCATGTATTTTTCTTACCATGATATTAAGCACATAGTAGAGGCATATTCAGATGACTTAGTTGCTCATTCTCGCAAGATATGGGACCATCCAGACCATATTATCCTTGATTTTGAAAAATGTAGGCACTATACAGTTTGGTTAAATCCTCACAAGTGCATATTTTGCGTTTTGTCTGTACGACTCTTAGATTTCATAGTTTCAAATAATTGAATCATAGCAAACCCCTTAAAGGTCGAAGCCATTGTGAATTTACCTCCTCCCACAAACATATGACAACTTCAGAGCCTCCAAGGAAAATCCAAATTTCTTAGGAGTTTTATTGTGAACTATGCCAAGATCACAAAAGGTTTTATGCACTTACTGAAGGAAGGGATCCCATTTATATGGGATGAAACTTCCCAAGCTTCTTTTGATTTTGTTATCACTCCAGGAGTCTTTCCCTGACTGTTAAGGGAATGAGCTTGGTAACTTAAATAGATCAATAATGTATGGTATATAGGATCAAGTCAGATGACTTAATATGCTCACATTTAGTCAGAAACATATGAATCCACTTGAAGACGAAAGGATTTCTACTATATTGCTTAGAAGGCTTAAATCAAAGGTGTGGAAGCAAGAGGAATGGCTTATTATATTAGTAGAATCACATACACAAGAATGTACATGTGAATGACTAATTACAACAAGCAGAAAACGTTCATAAGTTAAGTTAATCAACGAAGAGATGAGGTGACAGTCATCTGTCATTAGAAAAACTAATGCAAACAAGCTTAATACATCGATGAAGAGATGAGATGATAGTCATTTGTCATCAGATATACATAAAACACTGCATACAAGTTACTCATAAACATAGAAAAGATGGAAGATGAAAAACTGAGCAAACAGAGTGAAAGAAGCTTTATGTGCCAAGATGAATCCATTAATGTCTGAAATGAAGTATGGCTATAAGCCTCCAAAGTTGAATCATAGTCCTCAGACTGTTTTTGCTCCCATGGCTGACTGTAAACTTTTAGCTTTATAGCTTTTACATCAAAAATCAGATCCGATTAAAAAGGATCGAATAACTAAAGATAGTATGTAATCTTAAACTAACAACAAAATAATAGGAATCGATCCTAAAAAGAAGTCAAACCCTATTCTAATACTAAAACTTTGACAGCTCCTCCTATGTGTTGGATGATGACTATGACTTCTAGAATCTTCAATTGACATATGGAAGCTAATCCTCTCATCCTTCAACCGAAGTGGAAACCAAATTTAACTTTAAAACTCCCCTCAAAATCTAAAAAAGGCATTTATCTTCTGTATTTAGAAGTTGACATTGGCTTGGAAGTCTCTTTAAGTGATCTGGATGCAAGAAGACCTGATCTAGCATTCTGCCCCTGTCTGTGCTTTTGGTGGCTTGTAGGCCTGAAACAAAGTACGGTTAGCTTCCGAAAGCAGAGCTTTTGGCAACTAAAAACTCCCTTTTGAAATGGTTTTAGCAGCTAAAAGCACAGTTTTCAAACTTGCTTCAAAATTGCAAAATGCAGAAAGCCTTCAATCTTTTACTCTTCTGTATCGAGACCATATATCTTTGCAGCAATAGTCAAAACAACCTTCTAGTTGCTAACATTTATCTGCTCCTTTATCTGATGTGTTCCATCTGTGGAAATCTATTACATCCACCTACAACCTGAATGAAACCAAACAGAAAAACAACCAATCTTGAAATAAAACCTTACGCCATGTTATTTGCATTCTTGTTCGCATGGTGTTTCTTTGCTTGTATCCACAGTGCTCGATACTTGGCGTTCTATTTGCAAAAATCTTGGCACTTGATGTATTATGGTGAACATCGAACATCGATGCCTCAACCCTATAGCCAAAAACAACTCGACACCTGCAATCATTCAACAACAACAACTTATTTGTCTTCTTGACATGTTTGGTGAAACGATACCCTCGATATTTGCAAAGTTGGCACCTGTATCATCGATCTGCATTCTTGATGTGTCGATTTGTGGCTGACTCGTTGAAAGTGTTTTAGGGTCTGTCATAATCTATGCTTTGACATATGGAGAACTGGAAGTGAAAATGCCGACATAACAAGTAAATGCCATCTCATGGATTCTTCCTTCTACATAGTTGCTTCTTAGTGGCCAGATGCCATCGATCTCGGTGTTTGTAACATGTCCACCTGTACATCGCAGCAAACACTTGGCAGCCTGCTTTTAACTTTTTATTATTTTGTTAATGAAATAATCCCTCATGCGTGGAGATTCAAAGGATTAAGAACTTTACATGCACCAAGGTTTATATTGCTAGTTCAATGAGGTGAATAGGAAAGGAACTGGGCGCTCAATGATGGGCTTTGTAACTTGATGTGTGGCTTGACTTGTGTGACTCGGAGTTTGGTCAGTGATGTGTCTTGACTCATGGATTGGGCCTGGAGGTTAAGACACTGGACAAAAGACTGAAGAAAGCAATAAAGAGAGATAAAAACACTCTCAAAAGTCCATTACAGTTTGGTCGCTAACATCTGGCTCCAACTCGGGGATGGAATCCTCCCTGTGACGTTCCAAGAACCTAGTAGTTCCAGACGCCTTATCTATTGGGCTATGGAGTCATCTGGCCTGTGAAACCAAACTCTCAAGGCATGTGCAACTGATCTATGTACACCTTCAAAACCTGCCATTCTCAAGATCTGCCTTTATTCATATAAACTGACTGTTATTTCCGCTGCAAAGTGGAAGAAAAGAAATGCTTGGGAAGTGAGCTTATTTCCTACCCTACTCTACTCTAACCAATTCTACAATTGGTTAAGTGAATGCTGACTTCCATAACAGCCATTCAAGCAATTTGAAAATTGAAGAAACCTTGTCTATGTCACTGATCAACAACTGATGTTTGAAATGTAACAATGGTAATAAGAACTCTTTCCGGAAATCACACTCTCCTAAAAACATGGGCGAGCTAGAGAAATCTGAAACTTTCAAGCTCTCTAAAAAGTATAATTCCATGAATGCTACCACCGGATCCTTGAAAGGAAGATCAGAAACATGTTGATCCTTGGGAAACAACTGTACATCAATGGCAGTTCCTCTACTAGAAAATTGATGATCTTCTTGTTCTCTTAAGATCAACTTGTGATCATCAAAAACTACAAATTTCTCTTCATCATAATGATCACAAGAGGATAAAAAAATAGGGTTTACATCATATGGATAAGGATCGGCTAAGAACATATAATTGCCTATGCAATCATCAGTTATCATAGGCTCTTCCTGATTTACAAACTGATCATATACTTCACCTGCATACTTGTCTCTAGAATACTCAGCAAATATTGAAGAATCCTGACCTTAATCTGAAATAATTTCACCTACTTGCTGCTATTCTAAATCTACTTTATACTCCTTACCTTCCTGCTCAAAATCTGAAATGTAGTGACATTCTGCTTGCTCATGTGTTTGCATACTTTCATAGTAAACCCACTCTCTAATCATCGTGGAAGCATGAATGCTCTCCTCTATCTCTTGAGCATCTTCAAACAAGCTCCTTAAGGATGAAGACTTCCTTTCTAGCAGAAGAATGGCACGTTCGGAATGAAGACCCATAACATATTATATCATGGCAGCTGTCTCTATAGGATGGATCTCCAAAGGCATGTCATGATAGCTACTATAAAACCTTCGATTGAAAACAGACAGAGCTTCGTCCTTCTCTCTCTTCAAAGCATAAAAGTCAGCGAGATACAAATCAAGAGATTTGTTCTCACCCCAATGCTTCAAAAAGGCATTTGACAACTCGAACCAAGAGCCAATAGAATCAGCTCTCAGACCCTTAAACCATGCAGCAGCATCTCTGATCAAAGACTTAGAGAAAAATCTCATGATCACATCTTCATGAACAATCTGAAATCGGTCAACAAAATCCTCAAAGGATCCCAAGTGCCTCTCAGCTGAAACTTGGTTCTCTCCAGAAAACCGGGGAAGATATTTATAACAGTCAAGAGGATAAGGATGAAGGAGATAGGGCAGCCTTAAAGGTTTGAACATCTTCATTCTGATTTTAATTTGAAAAGCAGAGGACTGATCATGAATGTTAATGGGTTGATGACAAGGTTCAGCAGTAATGCCCAAATGTGATGAAGTCTGGACAGGGTTTGAATCAATTTCAATCTCCACAAAGTCAGAAGGATGATCATATTCAAAAGGAATTGGAATGTAGAACTCATATTTAGGA